>CM077797.1:8281152-8881152 GCA_039737535.1 Lagodon rhomboides
GCTCTTTCAGCCGATGCATGGGATGTAAATCTCAATACAAAGAGGAAGCAGCGATACTGTGAGGCAGAATGAGCTCAGTATTTTTGATTATTTGCGATCAAAGATAAAACTTCCCCAAGCACTAAGGCTTATCTTGTTAAAATATTCCTAAAGTTGGAGCTGCTCGAACACAAGGACTCAGATGTTCTCTCAGTCAACTGGGAAAGGGATCATGTGTCTGTGCCAAATCATACTGTAGTTTGTTTGTGTGAGCAGGTGGACTGTGAGCAAACAATAAAAGCCAACCCAATCCAATTTGATTTTTGCTGTGTTGTGCTGGATAGATAAGCTATAATCAAATGGCGTGGTGCAGCTCTAGAACAGGGGGAACCATGCCTTGGGAAATCAAGTACAGAAGGCTTTTCTGTAGATAGATGTTCTCAACAATGTTGTCGTTTGGGTAAACAGCTTTCCGCTGTTTACGTGAAGGACCTAAATGGCATATTCACAAGCATGGGATTGCACAGAAATATCATTTTGACCCAAGATGACTTAATTGGTGTCTTCCTTCAACAAGATAAATGGAGGACTAATTAGCGCCGTGCAGATGGCCACCTAAAATTAAGTCCTGCCTGATAGTAAAAATGAAAAACTATTGAGAGGAATTTAAATCCCCCTATCTGCAGAACACAATTTCTCTCGTTCTATAAAACCCACAGTATAAAACCACAATGAAAGGGAGAAAAATCTGCATGTACAAAATTAGCCCCGGGCTTATCATCATTTGCCCTGATTCAGACTCAAACATCTGAGCCTCGGGGCTGAATGCAGGTCTGAAGGCAGAGAGAGAGAGAGACTGAACCAAGTGCTCCTGAACCCTAACCTTTCTCTATTTATAGACGTTTGTTCTGTCAATAGCTCTCCGAGACTCAGATGAGTAGATGCCACGTTCTTCTTGGTTTTATATGTTTTCATTTCCCTGCGCGTGATTTTCGGGAAAGGTTAATGATACCTACAGTACGTGTTGGTTTCCTCTCTGTCATCCACACCGCCTCTGTATCCTCATTATCTCCAACTGCGCTCTCATAGGCAGAACACCTGAGCTGTAATTCTTATCCTTGTTAACTCCTGCAGACTGGAGCTGCGTTGATTATGTTTACTTCAGCGGCATGCTGTTTTTAAATCGGCGCACACACAGCTGGAATGATATAATGCCGACAGTCTACTTCAGACTTCATCGGCGTCTTTCTGTATCAAATCTGCGAGAACGTAAACAATCATTTCTCATTTGTCATCACTGTAGCTGTGGTTATCCAAGCTTCCAGGCACACCACATGTAGAATATTTAACGCAACAACAGTGCCACACTGGGAAACTCTAAGATATAGTAGATCCTTATATGCCTGCAGATATTTATAAAATAGATAAGAGTCTGCAAGAGTAGACTTTCATTGCCGGTGTTTCGCTCCTGTGTTCATGTTGAAATGTAGTCACTTAAAGGTGCAATATGTAAGAGTTTTAGGTGAAAACATTAAAAATGTATCATCAGATTGTAAAGACACAATTGCTGTGATGTAATGGCAAAGATGTATTGGGCTGACATGTTAGCATGCTAACCAGCTAGTCGCTTGCCCCAAGCGGTCCAAAGCTCCTGCTAGCGCTGTTAACAACCACACTGTGCTGATATGCTGCCCATATTTGTTGGGAGTACGAATTCAACAGGTGGCCAATTCTTACATATTACATTTAACCATTTTAAAACTCTCCAGATCTGCTGGTGAGTCAGTCGTTCCATATTGTTCAAACCAACAGACATTTATTTAGGTTTCGTTCTGAAAATAACCCTCATTAATACTTAAATAAACGTTACCTAACAGTTATTTGACTGTTAACAAGCAGTGAAAATGCTTTAAAACAATATTTTGATTCGTAAATTCATAATTTGAACATTTTGATTGTTTTTCATTTCTGTGTAAGAGTTCTGAACTCCAGCATACTGCCCAAACATTACCTAGCTAGTGTTAGAAACATTAATGGTAGCTCCCGTAAGGAAGCTAGCATTAGCAACGTTAGCTAGTGTAACAAACTGGAAACCACTTGGGCTGGCAGATGATTTGAACATCAGCGTCGTTGTGGCGTGAATGCGAGGAAAGGGGGAGATTTTGATTGTCAGTGTGATGTCCATCACTCCTGCTGTAGAACAAGGCATCTATATTATCCTGGGAGAAAGTAAATATATAAAAGAAATATGTAGCAGGAGCAAACAGCTGGTTAGCTTATCTCGCACTGAGTTTATAGGCAACCAGCAGAGATACAAGAAATAGATACGAGAAACAAATTGTCGCTTTTTCACTTTGTGTGTTGCACAGATTTACCAAACGAGATAATCAGTGAGCTTGTGTGATGTTGGTTGCTGGATTTTGTGACATTATTACCAGACTAGCTGTATTCTAGGCAAAGTTAACTGGTCGCTGACCGTCGATCTACGCCTTCAAACTCCTGGAAATAACAGTAATGTAGTTCTGGTTTCCAATTAGAAGTCATCTACCAATCCTGATGTTAAAGACAGCATTTTCTTAACTGAAAAACCACCGTATAGGTCGAACAGTGCAAGCAGCTTATTACGACACATACTGACGTTTCTTCCCAGACGGCGACCTCTAGTGGCCATAGTTATTACTATGGCAGCAAAGGGGGACGTCAGGTCAAGCAGTATAAAGAGCAACAAAAGGAGGAGGTCGAGGTGGTTAGAAGGGTTAAACAAGCACAGGAAGCCGCTGCTCATGTCCAGTGTGAAATTAAAACTCGTTTGACAGCATACAGAATAGGGAAAAGTGTGGCAAGCTGTGCATCAATTCAACAACTGACGTGTACATTTTATTAAGTCTTTTTTGCGGCATGCGTGAGGAATTCCAGTTGAGATGGTCGGCCATTCATTTGAAGTGTCCACCACGCTGGCACGAAGACAAAGCACTGAGAAAGTGTGAGAAAGCTCTGTATTACAGTGTAAGGCGGGGGCGTGTGGAGGTGAGCAGTAATATAAAACATTTTGCTTTTACACTGTAATGACAGCAAGGTCTCAGGATTGTATTTGTACCCTGTTCAAAACATTTAGACCGTGTTTGCAGGCTGTAAGCTACTGTGAAACCCAACATGTCTGAGGCCACACTTACACTTGTCATTTTTAAGGTGCAATATGTAAGTATTAAGAATTAAGAACTGCAGTTTAATCCATTAACTGAAATGATCTTTCGTAGTGTGATGAAATGACAGATCTGATGTTATGTTAAAGACAGAGACAAGACGTCCGGTCCAGGTCAGATTTCAGAACTTCTTTTGGTGAAACACAGTGTTAAACTAGGTAATCGGTGTAAAAAAATGTCAGCAATTAGGGTAACCATGGTAACAGGATGCCTCAGCTTACATTAACTGCGTCAGGCTCGAGTCAGGTTCAGACGTAACAAACACAACACCTATTGAGTGACTAAGTGGAAATGGGGTATGTGTCCTACCTATGTTTCCGGCTGCATTTACTTTGCTTTTGCCCGGTTTGTGTTCGTGTCCCATAATTACACCACTCTCTGGAGTCTTTAGTGAGTAAGCGAGGATTAGTTGTACCTTACGTCAGCACGCTTTTGGCATCAAGGTCGAAAAAAAAACGAACACCTACAAAAGCACGATAATTTAACAAATACAAGGCCACCTGGAATATTTCACCGTTTCTCGTTCTGCCTGATTTTGTACCGTGAGCTGACAGCCAGGCAGGAAAGGTGACGGTGTTGAGCTCATGCCGACTGTGGACCTGGCAGATCGGGTCAAGGTTGCTCCTCTACATGAACTCTGAACATCCGGACGAACATCATGGCCAACCCATGCGGTAGAGGAGAAAAAAGATGATAATATGGCTGTTTGGCCGCAGATCAAACTCTAATCACTGAAGTCAGTCTGTATTTGACAACGTCTCCAGATGGCGCTGGGCAAGGGGACATGGTCACATGACTGCATCCTTCTCCGCAGTCCCCGCTGCGAGGAAGATGGCGGTACAGTTGCTGTCTGCAGTGACAGATTGCCGGGGAGGAGGTCTGTCTAAATAAAGTACCAATCTGTAATGAATCCGTGTTTGGGATTCGTGAAATGTTCTGCTTCTGCTCTGCATGTTAAATGACATTTTTTTACATTTCCTGATCACCGTGAGTGATGCTGCAGGTTAGACTGGACACAGCTGCTCGAGGGCTGTTTCACTTCATATATGGCGCATAATCACAGCACGTCAGCGAGGCCTCAACCGCTCTCAGTGAACTGTGCCCGCAGGGGGTCTGGGATTAAATTGGTCCTTTGCATCTCCTGATATACAGCGCGCTCAGAAAGTATTCCTGACACCCTCACTTTTTTTCACATTTGCAGCCCTTGAATTGATGAGTGTGATTCATTGCCGATCATTTCCCAGCTATATTTAAGTTCTCCAACGTTGACATTTTAAGGGTGAACTCAGCCAAGGAGCGTCATGATTCCACGTGCGAAAAAAGAAAAGCTCTCTGAAGAAATTACAGGGTAAAAGCATGGAAGACGCAGCGGCCACTTTGCCAAGCGGAGTGTGTGTTTTTAAAGGACAGTCCTCAGGAAACAAGTCCTAGAGGGCTCCTGTGCTCCTGTGCTCCTGTGCCATTGAAATTGTTTACTTTTTTCATGAGATTGGCTTCTCAATGATACTCAGTGTGAATGTTGTTTCATCTTTCTATTATTGATAACCCACTGGGTTTATTGTATTCATTTTGCAAGGAAATCATTAATTGTCCTTCGTAGGAAATAACTGCTCTCTGTAGTAATAACAAACTGCAATGTGTGCATGTATATATATATATATATATATATATATATATAAACAAGCTGTTCTCAGATGAAAATAAGGTCCCCAGAACATTATCTGAAGCTAGAAAGGTGGCAGGGTCCGCCAAATATAAACAAAGTAGAACAGTATGAAATTGTGTTGTTCTTTAAGGTCAGTTTGTTTATTCAGTTTATTCAGTCATGTAAACAAAGACAGTTTGTTTATTTTGTTTGTTTAGGCACAAAAAAAAAATCAGTCGATGACGATCTTTCTCTTCTGATTAAAATTTCTTCCCCAAAACTACGCAGTGCACCTTTAAAGTAGATTTAAAAAAACGATGAGTTTGAGCATGTATTACATGTACAAAACACACGCCTATTGAAAGCAGAGCTGCATCTAATCCCCGTGATTACAATGAATAGAAAATAATCTCTGGGACGATGACGAGGAAGCTCCTGTTACGACAGAGACGGGGCCGTCTGGGGGAACGCGGTCTGGAAAAAAGCACAACCAATCAGGGCCTTGTTCTCAGCTGCTTTGGCAGGCCGGATGGTGAGGGTTTACATGGACTCAGATCAGTCCACGAGCCTGAAGGTGAGCATTACACGACACAAAGTGACAAGACGGAAGCTGACACAAAAAACAGATGCCGACACCGACGCCAAGACATGCGCGCAGCGGGGGGAGATCAATTGTGTCTTCTCGGCTTTCATCAAAGTTTGTCAGGAAGGAAAATGTGTCTGTGCTTTCTCACAGCCCCCAGAGATTTATTTGTAAATGTCACACTTGTCAAATCGTCAGCAACTGTGTCTCCCGTAGATGCCACATTTTCCCTGGAACAGAGAAAACCAGCGGGTGAAAATGACAAAATAACCCACTGATATTTATTTCATTTCATTTTTTGGATCATTCCTTTGGCCATCTGCAGACACAGGAATCCTGAAATTGAAATGGCCTCTGCGGGTTTAATTGTAAATTACAACTCCAGGCCACATCATCACCATCACCTCCACACACACACACACGCACAGACTCCCACAGATGTTACAAGAACCTTTATGCTACATGTAGGCAGACAGGCGGTATTCAGTCACTCTCAAACATTCCTGGTTTGTGTCTCATTAAAAATGTTTGCCTGGATGACACCGTTCTGTCTTTAACCGACCGTGACCACATCATCTGTCCCAGGAATCAGTAAAAATCTGTCAGTGCATTGTTTTCACTCGTCTTAGCCGTATTGGAGAAAAAATAATAAATCTGTTCAAATTATCTGAGAAATGACATCTCTCTGAATTCCAACGAACGTCTGTTTTATCTGCCAAAACTACAAATTGAGCTACAACAGAGAACTGGATCGTGTGTTCTGATCGTAATCAGATTTCATATTTGCCCAAATTGTTCTCTGGTGACAGGTTTGTGCCGAAGTGACAAACAGAGGTGAAACTTGAGGAAACCGAGCGCCCTTCCTAGAGACAAGTAAGCAAACCATTACCGACTGAAAACAACAACTAAAAGGCTCTGTTGGAGCTGAAACGTCTCCTCTTTATTTGAAATGTTAAATGTTGAACTGAGGACAGTTTTGTTATCGTACACCTGCCTGACAGGATTGGAAATGATTTCAAACTGTTTAATAGACGTCAAAAACAATTACTGAATTAATGAAATCATAGAGAACGTGTCTGATTTGTAATACTTTAATACTCAACACATTCTTAATACTAAGTTAAAAAAAATGATATTTAAACTGTTACAGATTTTTATATGTATTAAAGATGCAATATGTAAGAACTGGCAGCTTGTTAAATCCATACTCAAGAGAAACAGGCGGCAGCATATCACCAGAATAACTGCTAACTGCTGCTAACCGTAGCTACTATGAGTAGGTTAGCTCAGTTAGCTGTGCAGCTAGTGGTCCAGATTGGGAGCTTGGACCACCGGGGTGGTGTCGGTGTTTACACTGCTAGCATTCCCACCTTCAGAATATTCAGAATATGCCTTTATTGTCACTATACACATACACAATTAAATTGTGAGTGGTGTGAGCAGTTGTCTCTGTAACACAATACATACGTCGTAATGTATAACTGTTCAAAATAAAAAACTGTTGTTTCTTCAAGTTCTCTTCATAATTTCAGTTAATATTTCAAATGTTTTCAACCACAACTTTTACATATTGCAAGTTTAAGTGTCACAGAGCCAACCGTACAGAAAGTTTTTAATCTACACATTTTAGAGCAATCTTTTGACATTTTGTGTAAAATGAATGACCCCTATTCACTTTCTTTAGCAGAGAGTTGCATGAGATAACTGATTTCACTCCCATATCCTTACAGTACATTTGTAGCTACAGCCAGCCAAGGGTGGATATTTTGTTTCATTTCAGGCCAGGGAACCATATACAGAAACGTTTCTCAAGAACAATTTGTGATGTCGTCAAAAGTACCCTTATAATAAATGTATACAGAAAAACTGCTTTTGACTTCATTGACAAATACTGGATAATGAAAAGGCTCGGCTGCTGAGTACTAGTATTGAGGTTGTGTTAATGCAAAAGATTCAATCATGAGGTATTGGACTGAACAAAATGCAGTCAGTAGCAGTAAAGAATGTCATACCCACGTTGGGTTTAAGTTAGGTCAGCCACCATGACCAAGCAGTAGTAGTAGGTAGAAGGAAGCAGGGACCAAACTGAAAACTTGAAAACGCCTAATTTTGCATCTATAAGTAGGAATTGTTTTCAATGCATATTATAATGTCATTTAAATATACATTTTAAACAACTGATTTATGCCAAGGCTGCCCAAATTGGGGCCCATAAAGTTTGATTTGAATCTGTGCTTAAGTCAGTCAATTAAGGGGAATTTAGGATCCTAGTAATAAGGAAGCCCTGAAGGCGGGTAAAAAAAATAAAAAGGAACTTAAAGAGATTATCCTGGCAAGGTCATACTGATTACATTTTAATGTAGACAAATCTGTTTTTAAAATAATACATCAACAGAGCTTGTAGAAAGGTGCGGAATAAAGGCATCTCTTTTATTTAAAAATGTTATTATAATTATGAATAAATCAATTCAGAATTACGTTTTTTGATTAATTAAATCGCATCATTGTTATTTCATCTCTGTACAAAAGTTCTTACAGTTGGTTCCAGCTTCTAACAACATTTGTGAGCTAAGAGTATAACGCTGCTGTAAGGGAACTTAATTGTAGTGATACCTTCTCCAGATTCAGGTTATATCTACAGCTCAGAAAGCATCCCTCCCATACATGGTTATCTGTTTAACAGCAAGGGAGGGAGACGTTACATGAGCTTCTCACCTCTGGTCAAGTAAAGAATAGAGAGAAAATGGACAGAAAGATCGAAGGCCATCTTATTAGTTCTACACAAACAGTCAGCTTTGTGTCGCTTTGTCGGGCATCTGTTCTGTAGACATATCTACAGCAGCTTCCAATCGCTAAGTTGTAAAGACCATGAGATATAAACTCACGGAGCAGACCTTAACGTTCATACAGGGTACGTATGACATCGTCTTCCTGGGAGAGTCATATTTTTCTCCCACAGCAGCCAGAGGAAACATCTTGCCTGGCTCTGTCTCAAAGTAATAGAAGTAATGAAGGTAAGAACCTGCTGCTCTAAACTCACTAATTAACACATTACGCCTTTTTTGTTTATTCCATATGAAAGGCAGAGTGTGAAAACAGATGTTGTGGTGCTATGAGGTGTGTGTGTGTGTGTGTGTGCAGGACTGTTTCTTCATCAGGTGCAGTAACTTTGTGGAGTCTTTGCTTGTTTCCTTGGCAACTTCACAGTCTTTACAAGACTCCTGGTGCTGTTTTTTTTCTTTTTCTTTTACTTTAAGAGCCAGCCTTGCCATTTACCGCTGTTCCCAGTTTTAATGCAATGCTGGTTGCAGGATAAAACTTTACACACATGACAGTGCAACGTTCTCATCTAGCTCGAGAGTGGATCCCTAGAGAGTGGATAAGTGCTCCTCCGGAAATGGTGCACTGTTTCTTTAAAAGAAAGGCCGCCTGTGTGTTTTTATAAGAAGAAGCACTTTTTTTCAAAAAGTAAGGTGTACGGAGGAGATTACAGAACGTACAAATATGAAACAATAACGAGAACAAAAGAGACCTTAAAACATCATCAAACATAAAAACATGGACGCACCTCTGCTCGCACTATGAATTCAGTTTAGTCATGTAATCAGATCCACCCATAACGTGTCAGGCGTTAACAGGGGTCTGTCAGCGGCGAGGAGCGAAGGCGCCGTGTCTGTTCTGACGCGCAAAGGCATCAGTGTTCAGTCTTCATCCCTGCTTAGACAGACAGCACTTTTAACAGGCCCATAACTCGTCTGCATACGGGCGGAGCAGCTGTATAAATCATAAATCAAACGGGTTGTTGTAGCCGTGATTTAACTGTTTTTAACAAACACGACTCAGGCAGGAAGAAAGCGGGAGAGACCAAGAGGTTTTTACTGCTGCAATCCATCACATTATGTTTGCATAATTGCCTGAAAACAGGTTCAGCAGGTGTAAATCCAACATGCTTGTTAATCCTGAACTTACACTGGAGGGTCTTTTGCCCATCTGTCTATCACATAAAGCATCTCTAGAGCCGGCGCCGGCTGCGATGTTCAGAAACACGGGGAAATGACGCCTTTCACAACTGTATTACGGCTGTGGGAAAATGAGGCAACACATCATTATTACACTGTATATATTCAAAGGGGCGCTATGTGGATTTGGAGAAGAAATTCAAAATCAGAATTTTAATATTTTAAATATTAATGAGGTAATAATACATACATTTTCCCATAACTGAATCAGCAAGCTGTTCTCAGAGGAAAATAAGGTCCCCAGAACACTGTTTGAAGCTGGAAAGGTGGCAGGGTCCGCCACATATAAACAGAGTAAAACAGTGTGTGATTGTGTTGTCCTTTAAATCAGTTTGTTTATTCAGTTTATTCACTCATGAGTTTGTGTATTTAGTTTGTTTAAGCATAAAAAAAAAATCAGTCTATGAAGATCGTCCTCTCCTGATTCCCCCAAACTGCACAGGGCACCTTCACATTAAACACTTTACTGACTAGTTTTCTAAACACATAGTTTGAAGATTCACTTGATAAGGGGGGACAGTGAATGTTTCATTAAATTTGAAAGCTGTTTGAAAAGATTAACCAATACAAACAGTAATAAGATTTTTCAGCCCTGACTTTATACGACAACAACCATCCAAATGTTAATGATGTAACCTTTATTTGAGTGCTGCGAGATGAGACTGTGGCTGGAAATGAAGACTGATTTAGACCTACACAGTACTGTCTTTTAAGGATTATTCCAGTTTTAAACAGAATACTTTGTGCATGTGTAAGAGACGCTGAGGTATGTAACAAAACATCAGTAATGGACAACCTGGGACCGAGGAAAGTCTGATCTGTCGCGTTCTTATTTGCCAAAGTGCTCAAGTAACCTCTTTAGTTAGGTGGAAATTGTAGAAAAATATATGTCACTGAAGTCACCTGTCTTCTGGTAGTTGAATGAAAGCCAAACTGTTTCAAACCAAACTAATATATATTAATTATTAATTAACACTAATAATTAACCCTAAATCGAGCATAAATTAGCAAATACTTTATAAGGGAAATTATGTATATGTATGAATTGTTATTGCATTATAGAATTATTTTTTTCTGTAAATCATAAGTGATCCCAGAGTTTACTTCCACCACCGGGGTGAACCAATGTATGCTTTACTGAACCTGACATGCCCACAGGTGCCTTGTTCAAATGCAAGCAAACACAGGCGAGGGAAGAGGCGTGGGCGTCGTTTGAACTTTACATTTGGGAGTTCACAAAAAAAAGTGGAAATTAAAGTGTTCAACAGAATCTTTTTCGCATGAAAATTAATAATGCATCATATTCAGACTAATGCGTCCAATGAGTGATGGAACATTGCGAGAAGTTGCAGTAATTGGAACCGAACAAACAGCACAACCTGACGTAAACCGAGTTCCTCCAGAGATGAGCCTTCGAAAAAAGGATGATGATCCACCAAAAAGTGATTTCAGTTTGATTAATAATAACAATAATTATACAGGGACAAGAAATCATATCTTTATTTTGACCCATCCGTTAATCATGTTAAAGGTGCAATATGTAGGAATTGGCCACCGGTCAAATTCATACTCAAAACAATTAGGGGGCAGCGTACTGCCAGAGTAACCAGCGACTGCTGCTAAATGTAGCTGCCCTTAGCTAGTTAGCACAGTTAGCCGCCTAGCTAGCGGTTCGGACTGGGAGCTAGAGACCAGTGGAGAGTTAGCATTTACATTGCTAGCAGCAGTTAGTGGTTACTCCAGTGATATGCTGCCCCCTATTGATCGGTGGCCATATTGCACCTTTATAACTCAGAGTTTGAATTCAAAACTACACAGTGCCCCTTTAATCTTACTCAACTACACAACTAGATCTATTACCCCATGATCACGCTTCCTGCAAACAGCTGTGTCATTTTTTTTACCTTTCACTTGCCTCCCTAACAAACGCACACACTGCCAGACCAAGATTTTTTACCACAGGTAACCAGAGGTCAAATCTTTTGGCCCTCAAAATCACCACAAATTCAAAGTTCCCCTGTAGATGCTTTAACCTTGTTTTAGTAACTGAAAGTAGAATGCAATATTGTAATCCATGTCACAGATTGTGACGGCGTGAGAAGCTGATGGATATCAGTGTCAACCTGTTAAATTAACACCGTGAATAATGACAGTTTTGCCCTTCAACTTCACGGTGTCATTTGTCATTTTGTGAGTGGTTTTACCTGCCGCCGTGTCAACATGACCACACGCTGTAGCACGGTGGAGTGTCATTGAGAAGACGCGGCACGAGACCTTGTTTCTCTGTCCGCCCCCATCCATCACAGCTCCTTCAGCACCGATCAAGTCAGCGGTGCACCTCCAGCTCGGCGACTGGCGGCTCGCAGAAAGCGGCCCGTCCTTTACCTCGCTGAAACCTGACCACCAGAAAGTGATAGACCGCGATTCTCCAAGTGCACACACATTTCCACTCACTCTGTGCAAGTTGCGATGTCCGTTGGATTCCAATTTTCCAATCTGTGTTCGGCATAAAATAGCAACGCCAGGCCATTTGATGAATGCGGGGTTTATGTGGGCAGTGGCCTACTTGAATGTTCGCGTGTGACTGATGGCTGCATCCATCACTTCAATGTCATTATTCAAAAGACATCAAATAACTACTGGGAAAAGTGGGTCAAAAGAAGGAGAAGTTGGCGAGCGGACCGACTCGACGTACGGGAGGGTTGCATCAGAGGAGTCGAGATTTGGCTCTCCACCCTGTGACGAATCACCGCGGCGCCGGAGTTCATGTCAGCGCGGCGGCTAAATTAACATTATATGGGCGAAACCACTAACAGAGACAGCAAAGGTGGAATTTACCTCAGGGTCCGGAAAGTTAACACATAACACTGCATCGGAGGAATACCTGATGAGGGAATGTTTATATGTATGAAGGGTCCTGCCACTTTTTATATCGCCACGAAACGGCGCAGCAGATGGTCATTAAATCCAATGTTTTGCTCTCGCGTGCGTGTGTGTGTTCATGCATGTGCGAGTTGAAGGAGCAGAATCGTCTTGTCTGGTCTTCTTTTGCCAAAACATATGATTAAGACCTGAAAAATGTCCTTGTAATTATCAAGTGGCTAATTTTTCAATTCAACGGCGGTGGCTCGAAAACAACAACAATCGACGGCGGGCGTCTGAGGCGCGCAGACGAACTCGGCGGTTAATGACTACATTTACATGCACACACGGAATCATTTTATTCTGAGAAATCAGGTTAGGGCAAAAAAATAAAATATCAGGAAACGTATTTGCATGCACAGTAATAAAACTTCCCAATCCATATTTTAAGTGAATTGGTGAAATGTGACTCTGCAGCCTGGAGATTTTCAGTGAGACCGCTTCCCCCACGCAGTGAGAGGAATGTAATGAGAGTGAACGCAGCTTTTTTCGCAGTGTCCACGAGTTCCACTCTTACAAACGGCAGCCTGTTGACGTGTGGGACTTGACTTGTTCTTGCTGATTTCCAGTCTCAGTTTTAATTGGAGTTTGGGCGTTAATATGTGTTATTGTGAATCCGATAATTAATGATCGTCTCTTTTCACCCCGCCCTGCGCTGCTTTCACGGCATTACTCTCCTTGAAACAGCAGAATACTTTTGTCCGAAAATTGTTTGACATTTTTTGGAAAGCATGCTTATTTGCTTTCCTGCCAAGTGTTAAATGAGAAGAAGAAGATCAATACCACTCTCATGTGTGTTACCTAATTATGCTGCCCGGAGACTCTGCGCTGAGTTTAGCATAAAGATTGGAGGGAGACTGGAGGAGGAAATAGCTAGCCTGGTTCTGTCCAACGATAACAAAACCCACCTACGCGACGCACCTCCACAACTAATTAACATGTTATAGCTCGTTGGTTTTAATCCATACGGAAACAAAAGTGTAAAAATAGGTTTGCGGTGCTGGTCGGAGGATCTTTGGACGGAACCAGATCTGCGGGGGAGTCTTGATGCAGAGCTACACTAACTAGCTGCTGGTGGTAGCCTCCATACCTGATACACTGACGTGATATCTTCTCATCTAACTCTCAGTAAGAAAGCAAAACGAGTTCTCAGAGTATTTCTTACTGATCTGGTTTATATTTTAATGCTGCAAAACCTATGCAGAACCTTTCACCCCTCTCCCTTCCGCCTGTTGTCGCTCCTCTCAGCCCCTCCCACCACAGAGGTTTGACCTCGATCCCCCTCGCCGCGACTCGCCGTCTCAAAGATGACCCTCCAGTGCGTCGCGGCCCCAGGGCAGAGCGCCCCGGGCTCCAGGCAGCTGCAACCAATGCCAGCAGAGGGACCAGAGCCTGATTCACCTCACACGCACACACAACAACACAGTTATTTTTAAGTACCGTGCACAAACATGATGAGCCCAAAGCTCCATGTGTAGCAGGAACGTGTTGACACGTGTTTTGTACAGTACGCCGGCGCAAGTAATGGAATTTAATCACAAGTTGCAGGATTTTCCACCATTGAATCAGGCCTCCGACATCCGAAGGGATGTGCAGAACAGCCAATAGGAATGCTTTATCTCTTGGCCTTTTCAGGGTCTCAGCAAACTATTTATAATCATATGGGTGCTGTTACAATGTGTTATGATTGAGATCCTGACCCACCACTCATCATGGCAAGCATACGTTTTTTTTTGCTCTAAATTACGTAGTCACATAATCACCATCAGTGAATAGCAGACCCTGTCTGGCTCTCACTCGCAGAGAGGATTGCAGTTTTCCAGGGGGAAGTTCACTGAAGACTCCACTGAAGAGGGCTGTCTGGGTCGCGGTGACTTTTCCTCATTCTATTTGGTGATCTTTTTTCTATATGAGTTGCCAAAGTCACTAACCACAACAACACAACAGCGGAAGGCGAAAAGGACATTGTGAGTTAAAGATTTTTTGCTCGAGATCGCTTCATAAAATCCTGGCCAGTCGGCTGTAGGAGCCTCGGGGCTCTCGCTGCCGGGGACAGACGCTGTTTCCTGAATGACGTCATTATGGAGTTAACGGTGCACTGTGTTGTTTTGGAAAAGCAATCCAGAAACTCCGAAGGGTAATATCTCCAATATTACTAAGCTTATAATATAAACTGAGAAATATTCATTATTTCCATAACTGCATAAATAAGCCTTCCTCAGAGGAAAATCCCCAGAACAATGTTTGAAGCTGTGGTTACTGTTGGTGTACAGAGTCATTTGACAGTTATTTTATTAAGAAAACAACGCTTAGAGCGGCTTCAAAGTTAGCTTTATTGTACATTGGTAAAAACAAAAAACCCCAAAAAACAAAAGAAACATTACTTTCAAGAAATATTCGAAAAAAGTATGTATTCCACATAGCAGGTAGTAACGTAGCACAGTAACGTGCTTAATTCTACACAGAAGGATCATCGTGATCAGCGTGCAGCTGAAAGTGGGCACATTTTATCATCCAAAAGTTTGACAAAATGAAATAAGGAGGAGATAGAAGCCATAAAGCGGTGAAAAGAAAACCATTTGAGAAGTATGGGGCAGCTCCGTCCTTCTCAAAGGGACAGATTTCATTCAGTTGCATTCAGAAGAATAAAGAGTGAGCCGGGCGGAGAGGAAGGAAACAGAGCAGAGGAAAGTGGTCCATACGGCCAGAAAGCTTCTAAAAATATGAGCCAACGTACAGTTATAAAACAGTGTGTGTTTGTGCGTGTGTGTGTGTGTGTGCCATCACTGCAGAGTAGAATACTCCTTTTAAAATGTCAGCCTGCTCCTGCAACACTCTCCAAATAGACAATTGAATTTATCGTGTCATTTAAAGTTTCTGTCGGGCAGCTTATAGGCAGACTTTGGTCTGGGGAAATCTGCTGAACCTGGCAACCCCCGGGATAACGGAGAGCTGGGGATGAAGCGTGAGTGAGGTGGTTCTCCCCACATCCCCTGTCACATGAGCTCAGGTGCCCCTCCATCACTCCATCAACGCCGCCTGTCGTGTTGTAAGTGTGTTCATTTGAATTGATCTTAAACTGGGTGCTTTGCTCCAGAACTATGCAGCGCTCCTTCACGGTCAATTCAGTCAATTCGGTCAATATCTGTTCTTTTCAGTCGATTGCTTTATTCCACAATCGTTCATCGCCTGCAGCTACATAAATGCATCTGGTTGGATCAACGCCTGTTTGGGGATATTCAATATTTTACTCTTTTTTTTAGGTTGTGCTCCATTGTAAGTATGTTTTTTAATTGTGCCGCTTTAAACTGCGAATTCTTACAACACCTGTACCAAAACACTGAAAACTGTTCCATAACGGTTCAAGGGGAGAGCCGTGACGCCCGCCCTCGCGGCTGAATGTCTCCGGAAGCTCAACAAAACAAAAGAGCAGAACATAATGGAGATCGCAGCCGTGAAGTCAAACACGTGTCTCTCTGAAGGACTAATGTTCTGCAGCTATTTTGTCGAATCTAAATGCATTCGAGAGCATAAATCAGTGAGTGGATGTGCTTTACTCACTCCAGCTAAAACTAAGACGGAGGCTGAGGTGCACTGATCACAGCTTTCTGTCTTTGTTTAGTCGTGGATTTGAACTGTAATAACTGTGGCAGATCAATAACATTGTGCTTAGTGTTATATGAGAAACGGCAGAAATCAGAGGATTCTTGTCCTGCCACGACTCAAGAAACAGAAAAGAAAAACCATCCAGGGCAGATTATTCTAATAGCTAATGAAGTGTCCTGAAAAAACACCTCAGCTATTTAAAATGCTGTGTTCAGGGTCCAAACGTTGAAGAAAACTGATCTCAGTTCCAGTCCTTTGACAATATGTTCAGTCGCTGCAGGTTCAAAGAGCCGCCCTCTCTCCTGGAAACTATGTTTTGATACAACTAATTTGCAACAGCAACTTTTGAGGGAAACATAATGCCTACCAAATCACATTTTCTATTAACATAATGATGAAACTTAGTTAATTACCGAGCCTGGCAAGTCGCCAGAAACAGGGAACGCACCGGCAGTGGCTGCAGCATTATTCAGCTTTTCCTCTGGTCCTATTCAGGCACAAAACGCATCATCAGTGGTCGCCATATTGGTTCTGTAATGTGAAAACAGAGGCTGAAAAAGCTCAAATCAAAGTGTTAGACAAAGTACACACCCGGTTCGAATGAATGGGTCGTTATGAGGCCTGGTGACGAACTGATTGTTTCACTCAGGTGTTGTAGCAGCGCTTCCCCCCAGAATACGAGGGCCAGTCTTTCCAGTGGTTTAACACGCCTATTACTTTAAGCTAACAGTGAGTCTGTATCTTAACAGCTTTGACACAACCGCTGAGACAAACTTTCCAAGCGTAGTGTCAATGACTTTGCGACCTCTAAGTAATCACTTGAAGAACAGCAGATCATTCTGTCCATCAGAGGAGAAAAATACTTGCTCTGACTTTGGAAAAAAACAAAAAGCAAAATAAAAACACTGACCAAACCAGTGACACAGAGGCACTTTACTGAGAGGCACTTCAATCACTTACTACATAATAATCATCCCAGGTTATTGCTCGCTCAGAGCTATAAAATCATCGTGAGATCTCAGCGCTGAACATATGGCGCTCTGAACTATAGTGTTGTTGAGACACCAAAGCAGTAAAATCACAGTGCATTAATTAATGGTGAAACTTTGACATCAATCACATTAAAAGCTCGCCTTTCCCCTCCCACAGAACACAAGTCACATGAAGCGCTGACTCCTGCAGTCATTATAATTGTACGGTAGGTGCATTTATGATCTGTTTATACAGAACACAAAATGCAAATTGCAAGACTCCAACGTAATTGTATGCTTTGGCATTCCTTATCCTAATAGTCACGTCTGGGCAGATTGCATTTTGTAACCCACGCACTTGATGCGACTGCAAAGTGTATTGTCGGAAAGAGAAAAGGTAACGCTGTATGGAGGGTTGTTAACTTTAATTTGTAAAAATGACACAGAGAATTGTTTGACATTGATCTGAGGAGAGGATTCTGCCATATTTTTTCCGTCTTTGTTCTAGCTGAGCTCCTTTGTCTTCATATTTTACCGCACATGGTTTATAATCACTGGCATCAGGTTGTTATCTCTGCCTTTGTTATAGCAGCGAGCCAGAACTGAGATGGGATTTTCTTTGAGTTTAAATGAATTATTTGCAGCTATTTATTTCTTATCCCTCCAGGCTATTGTGTCATAATGAATTGCAAAGGACAATCAAGGTTTCTATTTGCTGGGAAAATACATACTTGTAAAAGATACAAAAAGAAACAAGATGTTTTTCAAAGTGAAAATAGCTTTTTGGCAACCGGGCTATAAACCATCTTTTCAATGGGCATTCATTGTGCTGTTGTATTCAGCCTTCAAAACACATAATTAATGTGTGAGTGACATTTGTTGCTGTAAATTAGCTAAACTGCCAGTGGACTGTTTTTTTGTTTGTTATTTTTTGCTTAAAGGGAGACTGCAGTTTTTGGAGAAGAAATTCAAACTCAGAATTTTTATATTTACAATATTAAAGAGGTAATAATACAAACTCTGATATACAAAATATTTCTCTTTCATAACTGAATGAGCAAGCTGTTCTCAGAGGAAAACAAGGTCCCCAGAACACTGTCAGTCAAACACTATGAGGTCAGTTTGTTTATTCAGTTAATAATAATAAGGAGTTTTTTATTTAGTTTGTTTATCCATAAAAAGGGTTAGGGTTAGGGTTAATACTACACAGAGCACCTTTAATGTGAAATCATGTAACTTCAGCTTATTGGAACATAAAATTAACAAAATGAGTTAGTGATACTAAAACCTACGAGACACTGAGGCGAGGTCTTACTAACAGTTACAGGAAGAAAGTGGAAAGTGAAAAAGTCATTGCTATTGAAAGTCCAGTGTATCGCTGACTGTGCCCTGGGGAAGCCATCCCATCCATCTATGGACTTAGTTACCTATAACATATCCAAGCACTTAGCCAGTATCCCAGCTCCTTCGGGCGGGAACAGTTAACACCACATTGAAAAACTCACAGGATTTTACCAGCAAGGTAACACCTGAGCCAGACGAAACAATGGTTTCTTATAACTTCACATCACCTTTTACATGCATTCTCACTAAAGAAGCAGTAATGATGGAGAAGCAACGCCTGCTACAGGACAGCACCCTGTCCAGCAGAACCAACTTCACCCCAGACCACATTTGTGCATTACTTAACCTCTGCCTGACGACCACCTACTTCCAGTACATTGAAGGTTTCCACAGACAGAAGCATGGCTGTGCCATGGGCTCACCAGTATCCCCAATAGTGGCCAACCTCTACATGGAAGAAGTTGAGAGCAGAGCCTTGATTACCTTCACAGGAACTGCTCCTAGCCACTGGTTCAGGTATGTGGACAACACCTGGGTCAAAATCAGAACAAGGGAAGTGGACACCTTCACAGAACATATAAATGCTGTGGACATTAACATCAAGTTCACTGGGGAAGATGTCAGAAGAGACAGTCTGCCCTTCTTGGACTGTGCAGTACACATTGAAGAAGACAGAAGCCTCAACACTGAGGTACAGAAAACCTACTCAATTACTCAGATCAATACTTGCTGTTCAACTCTTAAGGCCAACTGGAGCACAAGCTAGGGTCATCAGAACCCTAAACAACTGGGCTGAGACCGTGCCCAATAAGAAAGAGAGGAAGGAGAGGGAACAGAAGCACATCAGGGAAGCGCTTAAAACCTGCGGCTACCCAACTAGACTTTGATCAAAAACTCTAAAAGATCCAGAGCAGACAGAGAGGAGGAGACGGACAAATGTTACAGCATCGTCATTGACTGGAACAGTCTGACATAGATGGAGGTGGCCTAGGACATTACTTATCACCCACCTACAATGCAGTACTGAGTTCCCTGCCCAGAGAGACAGTTCAACAACCATTCACACCTGGGCAGACCTAGCCCCAACAACCCACATGAAGGCTGGTGGGGTCAACAACCCACAAGGGGCCCTAATGACTCTGAAACTCAGAGCACAGAAGTCCTTGATGACTCTGTAAGGACACTCCCACACAAAGTTTAAAAGCCTGCAACTCCCCTCAAGTTAGTTAGAACTGAAGAAGCCTCTTGGATGAGAGGTGAAACGTCTTCAAGAAACTTGAACACGTCCAGTCGCCTACGACACAGCACTTAGAATTGGAATTTAAAGTACATTTCTCACTTCTGAAATACAGTGGATTAGAAGTAAAACCTAACATAGAGAAGGAATTACTCAAGGAAAGCACAAATACCTAGAAATTGTGCGTATGTAAAGTAAATGTACACAGATCCCGACCACCGCTGCTGTCAGATCGGTTCCTTCCAGGTATCTTTCAACCTAAACAATTAATGAGATAAGAACTCGCAAGATATGAAGCCCAGATGATTCCAGCTGAGATCAATATTGCAATGTGAGACAAAGAGTCCTTCCACACAAAGGTGAAGCCGCCAACAGAGCCGGAAAAGATACACGTTAAAAAAAAGAAGAAGAATTGCTTTCTTCTTTATTTTTTTTCATAGCTTAACGCTCCACCACTTTGGATATTGATTGTGAGTCTTCCAAGGCTGCAAGAAATATTTTGATGGGTTTTCTTTTTAATCTGCAGACAAAATGCAAGTGTGCGTTTAAGTCTGTGTGCAAATACGTGTGTGTGCGTGTGTGCGTCTTGGGGGGTGTGACTGTGTGTGTGTGTTTGTGTGTGTGTATACACAAAACATTCCTTTAATTTAGCTTAGTGAAGCATGGCGACCCACGCCTTGCACCAGTGTTCAATTCATACTCCCATTTGTGTTTCACATTTGGAATGCAGATGAGCTCCACCGCTGGTGTTTTAGCACTAGCTGCTCGGCTTTGTCTTAATGAGGTATCAGTAAATGGGTTTCTATTACACCAGCTATGGTGCTGAGAGGCTAGACACGGAAATATGTTGACACACAGGCCAGGAGGATAACCTTAATGAGCTCAGACTGGAGATTTCTCAATTGCGGTATGCAGACAAAAAATCTTGTCATTAGGTGTGATAACTTGCAAAAAGTCCCGTGATAAGTGGACTCGTGTTTCCTTCAGGGCAGTGTTGGTCTGACGTTAAACTGCCGCCTCACAGTGCTCACAAATAAAAATCAGCGCTGAGCTGCGGAGTGCCACATTCCCCTGAACTAATATTTGTTCTGCACCCCAGCAGGAATTTCATTCTATTTTGGGGCACTGCAAGTGAGGCGGCGCCCACCTCCTCCTCACGATACACACAAACAGACAGCTAGGCACAAGTGTAGGTGCACACACACACACATACACACACACGCATCATGCTCTCAGATGTATTCCCAGACTCCACAGCTCCTGGGGATCCCGTTGAGGGGGATCGATGATGGTGTCTGCACCTCCTGACCCGCGCTCCGAGTCCGTGTCACCTCTCCTCCAGCCCCCGACAGCCGAGAGGCAAAACAACACGCCGCAAACTCGCTGTGAAATGAGATACTCGCTCTGAAAAATGTCTGCGGCTTTATGCACTCCGTGCCACGAAAGGTCCTTGAAATGCACTTACACTTACAAGAGTGCCAACTTAGACAAAAGGTTGAAAGTGAAGTGGAGATTTACCTTAAAGTGCTGCTGAACTTTGTCAGGACTCAGCTGTGTGGGATGCTCTGCATTGTGAGAGAGAGTGAAGAGTGCTCAAGGTTAACAAGTTTAGTTCATTTTAGACAAACACGATAAAAATGCAGTGGCGAAAAACACACACTGGGGAAACAGACTGAAACTTGTGCAGGTGATATTAAAAAAAAAACCCACGGGGCTCATTAAGCACTTCAAAACAAAAGAACCAAAAAAAAACGCCCCACTTTGATCTCCTTCTGTTTGTATCCTCACCTGAATTCTACATTTCAGTATGAAGATCATTCATCTTAACGATTAAAGCTGTAAACATTTGAATCCTTTTGAGCGGAGTCACTGTAAACAGCCGTCGCGTGCTGCTGTAATGAATAAAAAAGTCTTCTTTAATGTGAAAATATGCGCCTAATCTCTTTAAAGTGCTTAATTCAATTGAGATTCCAGTGTTCGGCCTCGAGAAGAGAATTCCATGTTTTCAAATGAGACTCTTAATCCCTGACGAGAGGTGATGATGGTTTCTCGTTTCATTTCCACAAGTGCCTCATCGGCAGTCTCGCACCTACAGTGCCTCGGCTTCCAGACCAGGCGCTCCGATCTGTATGCTGGTCACTGCCGAATAGGCATTACCAGCAATAACAGACAACCAGAAGTCCAGGAGACCTTTGGTGATCGCCTGGAAGCGTAAATACATCAAAATACTGTGTGACTGCACTCTTTTAGAAGTGTACCGGCGATCTATTGTTTGCCCTCGGAAAATCAGTCCCCTCAGGTCAGTGATTAACAACACAGGCAGGTGATTTTTTTTTTTTTTTTTTGATAAAAGCCGATTAATAACCTGAACATCGTGCGGTAAAAAATTGAACGCCACTTGATGCTGATGGACCACTGGCTGCTTCAAACACACTCATCGGTGTGCATCGTAATTACAGCAGGTATTCAGACTCTCGAGTCTCTTAACTGTTTGTGCTTGTGCGCTGAAGTGCACCAGAAGCTGTCCTACAGTGAACCTGTCTATTAAAATGCGGAGGCTGCAGAGCGGACACAGTCCAGCTGATGTAGATCCAGGCTCTGCGGCTCGGACTATCATGACTCATTAACCCAAACAGAGTGTGCAGCTCGGACGCCTGTGGGCCCGACAGGCCTCTCGCACATAACAGCTCTCTCACCCACAATATTTAAATACTACTAATGATGATTTGTCACATGCATTTTGGAATGAACATTAATGCTGCCGGATGATGGTGATTTACTTATACTGCGCAAGGCAAAGACGTGTTGTTACGGACACGCAGCTAAAACTCTCAGTTGATTCCGGCATTGCATTTTAGAAACGCTGACGTCTTGAGTCCACAATTCCCCAAAGCAACATCATCACAGCATTTTATTTATTATTTAACCATTCAAATATTTTTTTTAATCCGATCTAGAAAATGACAGTATCCCTGAAGGTCGAACCACATCAACACCTCAGAATCCAACAACGTATCGGAGAACAAGACTTTCAATTTCCTGTCGCTGTGCTTTCTGAAATGTTGTTTTCTGAAATTCTATTTGTGTTTTTCTAAAATGATATTGTGTTTTTTTGGAATGATATTGTTTTCTAAAATGTTTTCTGAAATGTTTTTGGAACTGCCCTGTTGTCTGAGATGATGTTGTGTGACCTGTGCCATCGCACAGAATGCTACCTTCTCAATAAAAAGAGAGAGAGAGAGCTCTGCGAGCCTGTACTTCTGCACAGCCTCGCTTTAAGCTAAATGTTCAAATCAGCGTGCTGTGCTCACAACGGCAGTGCCACCTGATAATGGTTGTGATGTTTAGCAGGTTGATTGTTCATCTTGGGATCTTTTAGCATGTAATGGGCGCTGAACACAAAGCACAGCTGAGGCGGATGGGAATGTCATTACTGTGTAAGTATTGGACAAATTGACCTGATCACAGCACTGGAGAAAAGGTTTGGAGAGTAATTACAGTTCATCCCTTGGGGGGGGGGGGAATCAGAATAAAATTTAATGGCGTCCATCAAATTTCTGTTTGGATTATCAGACTGCGCCACAAAATCACGGTGGTGCTAGATTCAAAGCATTAGGGTTCATCTTCTGTTTGAATCATATCGAATGATTCGAAAAATTCAACATTTAAATTGGTTACAACAGCATTAAATGGGCATTAAATGTTGAGGACGTAGGGCGAACATAAGACATACACTGAGAACTCTTTGCAGTTCAGTCCAACACAGGGTTTCCAAGTAACTGTAAGAAACTATTAAATTAAATCTGAGTGCAATAAGGTTTCCCACTAAATATATGAGTCTTTCTTAGAAGTTAGGGTGACACGGAGGCAATTTTAGTGAAACCCAAATTCATCTTAAACCTTTAAACTGTATGGTCTTGTTATAAAAAATCACCTAGATTAACTGTGCTGTCTGCCTGCTGTCAGTTTGGGAAGTTCTTCTCTAATTGGATGAGGGACCACACAGAACACTGACCTTTTTCTTACAGAAATGTATGACTGCATACTGAGAATTGAGTAATCCAGGCATGTGTATGAGCCGTATTCATCTTCATGAAACAGCATGATTTAACAAAGCCAGAGCGAGTGGGGTTGGTGATATCTACTGACGCACGCATGTAAACTATCTCCATGAGCAGGTTCCTAGCCGCAGTTTATTCTTTCCTTTAACTCTTACCATGAGCAAAAACCTAATTTCCAAATTAATCCCCTAATCCAAAATCCTAATCCTCAACTACCAACTGAACCGGGTGAAGCGAAGGCCGGCCGAAATGACCTGACTACCCCCCCCCCCCCAAAAAAAATGGCACTTACGAGCAAATACAAATGAGTCCACACACACACACACACACATACACACAGTCCCGCTCTCTCTCTTTTATGATCTCTTTTCCAGGCGGGGGATTGGACACACTTCATCCACCGGACAGCATAATCTCACACCCGCTGTCTGAGAACTCAGCGCGAGAAAGCACAAGTGTCATGTGTGCTGCGTTCGGCGCCATGTTGCCAAACATTAAACTACAGTTGCAGAGGTTAATGAGGACCGCCGGCTCCTACAGGAAACGGCAGACACAGAGGGACTGATTTCCATATAATGAGCGGTTTGTTGCCGACAAGAGGGAAAAAAAAAAAAAAAAACGTTGCATCTGTGCACAGATGGTTACTGATTTTTAACTAACCCATGTAGCTGCGGTGTTTACAACAAATCCGCTGCCTCCTCAAACAAGTTTCCGACAGGTTTGAGCGTGAAAGGCCGGGGCAGAGATTAACAGATAAGTAGACAGACACATAAACACAGAGACGGGGAACGGGAGAGGAAGAGCGCAGGAAAAAGAGCAAAGACTTAGAATTCAAGTAAGAGGCTTAGTTTTTAGTCAAAGGACTCTTTTTAGTGTCCTTTGGTTCTTTATGAAAGCTGACAGGGCAGATTATCCTGACGGCACGCGGGTCAGACTGAATGTCATATCTGTCTTTGAGCACAAAACCCAACAATTCCTCACGTCAATAACACGGTTCACTGTAGCATAACTCATCGCCCAATGTAAAATGTTACAGGGTGTCTCGGTGAAAATGTGTCCTACTTTTTGTTGTGTTTCTTCTCCTGTGCTGTAGAGGGAAAAACTGGTGGAATTAAATACAATGCTAGCAGCTCTGTGAGGCTGTACTGAGACCCACGGGGGCGAAATCTTAGGTCAGAAGTTGGGGGAGGATTCAAGTCGGTAGGAGATGCTGGGTTTGTCTTGGATTTGAATTAACCATCTGTGAAATTCAAACTCAACAAATAAATATGTTGCAGCAAATCACCAGAGTAACCAATAATTACTGCTAACTGTAAATGCCCTTAGCTACTTAGCTCAGTTAGCTGTGCAGCTAGCGGTCTCTGCATTGAGCTTGGAGCACTGGAGGAGTGTTGGTGCTTACACTGCTAGCACGGAGAGCTTTGGACTGGGACTTGCTGGTAAGCATGCTAACTTCCATCAGTATCTCCGTAACATAATGCATACAGGCCATAATGTCAAAACTGTTATTTCTCCACGTTCTAGTGGTAATTTAACTTTTTAAATGTTTTAGCTAACATTCTTATATTGCCCCTTTAAGATACTTAAAATTAAAAATGTCCTGAATTAATTATGAAGTAAAAACCATCTAGAGTTATTGTAAATATACACATTTAAAGTGAATGTACAGTCATATTACAGCAATGTACTGTGTTTTCAGGTTAACTCAAGCATATCGCTTTCCAGCCTATCAGCCTGTTGGCATGTTAGCATATGTACCTTGTTGGACCATTTGAATGTCTGTTTGCCTGTTAGCATGTTAACCTGTTAGCATGTTAACCTGTGTACCTTGTTGGACCACTTGTAGGCCTGTAGGCATGTTAACCTGCTGTTAGTATGTTAGCCTGTCAGCCTGTTGTCATGTTAGCATATTCATGTTGGACCATTTGAAGGTCTGTAATCCCGTTAACATGTCAGCCTGTTAGCATGTTAACCTGTGTACCTTGTTGGACTACTTTTAGACGTGTTAGCATGTTAGCCTGCTGTTAAGTATGTTAGCCTGTTAGTACCTTAGCCTGTGGTTAGCATGTGCACCTTGTTGGACCACTTGTAGGCCTGTTAGCATGTAAGCCTGTTCTCATGTTGTTAGCCTTTTAGCACGTTAGTATGCATTTGTTGTAAAACTGCAATATTTCATTGTTAAATTACTGTGTGGTGCTAATTACAGCATTTCCTTCTAATGTACAATCATTTCATTTTTGTTGCCGCATGAATTCAAATTCACAGCAGCTAACTGTAATATTCCAAATCATTTCTTGGGTGTCGCTAGTTGAAACATCAGGGGAATCACCCACTAATTTGGCCTCATCCTCAGGGGACCGTGGACATCTGTGCAAAATCCCATGCAAATCCATCCAGCAGTTGCTGAGATACTTCAGTCTAGACAAAAGGGGGTGTCTAGCGAGAGTGGATAGTGCAAACAACAGTCCTTCCACTCTATGCAGCATATTTGACAGTATCAACAAAGCCTCATAACATCATTAAATTCACACTCAGAAGAGGTTATGAAACCATAGTTTGAGAAAAATGCTTTATCTGTCTCTTCTGACCGGAGGATGCATGATAAGTCTGACCTTGCTGTGAGAATGCATCATTATATATTCTTTCGGTGTAATGAGCCACTGGGTGTCTCCTGCAGAGGAATTTTTTGGCAACTGAATTTCCCATCTAAAGCAAATTAGTAACAAAACCTAATCTAATGAGATCTGAAGGTCACTCTTTGTTTGATAATACTGCCACCAGTACAGTTTGAAAAAGTTTTGGGGTGCACAGGAGGGCCGGCAAACTGGTTTATTTGGAAATGGTGCAACAGGTTTCAGGATGTGTGCACAGCTTTCCCTACAGCGACGATGGATATATTAGCAATTGTTTGGATTAGACGTGATGTGATGTATTCAAATGACACCACCCTGGCACAATGCTCATGATGTTTTCCTTTCACGTGTTGATGCGCCACTGACCGAGGAATCATTAGATATTCAGCACAGATCTGCAAAGCTATCCCTGCGCTAAGGCTCGCAAACATACATTATGGCCAATTATGATGCATTAGGAGCATCGCGGCGCCGTCAGATAGAGCGCTCGTAACATTCATCCCGTATTACAATCAAATGGCGACTTTGTTCTCTCGTGTGAGCAAGGTGACTCGAATAGTCCATCAAATAATCCTCAGTGGCTCTCTCTGCGTCCCTGAGCGGCCGGCTGTCTGACTCCAACACCCGCTGAGATCAACGCTGATTCTGAGGCCAACTGAGGCGATCAATGGAGCGGCACAGCATGGAAAGTGCAAGTTCATTAGAGTTTCGATGTTGCAGCCGAGAAAACCAGTGATTTTAAATGATTTAGTGTAAAAATAAAAAATCACACACAGTTGTATCGACTTTGTCAAGCAGCAAGCTGCACAGTTACATTAACATACTCTGAGCGTGTGTGAGCTCGTGTACAGATCACCGCTTACCATCTTGTAATACCAGTTTATTTGTGCTTATAAGATGCCACTTTTTTTTCCCGATTCTTTTCACTTTGGTTGGAAATTCAGCCACTCAGAGACTCGCTTCAGAGGAATAATCCATCGCAGTGAACATCATTCTGCATGTGCTTCTTTCTTTTTGTCAAGGTCAAGTCCACGTTGTGATGCCGTGCCGGCTTTTTAGATCAAGTGAATTATTTCATAGCGATATTGCAAAACAGATAAACAGTAATCACGGTGGTCATGGTCACTTCATAATGATCTCGAGCAAAATCGACAAATTGAATCCGTGAGTGCAACTTGAAAAGAGCACAGGAGCACTCGAAAATGACAGGCACTCAGAGTATGGACTTTATTCAATAATATGATATTTTTGCACAAGAGTGCCTTTTTCATTGCTCAAAGAGGAAATCATGGCATCCTATTAATAGCTTCTGGGGCGACCGGATGTACCATAAGAAATATTCAGGCGGATAATCCACTGAATAAAACAGTTCATGCAGGATATTTCAAAAAGCCTATTCTTGAATTATTTCATTCTGCACAAGCATACTGAGGACATTTTCTTGGGTAAACTTCCTAAGTATTAAAAGTGGATTTGTAGAAAATGATACAGGTTAAACGCACAACATCGAGCACCGTTGGACACATTCTAACTTCAGCAGGAAGAGTAGGTTTGTTTGAGTCGGTTTGGTTTAATAGCTTACAACTTTTCTGTTTTGATTCACTCAGGACACTTTCATTGGCATCGTTTTCAGCTGCCACAGTCATTTTGTTTCCAGAAAGAAACTCTCCAACCCACCTGCTCAGCACCAAATGGCAGAAAGACTAAGTTAGCCACTAGCTAGTGGACATAGTTGAGCGTATAGTAGACAAAGAATTCGGTAGACACAGTAAAAAAATGGAATACCACTGTTGTAAAAACAAATCCAGGGTCTGTAACAAACAAAACTCATTAGGTCATAACAATCGTATGGTAGAAATTCAAAATCATTAATATTTACAATACTAATGAGGTAATAATACAAACTCAGAAATATCTTAATCTTATTTCCCATAACTGGATAAACAAGCTGTTCTCAGAGGAAAATAAGGTCCCCAGAAAACAGCTTTAAGCTAGAAAGGTGGCAGGGTCCGCCACATATAAACAAAGTAAAACAGAATGAAACTGTGTTGTCCTTTAAGGTCAGTTTGTTGATTCAGTTCATTCAGTCATGGAAACAAAGAAAGTGTGTTTATTTGGTTTGTTAAGGCATACAGAAACATCAGTCAATGAAGATCTTTCTCTTCTGATTAAAATGAATTCCCTAAAATTACACAGTGCACCTTTAACGACTTATTTCTGCTGGCCACCAAACAGCCAAATAAATCAGTGGATATATTCTCTATCATGATTACAAAACATAGCCCATTTCAATTAGAAAACACAAAAAAGAGAAATGAATCTGAAAAACACAAATATGAATAAAATGAAGATACTTAATGAAGTCAATCATCCCTGGCCCTAATGTTGTGTTCAGACCAAACGCAATGCAAATTATTCACAGGACTAGATTACATACACAAAGTCAATGATAAGATGCAATATCACGTCTAATCCTGGTGGCACAAATTACGTGATTGACGCAACGCGAATAATTGGGTCAAGCGCCAATCGTGTGAGATGAAAATATTGAACTCAAGCAGCACTTTCACGTGTTGCTGTGTCGTGAAAGCCTATCAGCGTGGACGTTTACACTGACATCATGACAATCACGTCGCTGATGTCAGGACCTTGAACATGAACAATGAGCTGTACGATAAAATCTCTCTGAAATCTTTGTTTTGGGTTCACACTGATGTGGTAATTAATTAATTCAGTCTCCGTCTACTTGCTGGTCACAGTGACCATTTATTGATTTAAAACACCAGCTTCAGGTAGCGCTGGAAGCTACGGATGCTAGAATTCATCGAGCTGGGTGCCGCTCGTTTCATGGTTATTTCAATCATGTCGCGCAAGTGGATGGGTTGAAAAATGAATAACCCCACGATCAAACTTGCACGTCAAACGTGGCACGAATACTTTCTTTGCATTTGGTCTGAATGCAGCATAATAATATCTGGGCTGGAAAAAACAAATGATGGGCTTTATAAGAAGTTCATGTTTCATGTTTTATGGGAAATGAATAGAAACAGGTGGCTGACTGAAAAAAAAACATGTAAAAATGTCAACTCACATTTATGAGCTAAAACACAGCGAAGGACTGATTGTGCCAATTAAAAGAGACTTGTCATGCACAATTATTACCGTGCACCTTTTCCTATTCTTTTACCTTGATAGAAGCTGCAGCCTGAGAGGCTGTTAGTGAAAAGAGCAGGATTGGTGTTAACTGATTAACATCATCAATTGCAGCTTCCCTTCAGTGCCCTGGTGTCAAAAAGAAACGATCTCTGCCTGAGAAGGAATAGATGAATGCTTGAATGGAGGCATTTCTTCTCTGTAACTCGAGACTAGATTCAAGAGCGCTGAATTTCTTTCAGCCATTCAACAATCCACCTTAATAAGAGTCGAAGTTCATGGTGACTGCTCGACTTCTAATAAGAGAGCTTTAATTTATACTTTTAATCTGGGTCTGTTTCAAAGCATTACAGGAGTTTGATAGGATATGTGAACCTTCAACAAAATATGACATTTTCAAGACTTTCCCCATAAATTTTGCTTTTATTGACTCGACCTGGCAGCACGCAAATATTATTTTAGAAAACCGAGCTCAGTCGCAAATTACTTTCGTTCTGTCTAAACTAAAGTTCAGTTATATAATGAAAGTGGAAAGGAGGAAATAAATGGCTTTTTAAGAACTTCTCATTATTCTGTAAATGCAGCAAAGTTACCAAATTACTTTCTGATAATGATCACATAAATGAGGTACAAAAAAAAAAACGAGAAAAACACTCCGGTGAGCACTTAAGTGACTCAGTGTTAGTGTGTTGTCCTCTCTTGAACTCTAATCGCTGCCCCAGTGAGAGACCTTCATTTACATAATGTCAAAGAAAGACGTTCAGTCTGTTGGAATTCATTTTGGCTCCAAAACCTCACGCTCTATAAACATCCACTTGCTTTTAATTTATTGCATGGCAACTCAAGCTTTAAGTGAATTACAACGTATGTGGGCGCGGGAAGCATTGAAAATGTGCGTGGGACAATCTAACACACAAAGTACAAAACATAAGGACATTTTCCAGCCCAAAAACAGAGTGGATGCTGTTTACTGTATTTTGGCGCCTTTTAACAGGTGGTTTGACGCTGTCGTCTGGCAATACTAGCATGAGAAAATATGTGTAATTTCTTCTGGAAGTGTTTGGCCCACGGACAGTAGGAAATAGTGGACAGAACCACCGTGACATCACCCATGGGTTTCCTGAACGGCCAAAATGAAGCCCAATGCTGGTCGTACTGGTTGTCGCAATCTTGGCAGTGCCTGTCACCGCCCAACGAATCAAAAATGGGAAGCTGCCAAGCTAGCTAAAACGTACAAGCTATCTGTGTTCACACATGGGAGTTTGACCCAAACAGATAGCGAGCAACAGCCTCTTCTTCCTGTAATGCTGCAGCGTCTTTTCTTTTCCCATCTTCTCTGTACATTTTCAAGGTAAAGTATATTTTTCCTTCAATCAGCAGTCAAATAAGAGTTATCATACATTACAGTGGATTTCAGCAAATCCGCTCATTACGGCAGGCGAGCGTTAAGATGAATCCAGTTTTTTTAAGTTTGAAAAAAACAAACTCTGTGCTCTTCTCCTCTCCAGGTGTTTATTCCTCCAGAAGCTCTGAGCTCTGCCCACAGCCGTCTCCTCCAGAGCTCGTCGGCTGTGGCTGCTGTCCGCCAGTCGGAGCTGACTGGGTTGATTGTTAATCCAAGAACACAGCTAACCACACAGAAAGGCATGCTATGTGCCTGACATTTGCTTTAAAAATTCCCCCAAAAAGGCATCAGCACCACAAACAGACGTTCAACGACAGCCTTGAAATTGGCCAACAGCCGACCATCAGCACTGTGTGTTGTGGCCCTAACAGTGTGAGCCCAGTATCAATCTTCTCATCTCTGCAAAAAAAGTGAATGACCTCGTTCGTAAACGGTTGAACTATTCTTTAAACGCAAAAGACATAAGTGCACAAAATCATAATTTATTCATTGAAATAAAACCGGAATGAAATGCGTAAACAAACATGTTGCTTCTGAAATGAATTGATTTCCATGCGCAGCTTATTATAGTAAGTCTGTTTGGTTTTTACCAAAGTACTGATGAAACTAGTGCTGAAAATGAATATGAAGGGTTTATGGAAAGTGCCACTACTTTATTAGAGTCCTCATAAGCAACAGATTGAACTCGCTCTCAGTAATTATGGCCATTTAGGCCATGAAGTGCATTTTTGCACACATGCAATGTCATTGAATGGTCCCAATCATTGTCAAGTACATTAATCAGCGCTGCTATCATGGAGCTATTTAATGGATCCAACGTTTCCTGAGCGTTGGTCCTCTTAAGTTACCTTTTCTGGGCACAGATGTTCGTGTCCTGTTGTGTGACAGGCTTTCAGTATTCTAGGTCAGCCTTCCAATGCTCCAGTGTGAGTCAAGAATGAAAGGGCATGTACAGGGAAGAGGCAAAAATAGCAGCTGGGCCACAGAAGCCAAAGCTTTGACAAAGCCTCGGACATGTGTGTTCCCTGACCTGAATAACCAAGAGAGCTGCGGAGCGCTCGACCAGGTAGACCCCGGACCAGTCGGAGAAAATAGCGCTATTTTCCTTTCCCGTCCATCTGCACTGTTCATTTGCTGTTTACCTCCACAGCTTACAGTGAGGGCGAAGAGCGAGGCTGACACATTATTTTGTTCGCTCGCTGCCGTTCCATAAAAAAACCAAACAGGGAAGCTAATCAAACCAGATATTTTAATAAATCGGAGCGTCTGGATGTTGTTTAATGTGCTGAAACAATTGCTAATGTGCCTCGGCCCCCTCACACTCACATGAGAGCGTTGGGGCATTTAGCTGTTTGGTTTCCAAACATCTTTTCTGCGTTGCCAGTCCAATTACTCACAGTAGAGAGGTTTCGCTCCAGACGCTGTCTTCACTCCAGGGTTAAATGGAATTAGCAGAGCTGAGGCCTCATCATCATCCGTTCCATTTTGTTCGCACTTTCACATTCACCACCTGCCAAGTTACATCGCCCTTCCATTGTGGAGAGACTTTCAAAGAACAATGGGCACACGGCACGCAGCGTGGCAATGATCTGTTTTACACTGTGCTCATCAACTACAATTCATTCTTTCACAATAAAAGGTGCCGAAGAAGTAATTACTCGGTAAAACACATTTGCAGTCGCGGGGACAGGACGGCGTGTTATCAGTTGAAACAGAAAGAAGTGTTCGGCGCGCCGAGGGAGATGCCAGAGCTCTTGAGCAAAATTAGTCATCTTTATGTCATTTCAACATTTCCGCTGCCAAGTTTCGCATGCACACAGACACAAAGTCCTGCTTCACGCCAAAGCCTTCACGTCATGTGAAGTGCAGCCGAACCTCGTTTTCCTTTTTCTTACCTAACGTGGGAGGAAAAATCACAATGTCATTCTTGACACGTAATCACTTTGGCACGTCGCATGTTACCGGGCCCGAGGCATATGCGCTCGGGCATCTTTACACCACTGCCGTGTCAAGCGCTTTCACATCATCTTCCTGGGCGATTCAGACTGTCTCCGCCTTTTTTTTCTCATCTGCTGGAAGAGGCTGATTCAGCGGATGGTTTGGGCGCAAGTGATCAAAAATCGGCTACATTCGTCCTAAAGCTCAGCGGGCGGCCGGGGAGGGAAGAGGGAGGGGGGGGAGAGAATGAGTCAAACGAGAGATGACAGAGAATTCAAATAGAGGGAAGAAGAAGGAGACGCTGAAAGAGAAAACGGGAGGCTGCTGGTCGGGGTGGTGGAGGGGAAGTTAAGGATGTCATACTGGGAAACTAGGATGGAGAGAGCGAGAGGAAAGCAAAGGAGTGTGGAAGCGAGAGAGAAACGGGGGGCTGGAACTTTTCAATTACGGCACACACAGACAACAAAGACCCAGATTTCAAGAGACTATAAGAGTCTGCAGCCCGGAGGGAGAAACTCATTTAGCCTCCTTCATTTCTCCTATCCTTTCTCCACACAAATTACATGTTGGAATATTTAATGTGTTCCTTTTGTTGCACGAGCAAACACAGGCTTCCTTATCATTACAGATGTCCTGAATGCCAAGATCAGCTCCCTGGGGAGGCAAATCCTCTGGCGGAGAGATCACAGCGTAGTGTCACGGCAGTTCGTGAAACTGTCACCGAACGCAATCTTGAGGCTTCCTGAACACGGGCACGACTTGTGCTGTCAAGTGTTTTCTTGACCTCCACCGCGCCTATTTACACGCCTGCTGCACCACGTTTCTTTCGATCGAATGGAACGCAGCTATGAATCATGTCTTGAGTCACAGGGAGGTGGACGGGTAGGATGGCGGGCACAGAAAGCCCAGGACTGTCGCACCAGCCTGCAGGGTTCACATCCGGCCTGCGGGGTTTAGGCAAGAAAAGCACTTTGGTTCAGGTTAGGGAAAGATGTGTTTCAGTTCAGGAAATGAAACTACAGGATTCAATTTGGTTGAGGTTGGGGAAAGATTGTTATTTCAATTGTGTGTTTTTCGTTAGGGTCCAATTTGCAAGAAAGTTGATTTTTGAGTCTCATTCGGAAACTCGTCAAATATTGGCACATTGGGATTGCAGGTCGGGTGAGCCGCCATACTATCTGACAAGTTTGGAATGAAACTCGAAAATCAACTTTCTTACAAACTGCATCATTAAAGCTCTAAATATAGGAAAATCCTTTCATCTTTACGGATTCCTGTACACAAATTACTATTTTTTTTACCTTGAGTGTCACTTACCAGGCTTCCTGCCATGTGCTTGTGGCGTCCTGTGAGGTACAACTGGCAGCCAGAGACAGTCGTGTTGTGCATCAACACTCTGAAAGTACACGTATTTTGAACATGCTCATGTTTTTGGTGAACGGTGAACTAAACACATCCCTTTGCCAATAATGAACGTGAACATTGTTAAACGACTCTTCACCGTTTCAGCTGACTTCCTGTCCATTTCTCAGTTAGCAATCCTCTCCATCCTCGCTATGTCAACACATGAACGCACAGCGGTAATCGCCAGATACAGCAGCAAGCACAAAAGTCCTGCTCGCTGCGGATTCACGAGCAGACAGGACCACGTCTTTACAGAGTTCTCTAACCTGATTTGACAAGCTGGGCAGGGATACCAGAAAATGTCTTTCCTCTTTTACTGCATGAGCAGGAGGAGGAGAGACATGGGTTACTGACCAAACAATCTATAACAGTGATTACGGCTAGAATATAGAGAAATTCAACACTTATTTCAATAAGAATATATCACTTACAACAGCTTGACGTCTGCTTAGGCACTGTCTTTGGCAGCCGGCTTTAAATGGAAGAGAGTAATGTTTCATAGCGGAGTTATGATAGATCCCACAGGTTTTCTTAAAAAGATCTGCCCTACTGTGTCTCGAAAGACTGAACCCAAGGCCTCAATCCGAGTCAGTAGACGGCAAACAATCATGCTAACAACAACAAAGACTGTTTTCAACACGGAAAATAGATTTTTAAAAAACAATCACAAAGACATTAATGTTCTAATCTATCATTTTACAAAGTCTCCAAAGAGACTTAAGTTCAGAGCTGGTACACAAAGCTGCTTAAAGGGATGCGATCGCACTGGAGCCCTCATTAGCACAACGGTAAGTCTCGCAAGAAAGTAAGTCTGTAACATTTAGTACGTCGTATAGGACATTTTGTATATTTGCATAATATTTTGGACCCCAGGTGACAAGGTTGGCTGGTAATGTGCTCGTTGACACAGTAACTGCTTCATTAGAAAGGCCTTACTTTATTATTACCTTGTTCCTGCTAAACATAATACAGAAGAAATGAAGGGGAACCAGTTCATTTCTTGGACTGTGAACTTAGTCCGTCCAAGGTTGACATTTGTAGCAAAAGTGTCATATTATGTTCACGTTATATGCTTATTAACTTTCACATCAGGAAGTGGAGGGGATGCTGGTGGCGTTATCACAGCCAGCAAGACAAATGTCAAATGGCCAACCATAGTTTAAGTCACACCAGTGGATATTTTTGAAATACACTTGTCGTTTCAGTGGCATCAAAAGCAATGTTTTTTAACCAGACCTGCAGATCGTTTCCAGCATCTTTTTGTGGCGACCAAAACTGGAAATCTTTCACAGGCAGTCAGACCATCTCCATACGCGATCTTGGCGACCAAAATAGGTATTTTAAGCCAAACTGATGGTTTTGTAACCCTAGCCAAGTGTTTTTTGTGCCAAAACCTAAGCAGAGCATAAGCACAGTAAAAGAGAAACAGATAATTCTACCAGGACAACATAAAGTTGCAACATAAAGAAACTTTAAGTTTTAACTGATCTGTGGTTTTGCCACCAAGTACTTAGCTAACATGTATTCTGGCGATTGTGTTGGAACTATGTACGTGAATGTGTTAATTTCAATCAGTGGAAGTTCAGTTGACAGACCTCGTTGATGACCGAGTGGTGCAGTTTGTAGTCCTAAAGCCCGGAAATCAATTAGCATTTATGCACATCCTCATTCACATCCATTTTTGAAATTGGTTTTCGGTTAAATGTCTGAACTGAGGTCTGTGGTTGCCACAGGCTTACGATATTTTACACATTTTGTTCTACGCCATAAAATACATAATTAAATATCTCACAATTTAATTATGAAGCGCTTACATATCTTAAAAACAGCAGTTTTAGCAACAAGTGGCTAAATGAGACTACAGAAGTGGTAACGGATGTTAGACATCATCAGGCCGAACACAGAGACTTCATCAGTTCACTAGTACGATTTATAGAAAACGTGTTCAGTAACTGTGTAGTAAGACCGCACTGTAGTCTGTTTATAGACTATACATGAGCTTTTTACTTCTAGAGATTTAATTTACACTTCATAAAAAAAATCATAAAAGTGGTGTTCATCTGTGAAGATTATTTTGATGAACAAAACATGTAAGTATCATAAACTTGTCTTTGCCACAGAGCTTATTTCTTCAGCGATATTCCAACATCTCTTTCAGAAAGAGGCTTTTTGTCGAGGGAACCAGGGCGAAGATAACTTCTGGGTCAGCCAGCAAAAATACGTCATCGCTCACCACTTGATTTACCAACCGCCCCCACTGGCGGTGGCACTCTCCCGCTGTTGTTCTGATTGGTTGAAGTTAGCCCTTGTAGACATCACCTGCAAAGGAATTTTTGGAAGTGCGTTCCCTTTTCCAGTTTCAAGGCACCTTTCCAGATGGTTCTCTGCAACAAACCATCTGGCACATCAGGTAACATCTACATGAATCCTTTAGATTTGACCCTCGCTATCTGATGAACTGCTGTGATACTGGGTAGAAGATCTGAAAGAAAAACTGCCCGTCGGTTGTTTCAGTTGATTGAGGCGGTCCAGACGGTCGGTGATTTAGCCCCCTGCTATTTAGGCTTTCGAGATGTGACCTCTTGATATCGAATCAACTGTCTTAATTTGAGCTAGAAAAAGAGAAACAAAACACCCCCAGGCATCCTGAGGGGCACCGGCCAAATAACATTAAAGCTAAAGGGAATCGATGGAAGCAGGCTATTGATTGGACCCCATCATGGATAACAGACCGGCTCCTCACAGCCCATTTAACACGGGGAGGCCTTTGTCAATCAGGGGTTTTTTCGGTGTGAATGACAAGCGTAATGACAAGATGGCCTGAGAGAGCGTGACAAAAGACTCCGCGGCCAAAACGTAAAAAGTATAATTGAGCCAACATCAAACAACTTCTGGCTCGGAGGAATTTAGCTTCTTTCATCGTCGTAGTCCTCGGAGAGCAGACAGAAGAGTCTAATTAGACATTCATCTGCTGTACCTGTCGACCCCCCCGACGTCCCTGCTATCTCCTCCACCATAATTCGAAGGTTTGTGGCAGCCAACTTCCCCCTCTTTTTTTTTTTTCTCCACGTCTGAAAGATTTGTCGGCGTCGTGTCAGGTCGTGGTGATGCGACTGCGAGGGAGGCAGGTGGGAGGGTTGGATGTACTTCAGCATATGTTCCCACACCTGTACGAGAGATACAGTAAGCACCGAGCTCACGCTGACATGTTGTGAGCGTCGGAGCAATTATTTACCAGCCACAGGTCAATCATTTCTTTCGCGCTGTAATGACTCCCAGCATCCTGTGGGTTTTTTTTTTTTATTTGTATTATTTCTCTTTCTCTCTCTCCTGCTTGGGAGCTGTCTCCTGATAATGGCCTGTCGTTATTCAGACAGGTAAATCCAGCCATGTGCGTGTCATCATAGGAGAGGTCCATGTGCACCGTTTAGTCATGCAGGCTCTGAGGCTCAGGGAAATAAAAGAAAGAGGGGAGGAGGTGGGGGGTGAACAGTGTGAGATAATTAGTCTATTATCAAGCTCCTCTTAGCACTTTTTACTGTGAGAAGGAACACGCTGCGGTGACAAATAAAGAGGCTGAATAATGTTAATGTCATGGTGACAAGAGAGATGCACGATCATCATCGCCCCCCCTCCTCCTCCTCCTCCTCCTCCTCCTCATCCTCACCCCGCTGTCCTCAAAACTTGAACGCGCTCAGACTGTAACCTCATCATGATGCACTTGCTCGCCCTCTTGCTTTCTCACTCGTAAAAAAAAAAAAAAAAAAAAGAAAAAAAAAAAAGAGAGAGGGGCTGAGGAGGAAGAAAAGCTCTCTGTGTCGGAGCAGGCGCTCATTCATCCAGCCGCTCTCGCTGCAGAGAGGAGGAGGAGGATGGGGATGAGGATGAGGAGGAGGAGGGGGAAATAACCGCTCACACGACACACACACACACACACAACATTTGATCAAGAATCCGGGGAGGGTACAGCGGCAACTTTTTTTTTTCTTCCCTCGGATCGCGCTGCGCACTGGCGGGATGGAGGGCTCTGCGTTTCGCGTCCAGCCTGTGGAAATATCCCCGCGGTCACCCTCGGAATGAACTCCTCGCCAGCCCTCCGCTGCTGCAAGTTCCCACCGAGGAGCGGATGGAGGCGCGGGTGAGGGACGATCGGCTCCCGAAATAAAGAAGAAGAAAAAAAAGTTGAGCGAGAGCAGAAATCAAGTTGAGACAACTAAAAAAAAAAAAAAGGAGGAGGGGTGAGGGACTCATCACGATTTAATGAACCCGGCCATGACCACTGAACTGGAGAGCGTTCATTCGGAAGAGTTGACTTATTGTTGAGAGCGCACCGTCAGGTCCCCGTTGTAGAATCAGGTGAGTGTCTTCTCAGTGTCGTATTAACTCTAAAAGCTGCGCGACGCACTACTTTATCATCCCCACAACATGTGTGAACCTGTCCCCCTGACCCGGTCTGTCCTCCTCCCAGTCCGGAGAGAATGAGGTGTCGCTGGGTGAAGCATGAGCTACCAGAGGATCAGTCATAAGCGGCTGTCTCTGCTATGGGAGGGGGCGGCTCTCGGCATTTGGCTCTGCTGCTGCTGCTCCTGGACCTCCAGGGCCGCCGGGGGAGCCGCCGCGGCCGCCGCCGGACAAGGCGACGGCGCCCCCGGCTCCCTGGGCTGGCTGCTGTCCGATAAAGGGCCCTTCCACCAGTCCCTGGAGTTCACGGAGGCTGCGGAGAGGTACCAGCAGGGCTTCAACACCAGATACAAGATCTACAGGTGAGGGCAGGCGTGTGTGTGTGTGTGTGTCTTTTAGGAGTTTTTTTTTTTACATTCCACCTAGGATGATTTCACTGATGAGCCCTTTGAGCAGGAGAGGAACTAATCAGAGAAAGCAGCTGCTGCAGTGTTTGGATTGAGAACCTGCGCACTCTCAGGATTGCCCTCGCAGGTATCACACCTGCACCGAATTAGTCGCGAGCTGATGAGCAGATCTGAAGGAGCGCTGAGTGCGCCCTGTGCCGAGCGGGCGGCCGAGGAGCATCAAACATTTATTCCCCTCTTTGGCTTTTGTTTTTTTTTGTTTTTTTTTCGGGGGTTTGACATTTGGTACACTCTGTATTAGAAGTGACCCCGGCAGCAGGAGTTCATCCCCGAACAGTTGCCTCCTTTCAGTGTCCCTGACTCTGTCCATTCATGGTCACGCTTCAGGTTTCTGGTCGCACTTGTAATTACCAAGCAACATAACTGGAGTTTCTTTTTAATGACTCCCACAATTACCTTAAAGTATACTGAAAAGGACCCCAACCTGATTTAAAGATGATATTCTGTTAATAAACAGCTGATAAGTGGCTGGTCATTTCTTTAATGTATGTAGTCCTGCCTTTAGTTTCTGTCCAACTTCCCCTCAGCAGGCCTCTACACCGATGGGAGTGAGCGCAGCTTTATCTCCAACCTGGGGCATCGAAAAGAGGGGAAAAAGGAGAAGGATTCGAGGGGCCAAGAGAGACCATCAAAATGCATAGTTTTATGTAAAATAGCATTCAAAATTTTAATTAAAAAAATTATTTTCATGGGGCCCAAAATCCATAGCGGCGCCCCTGTCTCCAACTAATGTCTGACCAACTTCTGCAGGCAACTAAACTGAAATATATTTTTTTAATCATTTACATTTTGACCAATTTCTGTAATTTCAGCAGGTGAGTCCAACTTTGGAACAATTTCCTGAATGTTCCTTCTTTTTTTTTTTCCTCTACAGCCACCATCAGTTGCTAATTCCCAACAAATAAAACTTCACAATCGAGAATCAAGTCAGGGAAGTCGCATGGAAAATTGTTCTGACTGACCGAAGAGGTTGGGCAGGAATTAGTTAGAAATGAAGGTGCGAAAACTCACTTCAGTCTGGTGGCCTGCTGGGGGGGACGTTGGACAGAAACTAGCTGGAAATGGAAAAATGGCGCGGCGAGCAGACGTTCAGCAGAAACCCCGTTGGAAGTTTCCTTGAAACGTGTGAATCAAATTGCCAGCTCTTTTCTCGCTGCTCATTGGAAAATAGCAGAATATCATTATAATGTTGGGGTCGTTTTTTTTTTTTTTTCATTACAGTTTGAGGTAATTGCTGTGGTAACTGGGGGGGTAATTTCCAAGAAGAAAAGGTTGTCTGGTAATTACCACCGTGAAATTACCAAACCTGCAAAATGAAGTGTTACCATATTCACAGAGGATCGCCACACACTGATATTCCTGCTTTGTTGCGACTGTTAGGTGTTCAGTATTGATGCATTCCAGTCGGTCAGTGTTTGTGTGTGTCATGGTGCTGTCAAAAGTCAGTGTGTGATGATGCTTTGCTGCTGCATCCACGGTCAGGAGAGCGCATTTATTAAGCCTGAGGTCTCCAAATCCGTTTTCATTATATTGAGCATTTCGGGGACTTATCAATGCTTCGGGCCCAAGACCATGTTTCTTTTTCTGGTCGACATTGCCCAGAGTTTTGCAAAGTGAAAACATATTTTATGGTCTGCATCTGTAGGTGTATGAATCAATAGGTCCATTATCTCCTCTCGGGGATCTTTTAGTCTGTGGTGTTTATCTATTTGTGACACCTGGATGTTTTTTTTCAATGGACCTGCTGCATAAATGTCCCAGTAGCCCCCCCCCCCCCCCCCTCCTCCCCCCACCCCGCCGGACGTGAAGCCTCTTCCTTTCCAAAGCTCCTCCACAATCAGTGAAAATCATTGAAAGTGACAAAGGGGTGGTGCAGGCGGCTTGGACCGTCGAAAGGCGGCCACCATCTGTATTGGCTGGCTGACATCTCGCCACTCGAGGGTCTTTTTACCCTGAAGCAGTCGATCCTGCAACCTGTAAGCCGCCGTGCTCACATTTCTCACCCGAAGGCGGTTTTAGGGATTAGGGATTAAGGATTTTTGAGGATGACTCCAAATGAGACCCAACTGAGGTTAAAAAAAAAAAAAAAAAAAAAAGCTGGAAAGTCCATTCAAACCAGGTCTCAGTTCATGTTCCTGTTTTGATTTATTATTTAATTGCCTTTTATAAGAATACATCAGGAAAGGAAAAAGTTGTGGGTGGCATTTAACCTTCAATTTATGTGAAATGTATATATATATTCCACACAGTCCCTATAGAGCTGCATTATGCTCCATATTTGTCCAAGTGTTCTCAAACAGCCTGGAGGCTTAAGCTGCTATTCTACTCTTCTGACTTCTGTAATAGCTGAAGCACCATCGTGAGCATCATGTGGCTGTCAGTCATGCAGCAGAATGAGATTAAGCAGCTCCCCACATCTGCTCCTTTTGTAGTCCTCGCCCTCGGAGGAGTCGTTTCATCACTATTGATTGTTTACAGTATGTACAGTAGGTCCGCGCGTAACGTATTCCAGTACGTTCGGCGAAACACCCCCTCTCCGTTCGCAGCCTGCGCATCTTGATGGAGTGGCTGTGGGCTAAACCCCGGGCAGGAACCACAACGCCCATCTGTCCACCAGAGACGGATCCTCTGCCTGTCCCCTCGTTATGATGATTGGCTGTAATGACACACTCCACACTGTCCCGCTTCCCCAATTATTTCGCTGCCGATCATTTTTTTCTCTCGTGGCAGTGATTTGATTGCCTGCGAGAAGGAGAGGGAGGTACACAGAGCAGCAGGCAGCACTGTGGGAGAGGTAGACATTAACTGGTGCTGTGGGGGGGAGGAGAGGGGGGAGGAACAGAGAGAGAGAGAGAGAGAGAGAGAGAGAGAGTAGCAGCCGTATCTCCCAGCTGGTTTGTGAATAGCTAGAGTTCAGCGAGATTTGTGTCCAAAGGGCACGAGATAACAAACGATGGCAGCTGATGATGTGCGGCTTTATTTTGGGTCCTACGTCTTTCTGTTGCTGTGGGAGTTACAGCATCGCGCCGCAATAAGTCCTGTTTCACCCGTGCAGGAGTTATTTAAAGCTGCGACGGGCTTGTTCACAACAGTGAGCCTGATAACAGGAGAGATTTCCAACCGGGGGGTACGTGGAAGTGTTGTTGAGTGGCTCAGCTAAATGGGGAAAAAAAGGTAGAAATTATCATTTATAACCACGTATCTGTCCCGAGGACACACAATATAAACATAAACACACAAATATGAGACTAAAAATTGATGTGATGCTGACTTTTAGTATATTAAGTGTTATAAGTTATATTAAGTGTCCCAGTTACCAATAACCCTTCAGCTAACTGCACAGGACCTGTTTACAACAAACCTGAGAAGGTTTTAACACCTGAACACCACCGGTCTTATTTACATGGAGACATTCCTTTAAAAATGCAGTTGACATTTTAGGAGATATGTAATATGTAAGTGTATTTCCCAAAATGTGAAACTATAGTTTGAAGGTACTTCCTTTTAAAATCAACAGCTGCTTATAGCTAACTTAAAGGTCCAGTCTGCAGGATTTATTTGGATCTATTTGCAGCAATGGCATAAAATAAACCTCTTTTTTTTTCACCTTAAACCAAAACTTGTTGTTTTTGTTCTTAAAACTAGCGTTTTGTATCTACAGAGGGAGCAGATCCTCTCCCACAGAGTCCGCCATGTCGCACAGCCATGTTTCTACAGTAGCCTGTAGCGATTTTCACGTTTCAGCTGCCGCCGTGGGGGAGGGGAAGACGAGGGGAGTTCAGTTGGTTGAGACGAGAAGAAAATTTCATGTTGCCATAAATGATGCTTCAAACTCTAAAAATTGCACTTAAAGGGACACTATGTAGTTTTTGGAGAAGAAATTCACAGAATCAGAATTTTACTATTTACAATATTAATGAGGTAATTATACATACTCACAAATATTTATTATTTTTTTCAATAAACAAGCTGTTCTCAATGAAAAATACGGTCCCAGAACACTGTTTGAAGTTAGAAAGGTGGCAGGGTCCGCCACATATAAACAAAGTAAAACGGTATGAAACTGCGTTGTCCCTTAAGGTCAGTTTGTTTATTTAAAGAACCTTCTTTTATTTGCACTTCATCGTGTTTTAACACCTCTGATTTGAATTTTTTTCACGGGGGGTACAACGAGCAAGTCGAGTCTTCAGGCGTGTTGACAGGCTCAGGATTCTGGAATGAGATACGCTCTCGTCTTGTGGCAAAACAAGATAAATCAGGAAATCAATGTAGGATGACGTAATTGAACTAGACAGCTTTTAAAGTCATCCTTGTGGGGATATTGACGATTATCCCTCTTCACGATACAACCCTGATATTGTAAAATCCACCGCAATCAACTTATCCTGAGTGTTCTTTTAATCACGGTTTGCATTGAATTCTTAAATCCTCCCATCCCGAGTTGGTTCCAATCTGCAGCCTCAACACCAAGTGCAACTAAATCCTGCACCCGGACCTTTAAATAATCACAAAACTCCGTTCCTAAGCTCCCCATTTTTTCTTTCCAGTAAACTCAAAACTGATTCAACAAGTTAGATTTTATTTTGCAACCTGAAGGTCTAAAAGCAATTTCAGGGCCTCTCTTGGCTGCCAGGAAGAAAAGCAAAAACAAATAGGTTGCTGGAAAAAAGACAAATTTACAGACGGAGACTAACAGGGACACGACCTTTACAGTATCTACAGTCCTGGCTACAATGTAGAGAGCATCAAAACTAGTTACCAAGGAAACAAAGATTTAGGCATGGATGAGGATCAATGCTTATTATAATGTTGTGCTTCAAGCACCATGGCTAAAAAATGCAACCAAACTCGCTGAAGAAAAACACATCCAGACTTCACATCGACAACTGCAGGATGAACTAATTATGGTCCCATCATTTTTACATCCTGGGATGACAAGTGTTAAATAAATTCCAGTTTGTCACCAAATCTACTGAAAGTTACAGCCAGGTAGCTCAAGGTGTTCTTCTTACACATCAGAAGGCCGATGTCGGAGCTCCTCTGGGTCTGCAGCGCAGTTTCATCATGTGATAACGATGTGTGCGCGCGTGGTCAGCGCCTCATTGTATGTGAAACACATTCACCCGAGCCTTTGCTTTCAATGCAGCTTGTTAAACAGCCGCCCGGGGCGTGATACTCCAACTCAAGTGAGCAAACGTCTGTGTGTGTGTGTGTGCGTGGGTGTGTGTGTGCACGTGTTGCCGTGTTTCCAGGGAGTTCGGTCGATGGAAGGTCAACAGCCTGGCGGTGGAGAAGCGGGACGGTCTTGGTGGCAGCGGAGGCCTGGCTCTGCCCCTCGACCCCGACTTCATGCACACCATCCGCCAGCTGGGGAGGCGGCCAACCCTCCAGACGATTACAGACAGCCTCATCAAGAAATATGGCACCCACCTCCTCGTCTCCGCCACTCTGGGAGGTACAGTGGAGTACGCTGAGCTTCAAAGCGAGCCCGATTCACACGGCTTCTAATGTGAATTTATTTTATTTATTTTTTTGTCAGCTCATGGGGCACCGATTTTACCGTCTGTTGCCTTTTAAACAACAAAGCATATAATAATTTTTCTGGATCAGTGTTTATTTGGCTCACAAATGAAATCAAATCGCTTCAGATCGCGTGTACAAAAAGAAAAAAAAAATGGGTGGACAGGAGGGAAAGATTTAATAAAGCCTGGCTCCCTAACACTATCACCTTCATGCAAAATGATTATTTTATCTTTTCTATCTTTAATAAATCATTATCACAAAGTATACTTTATAAGGGAAGGTGTGGGTTTGAAAACAGCAGCAGGAAGGAACTTCCCAAATGCAAATGTTGTTGATAACAGCTACTGCCGGTGTAGCTTGTGATCCAGGATTAATTGGATGTTTGGGTGCGCTTTTATCATATCCCCACAAATACAGCCCGAAACTGCTGGTAAACATACAGTTTGGCTGTAATTATCAGAGAATTGAAGACAAAGCACTCCTTTATGGTTTCACTGTTTCATACCAGTGTTCAAAAATCTCTCAAACAGAAATCCATCAAAACAAAGATACAATCGTCTCCCGTCTGTGGAACCAGCGGGACACAGACAGTTTTAATAAGTAAGAGGGACAACTCTTAGTCTATTACTATTAAGAGATGTTCAGAATTTGACTGGTTAGCTCATGCTGTCGATGGTAAAACTTGATCTAACTGAAGTGGATGTCTGTCGCAAGTAAATGTTAAAAATGCCCAGCGTCCTGACAGGGACCTCGCAGACAACACCGCTTTTAAAGGTGCTCGATGTAGTTTGGGGGAAGAAACAAACCACATGAACAAACTCTCTTTGTTTTCATGGCTGAATAAACTGAATAGACAAACTGACCTTAAAGGGCAACACAATTTCACACTGTTTTACTTTGATTATGTGTGGCGGACCCTGCCACCTTTCTAGCTTTAAACAGTGTTTAATAAATACTGTTTTTGTTTTTACCTCATTAATATTGTAAATATTAAAATTCTGAGTTTTAATTTGTTCTTCGAAACTACGTACTGCCCCTTTAAGTTGGGCATGGGAGCCAGTCAGAGTTGCTGTCTTTAAAGAATCGTATATCTATGAATCATTTTTGTACGCATCAAAACAATATACGTACCAATTTTTTAAATAATTTATATGCAAAAAATATTTATTTTCTAAATATATCAATACATTTCTACAGAAGTAAATGTTGAAATGTTATTTTGTCTTTATATTTTTTAAATTGACCCATTCTGCCATGTATTCCTCTTAATGTTTCCAAATGTATTTATTTATATTGATCGATTGAATTTTCTTATTCTTTTACAGATTTGTTGTTTTTTCATGCCACTCCTATGACTCGGCAAATCAGTGTCAAACCTGGCATTAGTTCAGAACGACATGTCATGCCACTGCGCACTGATCTGCCCCCCGGGAAACAAACTGCGCTTTGACTCAACCTGTAATGATGAGCGTGATTTTCCACCAACCTCAGCCTCGCAGGTTTTTCGCCTCGGCCGCAGCAGCTGCAGGCCAGAAAACAGTCGCACGAATTAATTCTGTACTGTCACGTTTAATGGTTTGTTAAGGCGGTGACAAGCGGTGTCGTCCTGCCAATAGAGGCGATAGATCAGAAAGCGACCATGTGTCATTTTGGAAGGCAATTTGATCATTTTAGTATGGAGGGCTAGCGTGCCTGTCATAACGGCACGCCATCTGGCGAGTGCTAGTTTGCACATGGAAATAAGCAGGAATAAAAGTTGCTCGGAGGCTTAAATATTTATTCTTCTGGTTGAAACGGAAGCTTTGGATGAGTGAGATCAATACGGCACTTCCCCAGGCAGGAGGCTTTCTTATGTAACTAAATCACATCTTAAGGGAGACATGAAAAAACTGAAATCTTTGGCTGATTGCCTTATCAAGGTTTTTCCCATTAGGAGGGTTTAAAACTCTGATGTTTGATGTTTGACATATCTTTTCATGACATGGCAGAAATGAAAACGTCTTTTTATCGTTACTCTTTAATGTTAACCGTGAAATAACTATTAAATTACTTTTACATTCATGAATTATTCTTATTATGAGGTGTTTCCTGTGTATATCCGTCTCAGAGCAGCACAGGGGCTCAGTCACAGCTAACCTCACATGGAGTGAAGCTCCCAGAGTGTCAGCGGCGAGGGACCAGTTTAGGAAACGGGCCAATGAGACAATGTATTGACAAAATGGCCTTGACACGCCGCTAAAGTTAAGGGAGGATTTAATGCTGTTAATGTTTGCTAAAGAGCACCCACTGTGAGCACATTCCCTCCCCTCTGTCCGCCCAAATCTGAGGCTCCGGCTGTACTCCTCCGGTCGCCCAGCCTTTCATTCAAAACCGTTTATGCTTATGAATGACCTGGTAGTTATGTAGGTCACGGCGTGGACACTGTGCTATTGCTTTTTGCTGCAAATGTAATATCCCGCAGCTGAATATAGCAATTCCACAGAACTTCTCTGGGGGCACACATTTAAAGTTACACTGAGAAATGTGGCAAAAGTCTCAAACTGCAGCAGAAGCACCGGAGATGATGTAGTCTGAGAAAAAAATGGCTGCGTGTTTTAATAGTCGTGTGGTTAATTGTAATTGTTGGAGATATAATTGAGAAGCAGCACCTGAGATCTGTTTTGTTTGAAATGTAATTTCTGGCTAATATAATTAAGATAATTAAAATAATTAGGGAAACTTAACTGATGATCTTGAATAAGCTTTTTGTCTCCGGGGATTTTAATAGATGCAGAGACCTTGTCTGTCCCTTTTCCTCCAATCATCCAAACCATCAGTTCACCCCCAGCTCTTAATCACTGCTGCCCTTTTCTTTCCGATCTGAGAGGATACTAATGAAAGGTGATTAGTGCTGCTCAGTCACAGCTAATGAAGCTCCCGTTCCTTCTTCCTGACTGTCACCAGGGGAGGAGTCTCTGACGATATTTGTGGACAAGAGGAAGCTCAGCCAGGAGCCGTCGCCCGCGGGGGCCGAGGGCGGCCGTAGCGGCAACAGGAACTCGAACAACACGGGGACGGTGACCCTGGAGGCCCTCCATCAGCTGGCTGCTTCCTACTTCACCGACAGGGAGAGCACCCTGCGCAGGCTGCACCACCTCCAGATCGCATCCACCGCCATACGGGTGAGTGGAAGTCTGGCAAACAGTTAATACAGCAGCAGAGCGTTGGAAGATAAACACTGCATACAGATGTGGTGCCCACGGCTTGGTGTTGGGTTCACTAAATATGTATGAATGACTTGTTGAGTAACTTCCAGGGGAGTGATATGAGTTCAGTTTTAGTCACTAAATAAGTAAACACATATACACATCTGCAGTTAAAAATGACGCAGTGTGATTTGATAAAGCACGAACTAAATGCTTGGTTAACTTTGCCCAGTGCCAATGAGCTGTCCATGTGTTTATTTTAATTTTCATTTTATATATCTGTGTGGTTACTGGATCAGAACAGCCAACATGCTTACATATGAAGACTTACGTATAAAGATATATGACAAAGTGATCCTCCTTAAAAAAACAATCGAAGAAACCATCGATCACATCCAAATTACCAAGTACACTGATCATTTTAAGTTGTTAAATCTTTTAGCTACGACTTCAATTTAACAGTCTACAGTCCGGACTGTAAATTCTAAACGAAAAAATTGAGGGAACCAATTACCTGAAAACCACCAAATAAAGTAGACCAATGACCTAAAATTGTTTGTCTACTGTACTTGAGGTATTGGTTTCCTGACTCTTTCAGAGTAAAGTCAACTTTTAAAATCAGGGGGCATTAAAAGTTAAAGTCTTGCACTCCAGCTGTCACGACCAATAGGTAAAAGTCGTCACAGCAGCATGTTGGCCGGAGTGATGGAGAAGTGTAGAGCAGGGCAGCGTGACGGAAGTCTTGAGAACTTGTCCACTCATGACTGAAGACCGTTACGAAGAATCACACTGAAACATTTATTGAAGCTCGATCGAGGACAATAGCCATAAAAATTACAAGTGAGAACAGTGTAGTGCCCAGTTCTGAAAGCCACTTCCTGAACAGGAAGTATTTAACCCTTACCAGACCCATAAGACTTATTCAGTATCCGAATGAGTTTACTTTTCACTCAGCTATACATATGTAAGGTTTGCTTGGGTATAAAAATCTAAACCTAACACCGTGTTTACATGCGTTATCCTGAGTCGCTGTGTGTGATCATCAGGTTAAATGTAACTCACTCTTTAGGAGACAGCCTCTCTGTCTGTAAGAGACTGAGGACGAGCACATTATATCTACTGGCCTTGGTTGCCCTGGAGACAAAGGCTGCATTATCAGGACAACCGGCCAGACCAATCATCCTTGGGAGAAGCAGAGGTGCAAGAGCTCCGAAAGAGACCGGAACATTTTACCTTAGAGAAGGAAAACTCCTTCGATGGCAATATATGTGGGCTATAAGGTGATACACAGTTTCCATCTCGATATTTTGAAATCTTCTCCAACGCAGTTTATTAGTCCCAAGACTGGGCGAGACAAACAAATACTAGGATATTTTTTTGCCAAATTCCTTGATATCAATATTGCAACAATATTGTTGAGGACCCGAGTGCGAGACACCGAGACAGACCAGTTCAAAAGCAAAAGGCAGAAGAAAAGAAATTCAAACTCAGAATGTTAATATTTACAAAATCAATGAGGTCATAATACAAACTCAAAGATATTTATGTTTTCCATCACTGAATCAACAAGCTGCTCTCAGAGGAAAATAAGATCCCAGAACACTGATTGAAGCTAGAAAGGTGGCAGGGTCCGCCACATATAAACAAAATAAAACAATATGATATTGCGTTGTCTATTAAGCTCAGTCTGTAAGAGTTTGTTTATTTGGTTTGTTTAGGCCTGAAAAAAAGAAAAGAAAGACATCAGTCAGTGAAGATCTTTCTCTTTGGATTACAGTTTATTGGCCAAAACTTCACAGTGCACCTTTGAAGACGTAAGGCTGAAGTCCAAAAATCAAAGGAACGCAACAATAAAGCAGACTGGGGCAAATCCAAAAGACTAAAGAGAAATATAAAAACCTCACTCAGAACAAACCGCAAAGGAACGGGCAGCAGAACCAGGAACCACAAAGACACACGATGAGCACACAGAGGAAAGAAGCAGGCACAGGGAACCGACGGGAAAACACAGAGGCGCCATGACGGCTCAAAGGCACAAACGGACAAAGAGGACTTGAGTAGAGTAGTAATTAATGAGAGACACGTGAAACAAATATGGCCATGAAAAAAAGTTGGGAGCACACAAAGACAGGAAGTGGAAAACAGAACATGACATGAAGATGAAACCTACAAAATAAAACAGAACTAAATACCCCCAAACCATGACAGGGATGACTTCAGGGAAATCTCACTGTGTTAACATATTAACACAGTGAGATTTCTGATAAATAATCATCAGTGATGTGGATAGAATGACTAATGAAGTGGGTAAAGAAAAGAAATAGAACAAGTAGAACAGAAAATTGCATCACTTTACTGTAATGCAGCCTTTAAAACCAGGAAAAGACGACGCTGATAACGTATGGTGATAAAACAATATCCAGAATCTAAGATGACACCAGGGTGTGTCGGTCCACGTTGACAACCCCCGCTGGGTGTTAAGGGAGGTTTTCTGTGTTACTCAGTACTGTACTGTACTCCCTGTACAGTACTGATTATGTTACATTATCATGTGGTAGAGTCTAAATAATAGATTAAGCATGACTTCCACGGTGCCCTTCAAGTAGATAAAACGTGGCCCCTATAGTACCTCTGTAGTTCACCATGAATGTATCATGACTTTCTGAGCACTGGTGCCCCTTATTAATTTTTTTTTCCACCCCTGCCCCTCAAACATCTGCCACTGATCTACTGGGGGGTTCTATCTGCAACAATGATATATACATACATACATATAAATATATATACATGTTTTATGAAGTAGCTATATCAAATCTTAATCTAAAAAGTAACCAATAACTGTAGCTCTAAAATAAATATACTGGAGCAACATTTTCTCAGACAGAGGGAAGAGGAAGAAGTGTTAAGTCTAGAGGACACAACTGAAATACTCAAGTTGCACTTCAGTTCAGTACCTGGGGAAGTCTACCGCTGGCTGAGATTCCGTCACGACACGCAAGTTTAAATTCACGACACTTTGGTAGCTCAACTTGAAGATAACATGCACTCACAAATCCTTTAAATCCAGCTCAGGGAATCTGTTTCCATAACTTATTTAATCAGGTGGAATTAGGAACAAATGCTTATTTACAGAATTGGCCTGACGCTCGCGAACTCACCTGTCGTAGCTGGAGGGCTGCAGCGAGACCGTCAAATACCTCTCTCCTGTTTTCCTCTCTTCAGTGGGGAGTTTATTGCCAAAGAAAACTTGTATGTGCAGAAGAAAGTGGAAGGATTTGATCTGGGTCAGACTTTCATAATAGGATGGTCAAACTGGTCTTTCCTAACCACCCGATATGGAACAATTTACCGACTGTTATAGACAATATCATGAGATACAAGCTTTCTTAGTCATCGCCTCCCCCGCTGGGGAGCTTTAAAGAGGAGCGTGAAGGAGCAGAACAGAGCAGCAATCATGCATCCTGTACTATAAAACACCAATCATCCATTTTATCATCTGAAGTGGCTATTAGAGTGTACGCATTAATCAGCCCGAGGGGCAAACGTAGATGCTAAAGTGAGTAGCCACTGATGAAGACAAGTGCCCCCCCAAACTGAGAACGTGTTCCTATGGTTATGCATCAGCTTGATGGATTAGATATATCATTTCATTAATTTCCAGCCAGGCCGACTTCCATTTATTTGCCACTTTGCAGCGTGTGCAGAGTTCGAGCAGATTGAAGATCAGAGCGAGAGAAAGAGAGAGAGAGAGCGAGATGAATACTACATTCTGTGAGGGATGTAAAGCAGCACCTGCGATACATGGCCTTTTATTCATATCACATATGGTACTGAGGATTCAGTGAGCAATAGGAAGGCTTCCGAGCATCAGCTTACCCTAACACGCATCGAGTTATGTGTTTTTGTGTGTCAGTGAGTCTGAATTTCCATCACGATTAATTACTGTCAGGAATCACGTAAACAAGAAGCGAGCCGTTTTCAAGTTTTTCCGTCAGAGAGAAGATGGTTTCTGCTCCCAGATCAGAGAAAATTATTCCGTCTGAGGAGAATTGAAGACCTTTTCGATATTGCTTCACGGTGACTCGTTGCATCCAAAATTCATTTGAGGCAAAACAAACTTTTTTTTAATGTTCTTTCAGCCTTATTTTTTGAGCATTTACACAAGTAGAATGAGTCAATACGTACGGGTGATGTCAAAGTGATGCGACTGATGACTGCCCGACCGAACTTTGAAGATTGTATTCTGAAGGGTCGGTGCGGCATCCAAACTCAAGACCCATCATCTCAACCGAGCTCGCTCTCCGTTATACACGAACGATGAAAACCAAAAAAACAATCATGACACGAAAGATTCAAATGCTGGTGATTTCCTTGCAGGTGACGGAAACCAGAACTGGGCCCCTCGGATGCAGCAACTACGACAACCTGGACACAGTCAGCTCGGTGCTGGTTCACAGTCCGGAAAACAAGGTGCAGCTACAAGGTAAATGTAAGGTCCGGCAGAAAAAAAAAAGAAGACGCCAGGGCGGGTTGATAAAACCACAGGGACGCCTTAATAAACCAAACCTGAAATCTGGTGATCAAAACTGGCAAGCTGGAAAAACAGGAGAAGCAGGCAGAGGCAAATCCGAGAACTAAAGAAGCACAAAAATACAAAAAGTACAAACCGATGAAGCAGTGGGATGACGGTCAGGGAGACAGAGGCAAGCACACTGACTAAATACAACAGGGATAATCAGGGACAGGTGACACAAAGACAAAAAGACAAGGACGGAAAACAAAGCATGACACATGAGGGTGAAACCTACTGAATAGAATCAGAGATGATAAAGTGGGAGGCTGCCAGAACCGTTTCAGCGGAGGCTCGCTGAAGTGAAAAAAATATTATATTAGTTATTGCATTAGTTATTAAAAGGATATCACATAGAACAGGTTAAGGAGATAGTTCAGTACAGAGCAGGAGAGTATAGTACATTAGTCTGATAAATGTTACTGTTTTTCTCATTTAACCTGAGTCCGGAGCTAATAAATGCCTCAAGACAGACCTTCTTTCATCTATTTGCTGTAGTCTGGAGCTGTTTCAAAATGCAGCTTCAGGCTATCTTGGCTCAACTGTTGACTGTGTCTTCATGAATGGGATCAAATAACATAATCACGATCCCGAAGGCATCTGGAAGGAATTTGGTAATTAAGCAAGTAAACCAAGCTTTGTCTGAAGGGAGGCCCTCTGTCTCAGAGTCTGAAAACGCCTGTTCGAAATCAAAATAGTGACATCCGCGTTGTTAGGGTTGTCATTTCCGCAGCATTTATCATAAACAGATTTGTGGGAATAGCATGATATTTTGGAGAAAAGACTGTTTCACTTCCTGGCATTCAGTTAATTGACAAGATTGCTACCTCTCCCATGATAGTAAATTCCAGGTTACAGCCATCAGCCCTAGCTGCCATTAGCATAAAGAGTGAAAACAGGAGGAAGTAAAGCCGCAACGTGTTAATTCATCAGCATTTTCTTACCTGTGGGCAGAGCCAGAGGCACCTTGCAGCCCATTCTTTACTATTAGAACTCTTTGGCAAACATTAATTGAACAGGAGCAAATGGAGCATTTCTCTGGGACTATTTTCAGCCATGTTTTTTTAATACATATTTGGTGCATTTGTGAATATTAACAGCAGCGGGATGGAGTCTGAGGGATTGAGTCAGGGTAAATGTCAGTGTGTGGTACTGACGTGCAACCCAGCGCAACGGCGGCGCATATTCATTCGTTTTAAATCATTTTCAGGCGTCAGTGTAGCTCTATGGCAGCGAGATCAATCAACATTTTTATTAATATGACTTATTCAATCATCCATTCATACTGTTTTGTTTTTGTGAGTAGCATAATCATTCGTATTTCCATCTACAATCCTGTGTTAGGGTTAAAAAAAATTGAATCTTGATTTATTGTCTTACTTTGGTCTTCTCATGGCATTTGGTGATAATAAGAACAATATAGAATATCACCATCATTATCCTTTCCTCCAGTGTTATATACAGAAAACACCGATCCTGAAACACCTCATCAGTGGTCCCGCCTTTAATTCTGTGACTTTGTGACATCACACGAAATCACCATGTCACACATTTGCATAGCGGCTAGTTTGGCACGTTGAAATTAATCCAGCGCAGCTGCTCTGTTGTTGTGGGGGGTGCTGGGTCATGCATGTGCGAGCTGACCAATCAGAGCAGACGGGGTCCCTGGAGGGGGGCTTAAAGAGACAGGAGGTAAAACAGAGTGATTCAGATGGAGGGTGAATACAGAGCAGCAGTCCTGGACAGTATGAGTAAACGGATGTGTTTTCTGAGCACTGAAGCGTGTAAACCTTCTAGTAGTAACCAAAATAAAATTATGAACCTGAAAATGAGCATAAAATTTCTCCTTTAATATATTTGTAACACGGGTGTAATAACTTCCCCTGCCCGTCTTTAGCGGTCTCTTTTTCTCCACAGGGCTGCAGGTCATCCTACCAGGCTACCTGCAGAGCCTGTTCATCCAGGCGGCTCTCGACTACATCGGCTGTAAATCTGAGGGCCGGTTTGTGTGCCAGAGCAGCGACTGCTGGTGCGAGTGCAGCGCCGACTTCCCCCAATGTAACTGTCCTCACTCTGACCTGGACACTCTGGAAAACAACCTGCTGCGCATCAGAGACGCCTGGAGGCTCACCAACCAGGAGTTTGAGGAGTCCGGTGAGTCAAGGATTTTAATTCACTGTGAAGGGCTTTGAAAATGTCAGCATGAAAGGTGCTTTCAAATGTCCACAGGTGGAACATTGGCTTTTTAAAATATCTTCTCCCCGAGTTCTGGAGTTCAGACGAGAGATTGTGTTCTTTGTTTTTTCCAATAAGAAAAAAAAGAATACACTTGGACATTAGATCTAACATAAAAACACAACTCTTGTTCAAAATGTATTCTTGTCTGTCAAACACCGCCAGCTTGCAGACACTGAATCAAGAAAGCCGTCAGTCATTGTGTCAAATCAAATGATGCCTCCGATGCTCTCTACGCGCCGGAGCTGCAGTGTGTGACAATACACGGACCTCTAAAAACGTTCATCTGCTGCGAGGAGTCGCATACGTTGTAATTAAAGGCATAGTTTGACATTTTAGATCACACACGTATTCTTGCCAAGAGTTAGATGAGAAGATTGATATCACTAAATAGTGGATTTATTTATACATTTGGACAAATCTGTGCTAGCTGTATGCCCCTGTTTCCAGTCTTTATGCTAAGCTAAGCTAACCTGCTGCTAGCAGTGGTCTCATCTAACTCTCAGCAAGAAAAACAAATACTTTCCCTAAATGTCAGACTACAGGTGTCGGTAATTAAAAGGAATGGCAACAGTTTAAAGCTCTCTAGCTAATGTTGGGGTTTAAGGTGCAACGTGTAAGAATTTTAACATTCAAACACCGACGAGCTAAAACAGGAAGCGACTAAACATAAAACCCAAACCATGATACATAATGGAAAAGGCTTCATCTGCGTAGACTTGATCCAAATAAAGATATAAACCAACACGAATAAAACATAAGGACATGAAAACATAATGACACAAAGTAGAACTATTGCTTTTAGCGCTCTGACTGCAATCGGTGCACCACCGAACTCATAATGACCGGCTGGTGAATGTAACTGCGCCGTTAAGGAGCTCGAACACTGTTGGCTCGACAGTGACGGACGGGCCCGGTGTGTGAGAGCACACTGCTACAGTTGAGGCTCCTATAGTGATTTTCCCTCAGCTCTGTGCACTTGGTTAAAAAAAAAAAAAAGGCATCTACACAAATAAATGAGCCAGCAATCACACAAAGTCTGGCCTGCGTCCAAGTACTGGGGAATGCATTATTGCATCAATTTTGAGAAAGTGCTATAATTACCATAAAAACACCGTACCATTGTGGAGGAGATTAGTAGACCGGACTGGCATTTACACAGCAATTTGCGCAGATATTTTGCAGCAGATCTGATAGGAGTGTTTTTTGGCATAAATCATGAGGAAGAATCCCGCTGTAAGGGGGAACAAAGCCAAGTTTACTCTGCTACGTCGTTGCAGCAGCAGCGCTGTCGGATGTACCGATTGCTGGAGGCGTGAATACAGCGGCACACCTTTGACACGGACCCCTGTGGCGACGGCGCCGGTGACTGGATCGTGTTTTTTTTTGTTTTTTTATTTCTGAATTCATTAAGACTAGAAACAGAGCGAGAGTGCGCCGCTTTCATGTGCGCACCCATGTGCTGATATAATGTACTTCTGAGACGCGACATGCAAATGTGTCACCGTCGGAAAAAGTTTCCCTGCTGCCTCAGAAAAAATGTCACGGAACTTTTTTTTAAAAAAACACGTCCTCCTCCGTCATCTCTGACGTGATTGATTACAGTTACCGTGGCAACCCCCCCTGGCTGACATTCACAGTGTTAGAGGCGGGGAGGAGGACCGTGCTTTCAGTGTCACTCATGTTTAATTACACATTAGTTGCTTTGAAGTTGTACTGTACTTTATGCTGGCAACAGGTGCTGATTAACACACATCACTTCACAGAAGCGAAATATGAAAGTGTTCTCATGATCAGCAGTCGCCCCGCCGAAGAAAGCAAAAACACTAAACACGCTTTCTTGGCTTGTCGCGGTTGATGTTTCTCCTCCTGAGCTGTTTGCTTTTCCTGGGACAAACAGCGGAGAGCTTTTCTGGATATTGTTACCCCGCGGCTCATAACCGCAGGCAGAGTTTACTCATTCATGTTTGTTTTTTGGGCTTTTTTTATTTTTTTTCCTCTTCCAGAGGCGTTCCAGAGCTTCGTGGGGAAACTGCCAACCCATTACGCCGTAAACACATCTGCCGTGGAACACTTGTGGAGGACCGATGGCAGCCTGCCGCCGCGCTACAGGCAGCTGGAGGCCAACAGCAACCAGCTTTTCGCCAAAGCTCGCCGCACCGCTAACAAGCTCTTCAGCCTCAGCAAGAGGTGCCGGAAACAGCCGCGAATAGTCCTGCAGAGGCCGAGGTAAGAAGGCAGGACGGGAACAAGAGGGAGGAATATTTATGCCGCCGCCTTTTAACCCAAGGTGCTCCCCCCAAAACGTATAATTATGAAAGTGATTTATGCGGCAGGCGCCGGGAGAAAGCGGCGGAGCGAGACGGTACTTATTAGAAGGCACTTGAGGAAAGGTAGTGGTGGAGTGAGGCGAGAAGTGCTGACGGGAGCAAAGCCGCGTCTCGGTTACAGCGAGGGGGGGGGGAAGACAAACTGGATCGCGCCCGGCCCGACGGACACACTTCACACTTGTCTGCAGGTTTAAACTGCATCACAATCAATACAGCATCTTAAAAAACCTCCTCGTATAATAATCCATTTATTTTAACGGACTCGCACGCAGGAGGATAAGCTGCTGTGGGCAGTAAGACATGACGACTTTGCTCCTGTCTCTTCCTGTATTTTTTTTTTAAAACATTTTTTTTTTTTACTGTTACAGCTGCTGTTTCAGCAGCACTCCCACCTGGATACTTTATCTCCGCAGCCTATCAGAGACGCGGCCATAACTTCACTCAGATTTATGCCTCTCTCATGAACACTCTATGTTGATAGCTATTTCTGGCAGGGAAATTAACTAAATGACACGATCCATCAGCTCACTAGTCAAATGCAGGCACTGCCTCCTCAGTCCGCAATCCAATTACACTTCTTTATCACACTCCTCCTGCTTGTAAAAAAAAAAAAAAAGGATTCAATAGTGGTTTAGGGTCTGTTTTTCTCCCACTATCTATCTGTGAAACTGAATATTTGTGTATTTTTTTATTTGCTTTTCACGTCATAATTGTATTTTAAAAACTGGATCTACCGTCAGAAGTCGTATAACTTTGATAGAGCTGCGAGACAGTTGGCGTCTGCGTGTGCATCTGTTTGCGTGCGTGCACCGTCGCCACCAATCTGCGGCGCGGAGAGGGAATTCGGCAGATTAAAATATTCATTTTGATCTGATTTTGCTTCTGTTACTCCAGCTGAGTCTGAGCTCGGCTGAAATTGTTTTTCGCCGCACATCAAAACAACGCATATTTTTTGTGAAGGGCAGGATTAATCTTCCCGAGCAAAACATTTCCTTCATTGCATAATCACCAGAAACATGAAAAAGACTCGGCATGACAAATGCGAATTAGATTTTCCGAGTGCACTATCTCCAAACCTGAACCCAACTCTCGTTTGTTCCTCAGGCCTCTGGGCTTCTGGCTGAGCTACGCCCTCTCCATTCTGTACTGCAGCGAGAACAACCAGGTTGGCGTCTACAGCGACGAGAGCCGCAGCTGCTCCTGCCCCTACAACCACCCGCCTTGCCAGGGCCTCATCCCCTGCTCGGTGGGCGACGGCGCCCGCTGCGCTTCGTGCTCCACGGAGAACCGGACGCGGTGCTCCAGCTGCAACCCCGGCTTCACCCTAACCCAGGGAGCCTGCCGCCCCGCCGTGCCCGACCCCACCGACCCCTACCTGGGCCTGGAGAGCGACCGAGACCTGCAGGATCTGGAGCTGCGCTTCCTGCTGCAGCGCCGCGACCCGCGCATCGCCCTGCACGGCGTGTTCGTGAGCAACGACGTGCGCGTCAACACTTGGTTCGACCCGTCCTGGAGGAAAAGGATGCTCCTCACCCTCAAGAGCAACCGGGTGAAGTCCAACCGTGTCCACATGCTCCTCGGACTCTCCCTCCAGTTCTGCCTCACCAGAAACAGCACCCTGGAGCCGGCCCTGTCTCTGTTCGTGAACCCCTTCGGCGGCAGCCACTCAGAGAGCTGGACCATGCCTATAGGTCAGCACGGATACCCCGACTGGGAGCGGACCAAGCTCGATATCCCCTTGGACTGCTACAACTGGACGTTGGCTCTCGGAAACAGATGGAAGAGCTTTTTCGAGACGGTTCATTTCTACCTGAGGAGTCGTATCAGGGACTCGGCAGCGACCGGCGGAAACAAGAACACGACCGTGTACTACGAGCCTCCGGAGGCCACCGAGCCGACGAACAACATCGGCTACATGAAAGTGAACAGCATGCAGCTGTTCGGATACAGCGTGCACTTCGACCCTGAGGCGATCCAGGACCTGATCCTGCAGATAGACTACCCGTACACTCAGGGATCACAGGACTCCGCCCTGCTGCAGCTGGTGGAGCTGCGCTACAGGGTTAACCGCCTCTCACCTCCAGGGGCCCCGCACGTGGATCTGTTCGCCTGTCTGCTCCGCCACAGACTCAAACTGTCCAGCGCGGACGTGACCAGGATACTCACTGCCCTGCAAGCTTTCAGTGCCAGACAACCAAACTACGTCGAGTACGAGGCAAATAAACTGTGCAGCTAATGGCCACCGTTTGATGTTTTGTACTATTTACTTGCCACAGACAGGCCTGTTTCCTTTGTCAGCTGGATCCATTTTGTGTCAAGTGTGTGGTATGTTGTTCAAGGCTTTGTTGTACATACACTATGTGCAATTAAATTTGATGTTTTTATCATTTCAGTGAAGTTTTATGGATTAAAGCCCCCGAAAACTTGATTTCAAGTATTTCACTCTTATAGGAAATAGGAAAGTTTGGAAACTACAACACACAGAGTTCGACATTTGATAACCTGTTTCACCCCTGGCAAACATCAAACCAGTGAGCAAAGCATCGACAAACACGAATACCGAAATCTCCCGGACTCTTCCAACCTTGGCAGGGAAAGGTTCACTTTTGAGCCCATCGCTCCTGAGAAGCCGGCTAAGAATTTGTCAGGGTCTTTTAACATTTCTGCCACGTTACATTTTAATCATTTTTTGCACAAAACGCTAGCCTGCATCGAAATGTCCTCACAGCCTTCCCAGTTATCTCACTGGAGAGTCGTCGTGGTGTGTGCTGTGTTGTTTTAGCCCATCTGGAGCCACAGAACACAAGGTCTCCATTCTCCGTTGAGGGAACAGCCTTGGCACAGATTACTAAGTATATAGTGAGAGAAGGGAGGGTCAGAGCAGCCCTCCTCTGTTCCTCCGCCGTCCCCGTCCGCCATTCACAGTTACTGTGATAGATGAGCTGGGGGGCCGCGGAGACATGCCCAGCATCAAACAACAGCGAGCTAAGGTATCAGTGACGAGGATAGTGCTCTCGCCCAGTGCCGGATCGAGTTGGACCCGCGCAAGAGTGACTCCGACCAAAAGGGAAATCAGCTCTAATCCGCCATGGGCTGTCGGCAGTGGAGCTGCAGGCTAGCAGCATGGTGCGGCTTTTATTAGACGAGCATCTAAAGAGCTCGCAAGGAACGACGTAGCTTCATCGAGATTCACCGGACATGTTTCTCCCGAGATTAAAGCCAGACGCAATCTGCTCTGATGCTATCGTCCACCATGAATGTGAAGGGAGTCAAAAAAAAATCAGTTTAATCAGTTTATGTGGCGCAACAAAGATCGGCAAAGCTTAAAACTGTGCCGGAAGCATCGGCTTTGTCACAGCGTTTAGCACCTTCCATAGGCTGCCTTTACTTTAAACATTGATTTTACAATGCTGTTGACCGATTTTTAAGACACAGCTGCGTCCCGAGGCTGTAACACAAGGCTTTTTACTGAGCTATCAGACATCACAAGACTCTATTGGCTCGTTCCATCATATCGGGTTAAAATCAGCCATTAAAATCCCCTTTTTACAACCCTGCCATCTCCCTTTTCCTTATGCTCTCGTTTAAAAAAAAGCGATGTTACTTTTTAGCGGTTTATGCACTGGAAGGTGTTGCGGCAGTAATATTTAAAGTCTACCAACCTGCGCCCTGTGTTTCATGGACTGCAGGGGAAAAGGTTGTGTGAGAGAGATACTTGAATTGGATCGAGTTCCAGGAAAGGGTTAATGCCTGTGGTTGAAAAGTGAGCATCTGGTGTGTTTTTTAAAAATCATTTTAACAAGCAAATATTCTGCGTCTGGGTGTGAAAATGTGGTGCAGTGTTGTTGGCAGCCGTCCAGCGCACCTCTCGGGTGAGTCTGACGGAGGGAAGGCGGACAGAGTTTGTTGTCGGTGTGGAAAGCAGGTTTTGGTGCGAGGACACACACCTTCTCCTCAGATCAGTTCGAGAAAGTTCTTGGGTTCATTCGATAAAGAGAGCACCGTCCGTGACTGAGTCTCTCTCGGAGGTTGATGGACTGAGAAAGTCTTTATTTTTCATTGATTTGAATAAAAATGGATGAGGCATTTGCATATTCCAGCAGAAAAGCAATTACATAGCAAAAGATTCTGAGTGCTCAGAGGAAACACGGGCCAAAAGCATCTGAAAAAATCTTTTGAGCGCTTCACCAAACCTCAAGGATTATGTGTACAAAGAAGGAGTGTCGCTACTGAGGATACAGAATAAACTTTATCACCATTAAAACAACAGTTCCACAGTTTTGAAAAAGCATTTGCTCATTTTCTTGAGAGGAGCTCTCATATCTGTACACTTAAGATGAAGCCACAGGAAATGGAGCTTGGTGTAGCAAATAAGAACAAGCTAACTAAGCTAGCTAAGCAGGTAAACACCAGGGCCTATGCAGGATTTTTGAAATACAGAGGTCCAAAATTCTAATTTGCTATGTAGTATGTAGTACTTAACAAATTTCTCCTACGGGGATTAATAAAGTTGTATTGTATCGTAGAGGGTACTAGAAATTTTTGGCCCCCTCCATGCTAGGGGGGTACTGGTGGCGTGCACCCCTGGAAGAAACATTTGAAAACCTACCCCTTAAATGATGACTTCTGGTGAATTTTGTGAAAACTGATTGATAAATTGAGATAAATATATTTCATACTTTATAGCTTATAGCTTTGTATTACAATACAGCCTATTAGGCCTAAAGACAACCTACACAGGTTATTATCTTCAACTCATTTATAGAATAGCAAAGTAGTCTATATATGCAAGACTGAACCATATAGTGGTGAAATATATAGGCCATCATGATAATTTGCCAATGGAACTTTACAATTAGACCTCTCTGTCTCACCTCCATCACCTCTCTTTCTCTTTTCTCACCTCCATCACCTCTCTTTCTCTCACCTCCATCACCTCTCTTTCTCTCACCTCCATCACTTTTCTTTCTCTTTCTCTGACCTCCATCACCTCTCTTTCTCTTTCTCTCACCTCCATCACTTTTCATCATCTTTCTCTCAGTCTCCTCTCCTGTACAAAAGTTCAGCTTTGCCCGACGTAGTCTTTTCATTTTCATCTGTCAGTGAATAAAGTGAACATACGGTCAGCTGATAGGCTGTTTACATGCTACCACAGTCTGCTAGAATTAAGTCACGAATATACCAAGGCTGGCTCCTGAGCAGAGTTTACACAGATGACTCAATCCAAGGATGAAAAAGCACCAACGTTTCCACAACAACGCATTTTCACACCACTCGTTGTGACAGTCAGTTTGCTTTTGTAACTTTATCACCACACCTGTTTAACTGATGCTGTGTAGACACTGGTCTTCTTCAGACTGAGTTAATAAGTACGTCTCTGCTTCTCCTTTGGCGAACACACTGACCTGACGCCAGCTGGGCTGACTGATTAAAATCTGAATTTATGAAAATACTTGATCAAAGCAGGGCTGTCACCATTTTTTCTTAGATTTAATACTTATTTCATTATCATACATACAAAACGCGTTTGGCCAGTGGGTGGGCTACCTCGTAACGTACATCCATTTCGATTTTCATGGTTTATCAGTCTATGGTTGGGAGGGATGACTTACAAATACTCAGGTGTCTCTGTCTGTATTGAAAACATCACTGGTATTGATCTGTTATTGTTTTCCTCTCTCGTTCTTGCCTTTTGGTAGGTTCAGGGTTGGTTTGCTTTTGCGGCGCCCCCTATTGTCAGTTGATAGAAGTGACAAAGTAATACTGTGTTTCACTGACCGCAGCATTTCATTCGGAGGCTACTTAAATGATTCTCTTTGTGTGTGTAGGCTAATTAACCGCCGTTCTTCCGGTGCCGCTGGTCAGATGATAAAATCGGTTATCTTAGTACAGTATTTTTGCATCTTTCATGTCGAGTTATGTTTAGGTTATTATTGGACAACTTTTAATGATGTGTACTTGAAAAACAAAACGGTGACCTCGATGCTGGGTACGGTCATGGTAAACACATTTAATTTAGTGTGTTAATTAGTGAGCTTCAGGTTGGTGCTGGAAGAAGAAATGTGTTCAATTTGGACCGAGCAAGGTTTGTTTTTTTTCCCCAGCGGTTACAAGGCTTTATACTAAACTAAGCTAACTAGCTACTAGCAGGAGCTGTAAATTTAGTGGTATCCATCTCCTTATCTAATGCTCAGAAGCTGATATTGGTCTTTTTTTAGTCACAATGTGACATTCATAGTGGGAAAATTGATGTAGCCTACATCACATGTCAGATGATTAGCTAAAAATGGAAATAGCCTCATTTAAAGTTCCCCTTGAACACATGTATTAAGCCACGACAAAAGTCTCTAATGTGTTTCTGCCATGGTTTTCAGAAGGGAGAATAATCTAATTACTACATTAAAATCCTTAAAGTGGCTCCTTCTCCCTCATTAAAAAGTCCAGACAATATCAATTCACAAATACTTTTTATCCCACAACTTTAGCTGCCGGTCACAAGACGTCTCCTTCTTCGCTGTCACGTCCCGTCTCAGCGGGTGCTCATGCCCGTAGCCCCGCCCCTTCAAATCAGACCGTTAATGAGCGCTGAGAAAATGCACACTTGCAGATGAATGCAGATGAATGCACACAGCAGTGAATGTGAAAACAGCCTTCTGGTGTTCAACTCGGCGCGTACATCATTCTGCACAGGGAAGCTCAAACATTCAGCTGTAGGAGCAAGAGGGACGTCTTTTAGTGGAGGGGGCTTTAATGATTTTTATACCGTGCTCGTTTGTTAGCTTCACTCCTTTATTTTGGTCTATTTAGGCCTGCTAAACTTTAATTCATTCCTTTCTCCTTTTGTTTTAGATCATTCATTTGAGTTTCATTTATTGGTTTAGGCAACCCGAATGACTTTTTAAACATTATATGCTGGGATGGATGCCTATGGGAACACTAGGGGGGCTGAGACAAAGGGTGAAAGAACATCAGCTACATTAACAACATTAAATACCTTTTAAGATACTTTAAAAATATTTTCAAAAAATCTTTAAATCATCTTTAAATCTTACTTTACAGTATAGCGTTATACCTTTCCTCTATAAACATGTGACTAAACAATTGTGTATGGGTAGCAAAATATAAGTAGATGAGCTACAATAAAGCGGCAGTTAAGTCATTATGTTACTTTACCTAATATTAAAATGTGCATTTGCACTTGCATGCAAATTTTAAGGTCTTCTTTTTTATGTCAGGAAAACACAAATAAGAAGACAGACCCAGGGGATTATTCCTGAAAAGAGCAGTGACCCGCCGACATACAAGGCTTTATTTGTATAGAACGATAAATAACGTGGCTTTGCTGTCACAACAGAAGATAACGATATAATCCTTAGGTTGAATCTGAATCTGATTGAAACAACACAGGATTCGCTCTGTTCACCGTCTTAATAATCGTATGTGTCACGGCCTGCTTCTGGTGTTTACCCGGAGCACGCTGTTTATGCTCATGCAAGCGCTATCTTGATGGTGTTTTTACAGTCCTAGGAAGCAGGAAGCTCCACCGCACCGACTCGCACAGGCCCGGATCCCGTTAATGCATCCTGTCTGCCGGCCCTGCCTCTTCAGTTCATCGCACTGATGTTTTGATTTGCTTCTGCTCAGGGTTGCTAAGCTCACCCTGGGGGCGAGTTTCCCTATTTGATACTTTAGAATAGTTTTGATGTGCTTGACCTCAGCGCTTTTGAGGAACTTATATGCGCGCTGATACATCGATGCGATCGACTGCAAACTCCACTTGACCTCCGGAGATTCCTGCATCAAAGACAGCGCTCCTCCTGGCCCTGATAAGTCTGAATATATGTATCTTCCCATAATACGATAAACAGCATATCAGATTGGTTTTATTTTTTTAAGATTCATTTTTCATCAGGATATTTTTGCTCCAGTCGAGAATTTGCATAATGCGCTCCTCTGCTAACAGATTATGGGTCAAATCTTCAGCAGCTGAAAGCAAACAATCCAAATCCACGACGTTAATAAGAGGCTGCTGGAATAAATAAAGGGTCAAGAGGTTTTTGTGTCTTATGGCGGAGCAGGAGTATCAATGTGGGCAATCGGCTATGCACACACACACACACATATATATATATATATATATATATACAGTGCATACACACACACGGGGCAGAGGCTGAGCGATAAGCAGGAGCTCTGGGTTGGCAGGCTTCTGGGCCTCGGAGGAAACATGAGTTAGACTAATGTGTGTGTCTGTTTAACAAGCATGCTGGTGAAGGGAGGCAGGGGCTCAGCGAAGGGGAAGAGTTTATGGAGAGGACGACCCCACGGGAGGCATCAGGAATAATAGCTGACGATACGTCAGAACAGCCCAGACAGCTTGCTTTAAAAGCCATGAGGGAGACCTTCCGTGGAAAATAACTGCGACGCGTCGCCTCTTTTCGGGGCCTTTTTTTACGATACAGAGAGCACAAAAAGTAGCAGGAGACGGCTCATTTATCACGGCGTTTCAATTCATGATTATACGTTTGACATCTGAATTTTACATCACTGAAACAAATCACTTTTTCTGGCTTTGCGTTAGTCAATATTTTGGCTGCTCGGCGACTGTTTGTTGACTTTGTGTGCTAATTAGACGTCCACAGGTGCCATCGCTATTTAATAAGACGTCCTCTTGTCTAGAGGAGATGCGGGTGGGCAATGAGTGCTTTCACATAGCTATTTTCCCTTTCTCTCTAAATGCTGTCTACCGAGAGCTATTAAAACCCCATTCAATTAGCATAAGGGCATGTTAATTTAGAGAATTAAGAGCGGGGCTATGTTCTACCGGCGGTAATAAGGGGTATAATGTACACCAGAATGATGATAAGACATCAAATAATTTGAACGCCAATCCAACAATGTAATGTGACACTTGCGACTCCAAATGAGATCCGACACGCCGCTGTTTGAGCGCGCCGTCGAGGCTCGCGAAGATATTCAGCACACAGATCGCCCGAGATTAGCTTTTCTCTGGGGTTTGACTGATGGTGTTTCAGCGCAAGTCCGACATTGCCACAGCGAAGGCGCATTGTCAGTAAGGCGTCAATAAAATGTGGGAATTTACAAGTCGAAAAGGATCAAATATCAAGTGTTTCTCCCAGGATTTGACTTCTGACAGGGCGGAAAATCCTCTCAATCAGCATGAACTGTGGGCCATCGTGTGACACTAAAAATACCGTTAAATAACCAAGACTGATGGAGTGATGAAAGTCTGTCAGGGACCCCCGACAAATGATGTTAGAGGAAACTCTGAGACACACTTAAAGCGGCACTGTGGAGTTTTAGAGAAGATATTCAAACTAAGAATTATTATATGTACAATATTAATGAGGTAATAATACAAACTCAGAAATATTATTTTTTTCTGTAACTGAATAAACAAGCTGATCTCAGAGGAAAATAAGGTCCCCAGAACACTGTTAGCTAGAAAGGTGGCAGGGTCCGCCACATATAAACAAGGTAAAACAGTATGAAACTGTGTCGTCCTTTAAGGTCAGTTTGTTTATTCAGTTTATTCAGTCAATCAGTCAATTCCTTCCCCAAAACTACATAATGCTCTTTTAAATGAAGAATAAGTCACAGAAAACACAACTGTCATTACCATTTTAGGCTTTAGAGAATGAGGCGGGAGAGGAAACCCTCAAGTAAAAGAAGACGACAGCGACCGCTACGAAGTATCTGAAAATGGGGCCTGTTCGCCGTATAAATCTGCAAACCAATACGCTCTGGAAGAATGTCCACCGCGCGATAAAACAACAGGAAGTTACTGATTAGATGCTTCGGAATAATTCAGACCTGGCTATTTGCTCCCCACTATCAGCTATAATCAACATCATCATCGTATTTCATCTGGAGAGCTGCGCGCTGCACAATAAAAACGTTGAGGATCGCTTCCTCACCAAGATTAACAACAACAGAGGCTTTTGAATTTACATAAAGTCTTTCTGTAATGAGTAGCGCCGGTGCACCCTCCCCCCTCCACGCACACACACACACACACACACACACAACACAAAAGCAACGCAACCAGAAGGTTGCAATTCTTCACCCCACTCTCTCATTATTGCCGCAGCGCTAATGACGCGGCGAGGATCAAGGTGCTGCACGGAGATGAAAGAGGAGATGCAAAGGATTTACAATGCTTCCCAGATCACTGATAAAGCACAGCGTAAACAAAACTTTGCCTGGGGTTTACACCACCAGGGAGATGGGATTAAGTCTCGCGATTCGGCGTCATCCTCTTTAAACTCGCAAGCGTTAGAGAAGCAGAGAGCAGAACTCCTGATGAAGCCCGCCAGAGCGCCAAACAGCAACATCTGAGCCAAACCTCCCGCTCTGGATTTCCAGGACTCGTACGCGAGCCCTGTACAGTACAGTGCTCATTATCCCACTGCCCGTGGAAAACCTGGTGCTGCTTTCTCTAAGTGGCTCTAGAGCAAGCCATACCGAATAATGGTCCATTAATCAGCGGCTCGGGAATACTCATCGACTCGGAACTTGAGGACCCTTGACGTGCAATCACACTTACTGATGATTGTCAAGGCCACTTGTATCCGAGGTCCCTGTGGCAGCCTAACTGTAACTGTGATAGGGTTTGGTGGGGTTTTTTTTTGCTTTTCTCTGACATGACATACAGTGAAGTGAGGCAGATGCGCAATGTGCAGCAAGCTATTGGAGAGTATTTCATCAGCTCATTAACAGAAGCCACTATCTTCCCTGCCATCTCTCGCGGTTTCCCCCTCAAATGTTTACCCCCCAAAACTTCCCAAAAACATTATATAAGCTACTTTAATTATAAATAGACACAGTTTCTCTTTCTTGAGGGAATAATATAATTACACCAAAGCCCAGCTAATGTAGCCTCAACACTTACGAAGTGAGTTGTGCCCAAACGCCCGGGCAGCCGACGCCGCCTGCAGCCCTTAACGGCTGTACGCAGCTACACCAGCCACGGCGCATATTTGTCCCAAATGGTGATTTCAACTGACGGCCTCATATATTTAGTGTTATTAATATTTCAAATCATAAACAAACAATTAGTTCTGTTCATTTATTCAGCAGTGTTGGGTGACACCTCTGAGCCTGGCAGCACTTCCAGCACTCCCCGATCACATTAATCAAGACGGGGCTGACTCGCACAAAAAAAAAAAAAAGGAAAAAAAAGCCGTCCAGAGACCGTTTTTGCGATTAAGAGAGAGCAAGTTCTCTTATAAAAAGCACGTTGAATCAGCACTTTCGGCCCGTGGGGACCCGCCGGGGAAAGCAGAAGCTGCCATAACTGGACGAACGGCAATCTCGCAGCCGGGAATCCTGCGGCCAATTATTGAGAGGAAACTGGCATTTCCGAGGACAGCAGCAAAAAAAGCCGCTGGATGGTGGTAATTATGTCTCAAAATTACAAGCCATTTATCTCTCCGAACACCATTCACCAGCAGAATAAATAAGCAGATCAAGACGTGGACTGTCAATTTCTTAGATTAGATTTATATGTCTGCCATTGTAGTAATGACTGCCGCGGTAACTCCAGTGCGAGGCTCGGTGCTCTTAGAGCAGGGGGGGCAGGCCGAAGTCACGTTACTGATGACTAAGCCAGTGACTAAGCTCACCTCAAGTGAAAATAAACTACCTACCTAAATGCCCTTTGAAAGTTGTTGTGTCTTCCTTCGCTAAGCTGTCTCTTCAATTAAGAAGGAATTTAGTAAAGCAAAGCCAGGTTGTCTCTGTGCGGCAGCAGCGGCAGCCGAGGATTCAGCTTAACTGGGTCACAGCAAATCCAGTCAGATGGCCCGGGCACATCACGTCTTCTGCTTGTGGACCGAGTAAGGCCACTGAGCTTTAGTTCAGCAGCACACACTGACTCACACATGCAAGCACACACACACACACACACAGACAGACACACACACGCACAGTGACCAAACAGGTTCAAATCACCTGAAGAAGGGCAGATAAGAGATGAGAAGAGAGGGCAGGCTTTATGTTCTTTTTCTTTTTCGACATCCCGCCTATTTCCATCAATTAAAAGACACAAAAACAAGTCTACAGCCGGCTACAGCTATGCTAGTGGGTCGGCTGGGCTGTGCTCACTTGCTCTGAGCTAAAGCTAACATCAGTTGTGTTTATTTTCCCACGTTCACTCGCTTACAGAACGCGAATTGAATTTGAGATGCTGCGATTACAAAGAAAATCAATCCGAAGACGTGAGTTGGCATGAAGGGACGTAAATTTGCCCAAGGCACCGCGAACCAAGGCAAAGGCTTATTTACAGCAGCCAAACATGTTTTAACTTGAGTGAGAAATTGCATTTGTCTCGGGACTTCATGAATCCGCTTCATAAAAGTGAAGAGCCGAGATGAGAGGAAGGAGAGAGACCGACGGGAATCAACAGAGAGAACTGAAGGTTCTGCTGAATTTGGTTCAATTTGATTGGCGCAAACACAAACGCACACTGAAAGCCTGACAGTCCTCACCAGAAGTCTTTGCAATCATCTTAGCAAAGACCCATGTTTACGTTATGTGAATGGCGACCTCTAGTGGCCATAGTCATTATGAGGAATGCAAAGGAGGACATTAGGTGTCGTGGCATAAGAGTGACAAAGTCTGCTCAAGGAGCCGGATGAAGTTGGCTGTTAGGCCAAAAAAGCACAAGACGTTCACTCAGAGAGGTGACGTTTGTGTCCCGAGCAAAACCAAAAATCACACGTGAGTTCATCTAATTTACAAAACACACCTAAACTACGTCAATTGACTTGTTTAGTTGTTCACGTATGAGGAAGTGTTTGGAAGATACACCTTGATGCACTTGTGGTCGGTGTATACCCTGCTAGCTAGCATACAGCTAATGTGTTGGTGTTTTGGGTCCATATATACAAATGGACCAGCAGTCAAATTCACACGAATAAGGTGAAAATGTGCTGCGCTTTCTGTCTTATTGCACTTTTAGCTTAGCCTGTTACGAGCTAACATTTGCCAATCAGCCTGAAAGTCCAAGTACAGTAGGGTAATCAAAGTACTGAACAGATAGAGAGTTTTGCCCGATGATAGCACAGGATGACAAGTCAGGTTATTCCAGTTCAGCCTGAGAGGACATGAATGTCTGTAGTAAACTGCGAAATATAATTTTTCAGGGTGTGCCCTCTCTCCCTTACAAGACAATCTGTTACACATCTAGATACAGGGGCTACGATTCAGGGACAAAGTAATTAGCATTTGTTTCATGTTGTCATTCATCTCCCATTGTAAATTAGAATAAGCAATTTCTAGAAAAGAGACCAAGGGAAAGTATTTTTGTTACTTTATGGCATGGGGGAAAAAAATGGAAGACAAAAGTCATTTTGAACGCAGACTGAGGGCAGCAGCAGTGAGGGGAAAGATTGGTTGCACTGTCAATAACGTCCACATTAGATTGTCTTCTGCTCACCGGTTGTTGCTAATCATGCTCGTGCTTATGACATTTGCAGTAGACACAGACAAACAAAGGCTTGCTGCATGAACGAGCATTTCGACATTATGATTATAAAGTGTCTCGCACAGCCGGGCCCAGGTGCCTCACTCTGGCAGTTAGGAGTAAGAATATGAAATGATGACTTTAGACTTCGCAGAGCTCTGGCAGAGGAAACTGTCTGATGGCTGCGTCTTCGTCTGCCGTAGTAGCTTCCACATGTTACTCCTCATTGACCGCAAAACATAACATGTCATCGTACCGGCTCTCCAGATGAGTGTTAACAACGTGCTACCAATGAACCGAGTCGGTGTTCTACAGACCTCATAAGAGACCAGACTTTGTCCAGTTTTCCTTCTTTCTTTGAAAATCAACATTTTATCTTCAGACCTTTAGACCTAACGGTGCACTCTGAGCTGCGTCGGCGCTGTTGGGCATGTTTTTGTTTATCCCTCTCAAACATGGATCTAATAGCAATGGAGGTGTCTCGCTCTGAATTTTAACCTCAAACGAGATTTGGAGACACTGTGCAAAATTAGCAGTTAAGCTAAGCTTTCAATCGACCGATTCATAGTAAACTTGTATAGATCCAGGGCCTGCACGTCAATGTACTCGAATCCCTTATGTTAAAAAACAATTTCCGAAAGGGCTGACTTTGGTTTCCTCGAAAGGAAACCAAAGTCAGAGGGAAGCGATGTCTGGAATCCACTCACGTCTACAAAATCTCGTGCCAATCCATGTGGAAGACGCTCATTTATTTCACCTGATGGGTAAAAACTTGAGCTTGCTTATTCGATTCATACTCGAGGGACAAGTTGCTGTTTTTTTGTTTTATTTATTTCATGACAATCCCTCAAAATAGATACCGAGACATGGACCGAAGTCGTGGATCTATACCGTCAGACCGACATTTCCATCCCTGGAACCAAAGCGATAACACAAACAAGAGTTCAACTGATCTGATGTAACTCGAACTCTACCAACAGTCAGACCAAACAGAATCATCGGGATGAAACTCCCTTCCGCTCGCATTTTTCCAGGGGTTTGGGAACATGCGAGAAGCCGCGGCTCCTCGCGCTGCTCCCTGTCACCCTGATGAGCGCCCTCTCCGAACACTCCCTCTGCCCTTGTTATGCCGCATTGTGAGCCTGCCTCCGAGCTTTCACTCTTCATTTCCACATGCATTCATCAGACACAATAACAAGACTAATTTCAGGGTAAATAATTGTCACCTGCCCGTGTTCCTCGCAGTGGGTGTGCGCTGTGTCTTTAATGACTCCTCACTCTGCCTCCAAACACTGCAGGACCTGAAAAGCAATAACAAGAGGAGGAAAGCGGGGAGAGTGTCTTCTTTGAAAGTGAAATGTGTCCTTCCTCCCTGCAGGTAAACGTGTCGGCGCTATGAGCATGCACATTTTTCAGATGATGATGATGAAAGAGCGCTTCAAGTCTGCTTGAAGATGAAAGAGATGTCTGTGTTCCTCTCCGGATTCATTACTCTCAATTCAGGTGTCTTTTACACACTACCTCTCCTCCGTTATATACCTCCCCTCCACCTTGCCGTCCTCACACATCGATATTCAAACCCCCCCCCCCCCCACCTCCCGCCGCTCAGCTGTCAGATCCTAGCCTCCATGGCTCAATGGAGTCATCTTCACCCAGAGACGTCCACTAATAGGATCACAATGATGCTCAAAGGACTTTGATGGGGAAATTGAGACAAATCGGTTAAATTTCACAGCGGTTGTTGTACGGCGCCGACCCGCGCTAACTGATTCCCTCGCAGCAAATCTCATTCCCGGCATTCAGGGACTTAACAGACAAATGGATGCTTTGCGAAACTCATTTTCACACTCACACACTTGAATATACCGAAGGTCAAACCCATTTGAATGCCTGCGCTGTGGTCTATTTCACACCTTCAAGACGTTTTTTTTTTAAATATTTCTTTTGTGCGTGACGGCCCTGCTGGGTAAATTGGGCAGGGTCAGACGGGTCAGGCTGCACGTCGTGATATATTTCTTTGTACTTTGTTTTGTTTCTTTGTGTTTTGTTTGTTTTGGGTTTTTTTTTTCTGGCTGAATTCTACCGTGATATTTTCTGACTGACTCTTCCTCAGATCTAGGTTGGCTCGTCTCTGAAGATTTCTCTCAGACAGGCTTTTGTGATGGGGAGCCATACTGAATAAAGCTGACTTCTAACAGCCGTCAAAATGAGTTGAATGCCTGCTTCGCAGCCCGTACACTGTAATTGTGTTCTATATACAATTTTCAGATTCACTTGCGCGTCACGGTTGTCTTGTGCAGCGAGCAGACCGCGTGTTGTCACAGTGTATTGGTGGTGAAAGGATGGTGAAACAGCACAATGGATGGTAAAGCCTGTGGAAGTAAAAAGAGCGGGAGTATGAAGTATTCATCGTCTGTCGGTAGCGCATGTTGCTGCCGTTGTGACGGTGTGTCAGATATCGAAAAACAAATTACAGGGAACAAGGCTCAGGACTGAGATTCCACCTGATGGTCCAACCTGACGTTGTTGCGCTGTTAGTCACCCGGACTGACTGTCTGACAGAGTCGATAACCTCGTCACTCCTCCGTCTGTCACCGGCCATCCTCCTCATGTAGCCCACCCGTTCCTGTCAGCGGGAAGAGACAAAAAGAAAAGGGAAGGGAAGAAGAGGAGAAGAGAGCGGCAGTGCTCAAAACGCCGACATATGCAGGGTCTATTTCACGGATCATAAAGCATCAAAGGCGTACGGGGGTGACAACGGCAGGTCTGACCAGAGACGCCGTCCTCATAAATCCTCCAGACGGCGATTGGGTGATTTAGGGACGACATCCTGACTTCTGTGGAATGTGTGTCCCACTTGAGGCACTGAATGAGATGAATGAAAGTCAAGGAAATAATGATTTGAGGGGTGATGGATTGCGTGGATGTCGAGGATGAGTCCTACGGAAGAGACCGCGGAACAGCCCAGACATCTGCAGGACCGTATGGCAAGGCTTCAAAGTGTGTCTGAAGTAATCACACCCCTCATCGGTTGATGTGTTTTTTGAGCTTTTTTCCCGTTGTTTAAAGGGGTGTTTTCAACTGATTTTAAGAAGCAGTCTAATTCACATATATGCAGTGTAATACTGTATTATGAAACCTGTTCCTCAACAACCGCGGCCGCACCGACAGCTGCGGGATAGTCTGCTTATCGCACTGACTACCTTTTCATTTCGTTTTTGGAAATGGAAATGTGGGCTTACAAAACAGCTCAGGTGGAGAAACGTTTCTTTGTTGGGACACAAAAAGCTGTAAAATATAAAGGACAGAACAAAAGCAAGACACATGTTCTACCGGCGTGTAATCATTTCTTTCTAAAAGCCATCAACAAAGGAAAGAATTTGTCAGCTGTTGTCTGAGCGGACTTGTTAAATCTCCACCACACCTGATTCCTTTCACACCGAAGACCTCCAGTGGAGCTCTGAGACGTTCCCAGGAAGTGATATAAAGTCCTCCCTGTGGGCCTGAGCTGCTCCCGCCGAACCCTGACTGAGATCTTAACAGTGTGAGGTACATGCATACATACTAATATACCTCAATAACCTCACGTACAACCCAAAGCACCGGAACAAATGTTGGCATTCACGGCCCTCCAACTCGCTGATGTGTTGAAACTTTGCGTCGCTTTGATGCCGTTTCTTAATTGCGTTTCCGTAAAATGTAATTCCATATGTAGAAAATGAAGGCTGTGAACGCCCGGCTTATGTGGTTGACTCGCATTTCACGTTCACGCACCGTATCCGCGAATGGCTCTTATCTCTGTATCATGGTCACTGGGGTTATTTCCGATGTGACTCCGGCCTCTTGCGACATGTTATCCTCTATTAACGCGACGTTACACCCATAGAAAAGCGCTCGCTGGTGATTCTTAATTAAACATGATTATCACAGGCTAAGTCTTCATTTCTGTCTTGATAAGCCATAAGAGCTCTCCTGGGTAAAGTGAGAGCTAACATGCGGTGCGGGGGGATTACGATTAGCTTTAAGCTCTGCCTCGTTCCTGCTGCCCTTGTTCGTCCTCAGCGGTCTGTCCTGAGCAGGCTGAGACGCCCCAGCGGTCTGAAGGAACACACTTTTTATATCACCGATGTGGCTGTTAAAAAGTCTCCGGAGTTTTCATCTCACTCCCGCCCTCAGAAGCCGACGTTTTAAGCTGTGTTGCAATTAAACCGGCTCACATTTGGGTTGGGCCTCCAAGAGGGCCGTTACCATATGCTAATTTGGCAAGTGAAGGCTCGGTGAATTACTTAAGGGGATGAACTATATGTAAGTTTTATTACTGCTATGGCAGATGCTTAATGATCCTCAACAATGATAAAATATTTTATAATGATCAAACTCTAAGAACTCCAGGCAGGGGTGCTGCAAAATGGGTGGAAGGAGACGAATAATTTAACAGCCCTCTGTCTGTATAGAGCTCAGAAACATTATAAAAGCATCATAAAGACAAAATCGTGCAGTCTACGGGGGCCCTCGTGTTTTACTGTGGCCTAAAATTCCTATTAGCTGGCCTGAGTGACAGCCGGAGACAGTAGGAATCTTTTAATATTGAACGCGGTTTGCATGTTCCTTAAAATATTCCATGTTTCTAATTAAAACGGTTCATTATGTATGCCGGGAACACACAAAGCTCCCACAACAGTGGCATGGCTGTGAATATAACACCTGCTTTCCAAACTGCTGTCTCTGCCTCGCATTACGTTTACGTGAGCAATGAAACATTCGGTCCTTTCTCACCACGTTCCACTTCACAACAAACCGACGGGTCTTTCAAGAAAACACTGTCATCTATAATCGTTTGTTATGTTAAGTGCTGCACTTTAGGCACAAACGCTTGCGTCATTCCTGCGACGTAAATATGGATAAGATTAGTGGTTCTTGGTGTATCTTGCTGAAAAAGACTTCTTTGTTATAGCTAATGGTCCAACAAGAGCACAGTGCTCCAAATAGCTCCCTCTTACTGAAAAGACTATCAGAGTCTCTTTGGAAGATAGACAAATCACTTCAGTAGCCTTCATCTCCATTTATGAAATTACCCTTTTAGCTTAAGTGCACTGATGAATTTGCTAAAATGTGAACGCACTAAGCACATATTTTTCCCCTTTTCTTTCTGTACTTTTCCCCTGATGTAACTGTAATTACACTTTAATACTTCCAAACAAGATACTTTGATTTCTGCATTGGTAGTTTAAAATAGCTGACATTAGAAACATGGGCATCAAATTGTTATAAAAGCTTGGGGAAAAGGTCTTTTTTTTTTCATCAATCAAAGTCATTATCACAGAATCAGACATCCTCAAAATGGATATTTTCACATTTTACATATTTTTTCTGCCTGTATGTTTATTAGCAGTGATGTCCAGACTGAAATGTTACCATCATCGGATAAACATTAATACTTTGGTTCATGACTAAATACTTGCAAAACATGACCTTCCCATCAGCCTCTGCACTTTGGTTTAGTGCTAGTTTGCAAGACATGCTAACGCGTTAAATTAAAGGTGCACTGTGTCGTTCTGGTGAGAGAAAAATCTTCAATGACTTTTTTTTTTTTCAAATTCGCTAGACAAACGAAATAAATAAACATTTCGTTTTCGTGACTGAATAAACAAACCTGGACTTGAGAGCCGACAGGCTACAGTAAAGAAAGAATTTGAATAAGCTGAAAACTAGCAAATGATTCTTAATTCAACATCTTGCAGAAATGTAGGTGGAAAATGCTGCAATATGCAAGAATTGGCATCCTGGTACATTTTTATATGATATTATATAATTCAAACTCAAAACAAAAACAGTACGAGGCTCCATTTCACCAGAACAACTAACTGCTGCTAACTGTAGCTGCTGTTAGCCAGTTAGCTCAGTTGGACGTGCAGCTAGAGTTGACAGGGGGAGGGGAGTGTTCGTGTTTCCACCATTAGCACAAGAGCTTTGTTCCAGGATGGACCGGGGCTAGCTGGTTAGCATGCTATCTCCAGTAGATATCTCCACAACACAATACATCGACGCCATAAGTGCTATTTCTTCAAATCCTGTTGACAATTGCGGTTATTTTCTGATGACTACAATTCTTACATATTGCACCTTTAATACGAGTGGAGTATGATTACGCCGTTACTTGAAACAAAGTCTTTTTTGTGAATGTGCTATCTAATGCTTTCTATCTATGTTACTTGTTGTTTTAAAGTACATTTCTCAGTTTTAAGATTTCCTGATTGATTGCGGCATGAAGGACATTTAGGATTCAGATATGCCATAAACAGATATGTACAGAGTATACCATACGTCCAACGTTACTCTGGAGTTATGGTATGATCTTAACGACTGATGGTGTACCAGTACAGCTGGTACTAGGGAACAGAATATGAAGTTAAGGGAGTAACACATTCGGGATCTAAGTACTTATACTGTAGTTACCAATTAACCACTGGGTACCTATTCTGTTATTACAGAGTAATCTTATCTGGACGTTTGGGAGGAATTTTGGATTTTGGATTATGGTTATCATTTAATAAATCTAATGTGCCTCTATTTCAAAATGACCTTATTACCAACAAACTACACACTACATTGCTTCTTTATAATTTCAAGTACTAACTATACTATGTGGTACCAAGGTCCAGAGCACAGTGTATTGTCGTGGATACTGCCAGCCTTCGAAGGCCATCTCAAGCTTTCCTTCACAACAGCAGTAAACTTTATTACACCGCCTGCCATCAGCAGACAGAACTCACCCACCCTGGATGCCGCTCACTTGAGTTTCGGTGTAACCACATATTGACAATTTTGAAGTCACTCAAATGTTAGAGGTCAACCGGCATCACAGCTCCTCAGTGTCCACGGTGCAGCCGCTCCTTTTCCCAGCACTTTCATCCACGGGAAATAAACACAAATGCAGCGCTACAAAACACGCGGTGTGAATCATAACGCGTAAATGGATCTGACCGCAAACTGTGCCGTTCATTTATTTTGCTCTTTCATGTTCTCAGGCTGGCGAAATGGAAACAAGCGCTTCTCATGTTCTCTGCCGTCAGCATGTCAGACATATGGGCAGTGGTATGTCTCCGCTTGTGTTTTTCAGTTACAGGGTAACTTTAGGGTAAACTGTCCGTCATCTTAAGTACCATGTAACTGAGCCATGAGCTGATTAGCTAACGGCAGCTAGCTACTAGCCAAGGATAACTAGCAAAAGGCGGCAGCTGTCGGTGACTCTGCCTCCTTTGTTTTTGGAGTTTCCTGGCCATATTCTACACATTGCACCTTTGATCTTGCAAATGTTACCCTCACTCATAACTGTGTGCATAAAACCCCGGGCGAAATATAGAATATTTCATAAAGGACGAACAAAAAGTGACCTTTTTTTTTTTTACAGCGTAAACTGTGAATGTAAAGTATCGCCTGAGAAGTTTAGAGAATACAGCCCGCTCTCACTGCCTCAGAATCACAATCACCAGTAATGAGAGGGCCAAGATAATGTGATTCCAAAAGATTTATAACAATCAAACAGTGGAGCGGCCGCGGAGATTGAGCCATTTCACAGACCAGGGGATAGACATCACTATTTGCCTTAACTGCAGCCCCTATTTCCACTTCTCATTGCAAGAGAGAATACTGATTTAAGCTATCATCTTCAGACAGGTGCTCTTATAGCCATCATCCATTCCCATTAGGCTTCAATCACACCCACTGATCCCGCTAGACAAAATAGGTCTGGAGGGAGGCTACCTTATAGTACAGACATATTAAAAGTTCCTCACTCGAATGCATTTATTCACCATGAACAATGGCTCACGTTTGTGTACTCTGGTCTCCACCTTGGCTTTTTGTTCAAGTGCACAGAGAGAGAGAGAGGAGAAAGCAGCAGAGGCGCAGTCGAAAAGAACGGATTTATTTAAAGCTAAACACTGGCATACATGATAAAATATGCTTTCACATGCTCATCTGCACCCAGTGGATAAGACATGAAAGCACTCTACATGTTTCTTCTTTCTGTTGTCTGCTGTGGAAATACGCAAGATAATGTGGCCCTTTGGGGGGAAACGCAAGACAAAACACAATCCAAAGTATCCAGGGGTTTCTGCAGGGGAAGAAAATTGATCAGGAGAACAAAAACAGCATTCTCTCTATTCATCTCCCATATCTGCACAAAATTGTTTGCGTGCTGAAATAATGCACAACTTCCATTCGCAGTGTTTAAGACATATTCAGTAGCTCGCTGGCACACACACTCGCACAATCCTATTATGTATGACACAAAGCGTGCGTCTGAGCGCGTCTAAGGCCTGAATTTAATAGCTCGCTTGTGCTGAATGTATCTCTGCTATGTGTAGTTCAAAGCAATCCTCTGTCAGAAGCGAGCGCAATTTGCCTTTTAAGTCTTCATATATCAATGACAAACGGCGGGCTCCACAGAAAATTAGAGCCTTGTTTCTTTTCTTCAGCAGTCCGATTTCATTCCTCTCTCGGCCTTGAAAGACTGAGCGGAGCGGACAGATTGTTGTTATGTAAATGGAGGTGAGGAGTGGTGCTCTAATGGGAGCTGCTGCTGGATTGTGAGGATGTGACAGAGATTGCCGGCGACAGCGCCTAATACGTGACTCTGCTGCCATCTGCTGGACGAGCACCGAAACACAGAGGCCCACATTTATCAAGCAGCCAACAGGGATTTTTGGAGACTTACACCTAATTACTACAAATTAAAAGCAGCTACATAGCAGCCTTAGAGCAGGCTGGCTGAAGAACAGATCCTCGATCAGTGATTCCAAACCATTATGGCTTTTGTCCCCATGAAACAAAGCACAGTTTGCGTGTCATTTTCATGCGCTATGACATCGTTTAGTGAATTTTCTTTCTCAAATTGCACCATTTGATCTTTCGAGGCTTTGCAAAGCTAAAAGTATCTGAGATTTCACAATAAAATTGAAGAGAAAATTCTGAGAAAAGCATCATTTTCAATAAAAGAAATGTGTTTATGATTCTCGCGGATCGCCACATGATCCCTCAGGAAGGTGACCTACTTCTGAGGGTTTCTGGCCTCAGGAGTGGAGCCACATTCCTAGATGACTGCAGAATGGAAACAGGGACGAGCACACATTTTCTTAGACATGATTCGGCGTGATTGTACATGGTATCATAATGTTCCCTAGAGCCGGAGCTGGATCTAGGCAGAGGGAATCTAGGCTTCCTTGAGCCTTGCCACACGGGGACCCAGAGAAAGGGGACAGTGGGGACACAAAGAATTAAGAAAATATTCCCAAAAAATATAATCTGCCTCATGTAGTCTATCTGCTTAATCCGGCACTGGCTGAAGCGATATCTATAATTCAGAAAAGGGATTTGTCAGACTTTTATTTGCATTTGAATTGATTATTTGATGTTACTATCGTCTATCTAAAGGGGCCCGCACACCGCCCAGACTCAAACCAACAGCCAACTGCCTTATCCGACCACTCGGTTGCCTCCCCTCTGATCCGTTTGGCAGAAAATTTGCATTGAAACACACCGCCTCGACTACTGCCGGCTACACAGTAGCGTGTACGTTCTGCCCCTGCACGAGATGCAATAAGTCTCCTAAACATCGTGTGGCGCTAGTCTCGTGCCAGTAACCCAAAACATGTAAACAGGAAATGACAGAACGGAGTGCGGACCATAGCTTATCAAAAACAAAGAGGGTAGGAGGAGATATTACCTGATAAACGGAGCTCACTCTCGATCTCATGCCACAGTTTATCCTTCTTATTCCGGTTGGAATAACACTGTAGCGTGATGTCGTACAGCGGTGGTCTCTCTTCCACAAGGGCAGTCCTCAAAGTCCTCTGTCCACACAGCCATGGCTTCTAAAAATATCTTGGTTTATCCCAAAAATAACGAACGGCAAAGTGTTGTTTGTAACTCTGCGCCGTCTCTGTTTATGTGGTTTGTTTACCATCGTCACTTCCGCCGCGCTGATCGCTAGCACACCGCCAATCAGAATGGTCATTGAACAGCTAGCTAACAACCAATCAGAGTATCCAACGGCGTCCAATCCTCAGACGGCCAACTCGCTCAGACTTCGCAAGTTGAATCGGACCAGACGCCGTCCGCGCGCTTCCGAAAGCTTCCGACACAGCTGAACACACCGAACAGAGTTGTTCCCGAACTCGTCCGAGTCTCTCCAAACGCTTCAGATGTCCGACGTTTGGGCCAGTGTGTGCCTGCCTTAAAGCTATGCGTCTACAATCCTGGAGAGCTAGCAAGATTTCAAAGTGGCATCTCCTCTAAGTTCCCTCCATCCCGTCAGTGCTCCGTCCAAAGCCACGCCCCCACAAACTTGAACACGCATCTGGCAGTGGGACTCAGCCGGGAGAAGGAGAGCGGACAAGTTGGCAAACCTTACATATTTCATGAAAATAACAAATCCCCCGAAACAAAAAAAAAAAGTCATTACCTGTCCAACAGAAAGAGAGCAACCTCTGCATCACTTTTCAGGCCCTTCACATGCCTCAGTTGTCTCCACCGCTCAAACGCAGCACCGATGTTGACTCGGGTCCGACTTCTTACTTTATCCAGAGCCTTTTTCGTTGCACCCTTTTCTGCCTCAGGCTTTCTTTTCCTTGCCTTTTTAGCGGGGTGAGTTGGTAGAAGTAACAGGTGGCTGCATTTTCTCTGCCATTGTAACCAAATGAACTCCGTATTCCTGCAGAGGAGTGTCCTGAATATTTCCGGCATCAGTGAAACCGGACGTGTGTGCGCGCGGAGGAGGGCGGGACATGAAGGCATCTGACCAATCCGTGCTATTCGGGCTGGATAGCACTGATTGGTCAGCTTTTTCTCAGTCATGCAGCTGCCACAGAGGTCTGATTATTTTTGCTCCTTTTTCTGAATACATAATGTATTGACTACTCTCAGGACAGAAGGACCATTTCACCCAGTATAACAAAATGTGTTTCTGAACAACATTGTAGACCCTAGCTTTAAGATCTATCAGGGATTCAAACAACAAGAACAAAGCTTTCATGGATGTAGTTCTCCAGTTTGGTTTTCTTTTTGTTTCCTTTTAATACGATTTACCATTATTGAACTTTTTGATGTAATTATGAGGCGCTAAGGATGATTTTTTTTTTTTAAACTAAAACCCATATATATGCAAAAACATACTGTTGCAGATAAACAAAAGAACAGCTGCGTAGATTGCATAGTGAATTAGCATTTTAACTTAAAGCACAACTTTTTAAGTTTACCCTCTCCTAGTGTTTCACTGTGGTATTACTGTAGCCACTGCTGTCACAAAGACAATGTCCCAACAACAGTCCCAAGATTCTCAATTTCACCTAGAAGCCCTCAGCTCTATGAAAAAGTCAGAATAAACACTCAGTTGTACTAATAAGTAGGCAGGTTTTGTTATTTACTGACGTAGTTGAGAAAATGCCAGTTTTGAAGACACTTTGACACAACACCGACGCTCTCCATCGAGTGAATGCCCATCCGTTCACTCGATGGATCACTCTCGCTCACTCTCCCTCTTCACTCTTCTTTTCCTTAGTGCTGCCCTTTTTCTTTTGCAGTGTAGAGTTTCCACAGTTAGTCACGTTCGGCCCACCATTACCTGGGGATAGTGACAGGGGAAAACAACTTCCTGAGTACAGCCTTCATTTTAAAACCTTCAAAAATCAGGCCTGGTGTCAGACAGGATACCATAGTGACAGCAAGGTGTATGGGGAACCAATCTTAATGCAGATGGTGTCGCACAAAAACATGTTTATTGGCAATTTAAGTGTTTATTTGTGTAATTCCTAGAAAATGGATACCAACCTAATAAAATTAATAAATAGAAAGATGGATGGATGGATGGATGGATGGATGGATGGATGGATGGATGGATGGATGGATGGATGGATAGATAGATAGATAGATAGATAGATAGATAGATAGATAGATAGATAGATAGATAGATAGATAGATAGATAGATAGATAGATAGATAGATGAAAAACAGATGTATTAAAAAATTCCAACATGAAGCAACATCCCTCCTATGTGAGCACTTTAGGTCACATGTTGGTTTGTCAGCGGTCTCCAGGGTGAACACAAGAGTGGGCAGCGAGACCACAGAGTGATTTCCATCACTCGGCCGTTCACTGCGCTGCAAGATTCAGGGACCATGTCTGGCGTGAAAATTGCAGCACAGTGTGTGGCGACTGATGCTCCCCTTTTACTAAAGGACGGACTGCATTGGATTTCTCTCTTGGGTAAAACATCGGCGTGATATAAAAAACAGAAGTGAGGTGAGACCAGGAGAGGCACGTGTCTGACTCACTTCAAAACCAAAAAATCAGCTAAGATGTTGTCGGACAACGCGGTGTTGTGCCGAACCAGTCTTTGATGCTTTAGAGCAAAAGATAGCGCGCAAGGACGTGCAGTTATTTGATTTGCTTCTATGTTTTGATGTGTCAAAGGTTTGTTTGTGCCAGGATGGCATTTTGGGAAATCGGGCAAACCTGCCTTATCTCACTAAGTAAAAGGACAGGTGCTTTTTGTTGTATGTCAGGTGCATCTTTCAGTTGTAGTTAATTCCCAGTATCTTACTTGCTCAAAGCTTCTTATGAAATGTATTTTGGTAGAAAATGAGCTCACAGCGGTTTCGGTCAGCTTGCCAAGAATGCTCTTGCCTCAGAGGGGAAGCCACAGCCCCGGGGTTCACTGTTGATAAAAGCCGGATGTGATTTCCGTAATGTTTTATCTTTTCGATAGAAATATTAGCACCCAAGTGACAAATGCTTTCTCATCAAGTGATGCATGGTATCGCTCCGTGGGGACGCAGCATTCCCACATGACTCTTTGGCTTGCAGCGGGACACAGAGCCTGGAATGTGGCAACATGGGAAGTTTGTTGATCGCCGCTGTCACATTCGCTCTTAGTTAAATGATGAAAGTTGCCCAAATAGCAATACTGTCGGCCTCTAAAAGCTTTAATAGATATAATGTGAAATTTATAACAACCCTAAAAACCACATTGAATAAAAAAGAATAAATATCCCGTTGTGGGTGTTTTCAAGAAATTTAGGGTCATTTTCAGAACTACATTAACCCTTTAATGGTCTCTTTTTAAAACATCCTTTGAGCACTGAAGACCAAAAACAATCACCATTTTCACACAGTTTATGAACTGACATAATATAATCTGCAATTATGGTTGGTATGGTCATCTGTGTTCAGATAAAGCAGCTCGACAGTCCTTTAGGCGACTGATCTTCTTCTTGTGACACAGACGCTGTAAAAAAGTACCCAAATGTCATCGTCTACTTGAGTGAAATGTAAAGATATCATGTTAAAATATTGCTTTAGTAAAAGTCACCCATACCTAAAGTACTCCAGTAAAAGTCCTCAAGTAACTGATATTAACTTAATTATCAAGAGTAATTTTAAGTCTTGTGAGCAGTAAAACCCTGAACGTATTTGATTAATGACTGTGTTTTAATTGAAAACAATCTCAGAAAATAACATGAAATAGAATCAAAAACACTTTCATTTTGGAGCAATGTTTATCTTTTTGTTGAAAGATTAACAGTAATACATTTACTATTAATAGACATCTGTACTAATTGGTAGTATTTGGAGTATAATTAAAAAAAATCATTACAAGGTCATCAGACTATGTGTGAGCGTCTTATTAGGCTGCATAATGGAGTTCCTGTTTAGGCCTTTTAAAACTGAAGTACATTAAAAAAACTGGATTATTTATGGGAAGTGAAAGATGTCAGAGAGAATCCCCGCTGAAACCGTCTGTGTCACTAACGTGACTTCATGAAGCTTATGCAGTAGGTGTATGCATCTTTCACACATGAACTGCTTGCTTGCTATCTTTCATCTGCGTTTAGTCATTTTTTTGTCATCTGGAATCTGACGAGAAGTTTACCTGTGAGTCACTGCAGTTATAGACAGCCAGTGTGTCTGACTGAGTCTCTCAAACCAAGCAGATCACCGGTTGCTATGTGGGTGGATGTTTCACGCTGGCGTTCGGCAGCCTTGGGGTGCTTTAAAGCATTTAATCTGATTGTGGAGCAGTACGTGCCGCGGCCTTCGAATACCTCCAATCAAAGATGGCCTACTGTGAAACTGTCATTATGCACACGCAGCACGCTACCTTTCTCCACCACCTCCACTCTCAATGTGAAACATTTTGTCTTGATAGGCTTACTTTAGGTTATAGCTGCCGGCACAGGTGGGAGGATTTCAGAGACGACCCAAGAAAGGAAGATAATCAGGTGGATTTGTCATTTTAATTGCATTCATAAGACAATGCAAACTGAGAATCAATGATAATTAAAGGGCTGTTAAATCCCCCACGACCTTTGTCGGAATTGTCTCATCCTACCGGCGCAGCCCCCTCTGCTCCTGTGCCCTACATTAAGATGAGTAGAGGCGCAACAGATAGGTCAAGTGGACAGTGGAAAAGTTAAACTGTTATATCAGTGCTGCTTTGTCTTAACCGTCTTGAAATTCAGGTTGCTGAGCTCTTCGTGTCCTGTCAGGACAATGAGTTTTGACGTCAGATGTCGGGAAAGTCATCACTGAGTCATTGTTGGCATTAAACAAACTAGTGTTAACAACTACAGATGCAGGTTTGAGCTACTGTATGATGCCCTTTTTTGCGATGATGAAAAACTTGCATTACTTGAAGCTGCATATTCATTAAATTCTGTTCTAACATGTCTTTGATTTCAAATAAACCATCATATTAAAGACAACATGTCAGGCAGGGGTTATTTTTTATTTCAAGTTATTTTTTTTACCTATCCCAGAAGACTGCACAATGATGTAAAAATGAATCCACGACCATGCTAGCAGCTCTGTGAGGTTGTACCAATCAGCAGACTACATGTCGGGTGTCACGTCATAAACTTGTAATGTGAACGTGATACGACGCATTTTGCATGATGTTTGGCTGTGACACGTACAAATGTGAGCATATCAGTCGTTAACTGCCGACGCTTTATTGTGGCCACTAGGCTGACCTGAGCTAAATGCTACCATCACCATGCATGACAATGCTAACATTCTGATGTTTAGCTGTTGTAAAACACGTGTACCGTCTTAGTTTAGTATGTCACAAAAAGTTTTTTGAGATTTTGAGAGGTTTAGAGGATCATATTATTAATTAATTACCTTTGACCTGATTCCAACAATGCCATTCCCAGCTGCTAGCATGACTGAATTAATTTATACATTGGCATTGGCTTGTTTTATTACAGTCTTACCGCCTACTTACTGTTCTTGTAGATAGTCATATTGGAAGTCAATCATGGAGAGGATTATGGGTGATACCTCCTGTGCTGATACTAAATGGAGCTTAGCGTTAGTTCATGCAGGACATGGAAGTCATACGCCCCCGCTGTAATCAACTGACAGCCTGCCAATCGAGTCATCAGTCTCACACCAATCAAAGCTATTCTCGCCACAAGGCGGTCCATCTAGATATGGCTCCCTCTTCACTCATAACCGCTGAGATATGAGTGAGGAGGGAGTCCTATCAGGGTTAAAAACAGTATTAGAACAGTATTAAGTATTATCTTCCTCGTGGCTCAGTCTTTTCTACACTGGGAGGTTTTCTTCATTGCGCTCCCTGTTTTGGTTTAGCATGCTGCTTGGTCAGTTCAGGGGGCATCTTAAGAGCGGAGCCGTGTGTGCCAGGCATAACTGTATTTCATTTGTTGCAATGAATGGTTAAACCTGTGACGAGAGGGTTCCTGACTGGACCGATGCAACAGCAGCACTTTTAAGGCTTTAGAAGTGTTAGCTAAGTTGGCCAAGCGACATATGGGGACTTCACGCCGAACACGGAGACGCATCTACTCACTAGTCTGTCTTTGCCGACTTCAGTTGCAAACTACTCTGACGTTAACTTAACAACTTGTACATTGATCAGTTCAAAGAAAATGTGTACAGTAGTTGTGGAGTAAGGTGCTTAGTGTTGGTGACGTTTAAGTCATGAAACCGCAATGTAGTCTGTCAATACCCTCTTATTATTCATTTGCAGTGATGTAATTCAGTCTTCGGGGAAAATCACAAAAGTGGTGTTCATCTGTGAAGATTGTCTTGCTGCACAAAACGTTTAAGTATCATAAACTGTTGTTTGTCACGGAGCCTCTTTTTTCGTCAACAATCAAAAATCCCATAGGCTGTTCGTCGAGGGAACCAGGGAGATGCTATCATCCGTGATGGCATAAAAACAGTATGTTTTCTAGGTCAGGGTACCTATGGATACCAATCACTGGTACAAGAATTAGTGTTGTGTTACCTTGGACAGCACCAGTTCTGGTTAAGAAACTAGGACAAGGCTTGGAAAAAGATCGATAGCTGCTTTCTAGTGGAGTTATATAACTGCTCTCCATCTTACCGTGGATGGTTGTCCATCCTTAACCTAAATTCAAATGTTTACCATCTCCCGACTATGCATAACCTCGATTTGGGTCATATAACATATAATGGAATCCCCTTCACATTGGCTCTGAAGGAGAAGGAGAAGCTACAGAGGCTGAAAACAAAGCATTTATACACATACTGTATATGATGCTGAGCACTTGAAGGCCAATTACGCTCTCAGCTCCCTGATGACAGTAATGGGTTTCGTGTTTATAATGCATTTCATGTTGAAAAGTACATTTCAATACCAAAGCACTTTATTTTTCTTTACGGTGAAAAAATTCCTTCTGAAATCTAAAGCGCAGATGTCAGATAGCTGAAATTCTTGGGTTCCAGGATTTAGTCACATCCAGCCTAAAAGTTTATGGACATCAGACCTATTTTATCTTTTGCGCCACAAACACCCCCCAACAGCACTAAACCTTCATTTAGCAGGATTCAAGATGTTGTCAACCACCTGCCTGTATGATTGATGACACATTACACACAATACGCTTTGCATAAATATTTATATTTTAAAGGACAAAGCACAGATTTGTTTTATCCCAAGGTTATGTGTGGAAAATTTTGCACACGTTATTTCTTCTATAGCAATGTATTGTTTAAACATCTGGCCCCAGTAAGCAGGAATCGGCAGAACCTCGTTGGTATTCTTGTCGTGTGTGAAGTGAAAGAGAGAAATTCCACATCTTCATTTTAAGATCTGTTTCGCCAAACTTCTTCACAGATTTAGCATTCTGCTGCAGAAAGGAACGAATATTGTCACCTCGATATGGGCCGCAGTGCCGGCTCTAGCCATTCTGGTGCCCCAGGCGAGATTAGGATTTGGATTCATAAACATCCTTAGCAGCTAACATAGCTTCATTATCTAGCATTATTAGCTAGTTTTGCTTTATTATAGTTTAAGCTAGCTAGTACTAATGAAACGTCTCTATACAAGACGGTATTGTTTTTAATGATATGAAAGACCCCATACCTCTAAATTAGGATTGTGGCGCTCTAGGCGACCGCTTATGTGGCCTAGGCTTATAAATCAAACTGGATTGACGACTTAGAGTTCAACTATCATCATGAAACATTGTAGATAATACAGGTTTCCCTCATACCCTGGACTTGATATGCTTCCTTTATCATTTGCTCGTGCCTATGAGGGCAGAGTCACACTTGGCCCAGTTGCTCTTCCTCCCCACTCCGGGCCTGAGCACAGTTACTTCTTGTACATACGTCATCATGTCGTAGCGCTGTCACAGCACAATGGAAAACAACAGAGAGAACATGACTAACTTTGCTGAGTTCTATGTGCCGTTTTGGTCATAGACGGCCCTCTCACATTCTTGGATTTCTCGATTATGCAAGGCGGCGTAATATGCGTGATTATAGGCCGTGTCCATGTCAGACGTTAAAATGCTGTGACTTCAACTTTAATCTGCAGCCAGTGCATGAAGTTTAGATTTTATTGGCTTGAATTCTTTGGACGTTCTGTAGTCAAGTACTGAAGCTTTAATCATATACAATGAAAGGTGGCGTATCTTTATCTACTGTCCTTGTTTTTGACAAAGCACCATATGGAGGTAGTCACGTATAACACAACATAAGCTTTATCAATGCAAAAAGAACTTAAAATTCACGCTACCTAAGGGGAAGAAGATCCGGAAGCCACCCCCCCTTCTTTCCTTATTCCATTTACATATTTCACAACATTTCAGTCCCTTTTGTTACTTCGGGTTAGCTCTAATGCTAATCAGATACCATCTTGTTGTTGTCCAACTCTGTGCTGCATAGCAATGAAAACGATCCAACACACCCTTCGCGCTCCTGTCTCAGCTATCAGCGGCGCTCACGGCTCAGTTCTGTGAAGGGGCTGGAGAAAAAAATCATACTGCACATTAATTCTCTCTGAACTTCTCCTGGACTCCCAGCAGGCCTGAAGCAAGCTGTTGTGGATGCAGCCTGACTGAGAAGCTCAGACAGGGACAAGCATGCCGAATGGCCAATTCCACTTTTGTTCATTTTCCTTGAGCGGTGATCTATTCCCTGTGCGATGCATGTAGGGCTCACTTGTGGGGGGAAATAGTCCATCAAAATTATGGATCCCACCAGGATTATGGGCAGGCATTACACAGAATTAGAAATAAATCAATGCGTACCACAGACGTGATGTTTATTATTCATTATTTTTTTATAATACTGGCAATCTGGAACACAGCAGTACCACAGTTGTGTTTTCCACTGTAAGTGTGATTTCAGAAGGAAGTGGCCGCTGGTTGAATATGGTCAATGGTCCCCACATGATGAATCCTTATGACTCGACGATCCCCTGACAGTTCTACTTGCACCACCGTGAGGTTAGTATTTGTTTTTTCGTAAGATTTCCGTGAAATGTCACAAAAACAATAAGATGGTTTACTATGAAATTCGGTACTGACATTTATGTCCCCAACAGGACTTTTGCTAATCCTGTGACTCTTCTTTAGATCATTATCTTCATAAGCTACTAGCTTTGTAATTTGGAGCAAGTTAGCTTGATTGCTCAAGTCGCAATGTGGCATTTAACACTAGCATTAGTTAGCAAGTTAGCACTATATAATGCTGATAAATTACTGACAAGCTAGTAAGCGTTAATAATTCAAACATATTTAATTATGTACAACAAGGATTACCACTAACCTGTGGAGAGCAGCTATGAGACGCCCTGTCGAAGTTGCCTGGGCAGCTGTTCTCGTCCTCTGTTCCAGTTCTAATTCATGATAACAGACTGTGCAGATGTAATTCTGTTTGATCACATTAAATAACACAGTTGAATCTACATGTCATTTACATAAAAAGGATAAAAAAAAACCTTTGTGAATCTGTCTGTGCATCAATATCGTTAATCATGAATAGACCCGTCCAATTGCAGAGTCTCGTTCTAATGATCCGCGTTCACAGGTTGTTTCTGAGAAGAGTTCGCTGAAGATTTCCCCCCTCAAGTGTTGCCCAGCAGTCAGGTCTCTCAACAGATGTGTTTGCACGGCTACTTCCAACACGCTCGTCCAGAATATTCTTCACGCGTCCTCTGAAAAGCCTCGGCGCTTAAAAGCAGACAAACATTTACTTAGACCGTTGTAATGGAAAAAGAGAGAAAAAATGAAACACATGTCGCTGGTTGAAACTGACATAATGACGTTACTGATGTGTGTTGTTGCAGTCATCTTCTTCAATCACAATCATGCGTGCTCCCTTCCTTTTGAAGTAAGGCATCTTGCTGCATTATTAAGGAATTGTTGCTTAGTAACAAACTGAAACTTGTTTGTTTTTCTCTAATTGCATTCCCTATGAGTAACTACTTAATTATGAACATCAACATTCAATTTATCCTCTTTGATTTGTTAAATTTTCTTCTTTTTTTTCAGGTTTGACCTTTTGTCTTATTTTTCACTTTCCTTTATTCCGTTGAAAAGAACATGGTGACATGATGTCAAACCTGTGCAACTGAATTTAATAAATGATATGTGGAGGAGACACCGGCGCCCTCATCACACTGATGTAACATTTCTGTCTCGTGTACTGGCGCCTCATTAACCTTCTGTTCCCACACACCCTATTGTCTCCCAAGGCAGCCATCTTACAGAATAAGAGAAGACCTGTCGGTGGAGCATATTGTCCCCGATTATTTCCAATAAAACAGACTCTCCCTTGCCTGCTGCTGGATTTTTGGCAATGTACCCAATTAGCCATGTGCCTCCCAACGTGCTGCTGGTGCATCGCTAGCCTTGCTGTGGGCATGTTTGTTTTGGTGCCAGCGAGGGCAAACTTATTAGCCTCCTGCAGAGTTTTCTTTGGAAAAATAAAACCACTTTTCCCGACTGCCCTCTGTAATTGTTCTAAGAAGCTCTAAACGTCTTACCAAATGCGTCACGGTGTGAGAAAGAAAACTGTGCGATCATGAAGGAAGATGCGTTTATAATTAAGCTAAGCTGCAGGAGTTGATCAAGTTCGGTCCACGTGATTTTGTCTTCATATAACAAGAGAAAACCCGTGCGGCTTGATACCAGATGGGTGAAAAACAACTCATGAATGCATTTATAAAAGCCTGTGTGTCAGAATTAAAAATACATTCAGTTTTAGTAGCTGACAGGTGCAGAAAGCTTCTGAGACAGATGGATGTATCCAGCAGCTCTGGATGCACTGGAGTCATTGATATTCCACCGAAGCAGAGGCTTGTTAACATTGATTTACCATCATTGTTGCTGCATCTCCAGATGTTTGATGGCCAGCTGACATTTGATAATACACAGATAGGATCATACGCACCACTGGTGGCCATTGGCAGGGCCTCTTAGTTGGGATGCATTAGATAAGCCTCCGCCTGCTCCGTCAGATACTGTAGCTAGCCGAGTGAATATGCAGATCATGGCTTCTCTGTACACTGCCAGATGGTGCCACTCGAACTGCCGCCGCAGCCTGAACACAGCCCACTGCTAAAAAGACGCTGGAGGCGATCCAGTAAATGTCCTATGTTTTCACTGTTCGCCATTAAACTTGAAATTCTGCTGGCTTGCGAGCTCAAAAAACCCAATACCCATGTGAGCTTTAGTTGGAGGAGGAGAAGTGGGGAAGAAGGAGGAAACAGTTGATTTTGGAAGACTTCCAGATAAAGGCTGGGGTCATTGTGGCTGGGAAATGGAGATGCTATCTGGGAATTCCAACAGCTGTGTACTTCCCGCACATGGAAGACCCTTCCAGAAACCAGACTCTAACCGGATGGAAGTCATCCCAGGCAGAGTGGGGCAGGAAGCGGTGTCAGACCCCAGTGCGTAAATATCACAATTTTTACACACAACAAGAATCATTGGGCATTCATCCACTTCCAGTGAAATGAGTTTACAGTCGGCCCTTCAAGTAAAGATAATCAACGCAGCCTTCATATAAGGATTTTGAATTCTTTAACTGACAGAAGATCAAGGAGATGCGTATGAGAGACTTCTTAATTTGCCCTCTCCGAAAGCTCTCAGCTAATGTTTTTCCGCGAAGGTTCAGTAAACAGAGACCTCGCTGTGCTGAAGCCTCAAACTGCACAAACAGCTTGCTTCGTTCCGTTTCTGGGCAGCATGTAAGTGTGCAGGGCTGAAAGTGTGTCAAGGTTCAGTAGAAATTAGAGAAACACTGCCATGGTTAAGAGAGAAGGGTTTTTTTGTTTTGATTATGAACAAAAAAACTGAATAATCATCCCACATAAAGGTTCTTCAAGAATGTTTCTGCCTTATAACTTCTAAATATAATACCAGTGTACGATATTGTTCATCTGTTTTTCTGTTGTATTAGCAACAGCACAAGGCTCGCGGAGTGAAAGCAGCCTCTAATCTTGTGTTTTCACTTTTAATGATGGGCCTACTTTTGATATTTATATATGGATTGTACCTTCTGGTTTTTAGGTTTAGCGTGATAACAACTGGGTGAGCACTTGTCAAGAATTAAACTATTTATTTGGAGCCAAACAGCGTGTAGATCTTTCTTCTTTGTGCCCTGAACTAAAAATAATTTTTAATTCAATGAAGCCTCCTAACATATTTATAATCACCAGATCTGGTATTTATATTTGGATTTGCGTCACATTGTACTCGCTCATACATACCAGCCACCTAAATATACTAGATTTTTTTTGTCATCAAGATCCATTCATTGTCCCCCAAAGAAATTAACAGAAATGTAAAAAAAAACCTCATCTCACAATGTAAAAAAAAAAAAAAAATGAGAAAGAATTCCTGGATTCCTTTACCTGGATCCACACCAAAAGTGAACGGGATCTATTCTGGGCTGAGACCCATTCTCCATCATCATCACAGGTGAGAACATAACCTCCTTGGCAGATGTAATAAATATGTTTGACCACTACGTAAACGCAATGCTAACTCATTAGGCTATCACCTCGTAATGTTGATATGGCTATTATCACTTGCTTATTTACAGATCAAATGGACAGGGAGCAACATTAGCAATGATTTAGAGTCCACCTAAAAATGCAAGTCCTGTATGTTTCTGCTTTCGGCCTTCACCAACACAGTGAAAATCTGACTCTTCAGCTGCTCAGTGTTCCTCCATATTCACTAGCTATTTCTTTACTTTGACTCTGTGCAGTTCGTTGCTGAGCAAGTAGCAAAAAGATGTCTTTTAAGGACTTTTTCTCTAAAAAAAAAAAGCGAGTAGTACTTAATGTAATCTATTGTCAGTGATGCAATATGTACCTAAGAACAACCTAAACCTGAAATTCTCAATAGAATGTGAAGACATTACAGTTTTGATGTTTAGTCAAAGAGGTTAGCATGCTAACGGTGAGCCCCAGTCCGTCCTGTCTTGTAACATCACAAGAAGTCACAATCTGATAGCATAGCATATCATAAAGCTATCGGAAGTCCCCCTGCCAATCCCTGATAAGAACATGAATTATTCTTAAACCTTTTATTATTATTATTATTATTAAACAAAAAATAAAACTCTGCACCTTCTATTTTCAAGTTTGAATTCCAATGATGTTCTGGTGACAATGAAATGAAAATGATATTGGATTTTGAATATGATTTGGAAACATCAAACACCCCAATGCAGCCCGCTATTTTAGTGCGCTGCTAAACAGAGACACTAATTTGAGGCACTGCATTTGTGGGCCAGTCCTGCTGACTGTGAGATAAATAGAGGCAGAAAATGAAATGTCAGCTTCATGTTGTTCCACTGACCCAGTTTATGGACAACAGTATAATATTGAGAGCAGTGTTATTGCAGTGTGGGCTGACTATCTTCTATAAGCCAAAGAAAGTTTTCATTGTTTCATTGTGTGTGTGTGTGTGTGTGTGTGTGTGCGCGCACGCGCCTGCCTCTGTTGCCTGTGTTGACTAACCCAGATTGAAACTGTCAAGGTAATGACTGTAATGACACATATGAAACCCACACAGTAAGAAACTGTTGATTAGGCTGTGGGCGTGTCACAATAGGTGACACAATTGTGTGGTTAGATAATACAGAAGCTCTGGTGATATAACATCCTCACATCCTTACTTGAGTCACTGGGCGAAAATCATAAAGGTAATAATAAGGATAATTATTATAATTATAGCGCATAAGACCCTGTTCTGTTGTTGGGTAACAGGACATCAGCTGTGTCTTTATTTGTGTCAGCGAGAGAGAATCAAATACAGGGAGATATAAAAATTACAGATATTCAGTGGCTAATAGTGTCGTAATCTTTGGGTAGGTAAGATTTTAAAGGAAAGTGTGTCAACAGCAAGGTGTGAATATCCAAGCAGCAGTTAGGAACAAAGTCAACAAGACTTTTACTTCTAGATCCAGGAGTTTGGTCATTTGAATGCAAAGTTCTTCACATTGCATTATGAAAAGTGCATGTATATTAATAAGGAGGCTAAGTGTTGAATTTCACAATTCTATCCTATATGTGCGATGATCAAACACCGCACCTGTAAATGGAAAAAGCATTACGGTGATATGAATGAGAATAACATGTTTTTTTGTCCTGTATAAAACAAGTGATGAGCGACTGCTAATGAAAACATGTTTACATCATATCAAGGATGTTCAAGACGTAACGCCTCACTGGGATCGGGACTGGAACAAATGTGGGCCACAGTGTCCTGAAAAACAGGAGAGAAAAATAGACCATCGGCTCTTCAGGCTCTGAACTTCACCCTACTCATGGCACTGAATGATATTGTGCATATGACAAAGCAAAGTGTTTTTCGCTCCAGCAAAAGGTCAGATCTTCAGCATGGATTTGGGTTTGTGTAAAAGAAAACTGAGTCCTATGCTTTGTTGGTTCCCTTCTTTTTTCTTTGTCTTTATATCCTGCATAAAATACTTTCTTACTTCAGATACAATGCAATGTCGAGAGGCTGTGAACCAGCATGATGATAATAATAATAATAATAATAATAATAATAATAATAATAATAATAGTAATAATAATATAATAATTTACCCTCTGAAATGCTCCAGTTTAGCCCAGTTCTTTTTAAGTCCCCCTCCCATAGTCGGCTTCAAATTACACTTAACATTTACAGTTTCAGACTCTCCCTCATTTTTAGTCAAATATCAGTCCATGTCCTGTGCTCTGCCATATTAGCCAAGCAACATGCTAGCATCAGGTTTAACATGCTAACCTACAAAATAAACAGGAAAACAACATAAAACTTGGTAAAAACTTTGTTTGAAGTGAACAAGTTTGAAGTCAGGTCACAGACAGCCGATATCAATCCATTCTTTACTTTCACAACATTGTATAAGGGTGGCAGACAGCAGATTCAGCTATTGTGCTACAAAAATTAAAAATAAATAATTTCACTTAATGTAGGATTGTAGGATTCACTGTAATTATCTCAGGAACAAATGCAGTATTAGGATGCTATTTCGATGGGACTCTGGAACATCGTTAGCGGACTCCATTTCTGAACTAACAATTGCTGCAATTAGCTCTCTGTTAGCAGAGCGGAGAGAAGCACTGGGAACGTCCACAATAAGTGATTAAAAGACGTAAATGGCAACAAATTGTTACATAGAGCCCCTTTAAACTAACTTTGTAAGGTGTTGCAGCACATAATTTGATAGAAGCATACGTTTTTGAATTGTGTTCTTATACAGTAGTGTTGATGTAGTTGCTTTAATGGCAGTGTTAGGTTGTATTATCTCCTTTTTATATTCTTGAATCGGCACACTCCATAGTGTCGGGAGAAGACTGACATTTTGAACCCTATTTCACTTCTACACTTGAAGCCAATTTAATGCCTATAATACCAAAAACGATGGATAACTGGCTCCTTTTCCTCACAGAATCTGCTTAGACTACACTGCTGCATGACCCATTTCCGAGCAATTAGCTTGTCGGAAGTTCTTGTCTCCCTAAAAGGCCTTTAAGACTGTTTCAGTAGAAGAAGCAGGGAAGCAGCTCATTATTTCAGGCTAAGGGTGACCTGGCGTTGACACTCCAAGCTGCGTGTCGGACAAAGCAGCCCGTTAGAGGGAAAGTATTGTTCAGGGCTGCTGGCAGAGGAAGCTAACTCAGACACTTTCAATGAGCTCTCCGCATTTTCATCCGGCTGCCTAATTTTCCCTTTCCTGAGCATTTTCCTGCAGACTCACCGAGAATTAACTCGTCGATAGAGTTTACTGTTAGGGCAGCTCACTGTCTGGTTCTAAATATAGATCTTTTCATGTTAACGAACAATGGTTTTCCCGACCCCAAGGCTATAGATAGGCGGCACAGTTATCTTTGCTTGGTCATGCCTGGACAGAAAAAGACAGACAGGAAGGAATGTCCAGACGGGGACTGTGACAAACTCTTCTGTCATGACACATCCAATATAAACACTCTTTTTCTGTTACTGTACCTGTTCAGACCTTCACTAAATTGACCATAAAGGATTTCCTCCATTCTCTCCATGAGGAAAATAAAGATAATAAAGTCAATGAAGAAGTAAATACAGGCCCTCTGGAATACAGAATGAATGTTTTGCAATAAAAGTTATAATTATATTGTGTTTCGCTTTAGTCTTATAAATAGTTAATGGGCTTTTTTGTATTTTGTATGACTATAATCGTTTCCTGTTGTGCTTTATCTTCATTTTTAATACAGTGCTTCTGTTTGTTTTATGCTAATTCTATTATTTAACGGTGTTCTGATTTTCTGCCTTTGTGTCTCTTTTTATTTACTTTCATTGCACTTCGTAAACTCAGGCAAAGACACTGGAAACCTTTTCAATCCTAAGCATTTATTTCATAACAGTAAATAATCATGACTGAATAAGCAAAAATGTAAGTTAATTAAGTTAAAGTTCAGGAAAAACCTTCTGGTTAGTTGTTAAGATTTTGACACTCAAAGGCTGATGGAGAAATTGTTGGGTTTTTTTTTAAGGCCTTAAAAGAAAGGTTTGAAAGCTGTAAATAAAACCATGTGAGACAATTTAGCAGCTAGGAATCAAGCAGTAGGCTCCTGCCACTGCCAAGGACAAGGGCAGACTGAAGCTTATCGTCCGCTCTGCAATCTGCCGTCCTTCCAGGATGCCTCCAAGATCCTGCAGCGAGCGGGAAAGATTATGAGCGACCCTTCACGGCCTCCAGGCTACTGAGGCTACAGCGAGAAAGATTATGGTCAGCCCCTTCCACCCAGGACACGAACACTGCCCCCCAGCAAAGAGGCTGCGGTCCGTCAACGCCGAAGCTTCATCATGCCACAAAAACAGATTTTTCCTGACTGCAGCTGGCCTCATCAACAAGGTCCCGGACGCTCACTGACACCGACTCTCATCCCTCCGCATGGACAGCACAAGTTACATTTACATTAAGTTTTTATTATAGCTTGTTATTTAATAAACTCTCCAAATCTAACTTGTTGTGTTGCATTATTATTATTTGGACATTGCACATTTTCTTCATACACTGAAGTTTTGAGCACTTATAATGAACCTGTTTCTGATTCTGATGTGTGTTTGCTTTCTGTCTGTCTCCATTTTTCTACAACCCTATGCTGATTGTGTGCAGCGCTGTGAAGGTTAACTTGGCAGCATGGTGACTACTCACTCCCATGACACACCCACACACATCTTCACTAATCTTGCCTTAATTAAACTTTCTACTGAACAGGCTGAGCTTGATTACCATCCCTCTGACCTGTTTTTTTTTCCTGTCACACCGGCTTGGTTCCACCTACATTATAGCATTCCTACTGGTTAGTTAAAGTAACGCTATGTAACTTTCTGCAGAAAGATAGTTGATTGTTAAGTCTCTTTCCATCCATCATCTGTAATCACATATCCATTGCTGGGTTGCTAGGGAGCTGGAGTCAATCCAAGCTCACATCGGGCGAGTGGCGGGGTACGCCATTCTAATGCACCAGGTTTTGAAAAACAGTCCACTGGTTCAGCATTGCAGTCCTATTACACTGTCTCACCATGGGCAGTTTAAAAACAATTGATTAGAATTGATACAGCAGGACCAGAAATAGCCCCTTTTTTATTCAATGCTTTCTTCTTCCTTTTCAAAACCTGGCAGCTACATTACCCACAATGCCATTTGGGCTGAGTGACATCACTGGTGGCAATTTATCAGATTACATGCAGCTTCCTCTGGAGCCACAAAAGATTTTATACTACTTTTTCACATGCGTTGTAGTGCTCCCCAAGAGCTGTAAACACACCATTATGTGAAAAATTGGTGAAGTTACACGTTTAAATGAATTTATTATTTCTGCCATTGGATTTTAAAAAACTGAATCCGATAATCAAAGAAATGCTGAATGTCAGATCCAATAATTATTGACCCACAGTGTACTGTGTATACCTTCATGTAACTTGTAGGCCTACTTGATACTCAAGTACATTTAATGGCCATTACCTTAAGAGCTTACTACTTGTTTTTATAAGGGTGACTTTCACTTTTACCAAAGTAATATGTTTACATAATAGCTTTACTTTTACTCAAGTATGACTTGTTGGGTGCTTTCTAGAACACTGTTTACATATGATCAGCTTGAAAAACTATGATGTAATGATATAAAATAAACAACCTACCAGAAGAATAAAAAGTAAGTAAAAATAGCTCCACTGTATCAGTTACAACATTAAAACTCATCAATAGATATTTAATAATACATCCATATAAGATTCTGTATTTCTATATTGTAAGAATACTTTGCTTTTGATACTTCTGTACTTTTACCTATCATATGTTAACAAAAAAAACTTTATCCAAATTTGGTGCTTTTGCATTTTTCAGGACAAAAATAACAATGTTTTCTTCGACTTCACGTGTTGAGAAAATTCTCCTGATGCATTGTTACAAAACTGAAAACACAGCTGTTCATCAGGATTCATGAAAAGCTGATACTACATGGTTTTCACTAAGCAGTGAGAACAGTATCTGACAGTACAACAGAGTATTTCTACGTTGTGTTATTGTTTTTTTTACTCATGTGGATCTACTTGCTCATTTTGGAATTCACCAAACAACCTGTTCAGTCACTGAGATACGAGGACTCGTTGACCCCGAGTCCTGAGACCAAACTTAGCTTCTATTAAAGGAAAGGACTGTCGAAAAGTCATCGCTTCAGGGGATTTTCTGTCCTTGTGAAAACGTCTGGTTCTCTTTACAAGTACTGACAAACACACACAAACACTCCTCAAGACCACACACACACACACACACACAGATATTCACAAACCCTGGCTGAGCACAAAGACATGTAACAGTTGTGAAGTAATTCAGTCACTGCACACACACACGTTGTTCAGCGGGGAGGAAGTTGCCAGCAGGAAAATTAGTGTCGAGGAGTCTCCTCATCCACGCACATGTCTTGTTTCATTGGCTGAGAGGTGTGATGTCACAGAGTGGGCTACCCTATAAAAAGCCACTCTCCCACACAGACGAGCAGACAAGCTAAGACTCACTCACAGAGAGGAAGACAGCCCTGAGAGGCGAAATACTTTACAAGCAACCGTCAAAACCTTTGGAAATATCCACCAGCCGGCGGGGAAACATCTCATCATGTGCAGAGCACTCGACTCACTGCCTATCACCTGCCTGGAGAGGTGAGATCCATGAGAGTTTTCCGACAAATAACAGTCAATATTCTTGTATTTCTAGAAGACAGCCGGACTTTAAATTCTAGTTGTAACATTTTGTCTTTTTCTTTCTATCTTCGCAGGGCAAAGGAGCTGAAAGCTTTGTTTGGAAGCTTATTACAAAAGTCGGATCACAGCATCAACAGCCAGTCAAAGAAAAATGAGAAACAGAGGTAAGACACACATTCAGAATACTCTATTTAAGCACATCCGTAAAATCAAAGTGGACTACGGTGATTTTTAGAACTTTTCTTCATGTTGCCTTTTTCTGTTTCACAGCAGGTTAAATGAAGACGAGCCTTTGAAATGGAAGGAGTCGTTTGAGAAGCTGTTGTCCAGTCAAAGTGAGTCCTCCAGATCCAACCTGATGCAAATGTTCTGATCATTCCACATGTTTGACACGACTGCCAGATGTTAACTCTCTCCTGACTCTCTTTCCTTTTTTTCCAGACGGACTGTGCCTGTTCAGAGCTTTCCTGCTGTCAGAGTTCAGCGAGGAGAACATCGCTTTCTACTTGGCTTGTGATGACTACAAGACAACAAAACCTTCAAAACTGGCCACCAAAGCCAAGAAAATTTACGACGAGTTCATCGGCTGTGATGCACCACGAGAGGTAAATATTTTTTTTAAAAAAACCTACATAGACAATTCAAGATGCTCTGCTGGCTTCTCTTATCTACTGTACCTGTGAAGTGTTAATAATCACCTCTTCTGTTCACCTGAAGGTAAATCTTGACCACCTGACCAAAGCCATCACCAAGGAGAACATGGATCATCCAAAGCAGTCCTGTTTTCAGCTGGCCCAAGAGAAAATCTACACCCTGATGGAGAAAGACTGCTACCCTCGCTTCCTCAAGTCCACCATATACCTGGAGGTCACCAAGAAGGCCAAGACCAGCTAAAAAGCTTCATTAAGAACTGTCCTGCTCGCAGCAGAGACGATGTGATCACTCCTCAAAAAAGGGACATAAGCTTTACTGACACGCAGACTGACATTGGGAAGGTTCGCACGGAACAAATACCTCAGACCAAGGAGTTTGGTGTCAGGCTGTAGAGTTATTCTGGAGACCGGAGGTTGCACACAGCTTGGGGTCCGGGACGGATGCTGAAGGACACATGAAGCTGTGACTGAGACGGACTGAGCTGCCGGCGATGTCTGCCTCTGAAGAGACACCTGTACTGTACATACAGGGCTGCACTAACGGCAGCCACAGTGGCATCAATTATAAAACACAGAGAGATGAATGAGTTGCTTTCAAACGACAAAACTACCACTGGGAGAAGCTCTGTAGCACTAGTGTTTATTTATTCATTATTTATTTAAAGTTATTTTATTTGAATTTTTTCGTATGTGTTTATTATGCTGTGCAACCGATTGGTGAACCTGGTTTGTATTTAATGTTTCTTTTTAATCTGAAGTACTGTATGTAAAAAATAAATGCATTAAATGACAGATTACCAATTTCCGGAGAGAAACGCTTACTGTTTTGTTCCATGGTAACCTCACACGTAGAGAATGTGGATGTGGTTTTGCGGTGAGGAAAAATGTAGGAGGAAGGAAAAAGGTTTGCTCATGTGCCCTGTTTATACTGTAGTTGCTAACAACCCGACGGCCTCAGTGGTTCCACTTCACAAGTAGGTGACTGGATGACTCCTTTTCTCTGCCATTACGGGGAATGTGTGACTGTGTCTCAGTTCTTGTGCTTTTTTTAACACAAGAATCTGCCTTTGAGCCACGGGGAGAGAATAAATGGTGAGGTCATTTTCGCTGGTGATCATTTTTACAGGATTAGAGTAGGCCTCCAGTTTAGATCTAGACTTTTAATAATCACCCGAGAGGAAACTACTTTGGTCACCCATAACCAGTGACAAACAGGGGACAGGTCAGATACGTCACAAAAATATAAAAGATGTGCATCACTACAGAACTAATGCACAAACTAGGCATAGCACAGAAACCTGCCTAGAAACTTCATTAAAAATGACATACATCTATAAATACAAAGAAAAGATTGGCATCTCTGTCACACACACACACACACACACACACACAGCATTTGAAACCCTCAAGAAATACTGCAGCATTTTAAAAGTTTAGCACACAGACATTCAAGTAGTATTCTAATAAAACCCACAGTAAGAAAGTGAATAAGCTTGTGTAACAACATCATTTTTGCCCGGAAAGCTTCTGAGTGACATGGACGGTGTCATGCAGACAGTGGCCGCCTACTGAGCACCTCAAGAAATACTTCAGTATTTTGGGAAACACACTGCTTCACTTTGTTGCCAAGGGTTAGACAAGACAAATGATACCTCACTTGTATAAGTTAAAAAGTTACAGCTGGCAGCTGGTTAGCTTAGCTTAGCTTAGCTTAGTTTAGCTTATCTTAGCACAAAGGCTGTAAACAGGGAAAGCAGCTACCCTAGCTCTGACCAGCAGTAATTCAATTTGGAGGTGCAGAATCTTTTTACGTTTGGACAGAGCCAGGCTAGCTGTGACCCCGTTTCGAGTCTTTTTGCTAAGCTAAGCAAACCACATGCTGATTGAAGCTACATTTAGCATATAGACATGAGATTGGCATTGATCCTCTAATATAACTCACAGTAAGGAGGTCAATAAGCTCGTGTGTGTGTGTATGTGTGTCAAAAAAACAAGTAAGTTCATTTTGCCGGGAAGCATCTGAGCGTGATGGGCGGTCGCCACGGCAACAGCAGCCGCCTACTGAGAAATCTCCATAGGCAGGTTTGTGTATTACCGTACAGCAGCCGCTCACAGCCTGTGAGTCACAGCAGCCTCTCCTCCTCTTTGTAAATCAACTCCTTTCTTCCATTCTCCCGCCGTCCATCACGCCACCTCCTCGCCGCCCTCCCGCTCCCACGCCCTCCTGCAGCAGCAGCCTACTCCTGTTCAAACACTCGGCAGCTAAAGAGGCGAGGGCCGAGTCATTAACAGCGCTCTCACACCCTCATGGAAAATGACAGAGGCTATATCTCCTCGCTCCATCCCTCAGCTTCTCCTAGAAGTGATGGGTAATGAGGCCTCTCCTGAACGTGGACACGTTAATTGAGATTAAGCGGAGAAACACTGATTTGTTTGGCGGCTCAGCAAACTGAAACTCTAACAGATGGACTCGATTTTTGATTGGCACTCACCTTTTGCTGTGTGTTACACATATTTAAGTATTATTTTCATTTTGTCCACCTACAGTGTTTTGTTTTGGCAGATGTCCATGATTCAAGTCTAATTCAAGCTCAGATGCCGGGAAAAAAGAAAGAAAGGAAAAGACAGAAGCATGTAGAGACCTGATCAGGCGCGGCTGCGTGTGGGTGGACAGAACTTGTCGCACCTTTGTTCCTTGATGTAACTGATGATGATTGTATTAACAGGAGGGCGTGAGCAGTCTGGAAATTTTGAACTTTTCAGATAGATGAATACACAAGAGAAACAAAGAGAGAGATAAGCTACCGGGATTGTGATAACTGTTTTATCTTGATGCCTGGGGACAAAAGCTTTTTTGCGGTAACAACAACTTGGATTAAAGTAGCTCCTGCTCTAATCAAATACAGAGCAGAGAATGAGTCTATTATGATTCCCAGCTGTGCATTTTTGTGTGATGTGTGTATGCAGCTGACCGGGCAAGAGATTTTTGAAATAACTAAATTACAGCTGAATCACACTGAATTTAATACCAGTCAGAGCGTGTGACTACCTGGACGTTGAGCTCATTTCCTGCCCTTTTTCCATCCGATTTGGGCAACAATCACACACTACAAGATATCTCCTCCTTTTTTTAGCTGCTTATGAATATTTGAAACAGGCACCGTCTAAATATTTGATGTCCAACATCTTCATGCCTCCATAAAGTTACACATTTTTAGACTTGAAGAAATTCCACTACATTCACAGTCAGTGGTTGGAGGAAGTGCTCTGATCTTTTACTTCAGTAAATAACAGTTCACAGAAGCAGAAAACTTGTCTCTTGCTAGTTTAAGTAAAATTATTGACATCAAATTATACTTACAGAACCAAGAAGTGAAAGTACTTATTATGCAGAATGGCCTATAGTATATGTCATATTAATGGATTATAAATAGCGATGCATTAACGTGTAAGAATCACACATAGATATTTGCCTTCAAAATGTAGAGTACTATGGTTTGTTGTAGCAGACGTTGCTAATGCTAATTTTGCTATGTTATGCTGGCGAACATTAGGGCAGTAAGGGCATTTTTTTGTCAAAAACTGGCAACTACCAAGACCGTTGACGCTGAGAAACACAGATACCACCTGACACCAGCGGCGTTACACTATCAGCTGAGAAACCTCGGCCGGAACCAACCGTCAGAATTCTGACACGGACATAAACAAAATAATCATTTTCGAGCCAACAAACTAAAATGATTAAATTATTAATTCACAATCATAAAAATGTTTTTAAGGAAAAGAGATACTTTCATGCTGCACCTTTCTACAAGCTCTGTAGATGTATTGTTTCCACAAAAAATGTATCGACATAAAAGTATTATCAATATGACCTTTGAAGCGTCTGTTAATAAGATAGATGATTTTCAAGTCTCATTCCCATCTCGTCAAATACTGATGCTTTCGGGTGGTGGCCGACCTGACCTCCAAGCCTATACCGTGAAGGCGTCAGTATTGCTATCTTACTACTAAGTACAGCGCTTGAGTCAGTTACAATCCACCACTGCACACAGTTCAGTGTGACTGCTGTAACTGAGAGATTCCTCTTTATGTACTCGATGTCTATACATGAAGATTGACTAATAAAGTTGTTATTGTAAACAGAGATTGTGACGTTTTGGAGGTGGATTCATGTTGTTATGCTGGAAAATAGCATAACATTTGATATCATGTAGTTCAAATGGTGTTATCTTAATGGCTCTGGATGAGGCCACTTACACTTACAGACATGAGGGATACATATACCAGATATAATACATACTGACATAATCAGGGAACAAACAGAAGTGGAAAAAAAAAAAAGAAACATATTTGGCAAACATATGTACGACATGTGTCATGTTCCACTGATAACATGAATATAAACCAATTTCAGGTAGTGAGCTGTATAACTGAGTGTGTCCACATCTGTTCTACATTAACCAAACAGACTTTGATGACTCTTGTCTCCAGTGTTTTCCACTTTAGACTTACAGTAAAAAAAATATTATCATTTAAAGGTAAATTAACATCCTGGAAGTCTACATGATTGGAGCTCAACTTTATGAGCCTATTTTTAAACGCGGGATTTTCCTCTGGCCAGAAGAAGAAGAAGGCAGCTGCCAAAGCAAACTATTAGACTGATAAGCTGCCAAAGGCTTTTGACGAGCCTCTCTACAGAAACTTAGTGATGTGATGATAACTGGTAATGATTCAAATGTATCAGTGACATGAGAAACATGCATGTTGTTGTAAATGTTGTTTTGTAAACGCCACGATGCTGCATTGAAGCTCAATTTTCCAAAAACTGCCTTTATATTATGTATCTTCTCGTCTCTCTCCTTCCATGTTTTGTCATCTTCTCACTGTCCACTGTCAAAAGTCAAAGCAAAAAGACGCACATACAGATAAGATGCTGTCGTGTGGATTCTCACTATATATAAAACCTCCATCCAACACATTATACAAAATACATATCTGAATGAATACAGTAATTGCAGCAGCCACCGCTCAAACACTTTCTCCGACAGACTGATTGTTTATTTACTGTGTTTTTCTGTTTGTTCGAAGGCAGTTTTATATCGGTCACTCTCTGCTAAGTAGCTTGGAAAAACCATAATGTGTTTACACAAAAGGAAAAACAAGAAGATTAAGGTTTATCTCAACTCAGGATCATAAAGTTTTACAATCCGCACTGTAAACACAGACAGCGCCCCACACCTGGATTAGTCGACATGGGAGAGGCTCAGCCCGGCCCCGAGTGTTTTGCAAAGCTCGGATCACTTTAATGTGGACTGCTTCTAAATGTCAGAAAGGTGGAGACACAATGGGGCGCAACAGAGGTGGAGCGCTGTTAAACGGTGGATCAGGCTCATCCGGGCGCCCACTCCAGCGGTAGAAATGAGTCAGCGCGCTCATTTAAAAACATATTTGCTGCGCGAGTGGTGATTAATAAGTGCTTCAACTTGGGAGAAGGGTGCCAAGACAAAGAGCTGCAGTCATGGTTACCGAGAGAACAAACCCTGCACAGCTGAGTGGTCTCATCCTAATGTCCACTTGAAAACACTCAGTTATTCCACAGGAGCTTAAACTAATCTTCATTTCATTTGGCCTGCAAAATAAAAACAATGAAAAAAAAAAAAAATCTTAAAAGGCCGCTGCCACAAATAAACTTCCACGTGATCACTTGTTGAAAATAGCCTCTGGTCAGGCATCGTAAACACTTAACGATCTGATAATAGGTGATATCAACATGCCGGTGGGAGAAACGGGAACCGGTCCTCTAATGTCAACATGTGGTCTGCATTATTTCATTATACGATGGCGAATGAAGGCCGCAGGGAGTCGAGCCGTATGGCCGAGCAAATAATGATGACTCACCACAGTTAGGTAAAGCCACATATGTTTGCTATTAGTTTGATTTTCCAGCAGGAGTGACGTGAAGCCCTGTGGAGACGTAGTTTGTCTTTTCTCCCCTGGGCCTCCTGGTTTCCTCCTACACTTTGAAGACATGCAAATCAGATGGACTGGAGACTCTGAATTGCCCAAAGGTATGAGCGTAGGAGGCACTGTGCGATGTGGCTGTACTCTTCCAGGGTGTTTCCTTCTCATCCTACTCTAGGCTCGAATAGGTAGACGGAAAGACTGCCAAGAAAAAGCAGTTTAAATGTGCAATATGGATGAACTGGCCACCTTTAGTATTTCCTTTGCGATTAGTTTTTAATCTATATTAATGTTGATGTAAAGCACGTGATAATTTCTGTTTAGAAAAGCGCTGTATAAACAAAGTTTCACCTACTTGCTTAAAATGATCAGGGGGCAGCATATCACCAGAGTAACCGCTAACTGTAGCGGCTGTTAGCTGGTTATCTCAGTTAGCCATGCAGCTAGAAGCCCAGACTGTGAGCTCAGGGAACTGGGGAACGTTGGTTTTTACACCGCTAAAAACTGTGAGCTTTGGACCTGAACGGTTTAGGGTCAGCTGGTTAGCATGCTAACTTCAGTAGGCTACATATCTCTGCGAACAAAATACATTATAACATCAAAACAGTGCTTCACAGTCTGTTCATACTTTTAGTGATTTTTTGAATGTTTTCAATTCAAATTCCTATATAGCCCCGCTTTAAAACAAAATATTAATAATACTACTAATAATTATAACAATAAACAAGAAAAAAGTGTACAAAGTGTGGGATTAAGTGTCTCTTTCTGAGAATGTGTCCCATAAGAGACCCTCTGTGGTGTTTATCACGTGTCCACTCACTCTGAGTTATTTGAGAATATTCTGCCGCTTGAGACTTTATTCCGACACGCAATAAATACGGCGAGTAAATGTTGACAGTGCAATGCCAAAAAATGCACTCCCCACCATGTATTTGTCTGTTTTGTTGACTATTTCTTTATTTATTCCGCATTTGTAGGATGCATCCATCTGTCGGAATTTGACTTGAGACAATATAGTGAAAACTATGAACTTCTTAAAAGCTTTAGTTCAAGTCCAGACATGACACCGCTCAAAGCATGAGGTCCAAGGATCACCAAGTTCACCTCCTCAGCAGATTATTTAAGTGGGAACTTGATGTTCTGATGAGTTGAGAACAGCCACAGAGCCACTGTGTACAAACAGTCAAACTGAGGCCAGCATCCTCACTGAAGGGAACATGGCCATTTTTGGAAATACGCCTTGCTTCGTTGCTGAGGGTTAGCGAGGGTTTATACCATTGTAATGATGCTACAGCCAGGAGACAGTTAGCTTAGCATAGCATAAAGACAAGAAACAAATGGAAATAGCTAGCTTGGCTCTGTCTAAAGGTCACACAATCCACCTCTCAGCACCTCCAAAGCGCACTAAGAGGCATCATTTGGATATATATAAGTATATATTTATAGTCCGCCAAGTTTTTTTGCGCACCTGGAACTTTTGGAGGTCGAAAGTAGGAAATGTGAGGTTTGAATGTGCAGAGGCCAGATCAGATTTTGGAAGGAGTCTCAGCAAGCTGTTCCCTCAAGTTTCAGGTAGGCTATTTGTGCTCAGCTAAGCTAACTGTAACCTGTAGCTTCATATTAAGCATAAGCGTACTGCATCTACCTGCAACATGGCTCCACAGACTCACTTCTCTATTACACATCTGCAGTTGGATGCAAAGTGTTTTTCTGTGTCACAATCTTTGCACATTTCCAATACTGTCCCTATTCAGCAAGTCTTAGAAATGTCGTGACCAGCAGAGAGAGGTTAAAGTTGTCAGTTCAGGATGAATAATATCCCTCTTGTCCTCTCATGCCCCCTCCAAAAAACAAGTTGTCTTACCTTAAACAACGTTTGATAGATTATTTTACTACAAACATGCCATTAAGATTACTGTAAATGCATCATTTTGACTCGCATCGGTTGCCTGTGTTGTGCGATTTCAGCTGCTGTGGGAAAAAAACAAAGACAAAATAAAAAGGGACAAAGAAGCGTGGAAGTCGGTTTTTATTTATTCAATTAAAAATGTTTCCTTTCACAAGCTTACTATGACTTTAGAATCAGAAAAATACAAGGCTACTTTGATGAAAGGCCACTTTATTGATCTCTGAGGGGAAATAGAGTCACACTACGGCTGCTTTGTCCAAGAATAGAAATTTAACAGCACAGGACGACTGTGAAAAAAATATGAAGAGGCCTAAAGAATGGAGAATAGGAATGAAAAGAGCAAAATGGTATAAAATGAAAATATGTGCTCCAGGCAAGGCCTTCCCAAAACTTTCCTTCGTATTTGCAGCCTCCGCCTTAATTAAAAAACCCTCCACAACCACGCGTGTGCCTCAAAGCGGTTTGGAGTCCGGCCAAAGCGTCATAATATTCAGGGAGATCTCGAGATCACCATGAAGAATTCCGGGAAGAGCAACGATGAGCCAAAGAAAACGTTTGTAAAGTTGAATTAGCACTTTGTATGAACCCCGCCGCCACCAGCAGTGTGTTTATTCCCATAACACATTATTTCCATAAACTCAGCTGGCAGTTACGAGTTTAAGTGATGCACACAACAATCCTTCAAATCAGTTTTTTCGCAGTGGAGCTCAAAAAAAGCCACCGGAAATAGTGACGTACGCAGGTCTGCCAGTGCCACGCGATTATAAGTGAGAAAGTGTGTGGCAGTAACTGTGCGGCTTCCATAGTGACAAGGTAATTGGATTTGTCGGAAGGTCAGCTTTGTACTCAGCCACTCTGACAAACACCACGGGCTGCGTGTTTATTGACCTATGAAGAGCAATGAATGTCTAAAAGCAGCTGATCTCATGTCAGTCACGTGCCAGCGTGTGGACATAAACACAACACAAGATTCCTATTTGCTAATCTGACAGATTGTGCAAACAGCACTCATGCTTGGTATTGTGATACAGTGCAAAGCGGGAAAAGCACGGCAATAACAATTCTCAAAGTGACACTGATTCGGCCCGTCTAAAGCACTGCCTCCCATTTATTCTTTCATTCTTTTCACTCCGCTGTTTGTTTTAACTGCACATGTTCGCTTCTATGATGGCAATGTCACTGGGTTGGTCTTTGGTCCACCACTTCGGTCAAGACAGAGATATTTCAACACCACTAAAATTTGTATCAATATGACCTTTAAGCTTGTACTGCGCTGTGATAATTAGCAAGTGTTAGCATGCTAACATCATATACCGAACAGATTAAGCATGTTAGCATTGTCTTTTTCCGCTTGTTAGCATTCTGATGGTAGCGTTTCGCTCCAAGCACCACCGTGCCGAATACGTGTTCAGACCAACACAGACCAAATCACAGGACAATGGGACGTATACGATGCTCTGATGTGAGAGGGCCCTTTAAGTCATTGTGGCCCCTGAGAGAATGTGCAGGGTGCAGGATTTTGTGCTACGGCCCTGGTTCTGGTGCCGAATCACATATCAGAATCAGAATCAGAATCAGAATTTCCTTTATTTGTCCCGCGAACGGGGACATTTCTTCACCACAGCCGCCAAAGGACCGTAATATTGTAATAAACAATAATAATAGAAAAAAAACATTAATAAATAATAATAAAAAAGTAAGAAATAGAAATAGACTTATAGAATTATACACGTAAGCACAGATTCTTGGTCGTGGAGTTTAACGTGGATGCCGTATTTATGCCGTGTTTATTTCATGAACATTGCAACTAATATAAAATATCCATTGCTTTAATTACTCCAGAGCTGAAGAAGTATCATAAACGGCCGTGTGGTGTTTTGCCACCTGAAGTCTTTAAACTTCTAGACCTACCAGAGTCTTTCTGAAATTAAAAAAAATCAACAGCTGTGAGTTTAACCTGAGCTGATTCTGAAGGGTAAATGTTTCTGTTTAGATTTGTTTTTCCTGAATCTTGTCGTCTTTTTTGCACTCCAGGGAATATCAATCAACTGGTATTGGATTGTTATGATGAATTATATCGTTTCTTGTTATTCTTATTTTCTGGAGTCATGCTTTTTTCATTCAGATTCTCAAGGGAATATCAATCAAACCTATGTTGTTTTATTCAGTTTTAGACTTGTGTGTTTTTATTGTGCAAACAAACTCTTCTGTCGGACAGGATTTGGAGTTGAAATCATGGAGTAAAAGAAAGAAACTGTGTCACAGTATGAGTGCAAACCCACTGTGTGCGTCTAGTGTAACTACAAAAACAGAGCATCGAAGTTCCACACAGCTCTTCTTCTCGTGGAAGACGCACTCAACCCTCGTTGTGCCCTCACAGCCTGAGTGTTAAAATAACCGCAGCATCTGACGCACAAGCATCCCTTTCTACTCGTCTTAGGAAATAATACTGGGCGAGACCCTTGTATGTTGAAGTGCAGCGTCACAGCTGAACCCTTAAAAGTGTCAACACGTGAGGGCCGTGTCACCAGCTGTGGTGGCGGCTTTGACGAGGTGGCACGTGTGAAAGGTAGTAATTCACGCTGCTGGAACTGGATGCCCTGAGTAAGATGTCAACTACTTGAAAGGTGGTTATTTACAGAAGAAGACATCTTGGTACAGTATTTCTGTTCTGTTCAAATTGGATCTCAGAGTGCACTTTGTCCCCAGGTAAGAGTGTCTTGATACTTGTATCCCAAAAAAATGAAAGTGGGGGGTGATTTTATAAATTGACAGGACATTCTGTTCATTTGGACCTTGACGGAGTCTCTCTGTACTTCACAGCGAGGCAGAGAGGACAACATTCACGCTGAGTGGTTCCTCACACGGGTTGACAAAAGACAAGCTTCGCACAAAGATGAAGGCGTACGTGGGGAATGAAAAGAGAGCGCAGTGAAAATATAAAGTTGTCTCTTCTCCTTGTCTGTGAAATGCAAAGAGCTCTGTTGCCCCCTGCTGGGGAGACAGCATGACTGAAGTCTGATGAGCAAACAGAGCAAATGTGTTGTTCTGGCAGGTGAGACTTCTGAGACTTCAGATTTGGGGGAAAACAAAACATTCTTCACATTGCGTGGGTGAAATCCTCTGTGCCAAAGTTGTTATGTATCAACAATGGATCAAGGTAATGTGTATAATGTGAAAGGTGTTGCTTATGGCGACAAACCCACAGACGAAAAATGTCCGAAGAACAAAACCTAACGATGGATGGTGACATTTTGGGGGGTGGGGGCTGGGTTTACTATATGTTTCTGAAGGCTGTCACCACAGGGTTGCAGTAAGGCAGCAGTTGCTTACCAGCTCACACCTGAACTCTCCAAAGCTTGCCTCTGTCGCATACTCGAAATGTCCCAGCCGACTGAGAACACTCTGGCTCCCATCACCAGTGAAGAGAGCGACTGTCTCCTTCATCCCTGACGTCCTCGTTCCAGATTTAAAAGTGCCTCTCTGCACTGGGTTTGTCTCTGCACCACATGTTCTGAACATAACATGTTTGCGTCCAGCCCCAGACGCTTGAAACAAAGTTACCTGAGCTAAGAAAATGTAAATTCACCAGCAAAGTTGAAAGAAAGCAACCTGCAGACAAGAAACACAATGTAACTGAGCGTCTAACGTTAGCTGAGCTCGTTTAATTAGAAAATTAACAACAAGGCATCGAGAAGTGCAGTGACCATCAAAAACATCTTCTTATATTCTCCCACATATCAGGACTCCAACGTTACAGTAACTCTGAGGGGTCACAATCCCTTTTTGCGCTTTTACGTCAGGATGTTCAGACGGTAGAGGGCTTAGATGTCGACGATGGACGACGGCATTGCCCATCACAAGTTTCCTGGGGTTTCAGAAGTGTTAGCCAAGTTGGCCAAACACTAAAAATTGTGCAAGTATTAGTGACTCGATAGAGTTGCAAACCTTGATTTTAATGAATGAATTATTCACAGGACCGATCACTGTAGGAACGAGGATCAGCACCCTGTTACCATGGACAACGATTGAAAAACTGGATGTGCCAGAAGCAACATCCATTATTTGCTCAAGGTATCATGGGGACCTTCTTAGCACCTTCCAATAGACTCTTTTGGGGGGTTTTTTTGCACCAAACAGCAGAAAAGCAGAATTAGCAACTAGCTGGTGAACTTAACACAACAGCTAAATATTTTTCTCCAGGATTCAGCAGAGAGACAAACAGAGCTTAAAGGATAGTAAATATTGATCATGTGTAAACAAACAAGACATCAAATGAATGCCAATGTTGTTCAATTATCGCTGAAAGTGTAAATGAGAGCCTGGACACCCTATTAGAACCTTTCAGGATCAAAAACTGTATGAATGATGTCCAGGTTCAGGTCGGGTTCGGTCGCGTCACAGATATAAAATATGTGTATATATCATTTTTATTTTAAATATGTGCATAAAACAATGCCTTTTCACAGCAGTCTACACTGTGCATGTCTGTATTAAGGGTAGATGAGCAAGCTGTAACCATGGTGAGAACAGGGGTGACACTAATTCAGGGCCTCGGTGTACATGGACTGCGTTTTCATCAGAGCAGCTGTCGAGTTCAGGTCGGGCTCGGTTAGTCCTCTCTAGGACTCAATCAGGTTCGGACTGAAAAATGGTGCCTGAGTCACACTCTAGTGTACGCAGTTGTTTTTTTGGCCTCTTGAGGGCAGCAGAAACATCGAAACATTGACATGTCATCCCCTCTTAAGTTAACGCTCTTCACCTGATGAATTTCAGTCCAATATTCAGTCTCTTTTAGCTCTGATTTTGGTCTCTACCAACTCTTGAAGGAAATATCCACCCCACTCTGTCCACCACATCGTCACCAACTGCGTCTGTCTGCTGTTTGGTGTTGAGCAGGTGTTACACAGTAGATGTGTCAGAGCTTTTTTCTCTGAAAATAGCCGCCTGCAAAAAGGCTCTGTGACGCTGAGGGGGGCTGCAGGTTCAGGGGATAATTCAGTGTAATTCAACTCTGAGCGACCTCTTTCACATTATCACCCTGTCGTTTGATATACTTTTTTATGAAAGGAACATTATGGAGAGAAATTGGCATTTTGTGCAATTTGGCCAGCGTGCAACACACGTTACAACATAACAATGTTGTGTGTTGAAAACCATCACAATCATTTGGAAGTTGTTATTTTAATTATACAAGTTATATTATGTTGTCTTAAAATATACATTATAGCCACTTTAAAGGTGCACAACGTAGTTTTGGAGAAGAAATTCAAACTCAGAATTTTAATATAATTCAATCTCAGAAATATAGATTTTTTTTCCCATTACTGAATCAACAAGCTGTTCTCTGAGGAAAATAAGGTCCCAGAACACTGTTTGGACCTAGAAAGGTGGCAGGGTCCGCCACATATAAACAAAGTAACACAGTATGAAACTGTGTTGTCCAGGTCAGTTTGTTTATTCTGTTTATTCAGTGATGAAAACAAAGAGAGTGTGTTTATTTAGTTTGTTCAGGCCTTAATAAAATCAGATTATAATGTCTCCCCCAGAACAACACAGTGCACCTTTAAAATGTGACTTTACGTCAGTGTTGTGTTCAGAGCTTGTTTCCTCTGCCCCACGACCCAAAAAGTTAAAAATAAATCCCGGAGGGCAAACGTTAATCCGATCTGACGTCAGTCTAATTTGCAATCAGAACGTGTTCAAAGACACGCAGACAAAGAGATCCAGAAGAAAAGGTGCTGCCTTATCTTGTGACCAAAGCCACATTACGCTTCACTAAAATCTTCTTCTAAATCTGCAGCGCAGGCTTCTGTAAAAAATAACCTCATGCCTGTTTTATGTCATTTGACCTGGAAAGAACTTGCTATATTGTTCCGCCAACCTTTATAATGAGTCTACAGGGGCGCGCAGAGGCGTGCAGCGACCAGGAGAAGAAAGGTCAAACCCGTCAGCGTGTCAGCACTTACAGAAGGATCCACTAACAGCCCCAGATTAGGCCTTTCACCTGGTCTGAAGCAAATGTTACAGCTAGATGTCGGTCCGCTGGGGCGTCTCTCAGTCACTGTTTTGTCAGCGAAACATTCATTTTGACATCTGCCTCTTCTGCAGGTGTGTCAGCGTCTCCGAAAAACAAACGTTTATATTAATACTCATAGTGCAGGAGGGAACCCAGAGCCCCCGCAAGGACCCCTGGGGGCTCCTGGAACCCCCCCTGGGAGGCAGCGATTTGGGGGATTTGTTTATCCCCTGTGACGCCACTAGATGTCACACGACCAAACACCAGCTGTAGCTGCTGAGAGTCTGATCCAGCAGAGTCCGTCTTCATCTGTTTGATTTAACACCCAGCCGGACGGACAGTAAGCGCCCGCTGCCTCTGAATATTGATCGCTCGCTCTGATCACTTAGTGGCCGCACTGGTGCCGCGGTGCTTCGAGGAAAAGACAATCATGTGCTGAGGTCCGTGCGTCATCGGGACCCCGGCGGCGGCGGCGGTGGTGGTGGTGTTGGCGGCGGTGCGCACTGCTCCTCCGTCGTGCCTCAGACCGGATGAGGGGGTCAGCAAGTGCACACACACCGATCACCGATCAGCGCGCTTAATTGAATCCACCTACCAGACCGGAGCGCCTCAACCCGGATGACCTCCGGAGTGACGCGTCTCTCTCGCGGTGAGAGTGCACCAGCGGAGGGAGCAGCGCCGGAGGAGATGCGCATATCTGCAGGTAGCCTCCTCTAGCGCTGTCGTAAAAAAAAAAAAAAAGAAAACGAGAGAGCGGAGCGAGCGACTGAGCGGGCGATCGTTAGAGCGATGCCAGGGGTAACCAAGTACAATTTAGTAGATGACGCGCACGATCTGAGGATCCCCATGCACAACGACGAGGTGTTCAAACATGGGGTCTGCTTCGAGGCAAAGGTAAGCAGCCTCCGCAACAGATACTTTCTGGGCAGGGCAGGAATACTGTCGGAGCTGGAGGAGCAGCGGGACATTGGGTGTCAATCACTGTCCGTCACAGCAGGCAGCCGCTCCACGCACCCACCCTCATGCGGTGCTCAGAGTTTTCCTGTTACTTTACTTTGCGTGACTTTGACAGCTTTTTGTGATTTACCTTTGCACGGGGAAGTGTTGCTCTTTAACTGATAACTTGATGAATGCTGACATCATTTATTTTCCGTTATATAATGTTTCTTGATATTTCTGTGATAACTGGACAGCGATCCTGTGACAGTGTTGTTTTTCTTAATTATTTTTTTTTTTTTACATTTTTGTCTTTGCCATCTGGCTGCCGGCAAAATCAGAGTAACAGGGCTGCAGATTATTTTCATCCTTGGTGCCTCTGCCTGAACATTTGTTTGGTATCTAAAACATTAGATAACTGTAAAAAAAGAAGGAAAGAAATGCCCATCACAGTTGATGTGTTTCCTGATCAACTGTCAAAAATCTAATTAACTGTAATGAAAGACGAGAAAAATCATCAAATTGTCAAATGTAAGGAGCTAGAAGCATCAAATATTTGCTGTTTTTGACAGAAAATAGACTAAATCAGTGAATCCACTATTAGCTGCAGCTCTAGAATGTCATTATTTCCTCGTAGAGGCAAATATTTCTGTGAATCAAGATGTGAAAACTACAGTGGAAATCAGAAGAATACATCACCTCAAACTGCCAATCACTAAAGGGGCACTATGTCGTTTTGGGAGAAGTTCAAACTCAGAATTTGAATATGTACAATATTAATGAGCTCATTATACAAAGTCAGAAATGTCATTTTTTTCCATCACTGAACAAACAAGCTGTTCTCAGAGGAAAATAAGATCCCACAACACTGTTTGAAGCTAGAAAGGTGGCAGGGTCCGCCGCATATAAACAAAGTGAGACGGTATGAAACTGTGTTGTCCTTTAAGGTCAGTTTGTTTATTCAGTCGTGAACACAAAGAGAGTTTGTTTGTTGAGTTTGTTTAGGCCTTAATCAAATCAGTCAATGACGATCTTCCTCTTCTGATGAAAATGTCTCGCCCCCAAACTGCACAGTGCTCCTTTAAACCTTTAAACCTTTCCTTTGCATCCTGCAGTACATCGGCAGTTTGGAGGTGGGTCGCCCCGGCAGCCGAATGGAGATCGTCGCTGCAATGAGGAGAATCAGAGTAAGACACTCGAATACGCGACTTCCATGAGCCCACACCCAGACCACTGGACCTGACCCCCTGTGGCAAAGCAGTCCAAACACATTAACAGCGAGCCCAGCGGTTGAATGGTGGTGCAGGGCACATTAATCCTCCCTCCCTCTCCGGTGTTTTATGTCTCACCTTGTGCTGGCCGGATCCTTACCCCCCCTCTCGACATCCTCTTCATCACTAGTCCGCGTAAAACTACGCACTCAGGCAGATTCAGTGGGCTGTCAGGAGGGGTTTAAATCACGGAGGGATTCGGGGCGGCGGATTTTATGGCTGAGGAGAGACACAACATGCAGGTTTTATATGTGATACCGTTAGAAAAACTAACAAGCTCTCCGACCTTCCCCCTCAGACCAGGCGAGGCGACTGGAAACACTGCGATGCTCTGTCGTTACACATCACTGCAGTGTGCCAGAGAGGCGCGGGGACGAGAGGATTTAGCTGCTTGTCAGCTGTTGGATCTAATCTAACAACCAAGTTATGTGTCACCCGGAGGTCAGACACATCCCCAGTGACACCCAGGAAAGGGCTTAATCCTGATCCCTCGTGTGCAGTGCAGTGTAATGGTCATTTGATTGTGCTAGTGAAGATTTAGTGGACCTCAATGATCTCTTTCATATGTCTACTCTTTTTCCCACAATGCATTATTAAAGCGCTTGCACCACAGGTTGAGAATGGAGGTAATATGCCCACACAATTCACAATGTAATCCAGAGGGTGCCGGAAAAAACCTTGCCGGCCAAGTGTTTTTTGATTTGTGCTAAAACAAACACATTTTAATTATATTCCTCCGTTGTGGGGCTCTTATCGAAAAGCAAAGTCTGCTTTTTCAAAGCAAAGCCAGTAAGGCGAAGGTGATGATAAAAAAGCAGGAGGAGAAATGTGCATTAAGAGGCGAAGCAGCATTTAAATAAAAATACAATAAACATGATGTTAACCGTGGGCGAGATTACGACGGATAGCACGGCGATGTAGATTCGGTGCTTCTGGGGAGACTCGCTCTGAATATTCAGGAGCCGACTTGTCCTCCAAGCGCTCGGAGTGGCTTAGAGATAAGACCGGAGGTGAGTCGACCCAACCTGTAGAGCTCTGCCGGTGCTCGGGTCCCGGTGTCGGTCGCAGGCTGATGTGCATGAAAATGTGAAAATGTCGCTCGTCGCTCTCTGACAGCAGCGTCCGTGGAGATGGATGGTCCTCTTGTCTCGGTTCACGTGGGGCTTACATTATGGGAGTTGTGTCCTTCACCTGAGCTCGCACTGCCTGCGGAGGAGAACTCCCACACAGCAGTCAGAGGGATGAAAGAGATGAGAGCGTATGACAAGGAGCGAGAGGGTCCAGTGAATCTTCTACGTGAGGCTCATAGACAAACTGCTGCAGATTCGTTATGGGCCCAAACCAACCGAAATGACATGCTGGGAGCAATTATCCCATTTCCTCTTTCCAGCGAGATCTCTTTTGTTCAGAAAAGTCAATGTTTGATTGAGACGACAGCTCCGGTTCTGCTGTAAATGAAAGACGGGGCAGGGTCGTTATTTTCACACAAAGAAGAAGAGATGACAGAGAATATATACAAGTCTGTCACGCAAAAAGCAAGCAACGCTTCGTTCGCTGAAGAAAACTGGCGATTTCACAGAACTTCATCTGATCAATTAATCATCTGATGTCGGACTGGGTGTTGTCAGAGCGGGGCCTGTTACTTCACATGAATCCTGGTTGTGCTTAGATGCCTGATGTTTGGAGTGTGAGCCTGCAGTGGAAAAGCAGAGGCTACAGGCTCCGGCATTAATCATGGAGAGGGATGAAAGTGTCCCACACAAGTCTGCCTCCCTCTGGGAAGTCGGCCTTTGAAAGCTTAAACAGCTCCCGGGAACAGAAACTGACAGTTTCTCGATGTTTACTCAACTAGTCCCCCTAAGAAGGTAGTCAAAAATATCCTCCCGCGCGCATGATCCCTTCTCTCCTCTTCCAATTTATCATTTATCCTGTGTAAAGAGCTCCGGCTCAGCGGGGCCATGTGATTTTTAATGCGAGTCACACAGAGTAACATAATAATCTGTTTGGTTTGAATTAACTTTTCTGGCCAACCATGAATGTTCTCACTTCTCCCTCCTTCGCAGTATGAATTCAAGCTGAAGAATATCAAGAAGAAGAAGGTCAACATCGTCGTGTCCACTGATTCCATCAAAGTGATTTTGCGCAAGAAGAGGAAGGTCAGTCCTGTGAGGTGTGACTTCATTTGAATCATGTCTCTCTTCAAGAACACCTTTGTCACGGCTCGACCGTGTGTTGTGTGCTCTTACAGAGAAAAGGGTGGTCATGGGATGAGAATACCATCTTGGTGACACAGGATCCCATCTACAGGTAGGCCCTCTTGATGGTCTTTAACAACAAGCCAAATAAATAGATCTTGTAACCAACGTGTCGTGTATTGTCCTCCTTCGAACAGGATCTTCTACGTCTCACATGATGCCCAAGACTTGAAGATCTTCAGTTACATAGCGCGCGATGGACAGAGCAACATTTTCCGCTGCAACGTGTTCAAGTCAAAGAGGAAAGTAGGTTTGATTCCTGATAAACTGAGAATGTTTAAAAGATAAGTCCAGTGATATTATCTATTCTTTACTGATGACAAATTCAATTTAAAAAGGCTAAAAACAACCTTGAATTGATGCCATTAGCCTGAGTAGGTAATTAGCAAACCACTGAGTGCTGCAGGGATGATGTATTATTTAGGCTAACCCCGGAGGTTAGCATCGTGCTAGTTACCTCAACAAAAAGCTTATGAGATTTTTAAATTTGATTCTGGATTATTGAATGAAATTAACTCTGTGGCAAAAACAAAGCTTATGATACTTTCAGGTTTTGTTCAGCAAGACAGGAAGCAGGGGGAAACAGCTAGCCTGGCTGCGTCTGAAGGTAGCAAAATCTGCCTTCCAGCAACCTTGTGCTTGTGGATTCTTAGCTTATCATCGTAAAACTCTCATTTCACTGCTTCCCAACTGATCAGCAACTGAAAAGATAATGAATAGTGAAAATCTGGAGGGACGTTTTTCAAGGTAAAACGGCACAGTGTTAGACATCAGCTAACGTTAGCATTCAGTCACTTCGTAGCTAACACTGCTTTGCTATACTGTACGATAGGAAAAGGCATTAATTAGTTCTAAAATATAAACACACTTCTTGGACGCATTAATTTGAGTCTAGAGGCGAAACACACTGAATGTAATCAAATGGTTACGTTAGCTTGGAAGTGGTTGAATGCTAATGTTAGCTAATGGCTTATCAAAATATTGTTTTACCTTGAAATATGGCCTGATGTCCCTCCAGATTTTCATTGTCCAAAAACCCCTCAGCCGCTCATCAGCTGGTGAGTGATGAAATGATCACAATTTGTCAGATTCTCTACCTTTGTATGACCTCCAGCCTGCGACACAGCAATGTAGCATCATGCAGGATGTCGGAGGACAATGGCTGCCATGTTAAATAGAACTTCTTGGAGCCTTGTCATCACTGTTAGGTGACACCTCTCTATGGATTAAATAAGATATAAAAAGAAACAGTCATATGACTCATTAATTAGTGAGCTTAACATGTTCTCATCGGAGTGTTTTGTCACATTTCAGACAGGCTAGCTGTTCTGCTCTGTTTCCATTCCTTCCGCTAAGGGAAGCTTACCATCTGCTGGAGGGAGCTTTTAATGTTGATATCCATTTTCTCATATAACACTTGGTAAGAAATCATGACCATGTTTCCCAAAATGTTGAACCATTCATTTTTTGTATGAAGGTGCTTGTGGTTGACAGCAGGACAGACTGTGGAAGAGTATCATTAGGCAAACACATTGTTGGTTTTGGTATTATCTTGGATTTTGTTGACATTAACAAAAGTACAGAATATCGTCTGCTTTATCCCTTAAGTGGACTGCAAACAACTCCGAAGCCAAGCAATTCTTCTTGTCCACGCTCTGTACATAGCTTCTATTGATGGTATTTTGCACACAGCCTCAGTGTTGCATGTTCCTGTTGGACCTCACACATGGCCAATTAATCTGAGAGTCTGAGGCCTCGTGCGTGTTGAGCCAAATTGGCTATGAAAATTAAAGGCATCTTCCTCCCCAGTCGCCACATATCTGCATATCAAACAGAGACATTTCTTTTCCCTCCGTGACAAAGACAGAGCATCAGTGAGGTTGACTCCCATCCCTTCACCATGGATACCAGGCAGACAGTGACTTAGTGAAGCTGAATACTAATCATCCTGGTGGGAAGAGAAAAGAAGAGGGGCTTTTTCACTCAGCACCTAAAGACATTTTAGCCACTGCTGAACAAACACCCACCACCCTGTCAGGGACAGGGCCAGTGGTGCCTCGCTAACCTCCCTGGGGCTGCCGAGCCTTATCGGAGCACTGCAGACCAAGCATGTGTGCTGAGTAGGAGGAGATGGACCAGCTGATAAAAGGAGATTTGATTTATTTTCATCATGGCATGTTGCACCCCAGCAGAGCTTAGATGTCAGCACGGTACATCAGCAGAGCCTTTTGTGTTTGGCCTTGGGATGGCTGGTTTCCTTTTTCTAAAACAAAATGACATTTTTTTTCTATTTTAAAATAATCAATTTCATGACTTCATTCCTACATTATTTTCTTTTGCTATTTCACCCGACTGAACTACTTTCAAGCTACACCTTGACATTTCGACTGAATGCCTTCAGGCAGAATGATCCTCCAGCGTCAGATGCTTCTGCCACTATTCAATATGGGGAACACAAAAAACTCCCCTTTAGTGAGATTTAGGAAGGACACGGTGGATAAAGTTTAATTCCAGTGGATTTAAGATGCTGCCAAAGGACTGTGTATTAGGGCTTCATGAAGAAAAGAAGCCTTGAAATCGATCAGAGACGTGCTGCCGTCTCAAAGGCCACACTGAATTTTCATGCCGGCCTGTTCAGCTTCAGAAATACTGATACCTCATTTGAGCCAGAACAGAGAGTAGTATTTAACCTGTGCAACACTGAAGCTGCTGCATACTGAAACGTCTCTAGACAATTGAAAGTACTAATACTTATATTACTGATTAATCTGCTGCAAATACTCATAATAGAGAATAATTAGTTAATGTTTGGTATTAAAGCTTTAGGTTTTTCCTTTTTCTTTCTTTGCTTTTAAGTAATTTAAAGGAACACTTTGATGTATACAAATGTTCCCATTTCTTGTGGAGAGGGAGGGGAGAAAATCAATAGCACTCTCATATCTTGGCATTTAATATGAAGCTACAGCAGGGAGACGCTCAGCTTAGCATAAACTTGGCTTAAATTTTGGGTGCATAACAGATCGAAGGTTGAAATAAAAAAAAAACACGTCTTACGCCCATAAAAACAACTTGGAAAATTTTTACTTGGTCTCAATCTTCACTTTGATGAAGACAAGAATAAGCATTAAACCATTCCTTTGACAGCACTGTAGTTTTTGTTTTGCTCAGCTGTGTTTTGTTTTTTACATATTGTAAATGACTCACAATACAGCACATTTATACAGTTATTTAAACACATCTATAGATGAACACATGGTGCATTTTTTTTAATTTGCATCGGGGTGACAACAACAGCTGTGACAAGATGGCGATGATAATGTTGTCCGCATTTTTAACATTAAAAGTTCAACACCAGGTAAACAGTGTCCATCAGCTCTCACTGCGTTTTAAAGCACCAAGCATCAATGATGTAAACGCAGAGTCCACCTCTCCATTTTCCGCTGTTGTTGTGCACTCTGTCGACTCAGAACACGGTCCGTTGCAGCGTCGATTGCAACATCCTGGTCTGGGGTGTTGAGGTGGAAACAGGTCTCTTGAAAGGTGTGGCTGACTGTTCCTCCCAGTGCAGTCTGGGTGGTCACGTTGGATGGGTGAAAGACACCATGGGTCCACTGCTTTTAATCCAAAACCTGCACTTAACGCGTTTCACGTAAAAAAAAAAAAAAAAAAAACATTTAAAAAGCAAAGTTTCAAGAAAGCTACTGGCTGCTGCATCTGCATGTTGTCATAGTAGATGTTGCATCTTAAATCATTGCGTCAAAAGAAGATGAAATTAAAACTTTGCAGAAAAAGAACACGAGATATCCTTAAAAAAAACATTGTGATTTGACAAATTGTCGAGTTATTGCATATTAAACCGCCCCTGATTGATGACCTGATGGTGCTGACACACCTACTGAGCCTCCTGCAATAACAACAACCTTTATCTCCGCTCCCTCGGCCATCAGAGTTACTTGCCTCTGAAATAGACCCATCCATCACTGTGACAGCAGTGTGTATGCAGAGCAGGCAGACAAGGACGAGCAGCTGGAGCTCTGCGCTCGTGATATCTTCTGACTTTAATTTGGTCCTCTCCTGTTTCCCCCTGTCTTCATTTCTCACTTCCCATTTTGCACGAACACTCACCGTTTTCTTCCTCCAACTATTGTATCTGTTTTTCATCTTCTTCTCATTTACCTGTGCACACACTCACATATCTACCCACTTTTCTTCCTGTGCAACTCCTTTCGGCGCCTCATTTTCTCCCCTGCTGTGTCTCTTCATTTTTGCATCCTCTCTCACTGTGCTCCTGCTGCTGCCTCCCACCGCCCCTGCTCTCATAACCCCCGACACACACACACACACAAACACACACACACACACACACACACACACTTTCCCTCTGTGTCCTCCGTCACAGTCTCAGGCCATGAGGATCGTGCGGACGGTGGGTCAGGCGTTTGATGTGTGTCACCAGCTGAACCTGCAGCAGAAAAGCGATGACCAGGAGGATGAGGAGGGGAAGGCGGAGGAATCAGAGACAGTGCCAGGTGACTCACAACTACACACACACACGACACACACACACACACACACACACACACAAAATTACATCCACAAATCCAGTCCTCTCTCTCTCCCCATCTGTCTCTCTCCTTCCCTTTCTCCTTCTGCCACACACACACACACACACACAGACACACACACGCACACACACCCTAGGCCTCTTCTCTTCCTCTCACTCTCTCTTGCGTTCTCTATCACACAAGCAAAAAAACCCGAGCGCCTGCAGAAACAAAACGGTGGCAACTGAGCACACCTCTCTGAGAAAAGATGTTATTATCCGCCGCTGATGGTTTTTCAGCAGCTTCCCGCGCTGCAGCTGCAGACATGTTTTGGTGAGTCGTGTGAGCCATTGATCAAAAGGCCTTGTGAGGACTTCTGCCAGCTCTTTGCCGCTTCTGCTGCTGCTGCTGTCGCTGCCTCTATTACTTTATGTGTCGAACTCTAAAGTGAAAAGTGAAAACGCTGCGAGAGTTCCCCTCTTATATTTGCTCGGTCTTTCTGCAGCAAAGAAGAGGTTCGCATTGTCAGAGGAGACCGACCTTGAAGCCACAACAGAGGAGAGCATCGAGTGTGTCTCCTCATCAGACCCGGAGAAGAACAAAAAGGAAGAGGCTGACGATAACAATGGAAAGGTAGAGTATAGAAGTCATCCGTGGACGTATTACCCCTGCTCACACATAGCCAAACTCCATTAGAAACACAGGGGGGTTTGTAAATGCTGCAGGGATGAAGCCAAGTCTATAAAGAGTCATTAATGGAAGCGAATGGCACTGCTCTTTATGACAAAGCATCTAAAATATGGGCCTGCAACTAACACATTTTCATTATGAATTATCATCATCAATCTGCCATTTATTTTCTCAAGTCAGCAGTCAAACAAAATGGACTTTGGGGGGTCAAATGCTCTTGGGCACGGGAAATAATCACATCCAAGCAGGAACAATCTTTTGCTTTAAAAATGAGTTGAAGAGACACTACACCTATTTTACATATCAGGTTCAGTTTACCTGTCATCAGAGTGTGGTTATTGAAGGTGTACTACTATAACACTGGAGTTACACAATCACTCAGTAAAATTTCGGTCTGTTGACTAATTGATTGATCACCTAAATAGTTCGACTCTACTTAATTCAGCACCTCAAAAAAACGCTGAACACCCACGAGTCCTGCTACTGAACCGCCTGATTTAAGTTCACTCTTCCGCCCACAGACTTAGTAGTCACCAGATCAATGATAAAGCAAGAAAAAACACGATGTACTTTGTTAGCGCATGTTTATTTTGCAATATGTTAGAGAAAACTCATCTGAGAAGTCATAAATCTCCCCTTGATAAATAATTCTGAGAGGCTCATAGAGTCGTGATGAAAGGCCGCATGAAAATCCGAAAATGCCACTGAGGGTTGTATGGCGAGCATCTTCAAGGCTTGTTTGTGAAGACACGCTCCATGAAGCTCTTCAATATTCATGCGGTCATATGGTTTATTAATGAAAACGTAGCGAGGATTTCCAGCGCTGCTCTGATTATCTTGAGATGTCGAACGAGCAGCTATTTGCTCTCTGATATTTGTCATCTTCCAGCCAAGTCTCTGTAGAGATGTCGGCTGTAGGACCCAAGAGGGAAAACTTGTGTTGTGCTAGTGAGCAGCTAATTGATGTAAATAGAATGTTTATGACACTGATGACACGAAACAAGAAAGGTCTGCGTTATTATGTCAATATTTAAAGGTGCACTATGCAGTTCTGGGGAAGAAATTTTAATCAGAAGAGAAGGATCTTCAATGATTGATTGTTGTGTGCCTAAACAAACAAACTCTCATGGCTGAATAAACTGAATAATTGACCTTAAAAGATAACACAATTTCATACTGTATAACTTTGTTTACATTTGGCGGACCCTGCCACCTTTCTAGCTCCAAACAGTGTTATGGGGACCTTATTTTCACACTTGTTTATTCAGTTATGGAAAAAATAAATGTTTCTGAGTTTTCGTTATTACCTCATTAATATTGTAAATATTAAAATGTTGAGTTTGAATTTCTACTACAAAATTGCATTTAATGTTATTCTGCCACAATAAAACAGCTGTATGCCATAAGTCCAGATCACACCTGCAGTTCCTCCCTCCCCTGTGTGTAATTTGAAGGTCAACTGTCCTCCACAGTCCAATATTAATGTCGAGAGAGTCCACCATATTGATCTGCCATCTCAGATATGACAGATAAGCCGTGTCCTTCATGGCTGCTCGTCCCTCAGCAGCACTCTAACATAATTGTGTGAGTCATAATTCCTGTATGGTCGGACCGTCTAACAGCTGCCCGACCAGTCAATCTGTAGATCTCCGTACTGATTCCATTGACTGCTTTCCCATTAAAGCACCATTACAGAATTAGATTAAATGTAAATTGTATTACAGTAGACCGGATTTACTTATTATGCTTGTACAGTGGATCCTCTTTAGATAACAAAGTTCCATCTTAAAATTCAAAACTTCTATTTAATTAATGAATTAATTAGTTACTCTATTTAATGTCATGTTGCACAATCATGTTTATACAGTAACCAAAAATTGACAAACTAAACACTAGAAGGACTTCAGCGTTCGTTGTAACCATCGGAAAGGGTGAGACGAGGTGTGTTTAGTTGGTTAATCTGCAACGTCGCCGCCAAATGCCGCTAAATCCAAAACATTCAAGCTTTAAACCTCCTACAAACAATATCTTTAATTAAAAATGATCCAAATGACTACATGTATGTCAAAGTCGCTCATAATGACAGAACCTTTTTAGCATCGTTCAGTTCGTTGTTAAGGTTTTACTTTTTTGGGTCTCTCCCTGTTGCCATAGCAGCTACCCGCCTAGCACCAAACCTCAGATAATAGGAGGTTAAGCTATCGGCTAGAGAGATCATTTTTATCAGGACCAGAGAGAGACAAACACGGGCTAGAACAGAAAGTTCATATTGGACTTACAAGTACCAGACCATTTGAAACATGCCTCTAAATAAACGCTTATGTTGCTAAGTAAGGCAACGGTTCGCAAACACTTTAGCCACATCAACTTAAATTGTGCCACCGCCCACGAAGCCGTGTTGCGAGTGTACGGCTCTCGTCTTACAGCGGCTGATTTAAAGGTCTACGCCAGTAAATGTCGCGCTTTGGTGTCAGCAGCTTAAAATCAAAGACCAGGCTCTTCTTTCTACAGTCATCTCACCGCTCACCTGTGATTCAAGTAGAAATCTATCACAGAGGCGGGAAGCAACGCGTCACCCTCAGCCTCAATAGATCACCCACAGCTTCTTTATTGATCTTCCTTTGGTGTGAAATACAGCTCTCTCTTTCTTATTTTTTTATTTATACAGCTTGACGTGGTAGATGTAGCCTTGATCTCTCTCCCTCTCTCTAGCTAACGCTTACCGCAGCTCACACTGTCCACTTGCACTACATACAGCTCAGAGAAACCCAGTTTTTGTGATGCTGAAAGTTATTTATGGAGAATGTAAGGAATCAAACTAAAGTAGCATTGCAGCTCAGCACTGGTAGAGATCGGTGATATCTTTTAATTGTTTGTTATCCTACCCTGTACTTTAATGTAGTAGCACTGTCCATCCACAATCCATATCTTTGCTGCCGAGGTGATCTTCCAATGCACCGTTCACATAGAAATCGAGTACAGGACTGTTTTTAGTGATTGAACTCTGTTGGTGATGCTTATGTTTTCTATGTGTTCATGGTGGCTACGATCAATAACTATTCCAAACAAAGCGGAGTCCAGTTTACTGTCATCTCTGCCGTAGGTGTCCGATGACCCGTCTCTCCTGCTGAGCTCCCCAATCCTTGGCGCTTCGGTGTCGGGCGGGTCGGCAGCAGAGGCTCCCTGCTCTGAGGAGCACCAGGTCCAGCTCCTCCAGAAACAACTGCAGCAGCAGGAACAACAGGCCCTCGCAGCTTCAGCACAGGTACTGATGGCAACTGCTTTTCATTTGGAACCACCTCTTTCTTTCTTTCTTTCTTTCTTTCTTTCTTTCTTTCTTTCTTTCTTTCTTTCTTTCTTTCTTTCTTTCTGTCTCTATCCTTCCTTTTGGCTTAAAATAGACAAAATGCTGAACAGTATGGCACAATTACCATGACAAGTTTATCGTCCCAGACCAGATTATCCCTCTTTGAAGCTGATGTTGCTCGCAGACCGTTTCTCTTTATAGATCTTTATTGTCCGTTCTCTGCTGATGAAGAGAAGAAGCACTCAGATCCCAGTGAAATCAGCTCCTATTGTTTCCCTCGCTCTAGTTTTTGTGGTTGCCATAGTCACGCAGCGAGCCGCCGTGGCAAGTTGAAAAACTTTAACCATCATAAACTCTGACAGCAGCGTCAAACAGTCGTGTGCATTCATGAGAGCTGTCACTGTATTAATCTTGAAAACAATGGAGGCTGTCTGAAAGCACCTTAAGGCTTGCTGGTGGCTCTGTGCAGCTGTGTTTGAGACACCCACGGTGTTTAGACAGTGGTGTTGTGATCTGAATGCTAACTGCAGCATGCCAAAACGCACACAATGACAATGTGAACAAGCTTATGTAAAGCAGGTATAATGCTTAACCGTCTTAAAGGTGCATTATGTAAGAAATCTAATGAAAAACATTGAACAATTAATTTAAATGATCAACAGAATGTGAAGAAATTACAAATGTTGACATCATGGTGCCTGTGTATTGTGTTGCAGAATTATCTACTGTTAGTATGCTAACCAGCTAGCCACAGCCCACACCGGTCAAACCATCCTGTGCTAGCGGTGAAAACACCAACACAGCCCTGCTAATCCAACCTCCCAGTCTGGACCGCTACATGCACTGCTAACCAAGCTATCTAGCTAATGGTAGCTACAGTTAGTGGTTATTCTTGTTATACGCTGTTTGTTTTAAGTATGAATTCAGGACAGGATGCCAATCCTTATATATTGCATCTTTGATTTAGCATGAAAGTGTGCTAATATGTGCTTATTACCACTAGCTACAAAGACGAGCTGTGGCTGACAGGACTGTCTTTATTTCTGACATGATTTTGTGCCAAATTGAATGGCAGTCCATCTAATAATGTAGTTGTTGACACACTAAATACCACAAATGTTGGCGCTGCTGGTGGAACAAGAGAAACAGTCAGGTAATCACCATAGTAATGAGGTTTATCCACATGGAACAATCTCTGTACAAAATTTCAATGTAATGCATCCTTCAGTCGCTGAGGTATTTCAATCTGGACCTAAGGGGTGGAACAACAAGCGACCGACCATCCGACATTGTCACGTAAACATAATACTCCTCAAGAAGATTAAATGAAAAGTTAACTGAATTAATCATGTTTGTTTGACAGCCAAAGGAACCATTATATAGCTTCGAGTTGTATTAAAATGTGCAATAACATTATTGGAAAAGTTAATGTTGTTTGGCAGAAAAATCAGGCGAATGAGTCGAAGCTCCATGAATCACAGTTTGGTTTCTTCTGGAGAATGATGATTGGAATGATGCGCTGTTTCCATTTTCAGTCAGTGGTGTGTAAAATAAGATGTGGTGAGATATTTGAGGTTATTAAATTTCCACCTCTTTCATTCCTCTCAACTTCTACGCAAAGTTTTTTTTTAAAAAAAGTTTCACATTAAATTAAATATGCCTGGGCCGCGGTTTCAAGGCCTTTGAAGATCTGAAGCGAACCTTCTTTGAGTTTTAGAGCTTCTAGTTTGTTTTGGACGATGTCGTTGACAGAAGTTGATTCATAATGATGTGTCATTACTGGCTAAATACTGAAAATTCGGTCGTAGAACCAACTCGAACCCCCAAAGAGTCATGCTGAATTTAATGAACAGATTTTTCTCTTAATGACAGAGTGGGTTTTAGTAAAGTACTGTATAATGAGAATGAATAAAGGAGCATTTGAAAAAGGATTCCCACCCAAGGGAAGCTTTTTAGTTTTTCTTTCAGTTTTTTGATCTCATGTATGCAACTGGTCTGTGTGTGTGTGTCGGTGTGTTCAGGTCCATGTGCTGCAGGAGCAGCTGTCGGTGGAGGTGTGTGCGCGGGCCGATGCCCAGGCCCGAGTGCAGCGGCTGCTGCAGCAGAACACCGACCTGCTGCAACACATTTCTCTGCTGGTCAAACAGATCCAGGAGCTTGAGCTCAAAGCTGCTGGCCAGTTAACGTCTAGTGAGTAATTATCTTTCTTTCTTTATAATTTACAGTATGTGTTTTGTTTGGTTTGTCCGCCTCGAATCTTCTTCTGTTTCCGTGTTGTCTCCTCGGCTAATTTCTGCCATAAGACCCTTTTTCTCTCTCATCTCCTTCCCTTTCATCTCTTTCTTTCCGTGCCTCCTTCCTGTCGTGATGCCTTCTTTTCTCATCCAATTCTGGCACGCAATTAATTATCCCGTGGCAGCCCTCTCAGAGGATTCAGCTCTGCTCTCTGCTCTCCCCTCCCTGCTTTTAGCCACTGGCATTATGCTGCCTTATAGTCATGAATTATCAAATCCTGTCAGCGCAGACATCATCCGACTCCATATAATCTCATCTGCTCTGCTCAAACCTCTCTTTTCATGTCCTGTATCTCTGTTTACATTGGATAATTACAAATTTGTTTTCTGTCACGCCGACCCTTGATGTTCTGTGTGTTCTCAGTGGGCTCCCAGGACAGTCTTCTGGAGATCACTTTCCGAGCCAAGCCCCCCAGCACGCCCGGCGACACCCTCACCTCCTCCTCATCCACGGGCACTTTAGCAGCTCAGTCCCTGCAGCAGATCAGCGACGGCGCCTGGGTCTCCACCCTGCCCTCGCCCTGCTCTCCGGGCACCATGGGCACCGACGGCGGCGCTCTGGGGCTCGGCGGCAGCGGCGTTCGCCTCGAGTGCTTCCGCTTCTCCTCCCGGGGGCCGGACAGCCAGGACACAGGGGAGACTCCCAGCGACGGAGCCCCGGATGAAAGCTCGGTCCTGGGAGCCCTGGAGCTGCTCCGGTTTAGGGAGTCGGGGATAGGATCAGAGTACGAGTCGAACACAGATGAGAGCGACGACCGGGACAGCTGGGGCCAGGGGGAGGGAGCCGGGGCCGACAGCGCCGCTCGGCTCTTCAACGTGCTGAATGCGGAGAATCTGCCGGACTGCCTCGGGGACGAGATGGCTGTGTAGTGGGGCTCTTAAAGCTGTACAAGGCAACATTGCACTTATGAATAAAGTTTAGAATCTGAAGGACATTATTACACAGAAATCACGTATTGTGGCATCAGTAAACTGCGTCTGGTACTGGACAGAGCGCTCATTCACCACGGTTCTGAGTACAGTTTTAAATGTTCCCTTTAAGTTTTCATTTGCTACTTCACGTGCACTAAAGTGATTATAGTTAAAGGTGTGATATGTAAGAAGTGGCCACCTTTTCAGTCATACTCCAAACAAATATGGGGCGGCGAATTACCATGGTAACAGCTAGCTGCACGGCTAACTGAGCTCACTTGCTTACGGCAGCTACAGAAATTAAACTGACACTAAACAGTTTGAAACAAATAAAAACTGACACAAACAAACCCACTCTGGAAACTAACGGTAACGAAACAAAATTGAAAGCAAAAATAAAATAAACATTAAAACTCATTGGAAATTGGCGTATGTAGCAGACATGCAGAAGGTATCACTGAATGAATTAGTTTGATGTTTAGGTTAACTTTCTTATGTCATTCATAATTTCACAGTCTCGGTACCTTTTGGCCACCAGCTGAGATGATTTAGCTTCTGTGGTCAACAGCCAAAGTTTGGCTGGCTACCATGCAGCCGAATGCCAGGACTTCCTCTGCCGTGCGCCTGTCATCGCTTACGGTCCAACCAGCAGCTTTAAACGCAAGAATGGACGCCAGACAACATTTTGCATAATCTCTTTAAACAGATATCGGAAGGATATCATAAACAAACGATAGCCTGTGGGTTCCGAGTTAGCATTTCAGCCATTGTGTTCGTCCTCTTTTGCTCTACACGCGTACTGTTTACCTGCATGCAGCCAAAACTTGCTCAGACATGATTGATCAATGCTCCTCGGACTACAAATGGACTACAAACAGAAACCAGACCACTCACGTTACCAAAATCTCATCCCTTGCATACAGTCTTTGCATTCATGTGCAGACATGTGTTAATAGAGACTGATTTCATTGAAACAAACTTTGTGGATAAAGATTCAATCAATCAGTACCATTCATCACATGCCTACTATTGTATGAATGTTCAATGATAAATACTCACCAGATAATAAGATATTAACTTATTAACTTCTAATGTGTTTTTATTAAATCAGCCATGCTAGCGGCTCTGTGAGACTGCGCTCAATGCTAACGTCAGCATGCTAACATGACTATGATGTTTACCATGATCACCATGTTATAGTAGTGTAGTGTGTTAACATGCTAATATTTGCTAATTAGCACTAAACACGGACAGTTCTACAGAGGCTGAGGCGAATGTTGTCAGTTTCGCAAGTTTTTGGTCGTAAAATAAAGCATCAGACAAAATGAACATGATCATCATAAACACATCGAGGAAACGACACCTTGATGGACATACACTCGATATGATTTACTGCCGTTCAGAAAACTAAAGTAAACCTTTGGTATTTCTTTGTTTCTCAGCTCCAAAGCCAAAAAAAAAACTCTTTCAACAACTTCTACTTCTTCTGAATCTGAAGTGGTGACAGGGCAGCTCTATTCAAACACTGGACTGTCAGATAGCATCAACACTGTGGTGTGTTCAGGCTCTGTCTGTGTGTTACATACTGTGTGCGTGTCACTTTGATGATTGTTATACCTTACACATGTTTGGTTCCCTGACTTTGGTGCTGTCGTCACTCGCTGGGCTTGTTACACTGTGGCTGTGTCTGTGTTTATGGATTTGTGACACATCCGGCATGGTCATGGTCATTCTTTGCTTTTTTTTTTTTTTTTTCTAATGAAGATCTGTGAACAAAAGACCCCTTTACAAGTCTGTCTGGATATGCTAACATATTTTTTGGGAGTGTGAAAATTGAACCCTCACTGTGCTTGTTATGACACTTCATCTGTAATTACACATGGGTTTGAAAAGGAGCATGTGTGTCTCGTAGTGATTTTTCTCTTTTCAACACATTGTATATGGTTTAATTCACCGATGTGCGTTGCATAAAATACACGGTACATGGTTTTAATCATCCTGTCAGCACTTTTCTGATAAGCTGGTGGATGATGTGGTTCAGAGGGGAAACATCTCACAGTGTGCAGGCGCTGCTACAATCTCGTCTGTTTAAAACTGTAGCCGCCGCCATGTCCTCCAAGTATTATCTGTCCGTGCCGTACTGCGGCAGCCGTGAACTGCTGCGTCACTGTTGCTCCAACCTTCAGATGAGTTGTTTTGGAAGGTCCTGAAGTACCAATTCAGAGAAAGATGGAGGAGACTTCTGGACTCGCTTCATATTCTCGTGGCCAGCTGTCGCACCGGCTCCACCTCGCTGACTGTGAGCCAGCTCTTTGAATCACTGAATTGGGGGATGTGTCTTTGAGCGCTTTCCAAAATCAATGAATCTCTTTCCTGGCTTTCCTCTCTCACCCTTCCTCTTCCTCACCTTCCTCCCTTCTCTTCCCTGAAGCTCGGCACCTCTTCCCCACTCTCTTGCACTCGCAATCTCTCTGCTGTGTACATGTAGCCATATTTCTCTGTCGTTCTCTCCAAGGTAACGTCTGTTCACGTTAAGTGTACTAAAAATTAAAGTGCACTTAAACCAGTTTTACTCCTCGTGGGATGACATACCCTTTCTCAAATGTCTTCTGACACCATGATATGTTCAGTGTGGGTTACTAATTGCCTCATTGAATCCAGTGGTGATTAAAACTGAAATATGTCTCTGACATAATGATAAGCAGCACTAGTTCCTGGGCTGACCTTTGAAAAATGTTTTCCTCGTTAGTAATTATAATTGGTTGAGAAAATGGGATGTGGGCATGCGGAAGATCTTTTGTGAGGGTGATGGCTCCCTCTTTTTGTCTGAGAGACACCAGCTGTGGTCATTAAACAGGGTCATCTTCCATTAAGCTGGCTGTGTGCGCAGACAGCGGCAGCTTGATGTAACGCTGCAGATAAGCTGGAGAATATAAAGAATATCAGCCATTACCCACCCACATCCAGCCACGACACCCTGCAGCTCTGCTGGTGCAGCTGCTGCTGACACAGATAGTGGGTGGCCTCCAGGACGTGGCCTCTGCTTTTATTTGTTTTATCATAATGAAAGATGTGTCATACTGCTCACACCCCCTTGTATTCTGCAGGTAAAATTCAAACACTTTTTTTTTGCTGCACATTCAGTGTAGAGTTTATCCCTTGGTTTGGTCTTTTTAGCCAGACTAGCAGTGTGGCTCTGAGGACGGCAGTGTCAGTCGGCCCGCCTCTTCAGTCCCAACTGAAATATCTCAACAACTGTTGGAATGAGGAATGAAATTTCATGGTGATAAATCCTAATGACTTTGGCAATCCCCTGGCTTGTCTCGTAGCATCACCAGCTGGTCAATACTTTCACTTATTCAGTAAAATATAAAAAAATAAGGAATTAAATGGTACAAGTTCTTGTGTAGGTATTCATGTTTCCCAGATGTGTCAGAATGACCTCTCAATTTAATTTATATAATGTCAATTCACAACAAAAATGATCTCATGACACTTTTCAACGGGACCAGATCAGGTAGACCACACTCTTAGAATAATTTAGACCTAACATTCACCCAATAGCAAGCAATTGGCAACAGGTGCGAGGAAAAACTGCCTTTTAACAGGCAGAAACCTCGGAGCAGACCTGGACTCAATGGTGGGCGACCATCTGATTGGACCAGTTGGGTTGAGAGTCTGTCCATATTCGGGTCCATGGCCAAATACCTGCAAATACAATGACACTTGTTAACACACTAAACTATGACAGCACCAGAGTAAACACAATGCCTGCTGAACAGCTAACATGGTCATCTTGAGCACGTTAGCTTAGCATTTAGCTCAAATACCTTAGTAGCTCGGCTCCAGCTCCACAAAGCTATTAGTATGTTATAACTGTTATGAAATATACCAGTATCCACTTCCTGTCTCAAGGCATCATTATACTCTACGGTAGTCATCAAACTTGATCGTACAGCCCGTCTGGATGATATTCATGCTCTCCTTCAGATGTGAGTGAGTCTGGAAACCACCAGTTTCTGTCTCTACGTGTCCTGTATGTCTGAGAACTTGAAGCAGACGGCAGTATTCATGAGAGCTCATGAATCTTTTAGTCACTCTCTCACTCATTTCCTGAAGAATAACTCTGCTACTCCATCATGGCCAACTTGAACAGTGACAGTTTTTATGTCATGATGGCAGAGAGTTAGATTAGAAGATCGATGCCACTCTTATTCTTGGGGTATACGCACGGTTTTGGTTGTAGAAAGCAATCAGTTAGCTTAGCTTGCTAGCATTCATGTACACCAAATATGAAGCTACGTACAGCAGAGGGTTAGCTCAGCTTTGCACCAAGACTTAGTGAGTTAACAGCTCGCCTCGCTGTTTTCGGTCTTTGTGCTTCACTTAGCTTGCAGCTAACTAACTAATGCTAGCTCCATCTTTGTGTACAGACAAGACATTGACGTTCTCGTCTAACTCTCTGCAAGAAACCAAATAAGCATATTTCCCAAAACGTCAAACTAGTGCTTTAAATGATCTTTAGCTGTTTTAAAAGATGTGAAAATAGTTACATCATAATAACATAGTGGTTATTTTTAACAGAATCTAGTATGTTAGAAAATGTACTTTTCTGTTTCTTTCCTGTTGCCATTACATTACATCAGGCTTTGTTTTCACACATAACATCCTGGAGGAAGCCTCTCGTTGCTACTCGTGTTGTTGCAGCAGCATTTTTAAATGACTGTGAGAAGAAAATGAAACTTTTTCAGTGTTTAGTTCAGTTGTTCAGACAGTTTTGGGTGGGTACGTAAAAGTAAAACAAGGCACGGTGCCAGACTCAGGATAATTGATGGGCAGGGGCCCGAAAGAATAAAAAGGGCACCGCCTGTAAGCGATGGGCAACAAACGCACTTGAAGGGCACCTTAGAGGGCACTTTTTCATGTTTTATATACCATAGGGACATCCAAGATGGCACTTCTGCGGCATTTATTTGAACATGGAGGCACCAGCGGGGCCTCCTGTCTGAGTCCAACAGTGTGAGGGCATGGTATTGACAACATTAACATGATTTCTAAGTGTCTGTAAAACTCTGTATAGAGGAGTCTCAAGGAAATTGAATCGAACGCAACTGGATTTGGTTTTTGTCTTTGAAGGCGTTTCACCTCTCATCCAAGAGGCTTCATCAGTTCCTGCTCGCTTGACTAGGCTGGGACTAGTCCGACTAGCCTCTTGGATGAGAGGTGAAACGTCTTCAAAGACAAAAACCAAATCCAGTTGCGTTCGATTCAATTTCCTTGAGATAACTATGACCTGGATGAATGAGAATATTCACAGGCTTGTATAGAGGAGAGTTGTAAATCTTAAATGAACAAGAGAAGGGGACACATTGGTGCATAATTGCTCTTTTCCAAGCTACCAAACCACTGTGAATAACATACTCATTTACGATAATCAAAACAATCATCGGCGTCTTTTCTGCAGTGGCTGCTGTGTCCATTTTACTTTTAATCCCAGCTGTGACTCATTTTGTTTGTATGCGGCGATAGTTTTTTTTTTCTTTCTAAAACTTTGTGTCTCCTTCAGTAATTAGCAGGTTCTCCAGTCTGTTTTTGTCAGTAGCTCTCGCTTGGCGGAAGCTGCCTGCTACTGCTGCTCACAGCTGCCTCTGTGGGCCATAATTGAAACCATTTGTGGATCAGGTGGAATTCTGGGATTTTGGCCTCCCCTCAAAAAAATCCCAAAGCGTGTTATTTTCTCTGTTTCTTTCCTCCAGCCGGAGAGACTGTTACATCAGCCTTCGTTTCCTCTCTCTTTCCTCTCCCTCTCCCACTCTCTCTCTCTCTCTCTCTCTCTCTCTTTTCCATTCCCAAAAAGTCCTTTCAAGGAGGAGGTCAGCGGCTCGCAGTGCTGAATGCATCAACTCACAGTAGATGTGGAATATTCCCTGAAACAGATGGGTTCATAATAAGGAGAGAGGAACTTGTAAAAGTAAGTCGAATCCATATTATTCTTACATGTGGCTATTAACCCCAGTGTCCACGTTGACTTGAAGGGAGTGTGTGTCAGCTCTGTTTGACCTCAGACAGGAAATACTCTTAGATCTGTTTTTTATTAGGGTGAAGAACGGTAAGGGATTAAAGCTTTATTTGCATTTTATTTGCATTATTTGAATCAGTAACTCATAAATAAAAAATAAAAAAGTTGTTCCACTTCAAAGGTAGTCAGTGATCATCATGTAAGCTCTCCAGAGATACTAGGAGATGCATTAAAGGCATGAGTCCTATAAATTCAGTGTGTAGTGTTCATTTTCTTTCATTTAATTCCATATACAAAAAAGCATAAAACGTCGAAATGCGCCGTACTGCTGTAAGACCACGTTTCACGCGCATCGCACTGACACAGGACAACATTGTCCCCTCACATCTCTGGTGAACCCACCACGTGAAGTTTCTGAGCGGTGGTCTGAGTTCTTGGATGCCAGAGTGTGCCGGAGCTATAAGTCACTGAGAGCTTCACAGGGCTTTTACAAGGTAAATAAAATGCAGGGACTGTGAGGGGTTACAAGGAGGACTGTGTGTGCGTTTCCCACTCAGCAGGGCTTAATGGACGTTCAGCTCTATAGAACAGTTTGAACAGCGTCTTGAAATGTAACTGTAGGTAACGGTAACCATCAACAACACATGGTAAATATATAGTTAGTTCAACTTTAGTTAACAGTTATTTCACTGTTAACAAACAATGAGATACTTTATAAACCATTTATGAAGCAAATTTTTATTGTAACTGATGTTTATAATACTTTGTAAATGGTTAATAAATACTGTGTAGTTTGATGTTTATAAACCTTTGTATTGTATTTAACATTTATTTAAGGGGCACTGTGTAGTTTTGGAGTAGTTCAGACTCAGATTTTTAATATTTACAATATAAATGAGGTAATAATACAAAACACTGTTTGGAGCTAGAAAGGTGGCAGGGTCCGCCACATATAAACAAAGTAAAACAGTTTGAAACTTTGTCCTTTAATGTCAGTTTGTTTATTCAGTTTGTTTAGGCTTTGTTAGTTAGTTAGTTAGTTAGTTAGTTTGTTTGTTTGTTTGTTTGTTTGTTTGTTTGTTAATGACATATATCACATACTCACCTTTGATTTTTTTTTTTACTTTACTTTTCGCATATTTCTTTTTGTCTAAATCCATTTTACTCTTGATTTCAGTAGTATTTATTATTCTTCTTCTCTTCTTATTCACCCTACTTTTTATTATTACACAGACTGTTTGTCTGCGTGACTTTTAAAACCTTCTAATAATCAAACATTTACATTTTTCGCAAACCTTGTATGATTGTACTATTGATCTCATCCACTGATCTCCAACCTTCCTGAACTTTTAGTTGTGCGAAGAAGAGATGGAGGCTGGACAGATCTCACACCATGTCTTCTTTATCCTGCTGGCTGCCACTGTGAGATCTCAAGTCAACCCAGGTATAATACTGCAGATATTTATCCTTCACATCCACGTCCTTCACTCTCAGAGCAGGTGGGGGGTTGGATATCTCACTCGTGGACACTTGACACATTGGCCGTTAGCTCAATGCACGTGCCAGTCAGAGATATAATGAGTTTAATTGTATGTAGGTTTAGTTCACAGTGTGTGAAGTACGAGCCAGCACATGTAGATATATTGTATGTACGCTTAAAATAACTCCTTCATACTCCTGAGGGACAGGCATGTTGACAGGATGGAGAAGGGAAGCAGTTTTAGGTGGGTGGGCTTACAACGCAAGAATGTAATGTGTGTGAGCGGGTGTGTGTGTTTGTGGTTTACCCGATGGTCAGACAGCAAATATCCTCAGAACAGGTAGACCTTTCACAAGCAGGGGGCATTCGTGGAAAAAAAAAAAAAAAAAGTAAGAAAATTTGTAGGCGCAGTTGTAGGTAACACACACTTTCTCTGTCACACACACACACACACACACACATGCACCCGTTTGACTTTTCCCACTTTGAATATTTTCACAGTAAAAGGCTTATTTGTTCTGCTGCTCTCTGAAAGCACATGCGTTCGGTGTGGGAAGGTGAATAAAACAATGGTGTCGCTTAATTACCAGGTAGAGATCTTCAGAATAAACAAAGACACTCTGCTAGATGCTGTGAACAGATGTACAGTATGCTTAGTGAATCATTTTAACACTATAATGTAGCATCTGCTGTTGTCTCACTTATATTTTTTGGGCCGTACAACATCAAATTTAATCTCCAGCAGATGTTTCAAAGCTCGAAAAATGGCTCTCACGTGTGCAACTTATTAAAAAAAGGGTGAAAAAATGAGGAGCAGGCACCTCCGAGGCCACTCCTGTCTCATTTTGCTTAGACTGGCACCTACACAGTGATGCCTCTGTTTGGCTTTGGAGGCCTTGCAGGGCTGCAGGAAGGGAACTCGGGGGGGAAGGGACGAGGCTTGACCGCTGCACACTCCAATCCTCCTCACAACCTTGCAAATACACAGAGAAAATCTCACATGGCTCGCGTGAAAGCATAAGGGTCTCGCACTCATATCCACGCACATGAAAACATATTCATCTTGGGGACGGCATTTGTATCAGTGATGCTTCTTGTGTTTGTAGAAATGTGTCGATATCCTCTCGGTATGACCGGTGGGCAGATTGAGGACGAGGACATCTCTGCCTCCAGTCAGTGGTCTGAGTCAACTGCTGCAAGATTTGGCAGGCATGTTGGATTCTTTTCTTTTATCTCAGCTTCATTTCTTTTGCTTTCTTTACGTAAAACATGTCATCAGTAGAGTAAATCATTAGACAGCATGTAGAGTGCATACTAAACTTGAGTTCCAATGTGTTATTGTCTCCTTTAAGGCTGGGCAATATGGCCTCAAAATAATTATGCATATTTTTAGATGATATCACGAAACACATTATATATCTTGATATTTTGAAATCTCCGCAATCTCCTCAGCACTTCATAAATAAAAGGACTGGGTGACAAAATCAGATATGTCGATATTTTTACCGAATACCTCGTTATCAATACTGGGACAGTATGTTAGGAATGACTTTTGGTACATTAGGTCTGATAAATAATCATAGTAATGTGGATATAATGGTGAAGTGTGTAAAGAAAAAAATAGAGCAAAAAGAATAGACTGGTAAGTTTAGAAAATTACACTATGGAAGAATTTTCGTTAAAAATGAACTAAAGTGATCAACACAATGTGAAGAAGTAACAGTTTTTACGTCATGACGTCTATGTAGACTATTGTGTTGAAGAGATAGCGACAGAATTTAGCATGCTAACCAGCTAACCAGGCAGACCACTAGTTTCTCTGCTAATCTCGCTAACTAGCTAGTGACACCTGCAGTTAGCAGCAATTAGCTGTTACTATGGTGATATGCTGCCCCCTATTTGTTTGGAGTATGACTTCAACAGCTGGCCAAATCTGACATATTGCACCTTTAATTGTAATGCGACCTTTCAAAACCAGGAAAAGGAAAAGTAAACTCTTGTGCCATGATGCAACTATATCCAAAATGAGATGATATTTAGCCTCATATCACAATAACAAGATAAAATAGATTTATTGCCCAGCTCTAGTTAACTCCTTTATTGATAATCTGTACATTTCTGGTTTCTTGTAAGTGCATCTCTTTTTCCGACCCAAACTCCCTCTGCTGATGAGGATTGAAGCTCAGCCTATGTGAAAGTTTCATGAACCGGTTGCATGAATGATGATAGTGCTGTTTTACATTATGTCCAACATTAATATAGAGTAGTTAAAGACATTCTCTGGCAAAAATGAATAAATTAGCACAGAAGAGATACCACATAGCAGACACATTGACCACCTTTCAATTTTCTTTATTCATATCTCATATTTCTTTCCCTTTTTCATTTTCATGCCCCTCGCCTCCTCTGAACTATTCGCCTCCTGTCTCCTCTCTTATTTCATCCTCCTCTTCAGACTTGACTTAGACAACGGAGACGGTGACGGGGCCTGGTGTCCTGACATCATGTCAGAGCCGGACGGCCTCAAAGAGTACCTCCAGGTGGACCTGCGCTCGCTGCACTTCATCACACTGGTGGGCACCCAAGGTCGCCACGCAGACGGCATGGGTAATGAGTTCGCCCAGCGATACAGGATCAAGTACAGCCGCGACGGCAGCAACTGGGTGGGCTGGCATGATAGGAAGGGAAGGCAGGTGAGCATGTCGAGATAATACCGTGGGTCACTGCATCTCATTCCAGACACTGGCATGTATAATTCACATTATCATGCATCTTAATTGGACGGGGAGCACAAATGTCCATGCAGGTGGGCCTTAGAAACTAGGTTCACTTTGTTTAGACATTATTGAATCCTACATTCAGGACAACTGATCATCTAACATCTCAGACATGGACGGAGCTTCCAGGTCTGAAAATTGTAGCTACAGCAGAAGTGCCTCAAACCTGCCTTCTTTCCACTGGTTTCAAAAAGAAGTCAGATTGCATGTAAGCTTACGAAAAAATAACCCTACTTCTCACTTGATTCATCACTTCAATAAACAGTTTCCTAGTGAGTGTATGGTCTCAATCGCTCATATAAAGTCTTCTTCAATGCAGCATAAAGCAAAAAGAAAGAAAGCAGGGTACGCTTCGACAAGTCAATACCACGGCGTGTCCTCGGGTTCTCAGCCAGATCCAATCAGGTTAACATCCCAGCTTTACCCTCCCATCAAAATATGGTTACTTCTAGATCCAGTAAAAACCAAGATGGTGACGGCCATAACGCCAGACTCGAGGCCTCAAAAGGTAGTCCATGAGCCAATGGGTGATGGTAGCTCCATCCACTATTAGTCTACTTTATAGTCTCAAAAAAACCCTGGCGAAAGTATACATACATACATAACTTTCATCATTGTGACATTAATTCATAGAGAGTGGCACAATAATTGTAACTTAAAGTGAAGAGCAGTGGTCAAACGTAACAAAGTAAATGTATTCTGTTTATCTTCGACCATATTCTTCTGCTCCACTACGTTTCTGTTTACTCAACCACATTTACTGAGCAGCTGTACTTACAAGTTACTTTTCAGAGAGGAAATTATATATAAGAAATATGAAGTGCTCATGAAATTTGATGCAGAGTTGTGGATTAAACTACCCAATAGGACTTGGAATAGTTATAACTAGCCCCAGCCCGCCCACTCACAGAGTAATGTTCTGACATATGAGTACTTTCACTTGTAAGACTTTAAATCTGTTTTGCTATTAATAGGCAACTTATGGTCTTTTACACGAGTAGCCTTTTAAATGCAGCAGCTTTTCTTGGAAGAGTATTTTTAGATTCCAGTATTGCTGCTTTTACACAAACAAACAAAAAACAAGCAAAGAAATAGGATCTGATTCGAACACTTTAACCAAAAGGTGACATCTTTATGTTGCAGATGGCAGCAGAGTTCATGAGCAATGCGGTCCAATAAGAAACATCAGCGCTAGCAGTAGTACCCACTGCAGTGTATTTACGTGCTGTGAGTCTTCCTGACACGTTTCACTCAGTCCCTCTCGTTTGTGTCGTCTGCGTGTCCTCGTCCAGGTCATCGAGGGGAACAGGAATGCGTACGACGTGGTGCTGAAGGATCTGGAGCCTCCCATCATTGCTCGCTTTGTCCGCTTCATGCCTGTGACGGACCACTCCATGATCGTGTGCATGAGAGTGGAGCTCTACGGCTGTGAATGGCTGGGTTAGTCATTACTTTCCATTAGACACAGTGTCGGGTGATTACGTAGTCGCACTAGCGTCATCTGGTTTATTTATTTATTTGTTGTTTTTGTTGCATTTGTTTCTTTCTGGCTCTCCACTTTTATTCTGACTTTTTTCTGGCATGCTGAAAAGGTTTTAATGTCCTGTAAGCGTGCCGTGAGTAAATCAGTCCTACTCTTTGACCTTTGACCTGCCCCCTGCAGATGGCCTGGTGTCTTACAGCATTCCAGATGGGCACCAAATGATCTACAGAGGCCTGGATGTCTACTTTAATGACTCTGTGTATGATGGAGCGTCAGCTGAAAGGTCTGGATTTTACTGCTACTTCTAGAACAGAAAGATGGAGGCCACAATTAGGGCTTATTTTAATCACAGTTATTTGTTTTTGTTGCCTCCCACGAGGGCAGTCATTTTCTCTGCGCTCCTCAATGAATTAAAGTTTGCGTTTCCTGTCCTCATTCCTCCCTCCACTAGACTGACAAAGGGCCTCGGCCAGCTGACGGACGGCACCTGGGGTCTGGACGATTTCCTCCACAGCCACATATACAGCATGTGGCCGGGCTACGACTACGTGGGCTGGAGCAACAAGAGCTTCCCCAAAGGCTACGTGGAGATGATCTTCGAGTTTGACCGCGTTCGCAACTTCACCTCCATGAAGGTGAGCCGTCTTTGGGGGAAGCTCGCCCGAACAGCTTAATAATGAAAAAGTGGAATAGTTAAAAAACTGCTGAGCCAACACTTCCTCTGCCTTGTGTAAGTGAGCTGTGCTGCGCCATGCTGGGCAGGCTCCCATTTTCAATAGCCGCTGCAGATTTTATTGGGACATAAATTTTATGTAATGATGCAAAATAGCCTTACAGTGTGAAAATGATATTTTCTGTATAATTAGCCCATTTGTCATGGGTGCTGTGGCCAGGGATCAGAGATAGGAGGGGATGTTTTTCAGCCACAACAAAGCAGGACAGATGAGTGATAACTACACCTGCTTCACCTGCCCCTTTGATTCTGACTGATTGGAGCACTTCGGTCACAGGAATGTATAGTCCATATAGACATTAGCAGGATAATTGACTCTTCGTAAGATCTTACTAGCCTTTAGTTACATATCCCTATTCTCAGAGGTGTATTTCACAGTTTAAAGTGATGAAGAGCAAACTAAGAAATAAATAAGTATCTATAAAGGTATTCATTTATGTTTGATAACATTCATTTTACTGATTATCAATAATTATAATACAAATTCAATTCACTTTACCTCATCTATTCTATTGATTAAGACCAGATCCTACAGGTAAGACTGCAGTATCCTGGACTTGAGGACTTGACTTGCCTTAAAGGACAAGTTCACCCAAAAATGAAATTCATTATCTACTCACACCCATGCCAGTGGAAAGTCTGATGAAGTCCACAAAACATTTCTGGAGCTTCACAACAAACGTAAAAAACAAGCACTGAACAAAACATAAAGTGGCTCCACACAGCTCATCTAGTGTAATCCAAGGCTACGGATTTGAAAAGACATTATTTACACCCTCAATGCGTGGTTGAGCTTGTGCACCCACTTCAGACAGGGTGCACACTAATGCTTTTACCTTTGCAGCGATGGTGAAGATTTCAGCTTTACATCTGTGTAAGTAACATATTTTCAAATCAGTTTAGGATGTCAGGGCCTTTTGGAGATTTGGATCGTGCCAGACAAGTTTTGCGAGGCCATTTAATGTCATTTTTTCAGTTGTTTTCCAGTCCCCTACTTCCTACTTCAGTTGCTTAGGAGAATGCCGCAACACAGTTTTGCTGTGAAGATCCAGAAATGTTTTATGGATTACAAAACCTCATCTGACTTTCCGACATGGGGTTGAGATGATTATCACTGAATTTTCATTTTTGTGTGAACTTATCCTTTAACTAAAGACTTGACTCGTGACAAAACGTTGTGGATCTTGCTAAAGACTTCGACCAAATGACGTGACTCACAGTTCTGCCGCCTCGACCTCCACAGGTTCACTGTAACAACATGTTCAGCCGAGGGGCGAGGATGTTCCGACAGGCCAGCTGCTACTTCCGGTCAGGATCAGACTGGGAGGCTGACCCTGTGATCTTCAGGCCCACCGTCGACCGCCAGAACCAAGGCGCCCGCTTCATCACCGTGCCCCTGGGGGACCGCACAGCCAGCGCCATCAAATGCCGTTTCCACTTCAGCGACCTTTGGATGCTGTTCAGCGAGGTGGCCTTCCAGTCAGGTAGAGACGGGACCAGATTAGAAACTTTGGGTTGATCCTTTGTCTCCAGCACAGTCTCAGTCGTGTGTCTGATGTCCTTCGGCTGTGTCTGTCCTTGTCGATGTCTCACAGGCTCAGCAGTGTACAATACAACTCGCAAACCTGGACACCCCACAAACCCACTGCCAGGTCAGTAGTTAAACCTCTTATCTTATTTATTTTGTTCTTGAAGCAGTGGTTGTAATTTTAGTAAAACATCCTCCTGGCAGAGGAGAAGACTGCTGGCATGAGGGAGCGGAGGCTGGTTTGATATATGGCTGCTGGGAAGTGTTGTGGTGGCAAACAACACACAGGCGGAGTATAATCCTCAGTCAACCAATCAAAAAACTAACCTCTGAATCACATATTCAGAGGTTCCTTCATTTATTATCCTTCTCCAGCTTTAATTGTTGTCGTGCGACGTACTGTAATGTATGAAGATTTATCTCAATCTAAAACTAAAGGTAATTGCTTGTTTAAGAGGGAGTTTAACTGAAATGTTTTTTTTTCTGGTTCAACAGTGCCCCCTGCTGACAGCAGCAGAAATGACTGCCCATTAAAATAAATGTCAGGCTCCCACTGTAGTTGTAATAAAACATGGGAGGGGGTTGTCATTAAGGCACACTGTGATAAGAAATTGAACTGTGATGCATCTAATTGAATCCGCCTCGACTCACAACTCTCATCTGGTGGCTTAGGGGAAGATCCCACGCACAAAGTGGATGACAGCAACACCAGGATCCTGATTGGCTGCTTGGTGGCTATCATCGCCATCCTGCTGGCGATCATAGTCATCATCCTGTGGAGGCAGGTGTGGCAAAAGATGCTGGAGAAGGTGAGAAGAGTGTTTTCTGCAATTTGTTTGTATTGATCGTATGTACTTTTTGTTAATAACTGTTTATAACAGTTCAAACCACCATTCTCGCTATTTTTTGTCATCAGTGGCTCACTCTCAGTTACTCTCACACAAGGTGGATAGTGTTCAAATCCAGCCAGAGTTGGGTAATGGTGTAGGACAAAACACTGCATACAGAGGAGGAGGAGGAGGAGAGAGTTGTCTGCATACAGATTTTGACAAGCACCACAAAGATTTTCTAAAAATGGAGAAATAAACCAGGCACTCCGTCAGGGCCCAACAGTCCCGTTAATTCAGTCAAGCCCTGTATCCCTCTAAATTTAAAACCACCCATAACTGCATGACTATATGCTACTACTAAAGTAAAATACTATTTAACATCACCAGATCCAGATTCTGCATCAAATTGTACTCACTCATAGATACTAGCCAGCTAAATACACCTCATTATTTTCCGTGCAGATCCATGCATTATTCCCTGAGAAATTCACAAAAATGTTGAAAAATGCCTTGTGAAGCTAAAAGAAAGTGAGAAAAAACATCCTGGAACCCTTTATCAGCGCACAAGGAGAAGTCGATTCTGGCCCGAGACCCATCCTCCATCTGTGGAAATCCAATAAGTAGTTTTTGTGCAGTCCTGCTGATAAACCAGCCAACCAACAAACACACAGAGATAAAAACATAACCTCCTTTGCGGAAGTAACAAATGAAAGGACTGCACCCCGTGCAAGTCGCATGTGATGCAAGCTTTCGTTATTATTTGGCAATATGCTTTGTAGTGTAGAGACCGTCCGTGAGATGAAGGAAATCAAAAAGTGGTCTGGGTGGTGTTGTGGCACCAGGGGAGGCACATCTTCAAAGGAAATGACTATGGGTTTATTGAATTTATAAGAAACTGGCACGGCCCAGGACAGGAAGGCTCTACAGCGGGTGATTAAAACCACCCAGATAATTACTAATCCAAATGAACCATGAACCCAGACACAGATTGTGGTCCCAGGATAGTCCTCTACAAATAGATGGGCAATGCCATCAGCAGCCAATGGTGTATTGGCATAAAGGTTTAAAATTTCTCTTAGGGCTGGTGATCTGGAAAGACAAAGATGGAACATTTATGAATGATTAATGCGTCACACACTGTGTCACCCTTATGAGGGATTTGTCATATTTGACACTATGCATGTGGAACATTACGCATTTTCTATGTGAATTGTTTGGGGATAATCTGTGTTATTTTGTATCATGTAATTTCCTAAATTGTAGGCGCAGCGTTCATTGTCTCATCTGTAGCCTATTTATAGCCTTCTGCATGCTCACCGGGGAGTTGCCTTGAAATTGAAAAGCTGAGTGAATAGAACATTTTTGGGAGGTTTCAAATTTCAATGTGTGGACGTCTCCTTTCCCTCAATCACAATCCCTGCTAGTGTCTACAGAAGAGGTTTAGAGCCACTGTGGAAAAAAAATATGTATTTCTGACCTTTTTTCTCAAAATTCTGGGGTTTTGTTTCTCTGAGAATTCAGAAAAGGAGGTCAAATTGTGAAAAGAAGTCAGAACCCTCCCTAAAAAATGTCAGCGGCCCTAATCCTTTCCCGTAGTTGCAAAGTATGCTATCCTTCTTGTCGACAAATCTGACATCCAACACTTTTATCCTATGACAAAAAAATTCTCCTTCTGATTATTTGATGACAAAAACAATAACAGACTCAACTCACACGCTCACTCTCTTAGGCGTCCCGTCGGATTCTGGACGATGAACTCACAGCCCGCCTCGCGGTCCAGACCCGGGCCTTCTCCTCTCACCACTCCTCTCTGTCCAGCGAGGAGGGCGGCTCCACCTCCAACTCCACCTATGAGAGAATCTTCCCCCTCTGCGCCGACTACCAGGAGCCTTCACGCCTCATCAGGAAGCTCCCTGAGTTTGCTCAGTCCACCGAACACCTCGGTAAGATACACCAGGGTGTCATGAATGCTGTGGAGGTTGATAACAGAGGCAGCTGCTGTGAGTGTGTGTGTCTGTGTGTTTCCGCATCAGGACCCAGCACCTCCTGTCGAGCCCTTGCGACCGGCGGTTCAGACGGTGCCCCCCACTACGCCGAGGCAGACATCATCAGCCTCCAGGAGTCCTCGGACAGCAGCACCCACTCCATCACAGCTGTCAGCATGAATCTGTTCGCTGGCACTGACTCTTCCATGAGAGAGTTCCCCAGAGACAAGCTCACCTTCAAGGAGAAACTCGGAGAGGGCCAGTTTGGAGAGGTACACTCAGTTTTGTAGCTCCAGTGTTTTTTGGCATGGATTTCTCAAACTATATTAGATTGATTGGGCTGTACTCTCTCTCTCTCGGCTGAGTGATGCTGATGCATCTTTATAGCTCTCATTTTGAAAATTGAATGATAGATATTGCTGTGTGGTGAAAGCGTGAGAGCAAAACGCGGCGACTCTTCCACACACGCTGACAAATAGCCAACACTTAGTAGTATTAAACAGCTAAACAGATGGTTCCAAGTGCTGCCAAGTGGACTGAAAAATTACTTTTCTTTACAACCAGGTGCACTTGTGTGAGGCCGAGGGCATGCAGGACTTTTTGGACGAGTCCATAGAGGGAAACAACGAGTCCCCTCTGCTCGTTGCTGTGAAAACACTGCGGGAAGATGCCAACAAGAATGCAAGGTAGATGCAGCCGGTACATCATCCTCCAGCTGCCTGTTGTTACACATTCAGTTCGCAGTCAGGCGGTAGATTGCAACCGTTTGTCCCCGCTGTGCCGCAGGAACGACTTCCTGAAGGAGATACGGATCATGTCTCGTCTGCGGGACCCCAACATCGTCCGTCTGCTGGCGGTGTGTGTGGACACAGACCCGCTGTGTATGATCACTGAGTACATGGAAAATGGAGACCTGAACCAGTTCCTCTGCAATCTCAGACTGAAAGAGGCTGCTGGTGAAGACAAGGCAGAAGAGGAGGGAAAAGAGGCGAAGAGCATGGTCAGGTAGGCTCATATCTCCACCTAAGAAAGAACCAAACAAAGCCAGCTAGACACAGTTGTTGTCTCGTGCACTATCATGAACTTATTCTCTGTCTTCGTGGTCTTCTCTGCTCTGCAGCTACAGTAAACTCATTGGCATGGCAGTGCAGATTGCATCTGGTATGAAGTACCTGTCCTCTCTCAACTTTGTCCATCGGGATCTGGCGACCCGCAACTGCCTGGTGGGTAAGAACCACACCATAAAGATCGCTGACTTCGGCATGAGTCGGAACCTGTACAGAGGAGACTACTACAGGATCCAGGGCCGGGCCGTCCTGCCCATCCGCTGGATGTCCTGGGAGAGCATCCTGCTGGTGAGTGCTGCGCAGAGCTGCGGCGAATGGGATTTATCCTGTCAGCCCAGCTGTGGTTTTACAGCTTAACAAACGGTTTCACCCCACTTCACTTCAAGGAGCTGCATTTAATCTACAGATTTAGGCTGTCTAGTTGTAGCTGTTGCTGTTTTTATGTTCTTATTTTCAACAATTTTTACTCTTATAAGGCTCTTTCTGACATTTCTCCGTGAAAGGTGCTTAAATGAATAAACTCAACATAATTGTAATTATGGGGCGCCGTTTAGCACAGTTGGTAGAGCGGACATCCCATGTGCAGAGGCTTTGTCCTCGCTGCAGCGGACCCCGGTTCGAGTCCCAGCCTGGGGACCCTTTGCTGCGTCTCACTCCCCCTCTCTTTCATCCTGTTTCCTGTAGTATCTTGAGCTGTTCTGTCAATAAAGCTATATAAAGGCCAAAGACACACTTAATTACTTATACTTCAATTAATCATAGGTCACATATATCAGACTGTTTTACCTGATTTTAATTTATAAAACAGGGGCCATGCAAATTAAAAAGTTAAGCTCTCTGTGTGTCGCTGAGCAGACAGAACCACCTCTTTATGGAGCTCTCAGTCCTGATTGTATGAAGAGAGCAGGGGTACCAGACTATCTATTTTCTCTTTTATTGCATGAGGAGATACATGGGTGCATCATATAACAGTGATTATTGATGACAACAAACTATATATTCAAACGAAGAGAAGTAGAAGAGTGCGTTTTTGTTGCGCATTGACGTCAAACTGCTGTTCCTGGGCGGACCAAAAGGGTGTAGGCTAGAGAGCCAAATATTTCAGTGCTGGTGTGGACATTTTTAAAGTTTCAGGCTACATGGTTTTAATTTGCAATTCATGTTCTTCAAGAGATCTGAGAGCTTAAAAAAAAGCCAGGAGAGGCAGGTAATTATGCGGTTATCAGTATCGGCTGAAAAAAAATCCTTACAGGGCATTCCTGCTGAGGGAGAAATGAAAGTAGATCTTAATCCTTCATCACATTTCACTCAAAGGATTGAGGAATATGAAAAGAACAAAAGGTCCATAAGGCTGTGTGTTAGTCCACGTGATGCTATTGCTAATAATATTGCAGCTATGATATAAACACAAGTGTACGAGCCATCATCCATATTAAGTCCACGCTAGATTGCATTTGATGTAAGTTGTCTGTTCTCTCAGGGGAAGTTCACCATGGCCAGTGACGTGTGGGCCTTCGGCGTGACTCTGTGGGAGATTCTGACTCTGTGCAAGGAGCAGCCCTACTCCCAGCTCTCCGACGAGCAGGTCATTGAAAACACAGGCGAGTTCTTCAGGGACCAGGGAAAGCAGGTAGGCTTCACACAGGTTTGGGCTTTTCTCTGCCTCTTTATCTCACGGTGCCTTTCATGTCCTCATCTGAAAATCTGATCCTCGCGCTCCCAGGTGTATCTGCCGAAGCCTGCCTGTTGTCCCGATCGAGTCTACAATGATCTCATGCTGAGCTGCTGGAGGAGGAACGCCAAGCAGAGGCCGAGCTTTCATGACATACACACCCAGCTGATGGAGAGCCTGGCGTAGCAGATGGAACCAATCGTTTCTCTCCGCCATGCACTGTCACATTTGCTCCCTTCCATCTGGATTTATTTTGATTTTTTTTTTCATCTTCTTTTGTTTTTTTTATTGCTTGCATGCCACAATGGTGCTGTAAATAAAAAGAGACGAGGAGAAGGTATACACTTGAACAGAGCCTTATATTGTAGATATCATGCAAATTAGCACTATTGACACCTCTGTGTATTTATTAATGTCTTTTAATTTCCTATTCTATGTTTATTTATAGAGTGCTCCATGGTTATCCCAGCTTTTGAAACACAATTGTGAATATTTCTTTCATTTCTTTTCTATGCAAACATTGAATTATAGTGCACATTTATGAGAGAATGTCAATACATTGTGTTTTGTGAATGTTTATATGTTTGCTTGCCAACATTATGATGATTGTTGGTTGGATTAGATTGTTTTCCTGACCCTGCAGCAGTTCACTGACATGTTTTACAATCATGTTAATGTCCTTTCGCGGAAATAAATGAACTGTATATTGTTGAATAGTTGCCTTTTCAATAGCTGTCAAACCAAAGATCCCTGTAAATAAAGAAACGTTAATATTCACTACTTATTGTCATACTTTCCTTGTCGTTTTCTTCGCAGACCGAAACATCAGACACACACAGTCAAAATTTTATCAGCGACGCTTTCATGTCGCAATGTTTACGTCGCCAAAAGAATTGAGAAGCAACAACAAAATAAAATTAAAATTAAAAAATTGACATTTCTGACAAGTTAAAAATTAACAAGTGAAAAAGAAAATAACAAAATAAGTGTGAAATAAAAATCACAATGTCATACTCAAACAAAAGAAGAGTGTTTTTTTTTCTTAGAAATATGTGTATGTATACTAATGGGTTCAAAAATAACTTGAGATAAAGTATTTTCAATATATAGATATAAATACAAATGTGTCAACTGTATAGTCACTGCAGTCTTGTACAGACGTAGTTTCCGTCGTTGCGCTCTTCTACCGTTTTGTTCCTCTTCGCTCTCCGTAGTGGGCTGAGCTGATTGGCTCGCTGTTTGTTGACATCCAATCACACCACGTCTCCGCTCTTGTATATAGGCTGCTGTCTTCCAGCCTCAATCGGACGATGGGATGAACATCCCCGGTCAGTATAAATCCAGCGGCGGTGTAAACTTTTTTCCCGGCTCTGTTTTGACACACGGCCGCTGACATGGAGAGAGTCGTGATAGTAACCGGCGCCAACAGGTTGGTCCAAACTGTAAAGAAACTGAATACACAGCGTTTGTCACGGTGCTACAAAGCGACACTTCTTTGCTAACTTAGCTGCTAAAACACTGAAAATGTGTGTGAGTCTGTGTTAACTTCTGTAGCTACTCTGTGCTGTGAGGTCGAGAGATGAACTGCTTCTGTCATAAACTGACTGTAATGTCTCCAAGCTGTAATAATGTTAACCAGTCGGATTTTACTTTCATACATTATGTTCTTGTGTGTGTCAGACATTTAACAATCAGAGAATAATATTAAAACATTTTTTTTGTTCTCAAAGTCACAAACAACGAATCTATACTGAAAAAAAAAACGTTTGAATGGTAAAGCCTGAGTGATATTAGCTTCTGGCTAAGACAACAGTGTGTTTCAATGTATAGCTTTATAGCCTGAGTAAAAGTACAGAAATTACAGAAATATGTGTGGGTAAGATTTTAGTTGTGTCATGTAGATGTCATTACATGTTTGTCCACCAGACAGATCTGAAGATCTAGCAACAGTACAGAACTCTTCCTAAAACTACAAATTGTTTCAGTTTGTGTGCAGATTAAAGTAACGTGATGTAACTTTTTCACCTTGTAATAACCGCTTCAGAAATCATTGTGATGGCACAGTGTCTTGTAATAGTGTGAATGGCGTCTATCCTTTGTTTCTGCACTGTGTAACTTCAGTGAGAAGGTAGGATCGCAGCGTTACATACATGTTTACTTCAACATACAAGTTTTCAACACATAACATTGTGAAGACATAATGAGTTTTGTTTGTAGTTAGCACCTACATTACATCTGACAAATTGTTACAGACCTGGGATTTGTATTTACAATAGTGGTGTTGCACTGAGAAACTGTGGGGGTGCCAAATTACACAAAATGCCAATTTCTACATAATGTTGCTGTAAACAAACATGTAAATTGGTGAACTTTAGAGCTGGTCTTGTTTGCTTTTTTTCATAGGTTTGAGACAGCAGGGCTCACTTTTTCTCCATGCTTCTATTCTTTATGCCAGTTGTTCCCAAACTTTTTCTGCAGGGCCCCTTTTGTAGGTATATATTTAAATATATATTTTGAGGTACATTTATATTTACCTCAACCACATACTATCACAAAAATGTTGTCTGCAACTTCGCCAAGTGGGAGATACATTTTTCTGGCACACTGAATAGTATGGTAGCATAGGTATTATGTTACCAGTCTGTTGTCATCATTTCTTCTCTGTGTTTACTGATGTCTGATTTACTCTGTGAGACTATCGCACAGTTCCTGATGGAATTTTATTTACATGCTTGTGTTTGTCTGCCATCTGTCACTTCATACAGCGGCATCGGCCTGGCCCTGTGTGAAAGACTGCTGACGGAGGACTGCCAGCTCCGGCTGTGTCTGGCCTGCAGAAACATGCAGCGGGCCGAGGCCGCGCGCTCCGCTCTCCTGGCCTCGCACGCCGACGCCCGTGTCGACTTGCTGCATCTGGATGTGGGCTCTGTGGAGTCGGTGCTCACTGCTGCGCAGGAGGTCAAGGCCAGGTACTGATACTGCCATACAGTGACGCCCTGACACTGTGGACACGCTGCTTTACAGCTTCTTTTTCTCTTAAATATTAACTGTAAATATGGAATTGAGGTTGATTAATCTTAAATGCATGTTTGTTCTGCCACAGGTACAACAGAATTGACTTTCTGTATCTCAATGCAGGAATTATGCCCAATCCACAAGTGAATATCAAAGCCTTTTTTAAGGGTCTGTTCTCCAGGTAAATATCCAACGCCACCTCTTGACTTTTTATTCTTTGCATCTTTTGATTTGTATTTTAACATTAGCTCAAAGCATGATGGCTGTGCACCGGAGCAGCTTGCCTGTTGTCTATGCTGTTGTGTAATAGCTTACCCTCTCACTGCAGCAATGCCATCAACATGTTTGCGACAGCAGAGGGCCTCTTAACTCAGCAGGACCTCGTCAACTCAGACGGCCTACAGGAAGTTTTTGCCACCAACCTCTTCGGCCATTTTCTCCTGGTACAACACACACACAGGAAATCTAAAAGATGATGACAAATCCCTTCATTTGACATAGTATATAAAGTAGATACAGTACTGTGTTGTTGCAACATTGGACCTGTTACATGTTTGGCATCTCTTAACCTGCCAGTGTTAGCAGCAGGTGTTTGTGATCAGTGTGTTCACAAATATCTGCTTCAAACTAACCTTCAAAGTAGTAACCACAACGTCACCAGACTCCCTTACAAATTGCAAGATTTTAAGAGTTATTGTGTGAGAAGAAACTAAGCAAAGTTCACAAAAGGATAACGGCAAATTCTAAATCATTTGTGCCTTCTTGTAAATTTGGCATTAAATTTAATACAGTTCTTTCCTTGTAAAAAAGTGTCTGTTGTGGCATTGCTGTTCCCGCCTGTCTTTGCATCTTCGGCCCATGTTGGGAGTTGTTGTGTTAGAAGAAACTTTAGAAACTCTGTGAAACGCTCTCTACAAATTATCCTTGACTATGTGGGCATTCTTGTTAACTCTGCAAATGTTATACATGAAAATATGTCTTTTTGTGTTAAAAGGTGTCATCTCCGTTTGTTTCATGTACGTGTTTTTGCTTTGACAGTGCTCTCTTTATCTCTGTGGTCCAGATCAGGGAGCTGGAGCCTCTGCTGTGTGAGGCAGGTCACACGTCCAGGGTAGTGTGGACCTCCTCGAGTAACGCCAGCCGCGCTGCCTTCAGCATGGAAGACATGCAGCACAAAAATGGGACGGAGCCCTACAGTTCCTCCAAGTACGCGTCAGACATGCTCAGCCTGGCACTCAACAGACACAAGAACAGCCAGGTTTGTCCGTCACACAGTCTGCAGATCACAAGGACAGCACTGTGGCTATTGCCTGCTTGTATTGATGTCCCATCACATAAATGTAGTCTTCATTTTCCTTTTCACAGTGTTTTTATGTTGCTTTTAGACAAGATCACAGAATATTTAGTGAAGGTAAAATCTAGAAGGAACTTTGTCCATATACTTTTTCCTATTTCCTATGAAAGAAATAGTTCACCAATGGATGAAAATGTCCTTCTTATCTACTCACACGCATGCAGATGGAAAGTCAGGTGAAGTTTCCTGGTCCACAAAACATTTCTGCAGCAAAATAGTGATGCTGCATTCTCCTAAGCAACTGAAGTAGATGGGGACACTTTTTTTCACTGTGTTTGAATTTGAAAGGTTTGGAATTTTGTTCAACGTGAAATTTGTCACTAATTTTTTTTTTTTTTTTTAAAGTATAATCTTACTCATAGATAGAAACCCCATTTTATGAAGACTGGGTTAAAAACACCACACGCGTCCTTTAAGAAGACATTCATCTGTTGTGTTAAGTAAGTGTTTTCCTCTCTTTGTGACAGGGGCTGTTCTCCTCCGTAATATGTCCAGGACTGGTGATGACTAATCTGACCTACGGTATCCTCCCCTCCTTCTTCTGGACTCTCATCATGCCCTTCATGTGGCTGGTGAGTGAACGTTGATTTTACTTCTCTGTGTTGAATATTACTGGAGTTGTGTAGAAACTGCATCGTGTTATTGTGATATATTTTCAGATCAGGATCTTCACCAACACGTTCACACTTACACCGTACAACGGAGCAGAGGCACTGGTATGTTTTCAACCCCTTCTGTTGCAGTCCTTATGAAAATACCTCCCATACCAGGATTAGCGTCTCTACATTGAATGTAGTCAAATCATGAAGTCCCGCTCTGGCTTTTTTCACAGCATTGGCTGTTTCTTCAAGACCCAGAGTCTCTGGATCCGAGAGCAAAGTATCACAGTTTAACATCAGGACTTGGAAGAAACTACACTCAGCCTCGACAGGTGAGCAACCAGAGGACCACTATTTCTAAATATCAGCAATTAAATTATTGATCTGAGAGACTGGAGTCATTTATCAGCTTCTGAAGATGATTCGTATAAATCCAATTGATTTAGATTTTCTGTATGTTTGTTGTTCAGATGGACATCGATGAAGAAATGTCTGAAGTCCTCTACACAAAACTCGTTGAACTTGAGAAAGTAGTCAGAAGGAAACCGAGTGAGAGAACTGCTGACAAGGAAGATGACGGACAGTGAGATCGAATAGAGTATAGAGTCTTTTTTTAATGGATGGTCTTTGCTTTGGGAAATAAATCATGTGCAATTTGTAATGAATGCAGTAACCGTGTTGCTATTATTTTCATTCCTGCAAGTTGCATCATTGAGTTATGTGCCTTTTCTGTCTGATATAATTTCTACTTAAAGCAACAACAACTTTTTTGTTGATTATGGCGGCCCCTGTGGACAAAAATGGTACACACACTGTCGCCTCCTGTGGTCGAGTTCTTGATCTGGCCAGCATGTCCATTTGTTTTGAAAGCAATTGAAACAAAGACACAACACATTTTTATTATCTGTGGCTGTGTAGGATTAATAACTGTAATATAAGGATGGTGAATCAAAGTAAACCTTGTTTCTAGTGACGCACCATCATCCTATAGAGCAGCTTCTTTCCTCAGGCTGTGAAAGTCAGCACTCCACCTCAGGGAATGGTTTTAATTTTATGACCAACTAGATCCTGATAAGTCGTAATCCAATCCGGTGATCCAGCTTCTTGCTGATGTAGGTCATATAGAGACATCAGTGTTGAATTGAGACTGTTTCAGAATCAGTTAAAACCTTCATGACTTGGTGTCTTTTTCATATTTCGGTATTGAATAACTAGCTGTTATTTGTTCAAATCCTTTTAGAAACCGTAATGCTGGGTCAGCAAAGTCATGTGAGATCAATAACCAGCAGGCGTCTCATGTGTCGCTGCCTTCTCGTTGTAATGTAAACCACTGCCTGCTTGTGTGTCTTCCTCTGATAGCTGTATCATGTTGCTTCTTGCCTTACAAACTTTCCTGAGGCCATCGACCGACCACCAACACTACCATCCGTTGCCTCTCTTGCCAATAGGCAATAGGCCGAACTATTTCACAGATGCCCACAGGGGACTTAAGAATCAACTTCCTCCTTTTACAGTCTCTTCTGCACAGCCTTTTGTTTTACTGATCTTATTCTGAAGTCATCTTGTTTTACTGGTCTTTGACGTCATGGACTTGGTCGAGGTCAACTGGGATCTGCTGGTAAAATGTATTATTTTAACTATATATCCTACCATGCAGCCTGGACAGCCGCTGTGGGAAGTCCTCTTTGGTCCCTTTCAGTCATCGCTCTGGTTGACCCATTGCACAGGTTTTTGTTGAACATAAGATTACTTATTTCCAAAGCCTTCATACAAAATAACATCCATCTGTTAAGAGGACTTTCTACAGCCCAGAAGCATGAAAGGCCACTCCAAAATACAAAGCCGTCCTCTCAGCCATCTGAATGTACCAAATGAAGGTTTTGTGGCAGCTGATTCCAAACTTCTCAACAGTGATGTCTCTTTTGTAGCTAAATACGAAGGACATGAGCTTTCGTTAGAAGTGTCTTTGTCAGTTTAGTAACTACCCTGTTGGTTGATAAAGCACTGAATGCTTTCCAAAATACATTTCTGTTCTGCTGCTATGCTTTGAGCCATCCAGACCTCTGAGGTCGTCAGGAACAGGTCTGCTTTCAGTCCCTAGAGTCAAAACTAAACACGGAGAAGCAGCGTTCAGTTATCAGGCGCCACATATCTGGAACAAACTGCAGGTCTGCTCCAACTCTCACTTCTTTCAAATCAAGGCTGAAGAGCTTTCTGTTTGCCACTGCTTTTCACAGAAGCAAGACTTCATGCCCCTGTAAAGCACTTTGAGTTGCCTTGCGTCTGAGTTGAGCTTTACAAATAAACTTTCTTTGCCTTACCTGAAACCTTTTGTCTTTCTTTTTTTAAGTCAAGTATGTCAGTGTCATAAAGACATACAACATATTCATAATAAATCAAAGAGAAGGCTATAGCAAATGTGGCTCCCAGCGTCAAATACAAAAAATAGAATGGACACGTTCACAAAATATATCAGCAGACAAATCTATCTAGCCAACCCGATCTGTGTGCTTTTGCTAACAGTGCACATTGGCAGGATTAGCTGACAATGTGAGGGAACAGAGAAGCGTCCCACCTTGAAGCTGCCCACAGCCGAGGGCGTCACTTTGTGTTGAAAAAACTCAGACGGAAAAACATTCTTCGACGTGACATTCAAGGCAACATAATGGGGAGGTCGTATGTGGCCAGAGTGGATAATTACAGTATGGATATCCAATGTTATGTATGCGGTGGTTATAGTCTACAGTATGATGATCACATCTATGATCCAATGAACAATAACTGTTTTCCTGCGCAGGTTGAAGGCTGTTTCTCAGCCTTATTATGGGTTACTGTTCAGATTAGGTCCTTGGTTAAAGTTTCGTCACAATATCGCAGCAGAATCAGCAGCAGCCAGATCCAACTGCAGCGCTCATTCTGATTTTTTTGTTAATATTTCTCCTTTCATGTGAGTTTAATATAAAAGTGATATGTCACATACAGTCCAAATGTTGTTTTGATATGTGTAACATGTGCAAGTTTGGATGTATGCCCGTGAAATGACAACCATTTATCCCGGCAACTGGTCTGATTCGTGAGTTACATAAAAGGAGCTGACAGGTCCTGTAGTGTGTAAGAATTATCATGCACAGGCCGGAGTCATCGGGGATACTGAAAGGGAACAAAGGAGCGTAATGAGGGAAGGAACAGTTCTTTATTTCCTTTAGGAAATCTCAAATTTACTGCAAGGTGAGCCATCATTCTACAGGGAAGTACTGATATTGCGCATTTGTTTTGTGAGAAACTTGCTTTTAATTGATACAACATATCTGAAAGAACCTCCTCACCAGATCATTGCAGGGGGAGGACTTGTAAGATATTAGTGGAATCCTTTCATGGATTTTATATCAGCTGAACTGTTGTCAGCACTCTAACCAACATCCTACAAGACTTTGTGTGGGGACTTTGAACGTCACATGGAATCAATTGAGGTTTAGGGATTTGATGTCTTTTACAACTTTTTATAAGTTGTGACTTACTGTAAATACAAAATTCCTAATATCAAGAGTCACTTTAGAGTTATCATTTATTTTAAATGAGCTGTCCTTTAAGTCGCAGTAATATTCAGTATTGTTATGATTGTGTTATATATGTTGTATGTATAAGAGAGTTCTTATATTTTTAAGGTAAAGATTCAACATGTGATTAAGGGTGCAGCCTTGATCTTTTTTTTTTACCTTCACTACTCATTATTTGGTTTGCATGTGTGCATGTTTCATTAAGGTCTGTGTGACATGTCGCTCCATCAGTCTGCTCATTACAATGGGCTTTTAATTTATTTTTTGAGTAATCAGTGTAGACCTTTTAAAGACACCTCCAGAATATAGTCTCTGTTGAACAAGCTGGACAAATGGACAAATATTTCAAATGAAGTTTTTCTTCAAGTTAAATTCAACCTGCCTCAGTTTGGCTTTCAGTCCTGAGTACATCCCCACCACTAGACATAATGCAAAAGTAATTCAAATGTTAAAAAAAGAACACTACTTTATGGGCTAGTTTTCTGAGTACTGCCAGCGTGCGTCAGTGACTCCTGCCCATCTTTGCAGCGCCAAGCCGACTGTTTCTTGTGCTAATCTATTTAAACAGAGAACACAATTTTTATTCTAAAACTAGGTCATGTTTAGGTTTGAGGAACAAATGTCCACTCTCACAGCGCAAACATAATGGCATAATGTCTCATTTATCCTGCCTTAATAAGCCATTATGAGGGAAAAGAAAATCCAATCAAGTAACTTAACCTTTGGCTTTCATTCTTGACATCCATGAGGTCTCAAGTTACACAAAGAGGCTCCCTGAATGCCTCTTCCAGCAGTGTGACGGCTCTGTGTGTGCTGGAGAGCAGTCTGGCAGATATGATACCACCAGCTGTTACACAGCATGCCCCTACTGGCCCCAAACACACTTGTGCTGCTTTTTATAAACCCCCAAATCCAACTTAATCTCGTGATACGCGTGTCTGTAGCATCAGCAGAGGGTCACAACAAGGTGCTGCTGAGTTTTTCTGACAGCGGCGTGTGGAGCCAGCTGTGTCTTTGGAAACAAATGTAGACGCGGGGTGCGATTCTGGATGTGTGTCAGTGTGAACATCTGCAGGCAAACGGCGGGACATGCATTTAATAACATGCGTGCACATTCTGCACGTGTGCCCAGTCTCGCTTGTTGTCCATTTAATTTTTTAAAAGGACAGAGTCTGGTTTTCAGCAGCAACATAACTCTGCAGCTTATTGAAAGCTCCCCTCGCATGTGACATCCTCTCAGACATTAAAACCCGGATTACAGTTGGAGGACATGAGAGCGCGTCGTTACATAATGTAAATAAAAACATTGCAGCCGCTCGTGTGTTCAGATTGGTGCGCGCGGCACGGTGTCCCGGATGGTGCTCGCACCGGAAGAGAAGGGGCAGCTCTCCCAGCCATCTTGTGGCAGCATCCAGCGAATTGTTCGCATCAAGCCTCGTAGAATCGGAGGTGAATCCCGCTGAAGGGGCGCCATCATGCCCGGACACCTGCAAGAAGGCTTCGGCTGCGTCGTGACCAACCGGTTCGACCAGTTATTGGACGACGAGTCCGACCCGTTCGAGATCCTGAAAGCTGCTGAAAACAAGAAGAAGGAGGGGGCCGCCGCTGGGTCCACCAAGACCGCGGCTCAAGCCGCCAAGCAGCCGAAGAAGGAGTCACAGAAGGACAGAAAGAACCCGCTGCTGGACAAGAAGGAGGAGTCGCAGGCTCCAGTGCCCCTGAAGAAAGAAGGTAACATGTCCCCCTCGCTCTCTCGCTCGTGAGCACTTTTATGTTTATTTTCGTCGTTTTCGCATCAACTGTCATGTGCAGCTCCTGTTAGCTGCTTTAGCCGCTGCTGGTCGCAGCGAAACACAGCGTGAGGTCAACACTGAGCTCAGCTAGACAACAAGAGATGTCTGGCCGGGGTCATCGCGAAGCGCAGGTGCATCCACCTGCAGGGGAGCGTGCGAGGCGGAGATGGTTCCACCTGCCTCCGACAGGAAGGTGTAGCGTCGGGTCGTCCCGCTGCCTGGAGGAGGATGCTTCGTGCGCCGTCTACGCAGCTCCGTTAGCAGCTGCAGGCTTTGCAGGGCGAGTGCGCAGGACGTTCACCTGCCTGCCGTGAAAACTGCTGACGGCTCTTTGTTTGGGTTGATGATTTCAGCCCCGGGTGGAAATTTAAACGTATTGTTTGAAAATGAGTCGACTCAAATTGAGTTAACAAACAAGAGCACCGAGTTAAAGGAAAGGGAGGCCCGCAGATAGCCAGCAGTGATAACAGTTTCACGGACAGTCTATCAGCAGCAGAGATAGTTTGCATGACATTCAGCATGCTCCTGCACACACACAGCTCAAAACAGCAAGCGTTTACTGTCCAGGGCAGACGACTGCATCCAGAATTATTATTCTAACAGAAAAATAACCCCTCTTCTGTAGGTTTTGACTCTTTGTTTATGCTCCTGTGACTGTCAGGTATCAGGCGGGTGGGCCGAAGACCGGACCAGCAGGGCCAGCCTGGTTCCCAGCATCAGGGCGGTCAGGGCGAAGGACGACCTGGAGACAAGAGGCCGGACAGGAGACCTCCCCGCGAGCGCCGCTTCGAGAAGCCTGCTGAGGACAAGCCTGAGGGAGGTGGAGAGTTCTCCACAGACAAGTGAGTAGCTGTGATGAACGACTAAGAGCATATTTAATCATGCTGTTTAGCTCAAGGCTGTCTGGTGCGATCACAGGATCATTGTGGGGGGGGAAGCAGGGAGCGAGTGTTTGATATAATCTTGGAAGCTGGGCTGTCATTCTGTGTCACGTGCGCTTGTAAAGACAGTTTTTTAAATTCAGATATTGTCTGTTTGTGTCCCATCAGGCCTTCTGGAGACAGGCCCCCGAGAGGGCGTGGTGGTGGCCGGGGTGGGCGTGGTGGAAGAGGACGGGGCATGGGCCGAGGAGACGGCTTTGACTCCCGTGGGAAACGAGACTTTGACAGACACAGCGGCAGTGACAAATCGTGAGTCAGTCCCGGACTCGGACGTTTGCAGACTGGCGAATCCAGAAATAGAAATGACTACATAGAAAAGCACCCTGTTGTTTTGATTTTTATTTACTATCATAACTTCTTGAGCCCTGGCCGAGGTTGCCAGAATCAGGTGGTACTGTTAACGGCCTTTTTAGTTTTTTTGTCTATATAGGAGTCTATTGGAAGTCTTAAGTCTTAAAGGTGCACTGTGTAGTTTTAGGGAGGAAATTTAAATCAGGAGGAAAGACCTCGACATTCTGTTATGCCTAAACAAACCCTTATGACTGAATAAACAAACTGACCTTGAAGGACGACACAATTTCATACAGTTTTAAGTTGTTTATATGTGGCGGACCCTGCCACCTTTCTGGCTTCAAACAGTGTTCTGGGGACTTTATTGTTTTCCTCTGAGAACAGCTTGTTTATTAAGTTAAAGAAAAAACAAATATTTATGTGTTTATATTATTACCTCATTATTATTGTAAATATTAAGATTCTGAGTTTTAATTTCTTCTCCAAAACTGCATTGTGCCCCTTTTTTAAGAAAGTAATTTTAATGTCGTCCCAGATAAATATGAGTGGCGCCCTCCCCCCTCCAGGTTAAGCTACTTTTGACAACACATTTGAGGTCAAAGGTTGTTCTTGGTTTTAGACCTACTGTTCATTGTGTGCTGTATTTTTAGAACACAAACGTCAATGTGTGTCTGTGTGTGTTTTCCTGTCCGCTCGGTCCAGCAATCAGAAAACTGAGGAAAAGCGCGCCGGCAGTGGCTCAAACAACTGGGGCAATGTGAAGGATGAAGTGAGGTGAGTTCTGGAGAACAGACACACAGCCTGTTTCCTCTGAGCGCTTCTGTCCGCAGGATACTGATGCACATCTGAAATGTGGTCGACATAGAGTGGCTCTATTTCGCAACAGTTTAAATGGAGTAGTGTCTGGTACATACTGTAATTTTGGTGTTACAGTGCAGGCATCAAGAGAAAAAAAAAGACTCAAGTTAGTTGTGTCTTCTCATTAAGTGTATGATAACATTAGGAAAAAAAAGGATGTGACACACAGTACAGATTGTATTTGTGGGCTAGCTTGGAAAGCTACCACTGAGAGGTGATGTATATCATTATTGAGGAGGTGGCTGTGTGTCTTTGTCCACAGTGAGGCTGAACAGACTGCTGCTCCTGAGACGGCCCCAGAGGGAGAGGAGAACGCACCTGCCGGCTCCGAGAACAAGTGAGTATCCATTTGCATTTACGAGCGCTGGGTAAAGAGATCTGTCTAACGACTCCATAAAAAGTAGTTTGAAGCGTTGCAGTCCTACGTCATCACAGTGTTCCGTGTCGCAAATAGTATCCCTGCATGTGCGTTTTGGTCACAAAGCTTCAGAGCAAATGGGATAAACATGGTCACCAACCTTTTGGCCTCGGGATTAGAGAGCATGTATAGAGCTAAGAGGATTGGCTGTTTTGCGGTTAAAGGTCCCACATTGTTTGTGTGCCGGCTTTCCAGGGAGAACGAGGTGGAAGAGGTTAAAAACGAAGGCCCCAAAGAGATGACCCTGGACGAGTGGAAGGCCATGCAGGACAAGGAGCGCACCAAGGTGGAGTTCAACATCCGCAAGCCCAACGAAGGAGCCGACAGCCAGTGGAAGAAAGGATACGTGCTGCACAAGTCCAAGAGCGAAGATGTGAGTTTTCGTGATTGATGATATCATGAAGGATGGAAACTCTTTCCTTAGACTACACCAAGCTCAGCTGTCCACCGCCTCCCTGTGCAGGCTCATGTTTCAGCTCCATCACACATCACTGTGACCTGAGACATCCTTTTAGTCTTTAAGTAGTTTTTTAATTGTATAAACTTCATCCTTTGACTTGGATTTGTAAAGGAGCAGTTAGTAGGATTTAAGAGGATCTATTAGCAAAAATGTAATATTTATAATAATGCTGTCATTAGTGTATAATCACGGCAAACAGTGGTTCTTTGCTTTCATTACTGATCCTCTTATATCTACAGAGGCACTGGGTCCTCTTCCAAGGAGTCCGCCATGTTAACCAGCCATGTTTCTACAGTAGTCCAGAACAGACAGAACAAACCCTGTCATGTTTTTAGCAGCCACTGTAGGGAAGTTGAGATGAGGGGTGTTAAATTGGTTGTAATCTGCAACATCACTGCTAGATGTCACTATATCCTGCACACTGGACCTTTTAACATTTTAACCAGTCAAAAATGATCTACTCTTGCTGCCGAGCATTATTATTTAACTGGTAAATTTTTAATCTATTTTTATTTTTATTTATTTGAATTATCGATCAGAGTGCAAAAAAGGAGACTACAGGAAATGAATACTAAGCAAAAAGGTTTGAAGGCTGCAACAGCCAATTGTTTTTAATAATGATTAGTCTTCTGATGAATCTGTTTATTGTTTTGCGTGGAAAATGTGAGAAAAAGATGTACATCAGTTTGTCAGAGCTCATAGTGATGTGTTCAAGTGTCCTGTTTATCTGACAAAACATCTATTTATAAAGCCGGAGCCAGAAGAGGTTTGACTGAAACGATCAATCAGTTATGAAAGCAGCTGCAGATTAATTTTGAAACTTACTTCCAAAGCTAACGGCCTGAGTTTTTGTTCATGATTGATTTATTTAAAAGAAGATTTAAAATCTAGTATGGTGACTTCTGTGTGGTGTGTGTCACCAGGTGATTTGTATTAATGAAAAACCTTCTGCTGTCTTCACATTTCAGAGGCCTGTTGGTGCTTTGATTGACGCCCCAGAGACAGAAGCAGAGACGACCACTCTGTTCCACAAGGTGCCTGCAGCTCTCACACACTATTCACCCACACAGTCCATGAAAACATTCAGTGTTAAAAATCTGTAGAAACCCACCTGTTTCAAAAAATGGTGAGGTGTTTAATAGACCTTCAAACGTTGAAAATGGTTTATTTATTTTATTTTAGGGGGCTCCAGAGGATACCAAGGCTCTAAAAACAGCATTGGTGCTACACTGTGAAACCCAAAGAACACACATGTTCACTATCTTCATCAGTGGTTTAAAAACAAACCTCTCAGTACAGAGAACAGTCAGTGTCTAAACATGTATCCACCATCTGCTCTTATCAGCAGGCTAACCCTGACGAGTCCGCCGACCACCACTTCCGCAAACCAGCCAACGACATCACATCCCAGCTGGAGATCAACTTCGGAGACCTGGGCCGCCCCGGCCGCGGGCGTGGGGGAGCTCGCGGAGGCAGGGGAGGCCGCGGCGGCGGGGGAGGAGGCACCAGGACGGCACGCGGGGGAGGACGGTCCGAAAAGGTAACGACAAAAGCTGTTGTCGCAGCCAACGACAAAGGTTTAGTGTCGCTCACAAAAGACTGAGCTCAGTGACTCTGAACAGGCGATAGAAACCACTGACTTGGAAAACCTGCTGTGGAACACTGAGGCCCTGAAATAACAGAGCAGTGAGCACACAGTCCACGATGCCAAACTCGCACACTGAACTCGTGGCAGTGATACGGTGGATTTGACTAGCAAATGTTGAGTTTTATCAATTAAGAGTTTGTCATAAGTAATTATTAACAGTATTTAACTGTCAGGTATCGCAAGCTGGCATCAAATTCTTACTCTTTTTAAATGCCTTTTTAAATTTAGGTCTGCAACTATTTTTGTTATCAATATGACGTATATTTTGTGTGGTTGATAAAATATCAGAAAGTAATGATTATCCCCCCTCTTACAATTATCTAAAACCCAAGGTGGCGTATTCAGACTGTTTTGTTGGACTTACAGTCCCAGCATACAAGAATGTTCAGTTTGCAATTATAGAAAACTGAAAAAACATTTGCAAAAATGTTCACTTAGAAAAGGTTTAACCAATGAACCTTCTAGCATTTATGCCTCACAAAAGGGCTTGAAAAATCTGAATTTCTGCAGACTAATCAAATAATCGACTTTAACTTTCAGCTCTACATAAATCAGATATTTACTGGTTGAAAAAATGCCACCAATTGTTTTTTTTCTTCCTTTTATTGCAAGTTTTATTATGCAAAGTTATACTGCTCCTTTTTATGTTTTGAGAACAACAAATGGAAAAGGGGCTTTGTGGGAATACCTGTTAACATTCCAGAATGGACATCATCTGTTAATATTATAAGAATAAACTTGGGTACCTGATCAGAACTAGCATAAAAAATGTCACTTATCTTTGTCTTTCTGGGAGACGGTGGAGTTTTTATACATTTTTTGCTCAAACTGCTAAGAGAGCATTAAAAGTGAACCACAACATTCATTTTGCTGAAATGCTCCATCGAGCTATGGGTGACACCTTTCATGTACAGCAAGTAAAAACACTGATTACAGCAGCTTTAACGTTCGCTCTCTTAACCTTGTCCCGCTGTCCATGTGTTTTGTTCCTCCAGGCGAGTGGAGTGTCAGTCCCCAACGTGGATGATCCTGAGGCCTTCCCAGCCCTGGCCTGAAAGGCTCCTTTTCCACCACCAGCCCACCCATCAGCCCTTCCGGGCCCCTCCTCTACGAGGCTTGCATGCTTACCACATCTTCAAGTATATAAGAAAACAGAGGGAAAAAAAGATTTTAAATGACAAAAAGACTGTCATCCCATACCACTCACACCACCAGAGGACTAAAATTTTACCTGTTTTAAAGGAGAACAAAAGACAAAAAAAAAGGCGGAAAAAGGACCTCTTGTTACACTGAAGTTTTGTATTTAGGAACATGAAAGCAGGGATGTTTTCATACTTTTTTTTTTCCTTTTTTTTTCAGAGATTATGCATACTTCATTGATATTTTTTGTGCTGCTTGAATTTATGCATTTCTGCGATTAGGTTGAAGTGTGTGTACATCTCCCCCTGAAGCTTTTGTGCTTTTCTCCTCATGACTTCAGCTCAGTATTAAGGGGTCATCTTAGAAAAGACTTTCTACTGGAATTTTTGTTCCCAGTAATACACACTGATGTGGTAGCACTACACTACATAGAAAACTCGTACTAGATATCTGAAGTATGGCTTAACATGCATTTAAAGTGTAATTACTCTGATCCTGACTACCCATCCCTTTGCGAGGCACAAATTCCGGATGGGTAACCAGGCAAAGTGACTTCCTACTAAAGCTTGGTATTTTTCTGCTTGTTGTGCAGTGAACGTAAATGCCTCTATTCCTATTTTTTTTTTGTTTCTTTTTTTTTTTTGTTTCTTTTGATAGCTTGCCTTTTTTTGGTGGACCAGTGGTTAGTATTGCTTCCCCTGTATCCCCTGATCCAGATGTGCTACCTGTGTTTTCAGGGTGTCCCAGGGCCCAATGTATATCTTTAGGCTGGTCCTCGTAGGTCATACAGACTGTACTACTTGTAACTTCAGGACCACTAAGCAAATATTGTATTTTTTTGTTAAGGGTGTGTGTGCACTTATGTGTGCGTGTGTGAGTGAGTGTGTGTGTGTTTGTGTGCGCGGGTGTGAGCGTGCGTTACAATGTGTGATTTGAATGTGTGAATTTGACAGCTAGTTACTTAGCATTTAAGTATTCCTCTACTACGAACTTGCCGTTCTCAAACCGCAGACGGCAAGTTCTTGTGTCTTCGGAGAAGTGATTGTTGAAATCTAGGTGAGAATGATGAATAGACCGTGGACATATCGCGCTCTTACAGTATCTGTAATGTCGTTCAGATCTCAAAGCACTTGGCTTTATCGGCACCATTCCTCTGAAGATTGTTTTTTCTCCTTCTGTAAACCATATTTGCTGTTTCTAATTTTTTTTTATTTCGTCAGTGCAGCAGCACCAATGCATAATTTGTCTGAAAGAAATGTCGGCTGTCATCGTGGAACAATCACGAGCTACAGAATGTAATGTAAGCTAATGGTGCTTTCAGCCACCTGTGTCAGCGTTTCCAGTGAGCGTTTTATTTTAATGAAGCGGGTATATTTCACATTGGGGTAGGGTGGGATGAAGGAGTGGGAGGGGGGTTGTGAACATGGAGTAAATAATAAAGCTTTACATGCTGTGCTCTGCAAAGACTTGCTGGTGATGCACTGATACAGATGGCTGGAGCAGTTTTCTTGTAGGACTGTTTGAGCCACATGACGGTGAAACTTTCTCTGCAAACATCCCTGTTCTAATAAATTGCTTTAGAGGTGTTACATGTATTCTGACAGTGGCTGTTGGGTTGTTTAAATTCAATACTGTGATTTTAAAGGTGTAAACAAATGTGCCGAAAGACTCTTAATTGTTTGAGTGTGATGCAGCTGCGGTGATGTCAGTACTACACACGTTAAATCTGATGTTAACTTTAGAGGGACGTAAATATTCCAGAAGGCTTTGATTTACAATTAGTTGCTAGTTTAATGGTGATGTCGCTCAGTGGTTAAGTTGCATTGTGGGTAATGTGGGTAATGTGGGTAATCCTGCTTTTCAAATCCTGCTGATTTGAAAAGCAGTCCACTGGTCTAGCGCTGAAGTCCCAAAAACCTGTTGGACCTATTATGGACAGTTTAAAAACAAATTCTCAGAACTGAACTAGCATAACTAGACATATTGCCTGTTTTCGAAATGCATTTTTCTGCCTTTTCCAACCCTGGTGCCTACGCTACCCATAATGCATAGTGACATCATTTGAAGTTTGTCAGGTTATATGCATCATCAAGAGGGCTTTATACTACTTCCTTTTTGTTTGTTTTTACACATAGGCCTACAGTAGTACCCCCCAAGACCTATAACCACACTTTAATGTAAAGAAAAAAATATATATGTGGACTAACCCTTTAACAGTATAATACAGCAACCTTGCAACAGCTCTTACATTTCATATTGTAAAGTTGGCGCCTCTATTTTTGAGCAAACTCCTTGTTTTGAAAGATATAACGACCAGGTCTAGAGAAGAATTTTGAAAGAAAACTGAGTTTTCAGTAGACATATTCAAAGACGTTTTCAATCTCAGTTTATGTGGATACACTTAGTTTACTTTATATTTAGCTTTCAAGGTTGCTAAAGTAGCTAAGTGTACTTTTACAACAACCTGAAGCCGACACGGTGCTACATTAATATTCAGAGTATGTTAAGCTAGTTGAGTCAAGATGGTTCACTTCTTTCCATTTCCGCTCTCGCAGACGAAATTCCACCACTTGGCTGAGACTGTCGTACGCATGTGCGGAGGGGACTCGCAGGCTTCCGTCTGAACTTCGTCGTACTCATTACGTAAACGATGGCACCGCTTCATAAACGTCGGCAGCAGCTCGGTGACAGAAACTTGTCACCTGGAGGAGCGTCTGCCGCGTCCGAAAGAGCCGCACCCGGTGACGGTTCCACGCTGTTTCTGAAGCTGCTGGCCGCGGGGTTTTACGGAGTCAGCTCATTTCTCATCGTTGTCGTCAACAAAAGCGTCCTCACCAGCTACAGGTAGGTCCAAAGTACAAGCGGGAGCTCCAGGAAACTTCGTCTCGGACGCTTGACCACCTGTGTGTCGGCGATGACAGCTTAATGGTGGGAGCAGAAAGTCTCTCTCAGTTTTCGATTGTGTTCATACTCCGAGAGGAAATGTGTCCGCCTCAGTGTGTTCACTCCTCCAACAGTGACAGCAGAGCTAGGACTTGAGAAATACTTCAGTCATGTTTCCCCCCCAACACACCTCTGTGACCATGAAGGTGTTGACAAGCCACCAACCAAACTACATTCACTTTTCTGAGTATTAAGGGAAAAATCCTAAAAAACATTTTTTTAAAAATGTACCTTTCATGTATTGAGTGATGAAAGAATTATTTATAAATTAATAAATAAAAAGTAAACAGCTGCACAGAATATTCAGATTAAGGAAGAAGTTTTACCAGAATTTGATAGATTATCTTATTTATGTCGCCTTACTTTAGGAGGGTGTAGTAACATATTCTTCCTCTTACAAATTAAAAGTTTAATTCATATAAAAAATAATAAAATAAAAAAAAAAAACATCTCACCCTGTCACCATTTAGTAGTCTCAGGGGTTCAGGGTTGTTCTGGTATGACCATTCGCTGACCTTTGACTCATCTTTATTTGTGCTATACTGTTAAACTCAGTTTTACCATTCAGCACTAGAGTTGTCTCTTTTGGCTGGAGCGGCTGTCAGTGAGCGCAGGTTGCACAGTTTCACAAAGTCAAGATCTTTATTATCCAGCAGGGGGATCCATGCAGTGTTATATAGTAAAGCCCAACAGATATAACAGCTGGTGGCCTGTCACAGATCTGTCAGCGTCGACGTATAATGGGCCAATATGTAAACCTGATTTGACCACATTTGAGGGATCATTTTAAAAAAATGTCAGCATTAACTTTCCTCATACCATTGTCTGCATGTTTTACAGATTTCCATCGTCAACATGTGTCGGAATCGGTCAAGTAAGTTCCGTCCTAAGTTGAGTCACAGAAAGCTCCTGTTCACCTGAGCAGAGCCTGGTACACTGAGTCTCCTCCTGCCTCTGTATCTCTGCAGATGTTGGCTACAATCGTAGTCCTGAGGACTGGGAAGCTGTTGGGTGTGATCTCATTTCCAGATTTGGATCTGAGTACGCCGCGCAAGGTGAGACTGTGCAGTAGCTCTAAGATACATGATAATAAGAAGAATTTCTTACTGAAGACCAAAACTGTTTTTTGTGTGTGTCTGTGTGTCTCTCCAGATGTTTCCACTGCCTCTGCTGTACGTCGGGAATCAAATTTCAGGGCTGTTCGGGACTCAGCGACTCAAGTTAGAGCTCATTATCTATTAATTGCCGTGTTATTGCATGATGTGACACATCACTTCCTCAGAATGAATGTTGTCCTCTCTCCTAGTTTGCCCATGTTTACAGTTTTGAGGAGGTTCAGTATTTTTCTCACCATGGTGTTCGAGGGAATCTTGTTGAAGTAAGTGAAGCTTTATTCAGAATGCTCCCGCGCCTGCGGATGAATGATCTTAATAACTCTAACTCATTTCTTTTCCTCTCAGAAAAACGTACTCTACGTCGGTTAAGATGACGGTTTTTACCATGATCTTCGGTGCGTTTGTTGCTGCCAGGTGAGATTGGCCACACAGGCCCGTACTCACAGTGTCCAGTTCACATGCAGCGTGTGTGAGCGTGCGTCTCACTCTCTGACCTGTTTTGTGTTCCGTAGCACCGATTTAGCGTTTGACCTTGTGGGCTACGTATTCATTATGCTGAACAATGTCCTGACAGCGGCCAGCGGGGCTTATGTGAAGCAGAAACTTGATTCCAAGGTGAGCGGAGCTGCTAATCTTACTGCCTCGCTGTGTGTGATGCGTCTTCGCTGCATCTTTTACTAAAGTGTAATACTGACACTGCTGTTCCCACAGGAGCTGGGTAAATACGGGCTCCTCTACTACAACGCTTTAATCATGATTTTCCCCACTTCGGCATACGCTTACTACTCAGGAGATTTACAAACGGTGAGCCTTTTCAACACAAATTGCTATTTATAATTCAGTTCCAGACAAGAAGAGTGGGTGCTGAGACTCTCCTCTGTGTGCGTGTGTGTGTGTGTGTGTTTGAGTGCAGGCGTTGGCGTATAATGGATGGTCTGATCAGCTGTTTGTTGTGCAGTTTGTGCTCTCCTGCGTCATGGGGTAAATCTCTAGATCCATCATTCGATAACACATAATGTCCCGCTCCGCTGCTCCCGTCTGACTCCTCTCCATTGTGTCGCGCAGCTTTGTTCTGATGTACTCCATCATGCTGTGCACGCTGCACAACTCGGCACTCACCACCTCCATCGTGGGCTGCATTAAGGTGAGTGGCCCTGCCCTCTGCCCTGTCCGCCGATAAGATTAGATAAGATACGTGCAGCGACTCTGTGTGTGTGTGTGTGTTTCCCGCAGAATATCCTCGTGACCTACATTGGAATGGTGTTTGGTGGAGACTACATATTCACCTGGACTAACTTCATCGGCCTGAACATCAGGTGAGACTCGCGCTTGAATAAACTGTGCAGTGTTTGAGGAGCTGGTGTGTCCTGCGGGGAACAGACTCTGTCACGTTTGTTTCCCACAGTATCGCCGGGAGCCTGGTGTACTCCTACATCACCTTCACACAGGAGCGAACAAGTAAGAACCGTCAAGTCACGTGGATCAAAACCTCGCTCAGACTAGAGGCTGCAGCGTATGCACATGTAGGATATGCTGATGGTAACTGAAATGTTTTGCATCGCATTTAACAGAAAAGGAGTAAACCCCAGAGTCCTGGCCCCCGACACTGACGGACGACAGACGTCCACAACACATTCCATGTTGCCTGTGCACTGTATGTGGAGACCGCACTGTTCAGATGTTCTACAATCATGTTTTTATGTATTCCGGGTTCCCACGCCTTCTTAAAAGTAGATGGGGACTTCTTTTAGCAGGCGTACTGGAAAGTCTCCAGAAGCCCAGAGATCTCAAATTGATTTGAAAATCCGTTAATTTACACCCTTTCATCTTCACTTGATCTTCATTCTGATCTTCACTGTAGCTGCTAAGCTAAAAGTGTGGGTGCACAAGCTCAACCGCACGTCGAGGGTGTAAATAACATCTTTTCAAATCAGTGGGATCTTAGGGATTCTGGAGACCGTGATTACGCCTGAAGAGCTGAATGGAGCTGTTTTTATTTTGTCTTTTTAGCCGTGTTTTCTACGCGTTTTAAAACAAGTCCCCATCTGCTTCAGCTGTTTCAGAGAATACTGTGACACTGTTTTACTGTAAAGCTCTAGAAATTAAGGGACTTTCCAGGCCCAGTTCATGGAACCACCATGGCGTAGTTTGAGACAAGGATCAATGTTAATTACTGTTACAACAATGAGAATTTGTATTTTGAGCATTAGCAGGCTTTACAGAAGCTCAGAGACAATTGAAAAAGGAGAGAGGCTTGAGTGTGTGCTGGTGTGAAGGCAGGGAGCTGTGGTGCACACACATGCAGTCAGCAGAACGTCACCTGCTTACTAATGTTAGGTAAAAGAAATATCTCACACAACTCAAATGTCTATGCCTGCACCAAATATATAAATCAAGCCATTTTTAATGACCCATGCCAATATGGTCTATTTTCAAATACTTTCAAGGCCTTGAATATTTCCTCAAATTCACAAACTTTTAAGGGTTGAACTGCCCATGGGACCCCTGTATTTCTTCAGTTCACATTAATGCTGTGATCATGTAAAGTTGTTTTATGAGACACAATTATCATCTTTTATACCTGTAATTAAAAGTGCCTTAAGTTTTATAATTATGTTTCACTGATTAAATACAAAATTGTGTATTTTTATACCTGATAAAGAAAAAAAATTCAAGGGTGTGGATTATTTTTATTCATGTTCACTGTTCCATCATTCCCTTTTCTCCAAACTGGCTTGTAATTTATTCATTATTTAAAGCAAAAACCCCACGTTGATTACATTTGTAAAATTTTGCTGACACTTGGCTGCCATCTTCCCAGACAACAGCCTGTGTTGTCCAGCAATGTGTGATGTGTATTCACATTAGGAAGAGGCTGCTTCGATGTCAGGATGGAGATCAATGTTTACACTTTAAACATAAGATATAAAATATAAATATATATTGCGTGTAAGTAAAAATAAAATCCACCCCATCTTCCAGTCAGTCTGTTGTGTTTTAGCTGTATTCGTGTGTGCAGTTTGAAAACTCACAACAACTCATACTCATTAATACATTTATTAAATATAACCGATGTTATTCCATCCATAGCCAGACTTGGAATACACTTCATTTTTATTCATGTCGTCATTTACAGAGAAAGAAAAAAAAAAAAAAAAAGGACATTATTGTCAACAAAGGGAAAGAAAAGACTACATGGATCAACGTTATTTGAGACAAACTTATCTTAAATTTGTGAATGTAAGTTCAAAGCTGGAGTACAAAGTAAAACACTTAAGCATTTAGCTGAACAGCTACTGTACCAACACAAATAAAGGTCTTCCAGGTCACGCACACTGTGTAAACCTGGTCTGTTAAACTGCTGGAAATCCACTTGCTGAGGAAAAACAGTTGGAACCAAGCACTTTGAGGTTTTAAACCAAAGGCAGCCAGCACTCAAACACAATGTGGGGCTTGTTTTTTTTTTTTTTATTAAACACACAAAAGATGAGGCCCTCCGCAACAAACACTTCAGATTGAGCAGGGTCACGCAGGAATGGGAAGTGCTGCCAAACAGAGAGGGAAAGAGGAATGGCTACGTTTTATTACACCCATCTCAGAGCAACACAGGCGAAAGATCCGTCAACAAAAAGCACAGCCTACGAGGAAGACCAGAAAATACAGAGATGAACAGACAGTTATAAAAAATTTACCAGCTGCTCAAGGTAAGAAATCTATACAAACTTTACATTAAAAATCATGGACATTCTGTCTAGTAAAAACAAAGCGTTGAGCAAAGCACTGACCATGAGAATCCAAAAATACAGCGATCTTCTACATGATGAGTTATAATACAGGACATCACTGATGTCAGCTGCTTTACACAAACAAACCTGCGGGGGGACTAACCCATTGGTTTATTTATTAGAATCAAACAAAGAGCCATGATGGAGGCATGAGCGGGTTCCGAAGTGAAGGAGGAGTGGAAATGTAATTTCTGCTGGGTTTCGACACCACTCCTTATCGATAAAGATGAGAAACATACAATCAAAGTGCAACTAAAGAGGGCCAGCACCAGCCTCGCTCATCTTGTGTTCGCCTGCTTTGCCTCGTTTTGACAACCTAAGCACAGAATTTTTAAAAACATGTCCCCTGTTTCATCAAACATTCAAATAGCTTGAACAGCAGTTACCCATCATAGTTTTCTTTTGTTAAAAAATATAAATATCTCTTGCGTAAAAAAATATCACGGGTGATTTCTTTTCTTTGAGTACAAATAGAAAAAGGAAAATTCTTGGCAAAATTTTGTCAGTCAGTCTCCAGAAAAGGAATAAAGACGATGGGTAGAAGATGTTTCGTAGGACTTGATGGAGCTGTGGTACTTTGGGATGAGCTTTGCAGGCAGTCAGTACATGGATGGTTTGGAGGGACGGGGAGACCAGCTGCTGTTTGGTTGGCTGTGTTCTTCAAGGTGTGATTTTCAGTGACCTTATCAAAGAGGGAGTCTTTGCTCTCAGGAGACACTGTGCTCACAGGCTAAGAGGGGCTCATCTTCCTCATCACCTCTGCCGATAAGAGGACCAGTAGGGACTATTTTTTCACCCCGATTCAGCGTCTATTAGTCAACATCACCTCAGTTCTCCTGCGTTCTGGATGGCTCCACCTCACTTTGGCCCAGCGGCTCTGCCTCTGTCCTGCATCTCTTGGCCGGCCTTTCATGTGCTGTCGCTGTGTCTCTGTGGTCCAGCAGAGGCTCCAGAGAACCATTTCTGTTGTGGCTGGGTGCACTGGGCTGGCTGCAGCCATTCGAGTTGTTGTCTGGAATTGGAGGAGGAGCTTCTGCTGCGGGATGGGAGGGACCGTTGGACTGAACTGACTCAGGTTTGACTTGATTAGCTGGCGGCAGCTGAGCGCCGTCCACTGGGTGGCTTGAATTGTGACCTGCAATACCTGTCAAAGAGCAGTTAGAAGTGAGTGGATTGAAACCATTTAAACATTAAATCACCCAAATTACAAAACTGTAGAAATATCTAGCCATGTAGAAGTTTTTGGACTTAGTTGACCAGGTTCTGAGATATTACTCTCTCAGGTTTCTGCCGTCATCTAAATGCAGTGGAGTTGAATGTGATTAGATTTGTTGCGCCCACAGTGCTCAGGGGAACTACTGTCTACCTAAGAATTAGCCCCCATTCAAAGTGTTGACACTGAGGCATATCCACTGTAAGACGTTTATAGACAGAAATTAAACAGCCACTGTCGTAATGTGAAGGCAGAAACTCAATAATAAACTGAGAGCTAGATACAATTAGTGGTACCTAAAAATAGACATTTTGCTCATCTGGTGCTCTGGGAGACGTGTATTCATTTCCTGTCATTACATATTTTAAATGACGGTAATGATGGTAACCTTTCCAACATGATGATGAAGCCACATTGAAACAGCACATCTATCTGTCAATGTTTTAACTTGTATATATTTTAATTTAGATCTGGGTTTGGTTTTAAAATGAAAATCGTCTTTAATATTCATCAGCTCACCGTTCTGACTGCTGCTGTCTTCCCTCTCCGAGTGGCTGGCGCTGCTGCTGGAGGTGGTGGGAGGAGGCGACGCCGCCCGGCTGGACGTCGCACTCTCCGTCTCATCTAGTAATCTGTCCATGTAGTCTCTGATGACAAACAGCAGCACACACGCCGTTACACACAGCCTTGACCTTTGATAGAGTATAAAATACTAATAACATACTAATATTTATGTAATCTTACACATCTTTACATCTTTAGCCTGTCTTTGTTCCCTTACAGTGACTGCAGGTGGGCCCTTGTCAGGGTGTTATACTGTGTCATGCCTTGTATTGTTTTATACAACCTTACAAGTAATTCCCAAATGTTTGCTATGGAAACATAAGGTGCTTTGGTTGTTGAGGTGGTATCACCACTTATGTTGAAACTGAATTCTTATATTTTTTTATTATTTCCCTTGAACCAGTTTAAGTAGGCTTGAACTTATTAGGGCATTCATTATCAACTACACTGATGATTATTTCCACCATCAATTGATTCATATTTATTCTATAAAATTGTGAAAAATGCTGGTAACAAGTTCCAAAAGCCCAAGGAGGTGTCTTCAAATTTCTTCTGTTGTCCAACCAACAAAAGAACAGCCCTTTCTTTACTATCATCAATGACAAAGAGAAGCAGCAAAAAAAGTTTGCAACTAATTTTCTTTATCATCATTGGTGCTCTAGAGCTAATAAACGACAAATTCATCCTCACAGACCAGGTTAGTCACAGTCTTAATACCTTTATCTTAGATTGAAATCTGGCTTCCTGCTGTTCCATCCCATTGACCAACACAAGGTGCCTTCTCTACTGTTGGAGCCTGGCAGTACATTACCGATGCACTGTATACATAAACTATAGTCAAAGGCTAAATTAATTACATTTTTACTAATTAATCAGAATTTGACATGTGTTGAATGAGGCCTAAATCCACATGGGATACCTTCACAGGAGTACATTATTTTAGATTCTACATAGAGCAGACTTCAGCAATAAACTCAAGAAATTAGGAAGATATAACCCATTCTATAATACAGTATATGGCCTGCACTCCAAAGTAATCCCTGAGTAATCCCTTGTAGACGATGCTCACGTTTTCTGAATGTAAATCTAAATGTAAAATCCAATGACATGGAGATCTGTTCTCTCCTTCTGTTGGCTAAAAAACAAACTCCTAGATTTCACTAATTCACACTAATTCACACAGGCAATGGACAAGTATTTTTGTTTTAACGTGTCAATCTGAAGCGGATGTTGATCACACAATGTAACGGTCGAGGAATAATCACACAGTGATCAGTGTTTAGACTGGTTGCCTATAAACCTTGCTTTCACTATGCTGTTATGTCTGTGACCAAGCAAGAACTGAAAAGGTGAAGGCAGTCTGACACCATTTTATCTGCTTTCACATCTCCATCATAGACTTAATGTATGACTAAACTCACATTCTGCCCTGTGCTGTTGTTGTTAGTTTCTACTCTGAGGAAAACTGTGTTTTTAGCAAAGCTTAATGTATAATGTGTGTCTGCAATAAGGACCCACCTGTGGCCAATTCATTTTCACAAAAAACTAATTGAGAATCTGTTTACATCAGCATTGTTTGCATTGCTATTATGAATCATGAAACCCCTTTTGGAATATTAGAAACAACAAACATAACCAAACACATCAACCTGACACAGTCTACATTAGCAACATCCTCAAAACTGTATATAGTCTTGTTTTTTTTTTTAAAACTTACGTGACACCAGGGTGAAGGTTGTATTTCCTTTTCCCAAGTCTGGTTTGCTGTGCAAAGAAATCATAACGCTCAGACTTCTTCCACATGTAATAAAAGGCCACACATTCTCCTACAGACCTAGTTCTCACCTGAAAGATTTAATTCAGCAGACATGAAATAGCAATTATTACCATCGTCTGAAGAGATTGATTCAGCACAATTTCAAAAAAAAAGAGACAAATCAAATTGTTTCTTTGGACTCTGACAAAAGTCATGTGATCTACAGACAATTTAGCTGTGTATAAACTTAGAAATTTGATTTGTCTCAAAATGCATCAAATATGAATGAATGTGGCTTTTAAACACTTCTCTTACCTTGTTGGCCTGTATTAAATGAAAGTCTTTCCCATAAGCTTTTAGTCCTTGTTCAAAATTTCTACATTCCTCTTCAGTCCAGACAGATAGCTCCTCTGTCACAGAGAGAACAAGTGTTAATCTGGCATCAGCAAGACAATCTAAAGAAAAAAACTCAGATGATTCAAGCGCAGAAGTCCATGTAACACCAAACATTTATATCAGAGAAAACTGAAGGTAAAACTATGAATGACTTGATTGTCTGCTTACCTCTGGCTGCTTTTACATTAAACCTAAGTCTTCTTAAAGCTTCCTCTGTGTCAAAGTCACATTTCACAAGCTCATACAACGCCTACAAGGAAAAGAGTGAACAAATCAGTTTATATCACCCATGTGAAAAGCTATAAACATGTTAATACAGCATGATCGCAACTCAACACATTTAAAGCAATGCTGGCGGTATTCAACATTTTCTCTTACTGTCAACAAGCCCATGAAAAGACCAACGTATTAGGCCGTCTCTCAACACTGTATGAATCCTTACCTGGCCTGTGGCATTCAGCCCAAAGTCCATTTCTTTCTACTCAAGATGTAAATCTTCCAAATTGGCTAAAAAATATAACGTTTATTTCTAAAAAGGGCTCAGTACTTAACTAGAACAGCTGGGTAGTGTAGTCTTTAACTAACATCAAACAAACTAGGGTTGGGCCAGTAGACAATGCAATCATCCTTCACCAATGGCTGACACGCTCTGACTTCTGAGCCTTGTAACGTCATAACTGTGTGATTGAAAATGCTTCCCACCCGAGAATGCAAAAAAAGTACTGTATGGAATAAGTTGGTCACGTTTGTGACATGTTCAGAAAATGAGAACATGAGAAGAAGTTTGTTGCTGCTCATGGTACTAACTTTTATCTGACTCCTCTCGCTACTAAGCGGAGCCAGTTTTCTCTGCTGGGTGAGAACATTGGAGGTTGCCGCATTCTTTTGGCATTCTCAAAATAAACAGTGCATTCGGCCATGGATTGATACATAATTGGTACCAAAAATAAATTATAGTAACAATTTCCATTGTACTGATGGAACATTTCACCAAGTGCAACAGTGGGGCTCACTTTTAACAGTTTTGGAAAACAATATGACGTAAAGAAACAGGACATGTCACACATGGGATTTGTCTTCTATAAGATAATGGTAGACTTCGGCCAGTCTTATCCTTCAGTAAAAGCTGTTGGACATATTGCCGTTACCTGTTCATTATCTTTTATATGGGATCCCTCTGGGATTGCATCAACTCCTTTCTCCTCTCCCGTCCGCCTTGATGCCTCCGTCAAGAACTCCACCACTTTGCCTTCAGGAAGACACTCGGGGTTCCACAATAACTGGTCATCATTTTCATAAACTGCAGGACAAATTCATAGAAGACAAGATCAACCAATCGGCCTTTGCGGTGTGTTCAAGTCCAGCTTTCGGGCTGAGACACAGGTGACATGAAGTGATGCACCAGTTGAGCTTCATCTCTAATAGCTCTTTGTTGTCAGTTTAGTGTGTCTGGGCCCTAACAGCTTAAAGATGCAGTAAGTAAACAAACAGCCAGCTTACCTTTTTCATTGTCTTTATATTTACACAGGCCAACAGGGGTCTCTGCCTGATACATGGAACCCACCATGATTTCCTGTTGGAAATCAACAAAAGGTTTAGACTGGCTGATAATTACTTTACAGATTTATTACAAATACAGAGCTTCCTTTCACCATACAAAACAGACAGGAGTCCAATGTCAACTGCGATTTACACAATGCTAAGACAGCCAACTTTGTGAGCTATGCACTTATTTTTAAGTCAAAAGGATTAGTCACACACATAAACTGACACTGCACATGCTGCAGACTGTAACAGAAATATGAGGTAGTCTGTATGTAACTCATCTGATCTATTTGTTGGTTGTATGTAAACGTTTTTGTAGTACAAATCCTGCTGTAATCTGACAGCAGTGTCTGAAACTCTCTCTGAAGGTCTCACATACCTTTTTCCAGTCTTCAGATGGAACATAGTCCTCATCTTCATCTGACTCCTCCTCTGCATCGTTATTACCTTCGACACAATGAATGAACACTAAATCTCACAAGAAAATATGCAGTGTTTTCTAATACAGACATCATATAAACTTTAGTTTAAATAAGAGGAAAGAAGATAAAGATTTAGGTGAAGGTGGCACATACTTTCAAAGTACTTGAGTTTCTGGGGACGAATAAGATCTGCTGTGCCAAGGGACCGGACTGAGCGTGTGCGACCCTCCGAGGCTGCCTGGGCCTCATCTCCCTGTCCTGATGAGATTTTAACACCCTCACCCTAAAAACACACATACATACACATGCTGAAATTACACAAAACAGTCAAGATGACAGAATACACTGAGTTTATGGAAACCATATGGCTTCAAGAGAAACAAAAAACACCAACATACCTCATTTCTTTTCGACTCGCCAGTGCTTCTGCTGCTTTCATCATTGTCCAGGTCCTCTTCCTCGTCCTCTTCATCATCATCCTCTTCTTCCTCTGGTTCTTCCTCCTCCTCTTCATCCTCATCTGCTGGTGAACCGCCGCCATAACCATACAGATTCAGCAGCTCATGAATGGGCATCTCTCCCTCCTGTTGAAAGAAAAACAACACTGTTTTCCAAACTGTAAAATTAACTTAAATTACAACCCAAAATTCAATGCCTGAAAGAACAATTTCAATAAAATCTTAAATAATGTAAAGAACAAAATTCAAAACTCATGACTAGAACCTGTCATTATTTCCACTTTGATTGATAAGGTACATTAAACACTGAGCTACAGTGCAAGTTTATTACCAGATGGAGCTGACGAAAGCAAATAAGAGCTCAAAGCCTGAAACTCACCCGTGCAAGGTCTTCGATTTCATTGGCGTTGGTTTCATCAGATGCCTCCAACATTTCCTCTTCCTCCAGGGTGCGTTCATCATCAAAGTCATGGACAAGCATGTCTGCTGATGGGTCGAAGTCATGGTCATCGGAACCTGCTGAACCTCCTAGAAAAGCAAACAAAATTGAAAGCGATACTTCCAATTTATCCTGATAATATGACAAATATGAGTGAAACATTTACTTGATGTGATTATGAACAAATCCTATAAAAGGTCCAAACAGGTATAGGGGTGGGCAATATGGATAAAATGTTCTTTTATATTAATATAAAAAATATATCTATATATATGAATCTATATTGTACATTCCATCAAAATTCAAATGAGCCTCTTACAGACAAAATACACAGATGTTTGTGTTTATTTTGTCTACTGAAAAATCGAATCAAGTACTTCATCACATCGATGCAAAAACATGAACTTAAATTAATCACACACAACAATGGCCTATTACAGAGAGGGATCTTAACGATACTAGAGTATAAAAAACATATCTAAATTTCTGATGATAAACAACTTAATATTGTCTCCAGAAGTATTATAAACATTTTTTTTAACATAATCATAATGACAAACATGTTAACTGACATAAACTTTATTTTCTAACCATGTTTATATTTTTGTTGTTGATGTCTATGTTAACAGTTGTTAAGTTGTCAATGTTAACTACAAAATAATCTGATAGTACACAGGTCTAATGTTGTCTGGGAGAAGAAATTCAAACCCAGAAATGTGACATTTACAAAATTAATGTGGTAATATTTCCATAATTGAATAAACAAGCTGTTCTCAGAGGATAATAAGGTCCCGGAACACTGTTTGAAGCTAGAAGGGGACACCAAATATAGCTCAACTTGTTTATTCAGTCATGAAAATAAAGAGCTTGTTTATTTAGACATTTAAAAAAAAAAAAAAAAAAAAAAACAGACAATGAAGATCTTTCTCTTCCGACTAGAATTTCTTCCCCAAAATTAAGTAGTGCTCCTTTAAGCCTATGTTTTAGATTTCGGTGGTGCCGCTTCCCTTTCTTTGCACTTTGGAAAAAAACAAGTAACAAATTGAAGACCCACTTTAAATCACATATGTTTGGACAGTAGATTTCAAACCTATGCCACACACCCAAACAACAAAAAAAATGCACCAACTTTGTGTACCTGGGCTCGAATTCCCGAGGGAGGGCTGGAAAACGGAAAAGAGGGACATAAATAAAGTTAAACAACAGCTTAAGAGGTAACGATCTCATTATATACACAGTTAGAAACTATCCACCGCCGAGTACAACTTGACATATTCAAGTGGCTCTGGCAGCAGAACATAAAAGGGAGTTAAGAAAAAGCGCGCCCGACCCTGTGCCCTACAAGCTGACTGCAATTTAACATGAAAAGAAACAAAGAAGACTGTCACCACTTCCTGTGGGGAAAATGTAGGCTGCATCCCAAGACTGTGAATAGCATAGGCACCGTGGTGTTTACCGACTGCGTTCAACCACAGTTAGCTACAACAGGCGAGTGCTCGCTGGTTTAACTCACTCAACTGGCTAACTTGCATCAGACATTACAAGCTAATTCTCCTTTATATATTTAGCTAACGAGTCCAAGTTAAGCTTGTTATCAACCGCCTGCAAATAAAGCTCAAACAACACGCTGAATCTCTCTAACCACGACACTGCCGCTGCGTATCTGTTTAAAAACGCGAATATGGATAGTTAAGTATTCTTAAACAAAACCGCCAAGTAACATCGCTAACGCCGCAGCTACCTTCCGTCAGTGCTAGCGCAGCTAACGTTAGCTAAATCCGAAGTTTACTAAACATGTTTGTGTCAAGAAATGGCTACTATCCAGCCCCGCAAACAGCGGATTCTTAATTTCGTGTATCAAAGCGTCAACACACAAGCGATGCGCACATTCGACTAAACTAAGTATCTTGCGGTATGAAATTGTTTTTTCCTAATATTTATTTCACTTTCTTACCTCCGCCATGTTTGCAATCCTGCAGGGTCACGTCAGGGGTCAGCGCAAGTCCCCGGATGTAGAGCCCCGCCCACCTGCAGTACCAAGCTCATAATGCTTCCACAGCTCGGACGTTGCTGTGTAGGCTATTATGTAATATTATACACCGATCGAACCTAACATATAGATTGAAACAATATAAACACGGTTTAAACGCTATAGTGCACTGTTTTTCAGAATTTTAAGTACATCTAAACCAACGAAATTATATGTATTTGTAAGCTCTAAAATGAGAATGAGTAAGAGATAGGCATCTATGAAATGTTTTTGACTCTTTGTTTTTAGTTGTCTGAATGCAGCAGAAATGGAAATCGTACTGATGACAATTTTGAATATACGCTTTTAAAAATATAGTCTAAAAAAATAAAGAGGCATATGATGTTTCAGGCTTTTGGTTTTATTTTCTCATCATCAGAACTAATGATATTGATCCATCAACCAGTAACTAGAGAAGCTGTGAGACAAATCCTAAATAGATCTTATTAAAAAACTTCAGTTCATGACAATATGGGATCCCAACACTATATCGTACTTCATATTCACGATTCAAGTTCTGTTGCGCATACTGTAACTTTACATGTTCCAGGCTGTAATGCAACATAATTGAATGCTGCTTTATTTCCAGACTAAGGAAACACATAGAGCAAGAGGAGCCAACAGTGATGCAATAATTGAAACATCTAGCATATAATTAAAACTTTTCAATTGGACTGGATACATAAAATAAAGTTGGAGAAAATCAATGAAAAAGCTTGACATTTATGGACACCAAAATAAGCACGATAACACAATAGTGCTTTAGCTGCACCGAAAAGGTTCATTCCAGGATGTGTTACTGGTCCTTGAGCACTGGGATGATTATCAAAAAATGTACGTAATTCACTACAATACGACATAAGTAACATATTTTCATCCACCAGATGCCACAAATAACAAGCTCATTTTACAGTGTAACAACTGTACTGAGGGCAAAAATACCTGTCTCCAGTTCAAAATACCATTTCCATTAAAGCGATTGTTAGCTTGAGTTTTGTGTGCGTGCCCTCTTCTTGGCAAAAGATAACCCAATACAAATCTGGTTTTGATGATATATTGATTTTGATCCCTCGCACCTGGCTGGTAACGACTATTTCCAGCTCACCTCTATTCCATGACACAGTTGTGTACTGGTTTATGCAACCAACTCTTCTTGGAATCACTGATTTATGTTCGTGATAGTGGGCACACACTCCACTATGTTGCTATGTAGAGAGCCATCACCTCAGTTTGTTGCAGGATGGATATCTCAAGTGATCCATTAAGTGACACTTTGCTAAATCCATGGCAATAAAAACCCTGCAGTTTGGACATAAAAAGGCAATTCTTTCTCTTTGACATTTACGAAAATGTAGTCAATCAGTGATCATAACAATGGCCTAGATTCCCACACATATCCCGAATGGCCAGATTGACATCCGTTGTTAAAAGCACATGATGATTACCAAAGATAATAAACACCATTTACACAGGGATCATCTGAGGAAGACTCTGGAAAAGTGTGTGACTGCATCACTGGAGGCTCTGCATAAAAAGGGTCGATCAAGGCAGATGTTCACTACGAATGAACAACATGAGATCCCTACTGCTGCTCGCGCTGGTGCTGTGCGTGTTGTGTGTGGCACATGTTCAGACACAGGAAAACACAAATAAAATCAGGCTCTGTGGCCGGGCATTAATGCGGGCAGTGGTGTTCACCTGCGGAGGGTCCAGGTGGAGAAGACTGGTGGGAGAAGAGGAGATTATGCAAGGCGGTGAGTACACAGCCACTTGAAATCATCTTTTGGGTTACTTTCACAACTGTAAACCAAATTACAGAAAAGCAGCCTTGACCTTTGGTAAACAAAGGCTGATATCTCTTGGCAGGTAGCAGAGAGCCAAAACTGAAGATGACCGGTGTGTCAGCGTTGGATCGTCACTGGCGAGATCAGGACGAGGCAATAATATCAGTGTGCTGTGAACAAGGCTGTCGAAGGAGTGACCTCTCCATGCTCTGCTAGAGGGGAACATCCCAATCATCATCAATCTGTCATTCATTAGTTTAAAGTATCATCTTTAGAACATTGTGAAGAGAGTGTGATTGCATTTCCCATGTAGAAAAATAAAAAAATACACCACAAATTTTGGTTACAAATCATTGTTTTATCATCACAAAATTGATAGAGAACACTATCTTTTCCTAACTATGACAAATGCATGACTAAATATGGACTCTTTTCTTATCAGAGTCCATTCAGTGCCTATGTGATTCACTCATAGTAAACAGCGTAGACAGTTCCCACACCAAACAGAGAGCTGTTGTTGAAGGAGTACGTGGCGAAGGTGTCATTAGATGCATCCCACAGACAGCGGCTGCTGATCTGCATGCTCTGCCCGGTGAGCTGGCCAATGCTGACCAGGACGACAAACTTATATCGGTTAATCATCAGGTCTTTCACGCGGGCTCTTATCACCTATCAAAAGAATAAAACCAATGTGACAGAAATCTCAAGGTATTCAAAAAGTTTTGTATGAATTAGCTTTTTCAGATTTATTTACCTCACATATTGTTTTTGTCATTTTTTGAGACCACTCTACTTCATATTTCTCCTCTTGGAGGTAATTGGTAAGTACATCCTTCAGTATGTCTGTGACCGCAGAAACAGGGAAGCGTTTGCAGGGTCCTGTGGTCCAAAAAAAAACCAAACAAATGTTGAAAACCAGTTTACCTCTTTTCTCAATCGATTGGTGTTTCATGCATTGGGTCCAACACAATAGACAGATATTTGGACGCCATTATTAACCATTTAAGTTGGAGTAACATGTCCCATAACCCTGTTCATAATTGGTTTATTCACTTTTTATGTCATTTTGAGGTATGGCATCATAAATTCAAGATGGTGGAGGAAAAAAAGAACATTAAAACAATATTTAGGCTAAACTTTTACATAAAAAACTAAATCAGTGCTTCTGTGGAAGGTTTAAATCCTTCAGTATGGATATAACACAAATCTAAATATTTTGATGAACAAAATCTGATAGAGAATCTAAATCACTGTTGTATTATACTATTATTGCACATCTGTGGATGGTGATGATGCTGCTGTGCAGCGTGTTTATCATACAGGTGAATGTTATCTCACCCAGCTGGTAGGTGTTCTCCTTTGTTATGGGCATCCGTGCGTTGTCATCATGGTGTCCCTGGTCATCTTGGCATGACGCAGTACTTATGGAGCTGAAAGACACGATGAGATTGAAGAGAGCCATGTTATGGGCACATTGTGGCTGACTGACCAGAGCTGACCAGAGAAAACAAGCATACTGCACTGGTAAAAAATCTTTCTGGATATCAATCATAACTTATACCAGTTAGATATGATTACCAAAGATAATAAAAAATAAAAGGTTGTATAGTTTACTCACTCCTTGGTTCTGCCAGTTGTGTCTTTGGCTCTGACTGTATGGCTTGCCTCTGAGGGCGCCTTGCCTGTCCTCTTCTCTCTTTTCTGGGGTTTGTCTTTGTGATGATCAGACATGACAGCCTTCTGCCCCTTAAGCTCGTCTTTACACGATGTCAACCTAAATATACTGACATTAGCTTAATTACGTTAGTTTTTAGTTAAACACGTACAGTAGGTATACAGTTGCTAACTCCAATACTTGAGGATATTGCTAATAAAACATTGCTACGCTAGCTTTTCTGCATATGAGCTTAGTTGGCTATCTGTAGTTGGCTCGTTTGTTACCCGTGATTATTTTTTGTAAACTTTTGGTAACAGTATAGTTTAACATATTATATCGTGTCAAATGGGTCATAGCAGAAACATTACTGAGGCAAATTTAACATGTTTTTACCGATTTCAGGTCCGAGCACAACAAGGTAACGTTAGCGCTAGGAGCTTGGTGTTGTCATGGCAACCATCACTCAGTGGGCGGGGCTTACATGCACGAACACTTCCTGCTGAGGTGTGTGACTAATGTTACACAGCGTTAAGTGATGGCATAAGAAACAAAATAGACTGAAGGTAGTGGTGGAGGAAGTATTCAGATGCTTTACTTGAGTAAAAGTACTAATACCACACTGTGAAAATACTCCTAAAGAAAAAAAAAATCCTACATTCAAAACCTTAAAGGTATGCAAGTGTTATAATCAAAATGTACTAAAGTATGACAAGTTTAAGTAGAACTAATTCTGCAGCAAATGTTCCTTGTCTGTGCTTACTATAATATATGATTGTATAAGTAGTTTAGTATTCATCATATTCTCATCATATTCTATAAGATCATCGTATGTTTGTAGCAATGACGTCTAAAAAAAAAAAAAAGCTCAAAAACAGTCTCAGTTTCAGCTTTGTGATGATGCACTTTCCAGCTAATCCAAGAGGGTATTTCAAATAGCCTAGTTTATTTGATTTAAGCGATAGGAGAATGATCTCAACCCCTGAGGGAACACTTAATCTTTCAGTTTATCGCTGACATTCAAAATCAACACATTTGGAAATGGATGGTCTCAGCTTGACAGGAAGTGTGTGAAAAACAGTTAATTAAAGCTGTCAGACAAGTATAGTGGAGTTAAAACTACAATATTTGTATCTGAGAAGGAGTGGAATAGAAGTAAGTCATGTAAGGTAAAAAAAAAAAAATGAAAGAAAACAGGTACTTTATTCGATGTACCTATAGTTATATTCCATCACTGGTTAAAGGCCTATGTCTGGCTACAAAACTGAGATAGCTCTGGGCCTGTTATGAGGAAAGTACTCATCAGTATCCCATTAATAATATTATAGATAATCATAGCCTAATAACATGCTGGTTCATCCATTTTAACCCAGGGTCCACCTACTATTTAGTTCATCACTCATTGCATTTCATTCTAATGGTACATCAATCATAACTCCATCTGCTAACGAAGGCTGTGTGACGTGGTTGAAAGCTCGTGAAAAAGTGACACAGTGGATCTTAGTTCAGAATGTCAACAGCAGCTGGGAAACTCCCCCATGAGGAAGATTTAATAGCTGCTCTGGAGCTTTCGACGACTTTGATCGCAATACGTGATCTTCATCAGCATGCCCACTTTTTTTCCCCTTATTTTTTTCTTTGAAGGATTTTTAGTCATATTGTCTTAACTATTTTCAGAGTCAAGAACGAACATTGATCAGCGTTTAAGATAACATGGGAGTGTTTCTACAGTGTGGTCAATACCCAAAAGTACACGTCTTTATTTGAACAAATGAGAGGGAGATAAATGTCTCATATTTCCTCTTCTTTATTACCAAGTAAAACAGGTATTACATTATATTGATTTTTTCATATATTTACTTTAAAATCTTTGGATGGGAAATTTACATGAAATGTTTGCATATTCTGTGTCTAATGCAGTGAAAGGAATACAGCCCAAGAGTTGTAGAAAAAATAAACTTACAGAAACCCTCCGATACCGGAGGACTTAGCGCTTGCTCAGAAATAAGGCAAAGAAAATCATAAGCAATATTAACAGAAACACTGTGAGCTGTTAATCTTAACGAACTGAAAAAAACTAAACATATGTTGTTTTTTTTCTTTTTACCAAGAGCTAAATGAAATGTTACACCCAGCCCCAAACTGTGAGTCAACACATTAAAACATTCTATAAAATGTGACGTTCAAACACGTATCTGCATGTGTACAGGTGACATGGAGCCATGAATCGTTTCATGAATTAAATTCAAGGTGTGTTTTTGTGTGCAAGTCAAACACAGGAGAATGTCAAACACCTATATCAGATGCATGGAATGGGAATATCGATGAATACATGCCAAATTTATTGACAATGGGTTTTTTTTTTCCCGAAGGTGCAACAACAGCAAAACAGAGATTGGAGGTTTAAGGGAAGGCAGAAAGTCTCCTCTCATAGCACAACAATACAGTAACACACAAATCATGACCTTATCGAAATGGATAACCGGTATTGCGTTGAAGAGACCTGTGATGGACGAATGCAGATTTCATGCGGCACCGTTTGGAGTTATTCATCAACAGTAACACTTTTTTTTTGCACAAGAAACCCACATGTAAAACGAGAGATGAAGAGTGGTGGAGTCGTTACATATAGAACCTAATGCATTATGGGTGCTGACATCAATAAACCAAGAGACAATCACAGACACATCCATATGCCCAGAGAAATATTTGAAACATAGCTTTTTTTTTATGTACACTTTTTACACTTAAGTTTTTAAATATTGCTATTAGAAAATGATAAAACATTTATTCAACACGGTGGAAAAGGAAGAAAAATAAAACAGGACACGGGGAATAGTGCTGTCTTCTTCGTTACTCTGCGACGTCCCTCATAATACTCTTATCGAACATCATGGTCAAAGGAATTGGCCACGTTTTTCAGCAGCATCAAAGGCAACTCCTACAATCGTCAGCTCAGGTCCCCTCTAACATTTCTCCTGAAACTTAAAGCTCCCCCTCGCCACCATATGGCACTCACATCTGGCTCTGTATGCGTCTTACATCTTAAGGCCCTTTCAAGCATAATTTCTGTGATAATAAACAGAATAAATTAAACCACACTGTTCCAGCGAAAGCAGCAGCTTCTGTTAGTCTCACAAATATCGCCCCCATTGTTACAAAAGTTGACCATTCACACACCACCACGAAAACCACTGGAGTCCTGTGTTGTGGGGGAAATTTGATGCACCTCAGCATTGCACGTGCCCAAAGTGGTAATGATTTTGTTCCGCAGCACGTCAAACTGCTGTGGCTGATTCAGTGACAGTTTCAGCTCTCTGTTCACAAGACCCGTGTACGGCAAAATGCCATCAAAGTTGTGTTAAAGGCTGCACGTGTAAAAATATAGCATCACACATGCTGTGTGTACTTCAGCTCTGATCACAGTATGGGACATTTGGAGCACAAAAGATTTCTGCAAGCACATATTGTAAATTATATATTTTGTGGAGGAATTACGAGCACTCAAAGGAAACAAACCATTATTCTGCGCTCAATGACTGTATTCATGTTTGCTATCAGCCACATAAACGCACCATAGTGACCCCATCTGCTAAGTAGGTAGTAGTAACATGGTAAGCAGGCTAGTCTGTGCTTAATTAGCTTGCAAACTAGCTGTCTTGGTAGGTAGGTAGCTAATGTCTGCCAAATACACTGTAGCTAACTATGCTTGTAGGCTAACTTGATTATTGCCAGCGACACAGCTTTAGCATTGTCATCATTAATGTCGCCCCTTCAACAGTGACTTCCTTGGCCACTTGGGGGCAGTGGACACCAGCTGTGAGCGCTACACTGACATTTTATCGTTTTTTAAGTTGATCTGGTGAACTTGTTAACAAAACGTTGCCTATTAACATGGATAAGCACATCCAGCAGGTGTGCGGTAACATTACAATTCATTTGGAGTTGTGTGTCTGGCCTCCTGACGAATTTTAATCCAGTATTCACACTCGGTTTTTAGACGCCACCAGCTCCGGAAGGATACATCTGGATCTTTTTTCAGCAGCCAAATGTTCCACAATATTCACCAGCCAATTGCTAATTTTGATCTACTATCTAATATCTAAGAATGAGCTCAACAACATCATTACTTTGGATAATTGTCTGTGGTTTTGTCACTACGAGCAACCTCGCTTATGTCAAAGTAATGATGCGATTCATTGTTAATATAAAAATCTTAATTATATCCACAAAAAAAGTATGTGCTTGCAAACAAACTTTTTGCTGTGCTCAACAAACTGCCCGTCGTGCAATCTGGACTGAGGCTAATTCCATATAAAAAGCACCTTCATGTTAAGTGCTGATGTTAGTCCAGCGCTGCGGGTCATTTTGAGCTGCGAGCTGACCAGTCACCTTTAATCACTGACAGAATGGGCTGTGACATTTCGAAAAAGGCTGCACAGAAACATCAGTTCTGCTTAGACCAAGATAAAGATCAGTCACACATGGTGGGAAAAAAGTCTGATTTGAGGTGGCAGTGTAAATCACATATTACCTTGTAACCTATAACTTATTGTAATATAACTGCAAAGCAACCCTATACTACACTTGTTTGTTTTTTTTACATTTTCTATTCTTTTCCACCTTGTTTAAGATTGTTTTAATATTATATACTCTATTCACATTATCTTTTACAGTGCATTTGCAATGACAACCAGTTAGACAAAAGAAATGGCAATGAATAAGGCTGGATCACTGTATGAATCCACAATTATGTTAACAAGAACAAAGAATCAGGGGTTTCCTATATTTTACTCCATGTAAGCCCATAAGTTTTTCAAGTGCACAAAACTAATGATTTGTACTTGCATAAACTCAGCAGCAGTCAGTCTACTGATTATGATGTTATGAAGTCAAATATCATCTGTGTGTGTGTGTGTGTGTGTGTGTGTGTGTTTTGTTCTGTTATTCTGTTAAATCTCAACCATTATTTCTAATGGTTGCTAAAGATACAGTTTCAAATGCACTAAACATGGGGTGGATCCATAGTCTTCACAGTCAGAAAGCCATTGATTCTTTTGGTTCCGTTCACAAACAGGTCCACTAATTATCCGCCAAGTATTTCCCTGTGAAGCAAAATGAAACATGTCAGAGAACCCCGAGTGTCTGCGAGCATTCTGATGACTTAAACCAAAGAGTCACTTTCAATGCGGTCACACACATTTCTGATCCTCAAACTCACCTGCAGCAAATCTCTTCTTGATCAGCGATAGCCGGTAGCCAGTCCCGACCAGCTGGATGTCGCACCCTGACAGAGTGCTCCCCTCACTGGTGAACTGGACTGCCAGCTGGGTGGGTCTACAGAGGCCTTCTGTCATCTGGAACCGGCCTAGAAGAGCCCCTACTCCTGTGGGACACAGATGCTTTTAGGTTTTTTGTGTGCGTGTGTTTATGTTACAGTACGTGATTTGTGTAGTGATATGACCTGTTTATCCCAGTCTAGCCGAAAGCAAATTCAAAGCTGTTGTTGAACCGTTTGGAGTACAGGCGTGGTTTTAGGCTCTTCTGAAAGGTTACAGTCTGATTTTATTCCAGCTCTGTAAGTGCTCTTCTGTCACTGACCTCTAGGAGTTAGAACACACTGAATTCTTCTCTATAAAACATTTAATGCTAAAATAAGCCTGCAGGTGCCCTGTAACTGCCTCTATTAGCCTGACACAATGCATCCACATCATAAAGTCTTCCATGGCACAAGTTCTTTATTATGTAATAATGACACACGTGTTTTTCTAAGGAAATATTCAGGCACCTAGAAAAGAAAGCCATTTTATGACCTCAAAATACCCCTGTCTGAGAGTAACAGGGGCCAAAAACTCATTACAGTTTTTTATTTCCTTATTAACAGAAACTTGGTGCATATAAAATAGTCAAAACGAGTGCTTAGGTAGAAAAACAGCCTTTTCAAAGAACAAACACATTAAACTACATAAACCGGCATGATTTGCAAGTTGGCCATTGTAGGATCTAGGGCGGACATAGAAGCTCATATCTGCTCAAATGAGCTGTCAATCAAATGGCTGTGATCTCAAGATCTGGTTGGTGTCACCATGTAATCATGGAGTAGTTTTAGACTGAACATGTTACTGAAATGGATCTACTAGTCATTTGGGAATTTTTTTGGAGAATGCTGCAACGCTATTTTGTTGTGAAGCTCCAGAAAATGTTTTGTGGACTACGAAACTTCACACAACTTTCCATCGGCATAAGGGGCGAGAAGATAATGACTGAATTCTCATTTTTGTGTTAACTGTTCCTTTAAAGTCTGCTGACATAAAGAAGAATGCAATGAGACTGTTTGACAAGAAGAGTACGGACAAACACCCACCTCCATTTTCAGATCTGTGAGAGAGGCTAGGGATTTTCCATTGTATCGTCTGCTGCTCTTGATTCCTTTATGAGAAAATAGTTCTACATTACAGAGGACACGTTGCTGTTTGATAGGAAGTCATAGGAAATAAATAATGTCGAAGTCCCTGTCCATGCTAATAGATAGAAACCTGATTATCACATGTTGCAAGTGCACAACAAAGCTCAAAAACAATATGAACACCTGTTATTGGTCATGCAATAGCCACTGAGCCAGCAACTAGATACACCTACAAGTACATAGATGGTAAACAGTGCGTCAAAATGAGATAATACAATTCTTGATTTACTTTCCAACTTACAACATAGCATCAAAACATCCCATCATTTTGGTGGAAGGGGAAGTAATGGTGCTCATGTTGGTCCTAGCCCTTCTACCTGAGCCTCTAGAGGAGGTGTGCTTACCAGATGGCAGGGGGGATCATGGCCTGGAGTTTGGCCTCGCCTCCATCCACAGGAACCAGGAAGAGGATGTCGTGTAGGGGCACGGGGGCGGCCATGGCCTCCATGTTGTATTTGTAGTCTATTCTGAGGTCCGTGTTGGTGGCATCACCTCGCCAACTCACCGCCAGGTTCAGAGGAGTGGACTGGATCCCTTCAGCTGACACCTGAGACACAGAGGTACGAGGCAGTGAGATGAGAAATGTGGATGACAGATAGACTAGATACACAGACAAAGAGATAATCTGTACCTGATATTTGATCATGTCCACGTTGTAGTATGTCGCCTGAGGCTTCTGTTCAGCCACTTTTTTCAGATGGCTCATCAGGTTTGGCATGTTCACCCAGAACTCCTTGGTGTCGACACTGTCTGTTGTGGGTTCACTGAGGGATGAGAAGCACATGTTTAAAAGTGACACACTACAGGTGAATAGAGTAAAAATTAACTTAAAGGGTAACTTCACAAAATCTAAATATTAAAGTGTGTTTACAGGGCTTGGGAGGTACCACTGCATATTTGAAAAAAAAAAAGTAGTCCAAAGCCTTTTGTGGCTCCAGCTGCATGTAGCCTGATAAATTGCCTCAAGTGATGTCACCAAGTGGCTCAGTTGCATTGTGGGTAATGTAGGGACCAGGTTTTGAAAGGCAGTCACGCACGCTGTTGGACTCATTATGGACAGTTTAAAAACAAATAATCCAAATTGATACAGCAGAACCAGAGATGTCGTCGTCTTCCTTTTCAAAACCTGATGCTTACATTACCCACAATGCAACTGAGTAACATCACTGGAGGATGTTTTTCAGATTACATGCAGCTTCCTCTGGATCCACAAAAAGCTTTATACCTCTTTTTCATCCCTAAACTACCCTTTTGTGTGTAAAATTAGTGGAGTTACCCTTTCAGGACATCAACGTGAAACTTCCCAATTGGACTCCTTACATGAAGACAGTTATTTTTGTATCACAAGTTTTCTGAAATGTTATGTTTAAATATGCAAATGAGGCATACCTGATTAAACCTGCACTCATTTGAAAGAAGACCAAACAAATAGCTGAAAATTGGCCAAAGCCAGGTTCAAATATCTGGTCTCATTGTGTTGACACATTAGAGTAAAAGGTTTTTACAATGGGAATTATGGATATTTGGATATTTAAACAGTCATAAAAAATACATTTTCACAATGTTTCTTGGCATAAAATGTTCTTAAATTCATGCTCTGAATCATACCTGAACACACCCCTAAGAATATAGGTAGGAATAAAGCTAGAAAGTATGCAAATGCCACTGAAGTGGAGATTTCTAGGTGAGAGTTGAGGAAAACACTTCTGAGGAAATGGCCTTGAAAGATATGAAATGTAAGGTTCTGCACATTTTTAGACAAACAATAAGAAATTACAGGTCATTAGACAAACAAAAAATGGTATCACCTTGACACGTCCCCATTTGATTACTTACATTAAGACAATCATTTTTTTGTATTACAATTTTTTAGAAATGTTATGTTTTTCTTACAAGCAAATTGGTTATTATCTAATTAATTATGTGCTAATTTGCACACATTTGCAGGAGAAGAATCTAAATTAAAAAAGACACCTTAATGTGTATTTTGGACGTTTTCATTTCTGATAAGAGAGTGCAGCTATATTATTGTGTGTGTTTGCCTGTAATGTCATTCTTACCAGCACAGCAGCTGTGGATTGGGGAGGACCTGCTCCAGTCGGCTGTAGTTGCTGATGCTAAAGGTGAGGACGGGCTGAGTCGGGTGGCTGGAAAAATGCCTGGTTATGCCCGCAGGGAAGGACAGCACCATCTCCCCTGTGATCTTCACAACACATCTGTCACAGAGGGAGGGGAGAGATCACGCTGAACAAAAACATGAACTCCCAGAATCCCTTTAGCCCCAAAACTGAGGAGCAAAGTCGATTAATAAGCTGCCAGGGAAGAATCATTCTATTAGCATTCTATTATTAACTAAAATATTCTCTGTGTTTGTTTCTGGATTTCATCAGTGCATCAATCCATAATGTATACTGATCTTTGCACTGTACAGAACAGGGAACTGTGGGCTTACTTGCTGGGGTCTGCACCCTTGAAGTAGGCGTTTATGGTTTCTGTGAAGGCAGCTGCAACCGGCAAAGTGTCCTGGGGCCCCATGGTGAGCGGACTGGGTCCTCTGGAGCATCCTGTTGAAAACACACACATCGAAAAACCTTTACAATCCAGACTTAGACTATATCCTTTGTCTTAGGTTTGTTCCCTGTATGCTTAAATATGCAGAGGACAGCAGGGTGTAAACAATCAAAAAGCAAACGGACAAAATCAAAACCCAACAATGCATCTAGAAATTCTAGGTGAGTGAGCGGGACGTGGGATGAGCGCGGAGCAGGACTGCAGGTGAAAGAAGGGCAGTTGTTTTCAGTCCATGCACTAGAGGGATGACAGCGGCGTTCTGGCTCAACTCACCTTCGAAAGCTAAATAAAACCTGCCGTGGTCAAACCACACCAGAGGCTGTGAGGCCTCTGAGCGAGCAGAGACATGAGGAGGAGAGAATCATGGACAGGGACAAGACTGTGAGGCAAGGACACGATGATGAGGGACAGACAACACGGACACTGAGACTGAGATGTGACGCTGGAGAGGGATAAGAGGTGGAGGGTGGCAGTGTACCTGTGGTGGACATGTTAAGGTCCCTTCCTAAGGTTGGGGTGGAAGCTGCACTCTGCAAGGTGATGGAGGAGATGGAGGAAGAGCTTTCGGCCCGGGCCAGGGGGGCGAGAGGTGGGGGGCTGCCTGACACTGGCGGGCTGAAGGGCCGAGACTGGAGAGAGTACACAACAACACACACTTTGATTACAGACCAATGTTTTTAGTTATCAAATCGTCAAAGAGAAAAATTAGAGGACTTCACATGTACCAGGTCTGTGACCGGTTTCCCTGGGGGCAGCTTGGGTCGCGAGGACGGCCGAGGAGGAGGAGGTGGAGGAACCGGGCTGCCTCGAGACTGAGGCGTGGCAGGCCGAGCTGGAGACGAGGGGCCTGCGGCACATACCAGTGTCTGTGGTTAGCACTGCCTTCAGATCACAGCGACAGAGATCTTCATTCAACATCCAGCGCCAACATTTCTACTCACAACACTTCCACAGAGCGGGGACCGTGTGCCGACAGGCTTTAGACTGAAACTTGTGACCAAAAGTTCAATTTGTATTCACTTCTATAAGCTCAGCAAAGCTCTGTGTGTCAGTCTGCAGAGCCGGGGGAAATATATGTGATATTTTACTGTATTACACTTGTACAAGTCTATCACCGCTTGTACAAGTAAAATATGGTAGGTGACCTCTTATTTCTAACTTTAACGCAAAACTGAAATGAGAACTGCAGTGTGTGTGTGATACCACTAGATGTCAGCAAGAAACCCATTCACTGCGAATTAAGCAAATGACTGAATGGCTGTATACTGACATGTTTACTTATTTTAAGTATGACATCTTTCCAGCTTTTTCTATGAAGAGCCAAAATTGGTTGGGTCAGTTCCTTTCAGACTTTAGTGTCTCAGTGGGTCAGACATGGTGACCTCACATGGCGGCATGTATCGCAGCCCGTTCTACAAGGAACGCAGTTACTTTCGGGACGCACAAGGCCACGGCCAGGTAGCTAAAATTAGCTCACAGTCCAGCCCCTGAGCATATTTCTGGATACGTCCAAAGATTAGACAGAAACAGAGTAATGAGAAGCGTGTTGAACAGCAACTGTAGATCTAAATTCTATTCCATCAAAAACCTTTTTACAACAAGGGTTGGCTCAAAACCAACCAAATCTGTACTCATGTTCAGCTATTTATACTCTTGATTTTGGGTGTATGTGCACTGAAGTATTTTGGTATGTTTATTTTATTGCATTTCCATAGTGTGTTGTGTTTTATGATGCTGACAGCTGAACACGTATATTTTAATTCTGCTGTACATATAAAAGCTAAAAACTGAGTGTACACATTTTGTCAGCATTGGTGTCAGTGTTTTTGCTGTAATGTGATTCTTGTATTGAAATTAAAAATCGAAAAAAAAGCTTGAGTCTATGTTTACTTGTATTTCTTTTAGGGCAGTGTCACTGTAGTTGAACACTTTGAAGAAGTGAACAAGACAAAGTTCCTCTATAAGCACTAAGAAAGTACAATCGCAAGAAGCTGCAAACATCATCCTCACAATCATAATTTAAATCGTAATTGAAATAGCTTTTTTTCCTGTGAAAATGGCAATTGATCATGACCACTAATTTAGAATCATATCTGTCAAAATAACATCAATATGATTTTTAGATCATGTCATGTGGCCCTACTTTGCACAGCGCAGCAACTCTTACTTCAAATTAGGTGTTAACATTTTTAATGTTGACATTAATGGGGTCATGATAGTCACATTATTATTAACAATTGATATTTAAAAAATGAAATAATGTTTTATGTGTTAGTAATAGACATGATGATACCGTGTAATTAATCGGGCGCCTCTTAAATCATTTCTTTCTGCTCTCGCTTTGTCATAGTAGGTGGCAGTAATGCGCCTCAGCACTGGTTGCCACCCACCTTCAAAAGCAAAAAAGCAGCAGTTAACTTACAGCTAACTGGTGTGTGGCTGCTACTCATTGATTTACTACTGCTGTGCAAAATCATTTGCGGTTACACAGACTCTCTCTTCACCTCCCTACACCCGTAAAGTGAACGGTTTTCATTGGACAAAATGAACAAAGTTTAAATTAAAAGGAAATTGATTGACAGCATTTCTTTTCTTTTCAAAATTTCTATATATATCGCAAAAATATCGTTTGGCCACGATAACCGTCCAGTGAAAACCTGATACTGTGCTGACATAAATGATGGAATTCAAATTATAACATTTCCCATTCTTACAGGTTATAATAATAGTAGTCAGCGTTTCGATTACACTATCGCTTAAGCGTTGCATCACTAATGGAATCATCATTTGTGGTAGCTGTATTAATATAATGTTGTCGGCCACATCATTTATTCTGCCACTGTATCAGCTGCAGAGAGCAAAGCTTCCTACATACTAAATGAGTCGGTCAGTTAGTCAAAATATTGCCTTTGTTGTGTTTATCCACAATTCATGAAAATATGAACATCATCTATAAACACTGAAAGGTAACTCAAGAAGTTCTGTGTCTGGTTCAGTTTACGTTCAGCACCTCACCTGATTTTAAGCATCTCTGTTCAAACAAACCGAGCTTTAGTTTAGGTACACAGCTCCGATCATACTTTACGTGAAGGCAGTATCGTGGACCGTTGTGAACATTTACAAAGAGACTGAGTACTCACTGCTGCCTGAGTAGGGTCCTGGGGAAGACATGATAGACCTGTAGGTGGTGGGAGGCAGAGGAGGCGGCGTGCCCCTGAAGCTCGGCGTCAGCTCTCGGGGTGAACCCACAATGTCCTGGATATCATCTCTCAGGTACGCTCCCTCTGGAGTCCTCTTTCCCCCCACGCCCCCCAGGACCAGCGGAGATGTGACCCCTACCCGAGGGGACCTCCGCTCTGCTGGCAGCGGGGGCACGGGGCTGATGGGGGCCGGTGACGAGGAGTACTCTGCAAACTGCAGCACCTCCTCATCGATTGCATCGTCGTCGAGGCATAGAGGAGGCGAGTTAGAGGGGGAGAAGTTGGGAGGCAGGGGAGGGGCCGGTTCATCCGGAGGAGGAGGTCCGAGCAAGATGGAAGGGGGCGAGTCCGGCGGCGTGAAAGGAGGAGGGGAGCCGGGAGAAAACGGCGGAGGCGAAGGCGGGGGCTCGTTCGGCGGCGGTCCTGGAGACAGGCAGGGGGTGGAGGGGGTGGAAGAGGGCGTGTCCGGGGCAGGAGAGTCTGGTGGAGGAGGGGGAGCGGGTTCATCAGGCGGCGGGGGTCTGTCCTCAATGAAGGTAACCCATCTGGGAGACACCATCTCGTCACTGGTGCGAGGGCTGTCCATGGGGCCGAACACGTCGTCCAGGTCGGGGCCGGGCGAGCCCCGGTACGAGGCGGGGGACAGGACGTTCAGGTAGATGGGGGCCGAGCTGCGAGCTGCCCTTCCATTGGGTAAATCAGCTGTAAGAGAATTTGAGGATATATTTGGATCAAAACTCTGATTTGATTTGACAGTGTGTTTGATATAAAGTTGCTGCTTTTAAAGCTAAATTTACCAGCAAAGTCCGAAGGATAGCCGTAATGACTTCTCGATGGAATGTTTTTTGGAGGAAGCGGAGGAGGAGCTGTAACAAGGAAGAGAGTTCAGGCCGGTTATCCATCGCAGATAGCAATATTTCAAACATATACTGATAATACAAATAACAATGACAAACTCAATTTGTACAGCACTTTTTCAAAACAAAAGAGCTTTACATGGCTGTGCGTGGATTCAGGACTCAGGCAAATGACATCACAATACAACAATAAAGACAAGAACAACATTTCTGACCAAAAAACAGATCAGACATGACATAAAACACAGATAAAGTGAGGTGAACTCACCTCCTGTTGGGAAACTTCTGCTCAGCGGTGAATCTGAGCGTGGTCTCGAGTCCCAGACTTCTGTAGGGACAACTGTGATTGACAAAGAAACAATAAATGTCAACTCAGTCTCCTGCACCTGCTGCATGGGACACTTTGTATCGATTAATGTGATGCCCTATCAACAGGGGACAGACCGTCGTATCTGGCATATTTGGTCTCTGAAGGCAGCCCGAAAAAGGCAGGAACGTTCTGCATGAGCCTGTCACTGCAAGAGGAGAAACACTACAATCAAATCTTCTTAATCCCTGCTGCAACACTTTTCAAGGCACATCTAGAAGCAACCCAAAAGATGCAAGAGTGAAGTTGGAAGGTGTTATTGCTGAAAGAGTAAGAGACCTTGGCGTGTCAGGAGCAGGGGTCGGCGTAGGGGTGGAGCGTCTGGGTCTAGCAATTTCTTCACCTGTGAGAAACAAAACAAAAACTCAACATTTGGGTCCAAAACTTCGTTCCAGACTAAAATATCTAACCAACTACTGGATGGATGGCCACAATGTGTCTTTCAGACATTCATGTACCCCTCAAGATGAACTGCTGTCACTTTGGTGATCCCTTTATTTTTCATCAAGAGTTAACATCAAGTCAAGATTTGAGTTAATCCAAGACTTTGTTCTATGAAATATCTGCAGAACTGACAACGTTCTCAACAGCCTCAACTGTGCTTTAACTGTGCGCTAATTAGCAAATGCTAACACACTGAACTAAGATGGTGAACATGGTAAACATGTCACCTGCTAACCATCAGCACGGCAGCATTGTCAAAGCACTGCTGTGTACAGGAATAGAGGACATGCTAAAACATCTGTTTCCAGATGTGTACTTACAGGACAAATTCCTTTTTATCTGCCCCTGTAAAAGACAGAATCCAGACAAAACACAAAATGAGGATACAGACAATATTTTGTGAAAGTTACAAAGCAGTCAGATGAAGCGGAATTGTAGATGTTTGAACTTCTTTAAAGGGGCTCTATGTAACAAGTTTTTAGTAGTTTACATGTATCAATCACTGTTTATTTGGCCATATGTGAGCGGATTGTAACGAGTCTCTCTCTGTTGCCTTTACAAACCCGTGGACGATTTGTTTAAGTTGTTTAATGCTGCTGGATTGTGGGTTTCTTTGTGAAGGACTCAGATCGGATTATCTGCGACAGTTCAGAGGATGTGACTTTATGCACGTTCTCGAGTGCCTCGTCTCAGTGCCTCTCTCCGCTCCGCTAACAGAGAGCAACAATAGCTGACGTCAGTTTAGAAATGGAGTTCGCCAACATAAACAAACCAACGGCTTCCAGAACGACACAGACGTTACACAGAGCCCCTTGCATAATGTCCTAAGTCATGTAATTTCTTCGAAAAGATCATTTTAGCCATATCAAGAAAATATATTCATCTAAACACGTTGATATGCAACAAAAATGCACCATATTGATACATTATTCACCTGTTTTAAGAAAAAAGATCTTGAGGCATAAACCTAAATCACAATCAACATAGATCGATTATTTTTATCCGCTGTGCATCCCCTTTAACTTTCTGCACTGCCGTTTGGAAAAATGTGTCAGGCAGCAGAGATTAGAGAGCTGTGTTTCAGGCTGCCGGCTTTGCAAACAGCCAGCAGATGGTGTGAGAAACTCACCGGGCTGCGTCTCTGAGACCAGCAAAAAGGAAGAGAGAACAGACCTGGGTCAGAGAGTGAGTGACAAATCAGTCAAATGGACACCAACTAAAAAACTGCACACACCACACCTCTTTACTTGCACCGCAAAGCCTTAATAATGCAACACGAGCCACAACACCCTGGAGCTTATGAGGACAACGCCGGCATCACCTCCCACCAACGCGCACAGAGCTGCACGCTGGAGGTGGCAGGTCAGTGTGTAAACTCCGCCGAGGCCACGCCAATAGGCGTGCAGCTCTGTGTGTGTGTTACGTTCACTGCGCATTATGTAACACAGACGCTTTGCCAGACAGGTTCAAGTAAAGCTGTAGCTTAACAGAAGAAAAAGTCGACAGAAAGAAGTGAGGTCTTTTAAGGTCTAGAAGGGACACCGACACTAAGGGTGAGACAGAAACTCATGCAGAAAGAAAAAAAGGTGAAGCCCTAAAGGCCATTTATTACGTGAACTAGCACAGGAAGTGATTTCCAAGTGATCTCATGCCATGCAACTGTGGTGAGACAGATGTGAAAAATGAACTCCAGGCTTACCGGACTTCTCTTCTACGAGATGACGGCACATAAGTGAGAAGGAAAGACAAACGCAGAGAGGGTGTAAGACGGATGCGGAGTGAATTCAGCAGTTAGCGTACGTGCGATTTGCGCCCTTCGGTACAGTAGAAGTAGAACAAGACTGCTGATCAGCAGCGCTCACCAGAGACGGAGAGAGCGCCAAGCCTCCCACCGAGGCCTTTAGCTCGTCCATAGATGGGGGGACGCACTTGGCGCTGTCCGACACCAGCGGCTTGATCTTGATTTTGAACTTTTTCTTGTTGTCCTCATCGTCCTCTGAGTCGCTGGAGGAGAAAAACTGCTTTCCTTTGGAAGCTGGTGGATGTGCGTCAAGGACAAAGTACAACAGATGATGTGAAAAATTGAGGCTTCATCAGTCTGCTACAGCATTTAAATATAAATACATTTCATCTTAAATAAACACTACTACTACTCTTTTTAATGCTTTTTTATACTTCAGGGGCACCTTCAAGGTAACCTAAACCCAAAAATGACCAGACTCCTGAAGCCTTTATCGTCACATCTAAATTGTTATGAACACAATTGCAAAAAACAAACTTTATAAAATCACTTAATACCCAGAGCAATCAATGTACCATATTGTCACTTTGTTTATTTGTTTACAAGCTGTTCATACTGACTTGGGTCGTACGTTTTGATCATGATTAAGAGAGAGAACCAGAGTTTCTGGTGAGTGCTGAATTCACTGAGAGTTGACTTCATTTAAACAGGCAGACACACTCGGTAGTTTGCGACTAACGTGCAGTAAAGTAATCTGACTGTCTGGGGCGAAAACATGCTCCGAGTGGCAATAACCGAAACGACCATTGCAAATGATCATGCACCACTCGCTGGTGGTAAACACATCTATCTGAATAGTTGACAGAAGAGGTCATTAGTTTCACTCTTGTAAAGTTTAGTGTCATCCTGTACCAGAAGTAGCAACGGGCAACCAAACGAAACGCGTCGTTACCTTGAGTAAACTAAAATCTATTACAAAGTTCTAGTTGTTTTTAGACATTTTAATGAAAGTCTTTATATATCTTTAGCATCTGTGTACTTCTTCCACCCCTGACTGCAGCAGAGGAGGGTGAGCTGTCCGCTCTGTGTCCCAGTTAAAAATATTACACCTGCTGTAACTGACACTCCTGCTCTGTGTCAGCTAAATCAACCTGCTCGAGGGAAGTCTCCATATTACCAGCTCTCTATAAATCCGTCCCGCGCATACAGCTGCTGAGAAACTTAAAATACCAGTGAACTAGGGGTCAGTTGTTAATGAGCGCTGAGGCTCAATGTCAACTGTAAATCCAGTCTGGATGTAATGTGGCTCTGTCTTGCTTGCTGCTATTTTCTGTTATTTTATTTGCATTTTTTTTCCGCTGCAGGGACGTACACATGCGATGTGGTAAGAGAGGGAGGGGCTATTGATTTGGCCTATTTAATGCTGAAGAGCACTCATCCAATGAGTCACTCAGGCAAACAGGTCAATAGTTTTACAGGAGAAGAGTCCCAATACTGCTGCTGCTGCTGCTACTACTACCTCCGCTCTTCAATGAAAGGATATCATCGCCCTCGTCCCCGGGCCGGAGACTGAAGCCCTCCTCATCCACGTCAGGAGACGCCTGGACAAGAGAGAAGAGAGAGGCGACAGTCATTTTCCAGTCCATCACACGCTGTAACAGAGGCATCGCTAAACTTCATCTTCCCCGTGAGCAGCTCTGCATATAAATGTGGATCAGATTTCACAGATGGCTTGCCTGAGACGGTCAGCTTCCTGGCTGAAGCTGCTGCTGACTCACAGAATATGCAGCCCGATTCAGAGCATTTACTGAGTCATTTTAAACCTAGCATTACATGACACTGATTGCCACAGCAAAGCATTTCACACCCAAGTGAAAAAGGTTGCTGTTTGGTCAGAATCATCATGGGAGGAGTACAGTGAAGTAAAAAAAAAAAGCATATTTACATATCTGTCCCAGTCAATCTCCCCATAGAAACCATTCGGCGCTCCATTGGACTTTTTCTGGCAGGAAAATGGAGAAGGACAGATAATTAAAGGATGACTTAGGATGAGTATAGGCGATTTTAAATTGTCACCACAAATGATCAATTTGTGTAAATAAATGATTGACAAATCTATTGAATTAAAAAAATATATTTTTTTAAAATTAGAGTCTAGTTTATTACAGTTTGGGTTTTAATTTTGTAGTTTTGGTCATTATTCTTTGAAGTAATGTTGCACACACCGAAATTGCAAAAAAAAAAGAAAGAAAAGTAAGACGGGACAGGAATTATGAGTGATCGGAGGACCCAACAGTTTTGTAAAAAAGCCCATGTTACCCTAACTTATTTGGAAGAAAAACCAAAGGCAAACAGTAAAAGAAGTAGTCACAGTAAAAGAAGTAGTCAACCTGTCAGTTGTAAACATACAATTCACAGTCTGACCTCCAAGTTTAACATAGTCTTGTGCCATTAGGGATTATAGTCGTTTTTACCTCCAGACATCCTGGTTTAGATGAACTGTTGGCTTGTTAACAGCCTGTCTGATTGTCTTACTTCTTGTGTTTGGTGTGACAGTGTCATGCTTCCATATCGCAGCAGCTGCTGCGGTGTGTACAGAGTTATTACAACGAAATGGAAATGATGGCGAAAACTACAAAAAAAAAGGGCCCAAGTTGTAAAGAACAGGAATGACCCTTAAAAGGGAGTAACAACTTCACGTGTTTAAATGTACATACACTTCCTTTCTTTCCGCTTCCGCTTCCTTCTCTGTCAGGTGAGCTCCTGTTTGAAAGAACATGGAGGAAGAAAAAATCATATTAGACGACAAAATAAAAAGTAGGGCTGATTATTGTTTAAAATGATTCAATACTCGTGACGTTCAAGATCCCAGTTTTGGTAATGAATCCACAATATTTTTTCCAATCTTACTTTGTCAGATTTAAATGTCTACAAAACCTTTTTCATTTTAACAAAAGAAGTCAAAATTCTACGAAACAAGATTATGAAGATAAGATTATGGCAAGATTATGAGGTAACACTTGATGGTTAGTGCTACCAATTATGATTGAAATCAGGAGAGATCTCATCAGAGAATGAATGAGAAAAAATAATATATTTCTGACCAAACATTCAATGCTAACTTTCAGTACTTCACAGTTTCTGGTACTCAATGCTAGAGACACAATTTGGTCAGTACCATAACAGTAATAAGTAGTAAGTATTAATTGACATTCTCAAAATGAAGAATTGCCAAGCTGTATTCGGAGGTGGATGGTTGTACTCTCAGCCCGTTCACTGTGTAATGACTGTACACCTGAGCTTACTCACGTTTCTGTATCCTTGTCTCTCTTTCGTAAGCCCAGGACTTTCCTTGTTCGATTTTTCAGTCCTAGTCCAGAGAGAGAGAGAGAGGGAGAACAACATCATGAAGAATTAATTTCACGTTTTAGAGCCCAATATAAAGTTAACTGTCTTGTCATTAAAATGCACTTAAAGGCAAATAAGACAGAGGAGTAACAGTCTGACGAGGATGCACCTGTGCCTGTGGACACACAGGAAATACAGTCACACCAATAAGTAAATATAAATGAACGTATCGATTCGGGGCGAAAACATCCTGCCATCTGGAGAGAGCCTCCACATAAAAAGAAGCAGCGCAATCCCCCTAAGTGTCCGCTCCCTGACTATATAAAATGGAGAGAAAACACGAGCAAAGGTTGATCAATGTGTCCACTTCATTAGCGAGATTCGAGGGAGAGATCTACTACAGCAGCCCGTCAGCCAAACGGGATGCAAAGACCCCCCCGCAGCAATGTCGATTGGCAGCGCTCGAATCAGGACGACTAGGAAAACCAACAAAAAACCCCAAAGACATCAATGTGTGTAACGCCTAAAGGTTTCTGCATAAGTAAGTGAAGCCATGTGAGAGGACTCTAGTTCAGCTGTGTTTTCATGTTTTGGACTGTGGTGTCACTGACTGGCAGAAGGTAAGACGGATCTACAACATGCTTCACGATGAATGCACAAGGTACGGTGAATAAAAGCAAAGCTTAAAACGTCACCCATTAAACCTTCAGAAACCATAAGTCGTTGTTTAAGTCGTTTTAAAAGGGTAAAATGTAAGAATTGGTTAGGGTTAGAGGGGGCAGCATGTCAACAGATTGACCTCAACAGCTGCTAACTGTAGCTGCCATTAGCTAGTTAGCTCAGTTAGCTATCGAGCCAGCAGGCCTTAGGTTGGCGTTGGTGTTTATGCCACTAGCACGGGAACTTTGGACTGCCTGGAGATGGAGGTTTTCAGGCCTTTGGGCTGTGGGGTCCCAGTTGGTAATGTTGACGAAGAAAATTTGACTGTTTAAAACCAAAATTCTTACATATTGTGCCTTTAAAGCAAAAATACTAATGCTTGTTACAGCTTCCGAGAAATTGCCTGATTTCTGTTTGATCTGATGTTTAAATTTCTGGTTTTGCGAACTGATTATCACACAGAATATGGAGCATAAGGGTGTCAGGTATGGGCTCCAATAAACTGTGATGGATTGGACTGAACGATTAGAAGTAGTCTGAAAAAATAAAGACATTTGTAACTATATCAATAACTAAAAATCCAGCCTCGGAACAGACTTCTCAACAAGTCGTGTGGCTCATTTTCTATGTTTGGATATGGATGGTGGTCTTTTGAAAAAAAAAAAAAAAGCATCTAACTCTCCAACTATCTAGTCTGTGGGTGGGTCGAAGGCTGCGGCGAGTTTGTGTTTGTAAAAACAGCAGGACACAGAGGAGCCAACACAGTCTTCAGACAGCAGAGATGACAACTACAAATGAACTTTAGAAGGGAGCGTTGGTGAGTTTTATGACAATGGGCGAAGCTAAGTTACAATGATGTAAGTACCTGCACTTGTAAATGTTCCCTGGAGCTCTAGTTTTTTCATGTGTTTACAAAGTAACTGTTGTTTAAAATTCAAGAACGTTTCCATCTTTAATAGGAATTGCAATCATGAATGCCTGTGAGCCCAAAATATGGAAACCTCAGAAACACGTGTCCGTTTTCAGGGACTGATTAAAGAAATGCTCAATGAGAGAACGTATCGGCTGACATAAGTTTGTGGGACGGAGACTGGCAACGAGTATCAGCTTAGCGTGTTAGCAAGAAAACTTAGCATGCTAACATACTGATGTTTACCATGTTCACCAGGGCCGGGGCATAAGCGAACTAAGCGGTGGCCAGGGGGCCCCCGATCGATTTTTACATATTGAATGAATTAAACAAGTGACATAAATGAATGAATGAATGCATGAATGAATAATTCAAGACAAGATGATTCTGGTTTCATGATCAATATACCTGCCAGCGTTTGAGTCATGCGCATAAACTAGACACCTTGCGTGCATAGACACTGCATCAAGTTCAATCGTCTTATTAGAGTCAGTTGGAAGAGACGGTAATGTTAAGCCATGTCACAAAACATATCCCTCAGGGGGACAGTAGTTCATAATCCGTCACTGTATTAATACAATTTATAATGTAACATTATAGTGTGACATTTGTGTCAGTAATTGTCAAGCACAGGTGACTCCGCGGTGGTGGGAGGGGGGCCCCAAATCAAATTCTCCTTAGGGCCCCCAAAAGGCTTGAGCCGGCACTGATGTTCACCATCTTAGTTTAGAGCCACTGCAGGGGCTGATTAAGGACTGATGAGGTATGTGAGGTCAGAAAACTACTGGTTTAGCATGTCAGCAAGCCCATATTCACTAATTAGCACTACTGTAAGCATATTTCACGAGATAAAAAATGGGGCCTGCGTGTGGTGTTTTGTAAAATCCTGACTAGTTAAATAAACAGTTTCTAATCTCAGTGTTGGTTTGTCCTGTACAGCAGACAAGGAAAAGCCATCGCCCAATATATGGACTTATTATCGAACCTAATGAAGCTAAATAAATTAGGTAACAACGACGATCCTCTTGCTTCCCCCAATTTGATTTTACACAACATGGCAGGATCCTCTGATAAAAGAAAGTCAGTCAGCCAAACTCATAAAACACAAGTTACCAACAGCTCAGTCCACCAATGGCAAAAAACGCAGCATTTTTATCTCTTTTTTTTTTTTGCATTGGCTGCGTTGTGAAACATGTTTTTTCCCCCCCGAAAATAGACGACTGACAGGTTTACATAACAGTGTTTTAGAAGACAAGGGAGCACAGTTGATTCTCACATCCGCACAAGAGCGACAGGGACACATGTGATGGACAGTTGGGTGGATGAACATTTCGTGCTTTTCAGAGGCAGCTCAGTTTGTGTTCTTTGTTCGCCGTCTCTTTCTGTAATCTGAAGGCTGCGTTTTACACAGCAACATGGCACTGCCGCGTGCCCCAAAATGACATGTTGCATCGCTGACGGCTTATTTAACTGGCGGCAGGATTTTTTTTTTAGCAGCATTTTTATTTTTAAATTGTTTTTGAAAAATCAGGCCGACTTTGAAATCGAAATATCGTCCCACTCTCACTGAAATCCTGATCATCAGACTAATGAATACTATAAATGTGAGGGCGCTGCACTCCACTGGTGGAAGCTCTCTGGGTACTGAAGGACATGTCAGGGCCTGTGATGTATTAGTGGCTAGCTGGGCTGCTCAATAGCACAGATTATTCCTGCATCATGGCTCTTCATCAGCGGAGACAGCTCTGAGCAGCGGGGCCTTCTGACCAGTCCCAACCCGTGAGTGTCTTGTGTGATAAGGAGTCAAAAACAGAGAAGCAATCCTGATGTTAACATGTAACAAACCTGCTGAACAGTACGATATTAGCTCATTTTTTTGCTTTTGCTTTTGTAACCCATTTCCAAAGTTTGCCTGAGGTGAGCACCTGTCTCACTCATTAAACAGAGGGATCATTGTAATTAATGACATCAGCTGTAAATATAGTTAGGATATATAGATCGGTGCGTATCACGCGCAGCAGATCTAGTGAGACGATCGACGTATAAGACACAAAAAGATGTAACAAGACAGGAAACAGGAGACTGGTATGGGGAGAAAAGGTGTTTTAGTGTCTCGTACCTCTTTTCTTAGTTTCTCAGCTTGTGGCTGTGTTGGGACGCTTTACCAACCCAAAATGTCGGTATCTGACGTCCTGGGAATGACACTCAACAATCAACTATCTTTCTGGTGCGTTTACGAACAGCTCAGACAGATCCCACCTTTAAGTTTAAAAGTCTTTGAATTATATCAGTATGATCTGAGGTTCAGTTAGCTTTGCACAGAAACGGCTGGTAGAAGTGTCCTTCAGAAGGATACCTTTTACTTTTATACTTGAGAACATTTCAGTGCCCCTACTTTATTACTTTTACTTGAGTAAAAAAGTTGGATCAGTGCTTCTACTTTTACCAGAGGCTTTTTTAACATAAGTATCTGTACTTCTACTTGAAGTAAAAAACGTGTAACTTCATCCACCTTTGCTCTGTACCAAAGCATCATCATCCCACTTTCAAAATATGGTGTCAAAAGCATGTTCTCATGCTTAAAGACTAACATAAAAAATTTGAAAGTTTGAAACTAGAATGGCCTTTAGTTGAGCGCATACCTCCGCCAAGGAGGACAGATTAACAAAAATGTTGGAAAAACGCAGTTGCAATGTCAAAGAAACCTGTATCTGCCCTTTCATCAGGATCAGTACCAAACGTTTTTGTGTGACGCCGCTGACAAACCAACCAACCGACAAACAAATGCACACGGGGAAAACATAACCTCCTTGGCAGAGGTAAAACAAAAGTTAGTTCTGAGTTCACGCACTAGATCTCTTTCAGCTGCATCTTGTGGCCTTCATTAGTGGCTGATGCAGTGGATGGACTTCACCACTGAGCACACTACATGAAGGACACTTGACTGTCTAAGGTCAAGAATGAACCTTGAAGTTCAATGTTTTGACTGTTAGTCTGCTCTTTCCAGCAGCTGACTCTCAGATCTCTGATGATGTAGCGCCCAATGAGTATCCAGATGAGAAGACATACAGTTAAAGTGTTAGCTATTCATACTGGTTGTCAGTTGTTCCTTAGTGTGAATACAATAAGCGTGAGTGTAAAAATCTACTCTTGCCTTTCTTTACACACCTGCCTCAGCCACAGTAACATTGGCTGCTTGACAACACTGTAGCCTTAGTTACCGCAGATACAGAGATGGTTTGAAACAGAGAGGATATAAAGGACACAACCAAGTCTGGACCAACTGTTTCTGAACAATGTCCAGGACAGCTTTCATCTGTGCTGATACACTCCAGTCACTACACTTCAACTCCTTGTTTAAGAGTACACCGAGATATATGAGTAGCCGTGTGCTACCTGTAAGTATAGTTTTTCATGTTCTGTATTGTTCTTCTGACCTTTATTCTATTTTCATTTTTAAACTTTAACGTTGTGTCGGCTCTCTGTGAGCACCTGTCCGCTAAACCTCTTCTTTGGCAGTTTGCAAACTAACAGATGAGACATGACCACCACCTTCTGATATATACCAGAGGGATTATAAGAAAGAGAAAGATCACTGAAGGCATTTTGAACAGGGAAGTCCGTAACAGCCAGAGATGGCGGTTGTGTGACACATACCACGCCCGCTCCTCCAAAAGCAAATGCACGGGATTACCAAGAAAGGTGAGTTTATTCTCAGATTAGACTTAAACAACATCACGTCGCGGCCCCTCTGTTTTGAGCTGTAAGAGAAGTCGGTGTCGGGAAACTGTGGGCATGCGCAGTAGAAGTAAAACCAGGAGGAAAAAGGCGTTTCAAACCTTATATCGGGGCAAAGTCACCAAACTTTTCAAGAACTTTACTCTTATCAGATTTGATTGGTGATTCTATTCAGGCAGTTTTTGTCCAAGTGATCATTTAAAGTAAAGTTCTGGCACTCTCCCCATTCATTTAAATAGCAGCCTAGTCTCGTTAGCCTGAAATATAACTGACCGGGGGTGTTGCCAAGATGGCTGCTGTGTGGCAAGACTTGCCTAAAAGCAGTTTGTTTATACTTACAGAATAATAATTATCATACTGTAATTCAGCCCTTTTCTATGCTTTCTAGCGTTTCAACTCCTAACTGTTAGGGATGCACGATATGGATATTTTTTTATTTGCCGATACTGATAACCAATAATTACCTGCTTCTCACGGCCGATACTGATAAGATAAAAGATTCCTCACCTGTAGTTGATGCACACCTGAGTGTACTGAAGGCTAAGATGTAGTGACAGAAGACGGATGACTTGTTGTGGTGCAACTCATGACTTTTTCCCTCCTCTCAGAACCCTTGCGGAACATACATTGTGTGTTGCTCTTCTTCTTCTTCTTCTTCTTCTTCTACTGTGTTTATTGGCGGATTGTACACCAACTTTTACAGGTGCATACCATCAACTACGTATCAGTGTGTGTAGAATGTGCGCTTTTTAAGTCGATGAAAGCAATTTAACTTCATGTCATCATCTCTACCGGCACTACTTTCACCAATACAATAATTGGCTGATAATATACATTTCCGAAAATCGAGCACATGGTGTGTACTTTAAGTGCCAGTATGGACCTTAGAGTCAATGTCAAGCCACAGTAACACGCAAGTATAAACTTACAGTTCGAAAAAAGGTCATCTGAACCTTTATCAAGACTAAGATCCTCTTTTCTGACTGAGAGACTGTCGGAACAGTCTAAGATTATAATCCATGTTCCCGAGATGAGTTTTTTGTTCTGCATCGACAAGAAGGTTGTGATCACAGCACTGCAGCCATGTTTGAGCCCAAATAAGACACACTGGATGGCCCTAACTGCACCTGACAGCCTATACTGTGTAATTAGCAATGCACGTGTAGCTAACAAAGGCTGTGATAAGCATGTGACATCTGTGTTGTTGTGTAGCTCGTGAACCGAGTACAGGCTGACTGCAGGCCTTTTGCTAATAATAGCCACCTTCCATTACCACGTTGGCATTAATGGATGGTAAAGGCCCGGCATCTGTCACGCGGGGTTGGATCTATGTTGTAGCTCCTCCATCAGAGTTCCTTTACGTTACCTCATTCCACCACCGTTAACTTTAATTCGGTTTAGCATCACTTGTCCTATTGTCACGATATTGCATTACGCACTGGTAGTGACAGCAGCAGGGGTATGAATGAGTGTAGCGGCTCAGGTCTCGCCTCAAATACACCTTCATGTGACACGGACCGAGCGTACAACTAAAGACGGACCTGTAATCTGCACATGTGTGAAACAACAAGGCACATGCGTACACACATGGGCAGAACTACACTCCTGTGTACCACCGGTTCTCCCTTTACAAATACACACCTCGCACACCTTCCCTTTCACATACATCTCAATCTGTGACAAATAACGTCACACACACACACACACGGCGACGCTGTCACACTGGTCATGCATAAAGCTCCGTTCGGCTCAAAGGGTCCCTCACGCTTCAACAGATCAAATCACTGGATTCACTAGCTATAATGGCCCAGCAGGACACAAGAGGGCAGGAGGAGGACGCAGGGGGGGAGAAAGCATAGAAAAAAAAGGAGGAGAAGGAGTGCACAGATAATTCACCTTGCATCATGATTGCAGATTTTCATCCTATGTCGTCCTCTGGCGCGCAGGTGGACAGAAACGGAGAAATCCAGCCGGTCAAAGGATGCCTGGGCAGGGCATAGCTAATTCTGCACAGCTCCCCAGCGAAGCACGATGTTGATTCCCTCCACCCCCAAGGGCCCAACTCCCAGACACCCGCACAGGGAGGTGGGGTGGGGGGAGAGCTGAGAGGCAACAGCAGCAGCGGTGGTGGCGGTGGAGGACACACAGCGAGAGGAGACACCCGAGGAATACGCAGCAAATCGGGGGATGGGGGTCCTCTCCGTGTGCACGTTAGGCCCCGGATGCCTGAGCAGCACCGACACACGCCATCTCTGAGAGGGGGGGATGCTGAGGAAAGGCAGAGGAGAGAGGAAAAAAAAAAAAAAGAAGCAGAGCGGCACAGAGATAGAGAGAGAGAGGCAGAGAGAGGCAGAGAAAGGCTGGGAGAGAGAGGGGAGGAGGGAGGGAGTGGGAGGCTCGCTGATGTCACATCTGCACTAAACCAATCCCTGCAACCATGGTCACATGGCTCCTGTCCCCTGATGCCTTAGCACCTCTCGGCTCGCCTTGAGCAGACACACTACAGCCAACTGCATGCATATTATACAAGGTCTCACATAATGTAACGAGCTATTTAGCAAAAAAATTGAAATCCTTTGGAGTGCTTTTAAAAAAAACTGTAGAATTCCATTTATTTTTGTTTGTAAGAGGACATTTTTGTATGATGCTAAATGTTATTCAGTTTCTATTTATACTTTTTAAGACACTTGAGCTTAACAGGACAGTGAGGGGAAAACATAAAATACATGAAGAGAGGGACAAAGATGTCATTCAAAGGATAAAAATAAGAGGTCAGACACAGTTAAAAGCCAGAAAATAAAAAAAAAAACCTTTGTTGAAATCTTGAATAGACCATAAAAATAATACAGCAGAAGAGGAAAGTGGATTAAATGATTTGGTACTTGAACGAGCGACAGATAAAAAAGAACCCTGATAAAAGGGCCTCAGGTGTCTCGGGGAAAGGAGTCATATATCCTGTACAGTGTACGCTAGAATGAGACCGTGCGCTGCTTTTTATATAAATATTCTACAACTAAACGGGGACCAGTGAAGGGGAGAAATAATGGGGTCACAGTAATGTGGTGTTCAGGGCCGCTGTGGAGGCTGAACAGAGAAGCCAGACTGATACAAAAATATAAAGTCATTGACTTGTTTGGGTGTGGATAACTTACTCCAGGTCGAAAGGCAACGTGGAGCAATGAAGTCAGGTTTAATACATATGAAATTATTTGTATATGGTTCAACGTAAGTGTGTAGGATTTAAAGGTGCCATGGAAGGTTTTTGTCTCCACGGGTTTACATTATGTACCGTGTTGCTTTGCTAGTGTTCATGAACCAACCCAACAGCAACATCTCAACGCCCGTCAGACTTGCTAACTGCTAGGTTTGGCTAAACTCAAACTGTCTTTTTCTTTGGTCTGTGGCCCATCAGGTAAAGTAGGTGTTCGAGTGTTTTGAATCAATGAAATATGAAAGCATCAAACATGCAGTCTGGATGATTGAGATGTTTACACTTTTAAAATGACAAAGATGACAAAATGTAATTGTATGTAAGCTACATGATGCGCAGGTTTTCTACTCGCTTGTCAACAGGTGGCTGTAATGCGGCGATAAGAGCAACGAAGCGCCTCAAAAGGCAGAGAAAGAGAAGACAGCCAAATAAAAATCTATGTACTCAATCAGCTTTTTACCATGACTGATTATTTCCAACATGAACATACCACTTTCAGCTAAGATCACCCCAGCTGAAGACGCCATATTGGACACGACCTGTTGTGTCTGTTTATTTGGATGCAATTGATGAGTACTGATGGTGGCCCTTGAAGGGTTGTCCCATTTCAAAGAGGGAGATTTCCCCTGCTGCCCCTTGTAAGTCTGTTCTGAGGGGCAAGGGGGCACTCGAAAATCGAGGTTTTGGGGTAAAAATTGGAAACAGGGATTGAATTATTTTGCTTTCGTTACATCCGAACGAGCCTTCACAGGGTTGTGGCTTATGATGTCAGCCCATTGTCGATCAAATGTAATCAAACTACATCCACAACGTCCTGAAAAAGCAGGTTTTGAGTGTTAACTTCACTTGGGGTACTTCATTGCTGATTACTTGGGCATTAATATTTGATGTTAGAAATACCTGTTTTTAGAGGCTTTAAAGAGAAATGAAATGTAATTTCAACAGCATAGCTATGCAAAGAGGCACTTTGTTTCAGGCCAAATGGGTAGAAAACATGGCGAAGAGAATTGGACCAACAGCCGAGCCTTGGGGTAGCCTGCAGGATGTGGAAGATGAGCAAGAATTCCCAGTGGAACTCTGAAGGATTGTTTTGGATAAATGTGAGGAAAACCAGTCCAAAGCAGAACCAGAGAGACACTCGTGCTTCAGCTGATGGATAAGAATAATGCGGTTTGCACTGTCACAAGATACAGTCAGACCTGAGAGCAAGAGGATGCCAAGAGAAGATAATTTGTCCAATTTTAGGAGGGCATTTTGTTCTGAAAAACTGAAGACACGTAGGATATTTTTAGTTTTTTCAAGAGGCAGTTGGACAAAACTACTTGCTCTCGCACTCTGGAAACAAAGGACGAATATATCGACTGCGCACAACTGCAAGCTGCACGATTGTTTCCTTTGTTAAGGATGTGTCACACTGGAGGACAGCAGTGCGTCTACCACCGCAGAGTACACACTGTCAGCTATAATCATAACACTCGCTCACTGGGAGGAGGAGGAGGAGGAGGAGGAGGTGGAGGAGGGCCTCACATCTCAGCCTGGAAGAAAGAGAGAGTGGCAGAGAGGACAAAAATATATTCCAAATACTATAATGCGAGTGTTACACTTTGGTGGGAAAAGTGAGATGCTTTGATGAAAGCGATGGTGAGATTATTCAGCTGCTTTAATGGCCGGACTTTTGGAGCAGAGTGACTCACACTCCCTGGTAGGGGAAGGACAGATGGGGGAAGGCAGTTAGAGGATAGTGTTGTGGAGTGTGTGTGGTTGTGTGTGTGTGTTGGGGGTTGTGAGGCTTCTGCTGTGGAGGTCATGTAATTTTAAACAGCAAACATAGTTTAAAAAAAAAAACTGAAGCAAACTGGACTTTAAACATGTTTCATCTCCCTCTGCTGTTTCTTTTCTCCCATGTTGAGAGGCTATTATATGTCACTGAGGTGTAATCTGACTCAGATATACGAACCCTGTTGGTTACTTCATCCTGTTTAATATACAGCAAGTGTACGTTTCAGTGCCCTTGAGACAGCCAAGCTAAATAAGCTTCAGACCCGCGAACAAAAGCCGACACCTTTACCGCGTTGACTCCTTCGGTTTACTCTTCCCACTACTGAGGTTTATTTCTAGCTCTTGTTAGCCCAGGCATCCTGGAGTAACTTAATGAGCTTACCTAAGCTGGCACAACACATCATACGGGCTGCTCCCGTGTGCTTTCCTTAACCAGCTCCTTACATAAGATGATATCCAGGCAGAGGTCAAAGGTCACGGCGACAGGGATTAGCAAAGGAGAGACGGGCAGAGCAAAACACATGGACGGAGAGCTGTGGGCCGAGAGACAGCGACAACTTACAGTGACTGTTTGGTGCCGTGCGTCGGATACACCGAGGGAAACGGAAACAGTAAAGATCACTCAAAGTAACACATCAGGCTCTCGGGCTGATCAGGCTGAATTCTTCTCCTCCACATATAAATCAAACTGTGTTGTATTCATGTAGGTTATTCAGTAAATTCACTTCAACAATAACAGATGGGGCGCCGTTTAGCTCACTTGGTAGAGCGGGCGTCCCATGTACAGAGGCTAAGTCCTCGCTGCAGCGGACCCGAGTTCGACTCCCGGCCTGGGACCCTTTGCTGCATGTCACTCCCCCTCTCTCTCCTCCCACTTTCCTGTCATATCTTCAGCTTACCTATCAATAAAGGCCAAAAGAAAAAAAATAAAACAGATAATATGATGGCTTTCATGGGAATCATGTATATTGTAAGACCTCTCACTCTATGTGGCTCAATGCCGCCCCCTAGTGAATACAGTAGTATGTGTTCTATTTGACGTTATAGCATCATTATCATCACATTAGACAGAAACTGTAATTTATAGCGAGTGCTTCACACAGAAGCAAATTTCACGCTGCTCAGAGATCATAATGATAAAGTGGAGAGCTGGCTGCCAACTGGTATAGTGAATTTATTCATTAATTTAACTTTAACATGTCAACAAAACTCTTATCAATATTAGGAAAAAATGTATTCAGTGTGTGCGTCTCTTTTTCTTGCTGCTACTTTTACCATTTTCTGACACACTTTGTAAAATATGGCTTGTGGTACACAAGCTGGTTCTACAACCCTGATTCCTAAAACACTGAGACGCTAAGGATCTTTTTGTAATTCCAGTTTTTCATCCAGTTTTCTTTCTTTCTTTTGGTCCATTAAAATAATTCGACCAGACTTCCCTTGGTAATTATAAATCCTTGAGATTAAAGATTCAAAAGTTGTCATCAACTTAACCATTCAACAAAAACAACACAGCTTGTTAGTCTGACGTTAAGGGTTAGGGTTAGGGTTGCATTCCATTCCATTGCATTCTGTTTTTATTTACTTTTGACTTATTATCATTACTGTATATGTCATTGGGCTCAGCGCAGCTTTCTTGTCACAAATGGTTATAACCTGTTGTGAGAATAGATTGCGACCTATAGACAATCAACAAAGTCGCCCACGGTACAGGATGGCGTCGAATTCAGAGAAAAAACTTTCTATATGCCTGTTTGCACTATGTCAAACGTGTAGAAGTTAACCACAAATGCACGCACAACGTACGGCGTCTCCCTTCAGCACTGTCACAGATCACATTAACACTTAATGTCTGCTTCTGGGGTATCACCAGAGACTGTTTGTGTCCTTGTTGTACATCCTGTGGGTGTAAAACAACGTGACTCGTCAGGGGGCTGACAGAGTGACAGCATCACTGTGGGTCATGTCGGTGCTCTCGGTCATGGTGAGCTGATGTAACCTTGAATCTGCTCTGTCAGCCTCGTGCTCGAGGTTTTCCACCAGGTGACTGGTCAGCCTCGACAGACGACCTCACCAACTCCAAATCTACTCGTGCCTAACAGAGACAAGAAGCTACTTTTGATGATTTGTGACTCCGAGCTCCCCTTGGTTTATGCAGTAGGATATTTTCATGTAGTCCATTACTTTAGTGTGTGATCTAACGCCCATCTGGCCTCTTCAAATCCAGCAGTATATCAGATCATTTGGGGAATTTGGGATGAATTTGGGGACAAGTTAGAACTCATCAGGTTGCCCAGGCAAGTAAACAAAGTCAATATTGCTCTAGTGAGATTTCTTATTGTTTAGTGTGGCAAGTCTGACTGTGTGGGGCATTAAGTCACTAACTCTAAGGCACATGGTGAAGGGAAATTCCAGTATTTTTAAACCTGGGGCCCTGGTTTTAAATATTTTTGTGTCTGAATGACTCATAGGGACACAAAATTGGGGAATTGGTCCAGTAGATTGCCCACAAAATCCAAACTCTAACCTTAGAGGGTTAGTTCAAATCCAAACTAAACTAATCCAAACTTGTCGCACGAACAAAATAACCTATTGAGGCAGCAGCAGACCAGCGACTCCGAGTCCTGCGAGGTAAAATGACTCTTTTTGTCAACAGAGTCCAGCGGTTTTGAGGAGAGGCAATAAAACAGCTGTTTCTGATTAAACAAAAAAGATTTTACTCCAACCCAAAGGTCTAACTCTTCAGGGATCCTTTGCAGTGTTGTCAGACCCTTAGAATAACAATCTGAGTCCGTCTGTGACAAAACGGGCACTTTTAGTGGACGCACGCTGACGGTCGAAGTTGCCTCCAGGGCTTACTCTGCCAGCCACTGCAGCTCGTTTTGCAGCTGCCAGCTGAGGCAATCTACTGGACCAGGTTTCAAAATACCCTTTAAGTATAAATTCAAAGTCCTGCAGGCTATGTGTTTTACAATTTGAGAGAAAAGGAAAGAGTTTGAGTTCAGGAGGGAAAGTGACCTTCTATATGGTTTCAGGTTGTCAGTCAGTAAAAGGAGGAAGGTAAGGGAAAGAAGAACAACTGTAAACTAATGTTCAAATATTCTACATTATCTTGACGTGAGACAAAATCAAATCTTCACAGTGAACTATTAAACTGTTGATTTCTGTTTTTTTTTCACATTGTTACAGAGAACCACTGGGAATAACGTGACAGTTTCGGGGCAGTAAATACGATTTTTGCCTGCTTTGCTCCCATTGCAAGTGTGAGCCAGATTTAAAGCCACAGAGTTGTCAGCAAAGTATTTTTCTGCTACTGCTGAGACAGCCCGAGCCTTCCTGAACTCTCCCTGTACCTCCCAGCATGAGGATCGGCTGAGGGAAGTCTGATACGTTGTTGAGAGGGAGCTTCAGCGAGGATCCAGTGATATTGAGAACTGTTCTGTGAATAACTTGGCCAGGTTGAACATAGAGATATAAGCAAAAATCAAATCAATTCTAAAGAGTCACTTTTCTGATTTGGTGCTTTCACTTTTGCAACTTTATCTGCCACTGGGAACAAAATCTCCCAGGAAAATGAAGGCTGACTGGGGATCCAGTCTGGCACCATTTCTCTTTGTTGTTGTTAGTGACTCAGTCATCCAGGTTTATGATACTACTATTCACACATAAATAGTCCTATTAACATATTAGATGTTAAAAGGCATCTTTGAAAGACTTACAAATGCGTTGTCACCTATCAACTAACTTAATTAACTTCTTACAAGGACCTCAATGTGAAGTGTTATCACAAATGAATATAAAGGGACCAAATGTGTCAACTGTGACTAGAATCATAAATTCACTTTTGCAGTTTTTTCTCCTGGTAAGCTTCACTGAGGACACTTCAATACTGGATCACAACATGCTGAAGAGTTTTTACTTTGTAGGTGGACAAGTGGAAAACTGCCTCTCAGCCTGCTCTGTTTTTACCAAGTGATTGATGAAGATAGCTATGAAAAACAAGACATCATAGATTAATTACAGCTATTCTTAATAACCACAACTAATCTCAAACAATTAATGTTGTGCAGAAAGTCCAAGTCTTCCTTCTCCCATGTATCTCTCTTTTGTTTCATTCTCCCCTTTTTACAAGAAAAAGTCCATATAAACACATTAGTCTGCCCTTCACTGCTGTCTAATTTCTTGAACTCGACTTAGAGAATATCAAGGACTGATGCAACGTTTGAGAGTAAGCTTCAGTGATACATAACCGCCTCTACACCAATGCACAGAAAGACAAGAAGTGAGGAAAAAGATCACAGATACATTTGGATTTCCTTATGCAAGAGATGTGTTTTGCTGAACAAAAACTCTCTGTGCTGAAAAATCTTCCCCTCCAGCACCTGTTTTTTTATGGACTAGATAACAAAGAGACATTAAGTGCCCATGGAAGCTGTGCAGCGGTGTCATGAGCGTCTCTTAAAGCCACAGACTCGTGGATGTCAGCTGAGCCGGTCGGAGGAACAAAGACCTACACAAACACCACAATGCTCCTGTGATTCTCATAACAACACTTCTCTATCGTTTTGTGCTGCACGGAGGCAAAGAAGTGGACATTTCGGCTGAGAATGTTGCAGTTTTCACGGATAATGGGAGTCACAGATATGACCGCAGGCGGTAGTGAGATCCTATTTCTTGCTTTTCTGCCACTAGGTGGCACAAGAGCATAAATTAACACGCAGCGGCACACACTCGGAGCATCCAGTCAGCTCAGGGTGGATTAATTCTAAGCACTTGCATCTGTTTTCTTACCGCTAATGAAAATTTGGGCTGAAGGACATGTGATACTGAAAACTACAGTCAATACAGTGATGCAGTTTGTGTGAGCGCCACGATCCGATCAAAGGAGACGTGACGGATGACATCAGGTATCATGACAGACTGAACATGCCACTGAAAGGTGTGTCGGCTTCGCAGACGGCGATGGTATTGTGGATCAGGAGGTGGCAGTGTTATACACCGGTGAATTAACCAATTGTCTCTGGGCAGAAAAGGCTGAACACTGAGAAATGCAGCGAGGGAAGAAAAAGGAGCACAGAGGATGATGTAATCCTTTAAAGGGACATTCACAAAAAATATAAAACGGTAACAATAGACACAAGGCTGTAGCGCTGAGGCGACCGCGACGTGTGCCAGTGAATGAACGATGTTTTCATTGTGAATTCAATTTCTCAGAAAAACAGATACCAGGTCACCCTCGTACTGCTTGTTTTTCTTACCAACCTGCAGTTCAAAACACAAAGAGATTTCATGTGCAATGATATGAAACGCAGTAAAGCAGGAAATGCTCAGATTTTTTTCAGTATAGTGACTAAAGGTCCAGCTCTATAATAATGTGAGTCCATGCTGGTATGTTTCTATGGCTGCAGTAAGGGATAAATAGAGCTGCAGGCAGGAATCTGATGGGAATTGAAGTCAATGAAAGGCACCGGGTGAACGTTTATTAGAAATCTTTACATGAAAAGAGACGGATCGTCATGTGTGGCATTTTGACTTAAAGGTCCAGTGTGTAGGATTTAGTGGCACCCAGCAGTGTTTGCATCCTGCAGCCAAATGAGCACACCTCACCTCACTCTCCCTTACGGTGGGGTGCGAATACTGCGAACGGTCCCCTCAAGAGACTGTGTTTGGTTTTGTCTGTTCTGGGCTGCTGTAGGAACATGGTGGTGCGACGTGGAGAACTCCTTTTGGAAGAGGACCGGCTCCCTCTGTGGATATTAAAGGTTCATTCTAAGGCAACGAAAACACGACACTTCTTAGTTACAGGTGATTATACGCTAATGAAAACATAACTACAGATATTATATTCCAATTTATGCCAACAAATGCTGCTAAATCCTAAACACTGGAGCGTTAAAGCTCAACAGGGGAACTTTAAAAACACATTTTAATAAACAAAAGACAAACGGTCCTAAGTGGCATCTGTCTTAAACGTGCACTATGTAGTTTTTGGAGAGAAGAAAATTTAATCAGAAGAGAAAGATCTTCATTGACTGATTTTTTTTTTCCGCCCAAAACAAAAAACCAAAATAAACAAACTGTCTTTGTTTTCCTGACTGAATAAACTGAATAAACAAACTGACCTCAAAGGACAGCACAATTTCATACTGTTTTACTTTGTTTATATGTGGCGGACCCTGCCACCTTTCTGGCTTCGAACAGTGTTGTGAATACCATATTTTCCTCCGAGGACAGCTTGTTTATTCAGTTATGGAAAAAATAAATATTTCTGAGTTTGTATTATTACCTAATTAATATTGTAAATATTAAAGTTCAGTGTCTCATGGCTTTTATAGCTAGATAAAACTGGACACATCAATGCTAAGTAGTGAATCACTTACCAGTCAAAAGACAACGCAAGGGAACTATTAAAAAATGTAATGTTAAGTTAATGGACAAAAGTATTTTCATTCGAGCACGGGTAGTTCAAGGGATCACTTTCACCATTTTTGTTACATAAACAAAAGCTTTGGGAATTATGGCCTTTTCTGAGGTGAATTTGCATGAATATTTAAACTCGACAGAAATCATATTTAATGACTTAGAGCTTAAAAGTTAAAGAGCCTCCTGTTGCCAATTCGGATCATATTTTGAGGTCCTTGTTTATTAGTAGTCAGACAAATGGGCAAATTTCAAGTCTCATGAACCTGATCAGATACTTGGAGCCAAACCTTTTGCACCGTGTTAAAGCCGAGGCCAGGGATCTGCCTGGTTTGCATATGACCTCAGCTCCAACGCCTTAGGCTAAACAGAAACACCATCCATTATGAGGAGTGGTTAACCAGCTCTCTCCCAAATTACAGTGACTCTGGGTTCCCATTTTACTGATTTAGCGGTTGTGTGGTTCCCCATCTCATGTTACTGACTGTTATAGTGAGATGTACTCACGCAGGCTATCCTCCCCTCATAAGATGTAAGCGAGGGATTTGTTGGCCATCCAACAGGCACCAAGTTAAACACAATTAAGGATCCATGACCAGACATTATTTGCTTATTCTACAAAAGCCCTTTTACTTCCTTAAAAAACATACCAGAGCTAAATGATTCTGATCTAAAACGATGACCAGTGTTACACTGTTGCTTCACGAATGCGGCCTGGGCTTTTAACCACATCCTCCGACAAATGCAGGAGGACCGCTTTACCACCCTGACCAAGAGGCCATTGCACAAGAGAGCTGGAACATTTCCTGAGCATGTATGACTGCAGCGACTGAACTACCATCCGATCCCTGTCACTGGTGCTGCCGCGGTATGATTGTGATTGGCGGCTGTGAAGAGGTATTCAGATTACACTCTGATTATAGAGTTGACCCTGCTTTTAACCTGCTGGCACACCTCCTGTCTTCGCCCCGCTCCCGCCACAACCCCCCTCTGCCAAACTCCAGGCCGATCCTGACAACATTTACCCAGCGCCTTGTGCTCCACTCCTCCACACCAGCCTCCTCAGCGACATCTGGCCTTTTTTTAATACTGATCTTTGACCTCTTGCGCTCAAGATAAACTGACCTCCAATACCGCGTCACAAAGCTACCAACATGGTGTCGCATAACGCTGTCGTCGTAGTGCGCATTTGCAGTATCTGGCTGAAGAAGCCAGAGCAGAACTGTGCTTTTGCCAGCTGAACAGTGAAATTATATAAGGAGTCAAGGCTTCACGAGTTCAGGAGAGAAGAACAAGCCCTGTCTGAAGTGTGAATGGCTGAAATGCTGTTTCCCTTTCTCCATCTTCCGCCTGCCAGCACCAGTCAAGGGATTTTCCTTCCCACCATCTCCGGCTGGAACACTATTTCCGGATTGTGTCGTTCATTTACTTGGTTCGCAGAGCGCTCGGGAATGAGAGGCCATGGAAAACTGAGTGTGGCAATGTGGCTAGAGCGGTGGGGAGGGAACGACAGAGAAAGGCAGAGAGGTGTGTGTGTGTGCGTGTGTGTGTGTGTGCGTGCGTGCGTGCGAGAGAGAGCGATGGAGAGAGTGCAAGACGGAGCTGGAGAGAGCTGGATCGTCAGAGACAAGCCCAAGCAACGGCCTCTACCAAAATAGCACAAGCAAGAATCTCTGTGGGTAACATAAATTTGAGCATGATGAGTGTAATCAAACTGAGAAGGGTTTCGACATGCGACATAAACTATCTCCATGTCCATGTGATGTTGAGGATTCCTTTGTCATAACTGTGTGTTTGCCTCTCGGCCTGCCAGTCTGTTTGTTTATCTGGCTGGCCCTCCGTCTGCCGAAACATCCCATTACACTGCTACATCTCTGCAGTTAGTGACCTGTTTACCTTTTGACATTTCCTGTGTTGATTAAAGCTAACCCTCCCTGACAGGCATAATTGCCAAAGAAAGGTGGTCATACAAGCTTAAGAGGCCTTTGACCTTTAAACGGCGTGCTCCATCCTCGTTAGATCACCAAACAGGATTGAATCCATTCACTAAGCTCATCTTAGTCTCGACTCCAAGGGGCTTTACAGGAAGACCCGGGCAATAAGAACGAGGCGCATTTGAGCCGCCTAATAGCTCTGGAAATTGTATTATATTTAACTAAACCAGATTGCGTTGACAATGTAATCATTTAAGCTAATAAACGCACTCATTTGAAGGTTTTTCACGTCAACAAACTGCTATTATGTTCGCAAAATCAACTCTGAAACTTAGTCACAAGATTCATTTCAGTTATAACTCAATTTCAAACAAAAACTACTGGGGTTAGCCTTTGGACAGCAGAATACATGACGTCAATACAGCATCTCCAGATCAGTTTCATAGAAAGAGGAGTATTTTCTTTGGGTTTTCTAAATACCCTGGTATAACACAATACCTTGATACACTGAAGCCTAAATGATGACACGCTGATGTCGAGCAGGTATAATGTGTACTATGTTCAACATCTCAGTTCAGTGTGCTAGCATGTTAACATTAGCTTGTTATCACTGAAAACAATAAAAGCACAGCTGGGACTCATTATATGCTGTGTCTCTGCAGCAAATTTCACCACAGATCATAACTCAATAGATTTTTAGGTATTTCAAAGACCACTCTATTTGACCTGAAATAGAGTACAGACGGTCATTGTCCCCAGAGGATGAATCCCACCGACACTGGGGACTTTACTGACTTCTCCACACGTGCTAGCATTAGATTAACATTTCAGGTGAAGTGTTGATAACTATCAGATGGTTTTCTATAAGATTGTCCCCTGAGGATGAATCAAAATGATTTTTCTTATATCCCCATAATTGTCAAACTTTTAAAATATTTCTGACCAAATCCCTGCAAAACTAATGAAAAAGTTCCCATCAGCCTCAGCTGTACTTTGTGATAAGTGCTTCTAAGTAAATGTTACATGCTAACGCGCTAAACTAAGCATAAGAAACATTACACCTACTTTAGATCAGCATCTTTGTGAGCATGTTAGCTAATGTTAGCATTTGCCTAAAAAGCAATGCTGCGGCGCCTAACTCTTATTCTTGTTCAGTCGGGTCTCTCGTCTCTCCCCCAACTGTACGGCTACATCGCTGGAGTATCCCTTTAACAACTGCTCCACTCTATAGGAGAAACATGCTGTGCTCACATTACTGTGTCTACACAGACACACACAGATGTCACCAGAACATTCTGGTGTCCCACATATGGACCACAGACCATTGTGGTGGGACATAAAAACACAAAGTAGGCTCTTAGGAAGGGTGAGAAAATTGAACTTTCTTAGCCAGCTTCCTCTAATTACTTACTTCATTAAACTGTGCCAGACTACAGAACACAGATTACTCTGTTTTCATTCTTTATTTTGTCTGTTTTCTTCCATGGTTCTCAGCATTACAATTACAGCTATTGCTCGTCTTATATGTCATCTACTGTTTAAGATTTGTGTTGAATTATTAGTTTTATTATACTATACTATGTACTGTTGTTGTATATAGTATTGTACAATGTATATGCCTTTAGTATAGTAATGTATTAACAACTTCTTTTCTCTTACATTCAGATTTATTTTAATGACTTTCAGATTACATATAATCAGGACTACATGTAATTCTATTCTATTTTTTTAAGTACAATAACAATAACTACAATCTGCCCAGGTTACAATTGAAAATAAAGTTATATTGTTAAGGATTACTTGATTACATATTGGATAATATCTTTAAAATATCGCAATTCTAAAACGTATTTTTGTGAAGATGAATATAAATGCTGAATATGTTCTGCTGTGTATCAAAGTTTCTCTTCTCAGGTGTGTTCATGGTGACCAAACTAATATTGGGTTTGTTGGTTAATGATGATTATGGAGCTTTCGTTCCCTTTTATTTCCACAGAAAATTGAAAAGAACATTAGAGTCAAAGGCAAAGTCCTCCATCTGGCTTTAGATTTATAAACAGCAACAAACTAAACTCGTATTTGCACCATATTTGAATTGAAAATGTTGTGAGATGTTAAAAGAGACATAAAATATTGCTTGACCTTTTGCATCTATTTTTTTTATCATAAAGTGCAAAATGTCCAATGTTTGAATTTTGAAGTTTGTAGGTATTTGCATTACATTACATTTATCATAGCCCAATTGACCCTTACCATGACATCTCAAAGTGATCTGAACCCAACCCTGATGATATTATAGACCTGAAATTACCTGTTTTGGCAATACTACATTTAACTGTGGCTAGGCCAAGAAAGCTAAGTCAAAGTTGACTTTTATTCTTGCGGGAAAAAAAGACAAAGCAGCCTCCGGCATATCGTTTATTTATTTTTGGGTCACCATGACTATTTCAGCATGTTGCAGTCAGCAGTTTTGTAGTACAGTTGCCTCTTGCTCGGAAGCTGTTGTGCTGAGATCGACTGTGTGATAAAAAGGCCACAGAAGTAATCAGTATTTTGGAACACACAGCATTGGTACAAGCTGTATTAATAATGTAAATTAGTGGTGTGTGTTTGTGTGTGAGGGATAGAGTTAATGTGCTGTAAATCATCCAGAGTGTATTGTTGCAGTTAGGATTAGAGATTTCAGGAAAGAGGGCAGAGTTAGCGTCAATCGCGTTTAATCTGTTCTTTAATGTCAGAGAATGTTTTGTTCTTTCAGCACTTTTTCCTAAACTGAGTGAATTATTTTGACTGGACCAGAGGCAAAATAGGGCCCATACTGGAATCTGATAATGTCTGTCTCATCTATACGGTAACGTAAACATAAAAGAAGTGAATAACAGACTTACTTTAGCTTGTAGCTGACATATACTCTTGACCTTTTCAGAAGTGGTTGTAATACTATTACCACAGAAAACCGGGACACAAGGTAAAGTCAAACAAATGATGACATTCTTAACCTTCAGAGACATACGTCCTAACCTAAGACCCTAAAGCACCGAGGTAAATCCCGATGCATGACGCAGAAAATGAGTTCGCCCCCCTTCCCTCTTATGGCTCAAGGTTGTCTCATTTACACAGGTCACCGATGCCGCTATTGTTTGTGCAGGGGTTGTGCACCGGTAATCCTAGATTCTTTTGTCCTAGTCTCTTATTGTTATGGCTCCTCACCGAGTGCTTAACACATGCTGAAATAACTTCCTTAAGACCTATGTAAGCAAATACCACTCTAAGTATTTGTGCGCCCGTACATGAGAGTGCGCGCCCATGTGTGCGTGAGGAAAGAAAGGGAAGGGGGCTCCTTGCGTGCGGGACAGGGTTGGTTTGTTTTGTCAGCAAAATGTCAATCTGTCTTTGCAAGGTTATCCCATATGATCTCCCTAAATACACAGGGCTTGGTTGTCCATCTGGTTGGCAGTTGAGCGCTCACACCAGCCCCCCATTAACACCCACCACTGCAAGCCCAGGTCTGGAGGTCTTGCCTTTCTACCTCCCACTGAGAGGATATGAAAAGGCCGACAAAGCTTTCCATTCTCTTCTTTTTACTGTCAGATTTTTGGATCAGTGTAATCCTCAAATGGCTGCAACACGTGTACAGCGGTTTGGTTGCTCCCTAACAACTAACTTGACAACTAAACAATGCAATGAAAAGGGACACTCAGAAGAATTTTTTGCACGTCCAGAAAAGATCCGGACTCTCCACACACACACACAGCCAGGCAACCACCCAACATCCCCTAAAAAGTCCAAAAAGCCAGATCCGTCCCCAGTCCAAACTGCCCTGGGCTCCCCTAAGCTATTCAGCGTGTGCAAATGAAAGATGTGTCTTGGAACAGTGCGAGCCTCGAGGCAGAGCAGAAACGAGCCTCGCGCACAGATATACACACAGCAGCCCTCTGGACAAGTTTGGCATCCGCACCAGCGACTGTGGGCCAAAACTCATGTTGCGTGCTAACTCTCTCCCTCCCCCATCCCCTCACGCTATCCCGCTCTGCAATTATATGCTACGCTCCCACCCAAACATGCAAGAATAGGCCTTCTCAGTCAACAGACAAACCGAGTCATTCTGTCCTCAAACCATGACATCATGACCATTTGACTTCAGCGTGAAATTCAAGCTTAATTTAACTTTGTCAGGAAAAAAAAAAAAAAAAAAAAAAGTGGTGTGTGTTACACTGGCGGAGCGCCGCACTGGTGTGAACAGTAACTTCATGCAGTTCTGGGAAGGCACAGCTAATTTATTCTCTAGAAGATCAAACTCGCAGGAAATATATGACTCATGACAATCTCACACACATTATGATTTTACTGGAAGAACGGGGAAGAACTGGGCTTGTGCTTGGACATATTTTGAGTTTTCTATACCAGCACAGATAACAAAACAATAATTTGGCTATGTTTGATGTAGGGCTGCAACTTCTGATTATTTTCAATTATCTGTTAATAACTAATTTTTAATCAATCAAATCGATTAGTTGTTTGGGCTACAAAATGCCACAAAGTGGTAAAAGGGGTCAATCGTTGTTTCCTAAAGATCAAGATGGGTTATTTTTTTTTGTTCCTAACCCACAGATATTTAGTTTACTGTCAGTAAGAAGTAAAGAAACCAGAATATATTCATGTCCAGGAGGTTGGAATCAGATTATTTTTGACAAAAACTTCTACCATCGTTAAAAAAATCTAAATATAAAAAAGTACATTTATAGTTAAGTTTTAGTTTAGTTAATTAAACTTAAGTTAATAGTTATTACACTCTTAAAATTTCAATTACAATGAAATGCTCTATAAACCATTCATTAAGATGATGTAAAGGTTTATAATCATCAGTTTATCCAAATAATGTTTATCGATAACCTATCGATAACAGTTAATGAATAAATGGTTTATAAAGCATGTTTGTGTTTGTTAACAGTGAAATAACTATTAATTAAAATTTGATTAAAGAGCCACTATGTAATTTAAGAGAAGCAATTCAAACTCAGAATTTTACTATTTCAAATATCAATGAGGTAATAATAAAAAATTTGAATTATATTTTTTTCCATAACTGACTAAACAAGCTGTCCTCAGAGGAAAATAAGGTCCCAGAACACAGTTTGAAGCCAGATAGATGGCAGGGTCTGCCACATATAAACATATGATATGATATCAACAGTACGAAATTGCTTTGTCCTTTAAGGTCAGTTTGATTATTCAGTCATGAAAACAAAGAGAGTGTGTTTATTCAGTTTCTTCTGTAATGAAAACAGAGCAGGTTTGTTTATTTAGTTTGTTTAGGCATAAAAAAATCGGTCAATGAAGAACTTTCTCTCCTGATTAAAATTTCTTCCCCTGAACCATTTATTAATGACAGTTCTATAGTGTAACCAAATTTCGACTTTTCCTTCTTTAAAGAATTATTCAAATCCATCATGAAAATAGTTGGCGATTAATTTAATAGTCGACAACTTATGGATCGGTCATGGATATAATGACATAATTGAACTGTTACTCAGCAGAAAACACCATAATGCCTGATGGTATCTTGACTTATGTCACAGTATGGACATTAACCTGACGTAACTGCCATCTTAAGTTGAGTATAATGTCAGCGGCCTCCAGTTTCTGGATGTTTCATGGGGTTTAGATGCCCGAGAGGCATCTATCAAACTGCTGACAGCTATTGTGTGAAGCACACCTCATTTTCCAAATCTGCCTCGCAACAGAGTCCTCTCCTCTGTCCTTGTAGCTCCGGGAGGGGTTCTTAATAGTGTGTGAGCGCTTGCGTGTGCGTGCATGTATATATGACAGAACCGAACCAATGACAGGCACCTCAGCCAGCCCAGCCCTCGCAACAAAGAGGGGCTGGTGGGTTTCACTGCAGCCCCTCTCGCTCTCTCCCACACGCTCATAAATAACCATACAGAGCCTCTGCCCTGGCCAGGGGGAGAAAAGGAGAGAAAAGAGCCATTTAGGCAGCTCCTCTCCTCTCATGCCTCCCAACTGACCTTTTCCAAGGGTCAATCAGTCCAACCACAACTCCGTACTGCGACCCCTCCCTCCCCTCTCTCCCCTCGCTGACACTAACCTGAATCATCCCAACGCCGGCGCTGTGGAGAGAAGCCACTTAGCAGGCTTGGGTCATTGTAAAGGAGCGTTAAAGACGTAGAAGGCATAAAGCCTCACAAGCTCTCATTCCCAGAGCATGTGAGATGGCAGCCAGGGGTCAGAGGTGAAGGTCACAATATGGGAGGAGGGGAATAAATCCTGTAGCATGGACGACAATGGCTGCAATCCCCACTGACAATGATGCCATTGTGGGCTATGGGTTGCCTAGTGTGTCCTGGAGCTGTGCCTAATAGAGTTATAGTGCTGATGTGATGGCTATGTAGCCGAGGAAAGTAGTGTCCTTTTATATGAAGGGGGCAACTGCCCAGGAGCTTCAATTTTGCTTTGCATGAAAGCCTTGGATTGTGTGTGTCCATTTGTGTGTGTGTGTGTGAGAGTGAGCAAGGTTACTAGCTTAACTTCACTGAGCCTCCAGCCGTGAATCCTTGGCTCACCGACACACACGACTCCTCTCCGTGAAGACTCACAGCTGACTCATAGCTGAAGACGCATCGCAGACATTCTGTTGATTTCATTGTGCAGATGGGCTAGCTATTTCAGAAATGAAATCTTTGTTTTTAGAATGTTTGGGAATTTCAGCCTTTACTAGCAGCTAGTCCTGAAACTATAAGCTAGATTTTAATAAGCTATTAATGCTTTAAACACACTGTATGTTTATTTCCTGCCAGACCTGTTGGGTCTCTCAATCAGAATTAAAGTTTGATGACATCGTGAAGTAGTGTGAGATCATGGGAGATGTTGTGAAGATCATTTATTCATGCTTCATTAACATTTATTCATGTTAAGCCAACTAATTCTTATTCTCGATAAAATAACCGCAAGTGACTTCAGCTAAGGTAAATTTAACAATATAGTAGCTAGCTAGCTATCTCCAAACTTCCTTCCTCACACTCCGACATATCATCGAGCTACTAAAGGGGATATAAGTGACATGCTGTTGGCAGGCGGCCAAAGGAAGGGTATTATTACATAAAAGAAAAATGGAAACATTGGGATGATGCACGTACACAACTCAACAAAACTTACAACACATGTTGAAATGTTTTTTGTTACTTAACAGACCTTTAAGTAATTTATCAAGTAAATCCGCTGGTTTTTTATGCTTTATATCATTACGATTTAAATATCATTTGGTTTTGGACTGATGTCAGACAAAACAAACAATGCACAGATGCCATAATCCTTGGCTGCGGCCCTGTAACATCCTGCGGTCCGTACCAACTAATACAAGGCCCGAAAAGCTGACAGCGTCTCATGGATATATTCCGCTTCCACTCGTCATGGTCAGGCCTTCATTTGGCACACCACTCAAGCAGAGAGGTGGGGTAGGCCTCCGGAGACACAGAGGCCGCTGATACCACAGGATCATCATCCTCGGCATAACTCAGACACTCAGCTGGTAAATGTTATGCAGTGGCATGCCACGAGTACCTCAGTTGTCACCTCTGTTAGTAAGATTAGGCTCCGGCAGAATGGAGTGACAGATGATGAGTGGTGAGTATGACCACTGGGTGCTAATGCAGAGGACAGAGAGGGAGAGGGCCGGCCTTAACAGACAGAGAGGCAGACAGACACTGGAGCGTTTGGAAAAACGGTATGTCAGTTTTGCTGATGTCTATAGTAACAGTAGCCTCCAATTTGACATTCCCTCCACCAAACATTGGTTTTCTGTTTTTTTTTTCCTCTTTTTGGCTTCTCTTTGACCTCCTTAAAAGAACAAGCTATGTTTCCCAGGGCCCAGCTATTTGAAGCTCATAGTTTTGGTCATCCAAAGTTTTCTGTTCCAACTCAAACCGTTCAGACACTGTCCCCACTTACATTTCCACAATGGCAGGGTCCTGGGGGCCAGACCATAGCCGCCCTACACTCTGCCCACAGTTGAGTTGCCTCTGGCAGGACCGCTGCGTGCTTTGTGTGCTGGTTCTGGCCGACGATCAGGGAAACCCCACAGTCTCTCCATGGTGAATGTCGAACGGCCTGCCAAGACCATTATGCATCCCTTCAATGGTCGTGAATAGCAGCACACTACAGTACAGAAGATTTGAGAGATGTGCAATTCACCCAGGGCTACAATGCGAGACCATGACACAGATACAGACACTGGTGAACTGCACTAATCCCTGACATGGTTTCTCCGTGTTGTGTCTTTGAGTCTTTTTCTGATCGACAACAAACAAAACAAATCCTGATAAAAATGTGTCCCACAGCGCAGTGCGCAGGAAATATGAAGACAGTTGGTGAATAATATTCCTTGACACAGTTAGTGAATTAAGTCTAAACAAGCATTACTCTAAAAAGCCAGGAGATTATTCCACTTATTCTACAAATACTGGTTGTGGAGACTTAGTGTGGCTAAGTGAATGACAGCAGGAGGCCTATCATGGTCACGTTTAACACTCTTAAATATGGGGATTAAAGCTTTTTCCATAATTTCACTGCAGAGTTCATGTAAAACACACTTAACCGCAATGACCTAATAGCCCCTACGACACAAAAACCTATCCTGTTTGCCTTTCTCCTGAGCTCTAATATATGTGTATTTATCTTCCTGACGCTGACCACAGAAATGAGCAATCTATAATGTCTCTAACACCTATCTCTGTAACATTCGTTCCCTTTATTAGTCCCTCTGTAGTCGTTGTTTGTCAGATCAGTGTCAGACATTTAAATCTAACAGAATTAGAGTTTAACTGTTATCTTCATTTAGCACAGAGAAACATCTGTCTATTAATTTCAAACTCATGCAGCGTTTCCCAGCACTCCCACAGTCCAGTGGCATATTGCGGTAGTGGATATCAAGATGAGTCACATCAGCTAGCAGGCAGCTGGCAGGCTTGCCGTATCAGCCTATCCTGTAATCTTACGATTAGCCTTCACTGATCCCATCAGGACTGCCTGGATCTGGGGTGCAAAGCCTAAAGGTTTATCCTGCAAGCCTCCCTGGCTGCTTCACGCACACAACACAAATGGGGACCATATACAAACCCACTGCACACCCCAAATATTTGGGCTTTTTGGAATGCTGATCATAAAGGCAACATATCCAATCAAACACAAAGCCCAAGGAGCAGAGCTCATCAGGCCTATGCATCAGCGTCCCCCACTGTCATGTCTCAAGCCCCGATGCTGTTGCGTCTCAAGGGGATGATGGTGGTAGTGAGATGTGTCACGGGGGTCGGGCCCAGAAGTTAAAGGTGCAAATTTTGTGCTCCTCTGACAACGGGGGAGGGAGGAGGAGGGATCAGGGGGGAGGCAAGGAGGGTTGGGCAGCAGCCAAGTGACATGCCGTGACAGATTTCAAGGCTTCTTAAAGAAAGAACTCACGGAAAGCACACGGGCAAACACTTATACATTGCACCCACAGAAACACACGTGAGCACATTCACCCAATGTGCTAACACACCCACACAATTACATACCTGTCAGCTGGTGGATGTAATGTCTAAAAGGAACCTGCCAACATCTCAGTACTACCATTTGGAAGGTTTAACTGCATTTGGCTATAACATTTAAATGATACAAACTGTTTTCTCAAAAAAACTTTTGACAAACTCTGTATGTTTTTGTCTGAAATACCCCACAAATTGTGTTCCTGTGGGCGCAGCATGCATGCATCATGGCAGTTAGTTTAGGATGTTTCATGGGGCACTGACTGAACACAGGAAAGAATCATCTTACTGATGAGAAAAGGGAATGCCGGAGGCATTTACCTCCCTGACTCTCTGTCCTTGGGTCAAAAGGGGACCGGCCATAAACGCCTGGACACCAACAGAGACAGACCTCTGACCATGCAGGCCTTGTTTCACTCTCCTTGCAGCCACTAACGTCAGCTGGTGGAGGAGGCCCTGGCTGTTTAAATTTATAGCACAATGTCATCCTGTGTCATGAATGAACTACAATGCATGTATTCATCCAACATGAATGCATAAGGAGAAAGTAATCCTGATAGAAACAGGAGAATGCCTCATCATTAAATGATCAATACTTTCCGCCCTATTTCAAATTTCAAGTCACTAATGTGTAAAGGTGTTAACACACCTGCTATTATCCATCGCGTGTGCAAAACGATGATCTCAGAGCAGCAATAATTGTGAGCGGCGGCAGTCAAGATGCCATTTTTGTTGCCGAACGTGTTTGACAAGCTTAACAAGAATATAATACAAACACACTTGCCAACTAGACAGGCTCCTCTGTCACCTCTCAGACAAAAGGGTCTACGCCTGGCGCTCTCTGGATGCCAAACAGCTGAGGGCAGTTTAATTATCGAAAAACCTATATGCCTAGTATGATGTCATTTCATTGCAACCTATTCACTCTCCAGTACATTAGGGCAAAAACCTAAAGGGGCAGAAAATGCTTGCATTTGTTTGACATATTAATATATAGCACATAACATATAAGTTAGCTCCTGATCTTATTTAATCATTTAAGCTAATAGAGAGGCTTTTTCTTTTCCATTCATGCCCTGAAAGGATTTTTTCAGCTGTTACAGTGCTGCTTGAGGAGAGCTGAATGAAACGGTCTGGAATGTACCATTAGATTTTAGAGGGTACTGATGTGGCATATACGAGGCACCTCCGTGTCTAATGCACCGAATAAAATGTTCATTTGCGGATTGGATTTTAAAATTCTTCTTTTCGTCCATCAATGTGATAGAAACGTGACTGCGCGTCTTTTACGTGACCATGAATCCTGCAAGAAAAGGAAAACCCCTACTGTAGCCGCGGGTTGGACCGCGCCAAGATGATGTTACGAACAGCCCTTTAAAGTCGCTCCACTTCCGAGGTGAAGTAAAGTAGAGCTCCGCCGCACAGAGGGAAGACCCGAACTGACAATCTATCCCCCCCCTCACAAAAAAAAATCCCCTAATTAGACGGGCTATGTTGAGAAAACACACTTGGACTTTGGGCTATTTTATGGAGTCGGAATCGAAGGAATTTCCCTTTTGTCCACATCTATGTAGGACGTGGCGTCTGCGACTGCATTGAAGTAACCTAAATTAGGTTCATTTGCGCCACAGGAGACGTGCATTTTCTCTTTTTTTTTCAATATCGCGCAAAGACGACAACAGCAGCAACCTGGACTACTCTTTTAGAACAGGAATGGTTTATCCTCCCGAAGGTTTATTCTACATCGAAATGGATCAATCACCACCAGGTAAGTTAGGGTTAAAATCAGCCATTGTCTGATCTGCGGGGGGTCGGGAAACCTTATATTCGCTTTCTGCTTTTACTCTTCCATCTCGTGTAATGTCAAGTCTGTAATGAAGTTGTCATGCGAGGAAAAGGCTGTGCAGGTGTCGGTCAGACGTTTATAATGGCCAGGTCCTGAGAGCTGCGCTCCCCCAGTGGCATTGCCCAGGCATGCATAGCGCAATTCACTTGCCAATTACGTAATACCTTTCTGTGGACCAGGCGCAGTGGCTTGCCTCTTTTTCTTTTGTCCCAGCACGTATGACCAACCTGGGCAAGAACTGCACGGCGGTTTTTGCAGCCCTCGCGCGGTTCCCGACAGATGTGGCGGAGGTGTATGACAGTGTGAAGGGTGCATTTTTAAAAGGGGGGATGAGATGAGTGTGTGTTAATGAGCGCCGCATGAAACGATCGCTTTGTTCTCCTCTGCAGCCAGCCGTGGTTAATTTGTGTGCTAGCTCTGGAAGTAGGCTAGAGGCGAGCAGACTAGACAGCTCGTCTCATGACTAAACTAACAACACTTCATTTTTTATTTACATTTGTCATCTGACCTCGGAGCTATTACACGGTCCTAGCAATGTGTCACACTTGTGCGTTCAGTATTTCGGTGCTGTTATGTCGTTTTTTTTTTTTTAAACAATCACCTAGCTAGCTGAATAATTTTAACTTTAGCTAAATAAAAATTGCACTGTCTTGTTGTCCCCGAACATTTATTATTTCAATATTATTACTGGTGTCTACAGAGTGCGAGCTTTTCATGAATATCGGCCTACTGACACGCCATAAGAGCAACACAGATAAGCTGTATTGTTCCCATAAGGTCTGTATGTTTCAGTGGCAACCCCTTGTGTGCTTTCTGGGCTGAGCACTCTGCCAAATCAGGCTGCACCGTGACTGAATTGATATTTTTTATTATTCCACACTTAAATTACGTGGCTCTTGTCTGTACTGGTATGTGCATGTGGGTTTTGGAAGCCAGGAGAGAGTTTCTTGGCAGGAGACAGACAGAGGAGGAGGAGGAGGAGGAAGGGGGGAAGGTGTGCACATTTAATTTTGCTGAGTTCAGGAGCCGCAGCTTTTTCGTTTTTTTTTTGTTTTTTTTTGTGCCTGCCACTGTGCTGCTGCACCTGCCTTTTGTTTATTTTAAGGTCAGAAAAAGAGGAGAGCGGATGGTGGGAGAAAGCCACATTTTCTCCTCTCTGAGGGTGCTCTTGTATTCTCCCTAACTGCCTCATGAAAGGCACTTTTGTCCTGCAGTGAAATATATCGCCCTTCACCTCCTCTTGATGCGGTTTGCCCTCCTTTTTCATTTTTAGGAAAGCGCTTAATCTTTCGGCCAGACTCGCAGATTTTTTATTCCTTTAAGGTTGACGGAAAACTTAAGAGGATCTGTAAGCGTGCAATCATTATTAAATGGGAGGAGTGGTCCAAGAGGCTCAAAATATAACTTCTGGTTTATTTAATGCCTTTCATGCAGTGCAGGACAGTGCCCGAGGCGGCTGCAAACTTTAGAAGCTGGACTGGGAGAGGCAACTGAACGCCCCAAAGTTAATAAAAAAATTTTAAAAAAATTCTGTTTTATAGTTGTTGATTGACAGTTCTCTAAAGTTAGGACTAACTGCCACATTTCCTTTTTTAGTGCTGACCACACTTAAGATCTTGGTAATGATTAGGGGAGCGATATCTCTTGGAAACATGCCCGGGCTTGTCCTCAGATCTTGACAGGCTCAGTCAAACAAGGGTGTGACAAACTGTGTGCGTTAGTGGGGGGTTTAGGGGGATGGTATACGTTGAGAACACTGTATTTCCATAACACACATTCTTGATTGCAATAGTCATAATATTGAAAGAGTCGCGTCTACAGCACTTCTCTTGGTGTCACAACAGATCAATGCATCGCAATCCCAGACAGATCTCTTTCTAAGAAACTTTCGTCCGGATCGTTTGCATTTCCTTCTCTTATCTCTCTTTCTCTTTTGCTGTCTAGCTCTCCCTCCCAGGTCCACAAAGCCAGCGTCCTCCACCATGAACAACAACTGCCTTGCGCCACCCATGTATTCGCTACAGGACGCTGAATGGTACTGGGGAGACATAAGCAGGTAGTGTAACTTTAACAGTCCTGTTTCAGATATGCCGTCAGTCTTGCACACGCTAAGGTGTGCTCCGAGTATACGTGTTTTGAGTGTCTTGACATCTCGGTATGTCTGATCTGTTAACCGTTAACTGATTTTCCCTCAGGGATGAAGTGAATGAGAAGCTCCGAGACACACCTGATGGCTCCTTCATGGTGCGTGACGCATCCACAAAGCTGCAAGGAGACTTTACGCTGACGTTAAGGTGAGCAGCAGAAATAGAGAATATAATCGTTTCCATGAGAGCGCTACCACAAACAAAAGGGGGTCACAGTTTATTTTACGCTAATAGTATAATTTTGTGCTTTGTGTTTCACTTTTTCAGGAAAGACGGGCACAACAAGCTGATCAAGATCTACCACCGTGACGGCAAGTACGGCTTCTCGGACCCCCTCACGTTCACTTCAGTGGTCGAGCTCATTTGGCACTACCAGCACCATCCGTTGGTGGAGTACAATGCCACACTGGACCTGATGCTCACCAATCCTTTGTCCCGCTTCCAGCAGGTTAGTGAGCACCATTTCTTTATGTTTTAGGATAAAAATGAAGATCAGAAGTCTGATGCTTTTAAAAGGATTATGAATTGCACATACTGAAGTGTTTTTGTTTTTTTTTACTTCAGGTGAAAGAAGACAGCGTCGATGTTGCTGGACGAAAGCTCAAGGAGGTTCACACGCAGTATCAAGAGAAGACGAAAGAGTTTGATCGTCTTTATGAAGCTTTCACAAAGACCTCACAGGTAAAAACAAACTTATGGAATTAGCTCTAAGAGCAAAATATCAGTACCTTTCTAAACAGTAGAATTTACATTCATGGGGGTCCTTAGTTCTTACTTATTGGATGTATTCTCTGCGATGCAGGAGATCCAGATGAAGCGGACAGCAATTGAGGCCTTTAATGAGACAATGCTGATCTTCGAGGAGCAGTGTCGTGAACAGGAACGTTACGGAGAGGAGTTTGAGCGGAACAATCAGTCTGAGGGGGCCGACAAAGATCTGGAGAGGTACTTAATTTCATCACAGTTAAAAGAATTATTTGATTTGGGCAAATGTAGCCCACATCTGTTGAACTCTATTCAGACCTGTGACCTTTGCTTTCTCTCGTTAGCTTTCTGATAAATTATGAGAAGCTGAAGTGTCGTCTCGGAGAGATCTATGACAGCAAAATCCATCTGGAGGAAGACTTGAGAACGCAGGTGGAAGACTACAGAGAGACGGATAGGAAGATGAACAGCTTGCGACCCAACCTCATCCAGCTACGCAACATCAGAGACCAGTACCTCAAGTAAGCAGAGTCACAATACTGTTTGTGGTGTCCGTGGTGAAAGAACATAATTCAGTCTAATTATTTTATGTTAATGTTAAACCTCTCTTGACATCTCTCCTTCCAGCTGGCTTAATCACAAAGGCGTACGGCAGAAACGCATAAATGACTGGCTGGGGACGCAGAGTGACAGCCTTGATGAGTAAGTTTCATCACATTCTTTGTTTATATTTATATTAATATTAATATTTAAGAATGCTGCTGATAACTTGTAAATGAAACACGGAGTTGGTGTTACAATATGACTCTTGTTTTTTTCAGCACATACGTGTTGAAGGGAGACGAGAAGAATTTGCCGCATCAGGATGAGACGAACTGGTTTGTTGGTGAACTGAGCCGGACGCAGGCCGAGGAGATGCTCCAAGGTAAAGCGCCTGGAACGTTCCTGATCCGTGAGAGCAGCAAACAGGGATGCTACGCCTGCTCTGTTGTGTGAGTATTACATTTTAGAAGTTAATATCTGGAGATTGGATCAATTTCAATATTGCTATTGCACATGCTGTAACCGTCGATTTGATCTTTCCCCCCTTTTTCTTCATATATTACAGTGTGAATGAAGAGGTGAAGCATTGTATGATCTACAGCACACCACACGGATACGGCTTTGCTGAGCCCTACGACGTCCACTGCTCACTGAAAGACCTTGTCCTGCACTATCGCCTGCACTCCTTAGCGCAACACAATGACGCCCTGGATGTTCGGCTGTCACATCCAGTACATGCCAACGCTGCAGGCACGCCTTCTCAACATGCAGAGGAACACAAACTCTTACAGACTCCAAAACACACAGCGGGACTCCCGCCTGCAGCTCCAGAGATGTAATCCAACAGAAAGAGACAACAGGACATGTTTACTGTTTCCTGCGAGAATGACTGCATCGAGGTGCAATGTGTAAATTTTTGCACTACAGTGATTCCATCGGTTTTGTGAATGGGATTTCACAGATTGAAGTGGGACCCCGAACTTGAATGTCAGCTTGAACGTTGTTTTTTTTTTTTTTTTTTTTTTCAAAGAGACTGTTTAAGCTTTTAATAATTTTTTTTTTGTACTTCATTTATTGCTGTTGGTTTAATGGACACCGTTTTCGGTAGGGATGTTGACAACGAGAAAATTGCTCTCTGACATCAGGTGCTGCACCTTTGTTTGACTTTTACAACCAGAGTTGATGTTGCTAGAGATGTCCATTTCCCTAGTTTAAATTCAGTTCAGAGAATTCGACCTATAGGTTAGAAATACGGTACTATGGAGTTTCTCATACCTGAGCGCGTAATGGCTTTTCCTTTCTTCTTTTTTAAAGATATTTTCCACATTTATGCTTTATTCAGATAGCGAACAGCTGGAAAGGGACAGGAAAGGCAGGGGGAGCGAGACAGGGGGATGACACACAACAGTTAGCCTGGAGGCATGGTACACACTCTACCATGGGAGCTGAATTTTTTGCAAGCATGTGAGGCATTGAGCAAAGACATTATTTATCATTCAAAGAAAACTTGAATTTGAAGGAGATTTTTTTTATGTCCTCAGTAAATTTACTTACCTGTTCACTAATATCTACATAAGCACACAGCTATTTGCCCTCTTCTTAATGTTTAAATTAAAATAAATCTAAATCGTACATATTTCTGATGTACAGAGGGTGCTACAAGGTAGTGTATATTAACTAGTCAAATGCTAAGTATTAGACTCAGACTCAGGCCTACACGCTAGTAACAGCCACTTGTGCTACTGAATAAAGAAATTAGAGGCAGAGTTTAAGTTCCTTTATTTTTCAAGGAACTATTAATCACTACAATGTCTTAGCTGTGTCGCTGTAAATCATGAAGAAAGCCAACTCACTTTGTAAGCTTACTGCAAGATACAAAGATAGTAAGTGTAGACTAACTCACAAACAGAATTTAATACAACAACTTAAGTGGGGGTGTTTACGATTGTTCTAGTGCTTCCTTACACCCATAGTATAACTTATATTATTACTAGCAATCAGATTGGAGCCAGAAATTATCAACTGCAGTATTGTGGCTGGCATTGAAGCACAATCATTGTGCACTTATGTGGATAATAGGTAACACTATAATAAATATATTGAGCACAAAATAAAAGTTTAGTTTCAAATGAAATTAAGGAATTTAATTATATATACTTTTTTTTTTTTTTTTTTTACATAATATGATTTATGTGCTTACAAAAAAAACATTATTCTGTCCTCATATCCCCATTACGTGCTCAGGATTGGTGCTGAAATATAACTCCATAGTTCACTACTGCGTAGTGTGTTTGTGAAAGTGAAAATGGTTCTGTAAACAGGCTGTTTCCGTCATATGGGTTTGGTGGACCAAACCATTTTTGGGTAAATGCCACGTGTGAATATGTGAAGAGTCGTGGTGCATCTGGACAATTTGCCCCTTTGTTAACAGACATTCATATACAGTGGATAATTATGTAGCATTAACATCCTGTAGAATACCATTGTAATGTTAAACCCATTGACCAAAGCACTTAATAGTGAGCAAAACTACATCCCTGTTAAGTCCGGTAATTGCATTTGGGCAAAGGTAGGGAAAATTATGTACACCTGCTGATGTGCTAATCAAAACATAATCTGAAGTACTGTATGTTATATTCTGTTACTCAAAGAAGTATAAGCTTTTTGTATTCTATATATATTTTTTCTATAAACATGCCACAAGATGAAAGCTTGAAGAAAGTGCAATCCAACAGTATTTCTTATTGTTGCAATGTATGACGACGACGACGATGATGATGGTGGTGATGGTAATGTTGTTATGAGAGGTTGACATTTGCCACAAAAATGCACTCTCTTTGGTGGTGTCGGTATGATGTGGCCTCCGATGTTTGTGTGAACTGCCAGAGGTCCGGAAGTATCCTGCCTCCATTACTTGAAGTGTGGCATTGCTCGAGCTATGAATGTTTTTAATGACATGCCACCTACATAGCTTAAGAGGAAAGGAATCCATGTTGAACTTGGCACATTTTTCAAGTTTGAGGACAATAGATACTCTGTACAGAGAACCTGTAAAATGTATTTCTGAGGTTTGCTTATGGAAGGAGGGTGATTAAGCCTCTTATAAAAATATAACTCCACTGGGGGATTGAGGAAACTCCTCGGACGAAGCTAAGCAATGTGAGATCCTGACCTTTTTTCTTGCTGAAAGACAATAAACTGATGAGGGTTTTGTCAACTTGCATAATCCTTTGCTTTTTCTTTGAACAGTTGATTGCTTTCACAGTCTACAGTGTTTATAGCCATGCAAAAAGATTTTAGGAGCTATTTCTTTCCAAGTAATGTCAATATTTCTCTGCCATAGGTAGAACAATGACCAAATACAAAGCATAGAAAGTGCTAGTTATCTAAAATATACCGTCTGTCTCGAGTGGAGCCATTGTCGTCTGATGAGCTTATCCTCGGGTCAGCAGAGATAGGAGGCAGCGGGGGTACTGGAGGACACACTGTGGACAGATGGAAGAGAAAGGAAGCGATAAAGACAATAGCAGGATATGTGCAGGCCCTTTCCCTTCACAGTCTGGCCACTGTGGAGTCACTAGAAAACAATCTATCGGACATACCTCACTATGAACGTGCTGTCATTTTAAACAACCTTTTTGGAAGCTCTTGTGAAAGGAATGTAGCTCAGCTGTAAATACTTGGTACCAGCCGGCTTGAGTTTCCAGAACTTTATCACACTCAACACCATTGTTATCCGATAAGTACACAACATCAGCGTGTTCCAGATTTTCCACTATTGCACCGTTGACACAGAAACACAGCACACTGTGCCCACCAATGGTGATGATGCTCACCCTTGGCGATGCCACCATTGGCCCTCGGTGATCAGAGCAACAGGTGGCCTGTTTCAACCATCACATAAGGTCTGCGTTAGGTAGGGATTAATGAGGAGCAGAGGGCGGGGATGTACTGGAGCAGAGCCTCAGTTCCAGGCCACGGATTACTCCCTCTTACCTGTGTCAGCATAGAGAGCTGGTGGACAGGCAGCATGCGTGCTCTGCTTGGGATGGACCAGATGCAAGGGAGATAGATAGATGGGACAGACTGTACCAGCGCTGAGTCACACTCAGGCTGCTGCATGAGTGTCCTAAAGACAGAGCGAGTGAGTAGGGAAAGTGTGGGGGGCAGGGGGGGACTGACAGGAAAAGAGGAGGAACAGGAAGAAGTGCTCAAAATGTTTCTATCTCCTGTACAGGATGGTATAAAAATGAAGGCTGGAAAGGTCAAGTTGGGCCTTTGCTGCATCTCCTCTGACCTGAAGTACACTCCCACCTGGCTTTACCCTACAGCTATTTGCTCTGACAGCAGTTTAGTTTACACTGGCTGCTCAGTCGTATTTTCCCAAACTCCCTGAATCTTACTTTAATCTATGTGGAGCTAGGAAAAAAACTAAACAACACAAAACAGCAGCCCTCACGTGTTTTTCTTGCTCATACATACACACCCCGTCTCTACTTTTCTCCCTTTCTTCTTCCTTGTCGGCACACTTCAGCCGAGGAACTCGCTCGTTTAAATTCATAGTCATTTAGCTTTATAGTTCTCAATTTAAATATGTCCTGGCTGAAGGGTGGAGGGGGGGCTGGCAGGATGAATTACCTCTGGAGTCACGCCTAAAACACACACACACCATCAACTGTCTCGCAGGCTTTCAGAAAAAGAGGTTTCCTTGCTCTCGGTGCAGCGGCAGCCAATCGCGTCTCTCCTCCCCTCTGTCTCCGTCCGACTCCACCGTCTCCACGCTACCCGACCGGCCAATGGGAGGCCGAGAACGTGCCACGCGTCGGCCAATCAGCGAGCAGTTGCTATGTTGGAGGCAGAATCGATAAGAGGGATTTTTTTTTCCCTCTTTTTTTTTCCTTTTTTTTTTACTAGCTCACATTATAGCTGGCTATAGGCTGAAGGCAACAGACACTGTTGCCTGCCAAGCACCGCGTAGGCTACAGACTGAACCATTACCAGCTCTACAGCTTCTTTGAAGACTCTCTAGGAACACCACAAACAAAAGCCAAACATTCTTTCTGTGTATTGTGTATGTTTCTCATATGAGTATAAATGTTTAAGAATTTAGGGTCACAGGGTTTGTTCAGGCCATAGAAAAGCTTGAAAATGGAGATGGAAAAATGTTTCCAGTCCTGGGAAGGTACTCTAGCAAATGATGCACTTAATCAAGTTTCACAATGAAAACTATCAAACACAACTATCCTTAAAAATAGCCCAAATAAAACGACTGAGTGCCGACTGTAACCAAGGCTAAATAAACAGTAGTGGCAAGACAATGCCTTTATCTCTACAGTGAATATTAAACATATTCAATAACATATTTAGGATAATATAGCATACTGGAATTTCAAGGCCATATATCTGGTCGCCCAATTCAATCCTGCCTGAGGTCTCATACTTTCTTGAAAACTGTAGTAACTGTACTGTAGGTTTACTAAAATAACATACAACTGATTGCTGACTATTCAAGAGAACTGACAATCCAGATACACAGCTAAATAAGATTGGCATAATACCATTTTAGCCCATGCATGTAAAATGATCCCACCTCCTTGAAACAGGTAAAACAGGACTCAACTCTAAAATATTAGTATATATAATCTAAAATCTCTTTGGATGACTACACAACTATTTGCATGATTTCCTCCCAATTTGACCTGTGACGCACATATTACATTGTACTCCTATTTCCCAAGGAGACAAAAAAAAAATCCTCACTAAAGATTTTGGCTGTAATGAGTAAAGGACCTCAGCAACCGTCAAGCTCTCAGGACAATCTCATTGGAGGAGTTCAGCTCTCAAATAGATTAAAAAAGAACCAGCGGGCACGCGGCCAGCAAACCAATGTGGCACGGACCTGATAGACACCGGCTCCGGTGCAGATGGCAGAGAAGCTTCAGAGTTCAAATCAGAATCGTGCTTGGTCTAAAAGCATAATACTGTTTTTACACTGTAGGCAGTGAACTGAGCTAAGATAAAGAAGGGTTACGCAGTTCACAAGCCCTGTCAGGCGAGGACAGGAGCCTTGTCTGGCAATATAAGAACAAACATGTCGATGATACGGGATTTGCAACTACAATGTCTGTGTTATGTGAAGGAAATAGTTTTATTAACAAAAAATGCATTGCATTCATCATGCAACAGGGTTTTTTTTACTGTATTAGTAAGAGCCAAAATTATGGAAATAATAATAAAACTGTTACCATAGGGCTCTTGCTTGTTTTGCATTATCTAGTATGATTAAAAGCCAATCATAAGGTCTCAGAAAACTCTGAACTCTAGTTACTCCTATAAGAACCCTTAAGCTGTCAGTTTAAACTCATGATGTTTTTCTTTCCTGGTGAAAGCAACGTCTTGCCAGAAGACAGAGAGCCCTGACGAAAAAGTCAGACATACCCTGCACTTAAAACAGAGCGGCAATTATGGTGACCACTTTCCATAGGAAGACCCTCACACTATTTACTTTTTCTCCAACTACATGGGAGATTCTTGGAGCAAGGCAAACCCCCTGCTTCGTATCACCACAACGGAGAGACATGATGATCAGTGAACATAATTGTCATGTTCATGACAAGCAAAAACATTGCCTATAGGAGAAATAAGTCTAGACTACAGCCATGCCTTATTAAAAAAAAAAAAAAACACACTGCAACAGAGCCAAGTTCGCTGAAGGAAGTCTGTCTTTTAGCACTTCACCTACTTATGAAAACCTGTTTTACAAGAGACACCTGCCCAGGCAGCAGCATAAAGAACAAAAGACAAAGAAAAAGACACACTTTCATATTACGAATGAAACATAAAAATCCTTAACACTACAGATGATGAATGACAATTCTGTCAGTAAGATTCATTTAAAGAATTTAGCAGAGGCCTGTTCTAGTCAATAGCTTTGAACAGCCAACAACAAATGTCTTTATCGGTTATTTAAACCAACTTCACATTATCATGTTGAACGAGAGAACGTGTATGTTGTCCCTCACCAGCATGTACCATCCATTGACTGAAGGAAGGCTGTTGTCACTCTACAATGGAACATCAATGAGGCTCTTGAATCACTAAACAGCTTGGATAACGCACGACTGCTAAAAATACACAATGTGATTAACACATAACTCAGGCTGCGTGGAAAGTGACAGTGATCATGTCACTATAGAGAAATAATGAATCATAGTAGAGGATGAAGAATATATTGTCCTTCCAGATTTTATTATTTATTTTTTTATTTCTCTGATGAACATGTTAAGCATATTTGAGCGGCATTTTAATGGGACAATATATATTACAGGTTATATTTTCTAATCCCTCCCAAGATATGACACTGCACTGTTTTTTGTTTTTTGTTTTTTTTTTTAAAGCTAGCTCGGTTCAAAAGGTGAGCTCCACCTTATATTGGCTTACTAAGAGTACATTTAGGCTGTATCCGTTAAGCTAATTGTCCATCTGAGATAATGGTCGTGGTGGCTGCCCTTTAGGGACACAGGACACACTGGAAATTTAAGAATATGGGGCAACAAAAGGGAAACCCAACCAGCAGCGTAGGACAAAGGGTAGCCAGGTTGGCACATACCTATGTTTGAGATTTAATTGGCCAACACTGGTGCCAACACAAGCTCTGCTGGCTGTTAAAATCTGGGTGACACACTGAAATAGCAGGAAATACAAGTCAAGTGACAGTTGCAGGACTTTTTCCTGTAACTGTCACAGACGATTTTCACCTCAGTTCAGTGGACCAGACAGGTCTAATGGGACTGAGCAGTGGATTTCTGTATGTAATAACAGGTTTCCAACGTAATATTTAAACTAATTTGAAGTCAAGCTACTGATTAAAACAAACTGGACTACCCGTTGCCACTGTCTAAGAGTAGGCTAAGGTTGAAGGCTTGGTCAAGTCTCCAGTGGAAGAGGTTGCAGCCAACAAAGTGGAGGATAGCTACGTCTAAAATTACCATTTTGCTGGGGGCTGACATGCTAAGAATACTATGATAATTCACATGGTAGGTTTCTGTGGCTTGTTGTCAAGGCCTTCCATTTGTTTTAGCTGCTTGTTCAAAGGCAACACTGCCATCTGGCGTTGTGTGTTCTGACCAACCTGGCGTAAATTATTCAGTAAACAGCGGAAAAATAAGAAAAGAAACATGTGAAAATGATTCAAAGGCACAAAATAAGCAGTACCTTCGTGTAATTTGAAGTTCTGTTTCTTAAGAGAGACAATGATGGTCGCTGACGACACAAACTCACAGAAAAGGCAACGTTATCGGGCGTTGATTCATTATGACTGGCGATTCATCGGCCAGACGAGCGCAGTCGATCCAGAAAAAAGGATTGACAGTCTGCAGGGCGACGGAAGTTGCCTGCATCCTGCATCAGTAAAGTTATGGGTAAGTCGCTGCTAAAAACAAGCTAAATTTGGAAATATTTTCCCCTTTAAACTGCGTACTTCTCTGTGAGTTGACACTCTCTGAGGTTTGGTCGAGCGGTAAGGTGTTTTGTTACAGTTGATCTTAATACTATTGAGTATGATGGTTGAGTCCATCCTGGTGAGCTGTGTGTTGGCTAGCAAGCCTGGCTAACGGCGACGGCAGGTGTCATTTTTATTGGCATTAAAGCAAACGAGTGATTGACAGCAAGTCACCATTGACAGCACTAGTGTGTTGTACCATGATACTTTCATGAAAGTCCGTGTTAATACGTTTATCTCTTGTTATTGCCGCCATTGCCTCAGCTCTGTGTTGTTACACAACAATGAATTGAGTGTTTTTTGGTGTTTATGCAATCAGCTGGTGTCTTTCAGGCCTGTTTGATGCCGAGACTCAGTAGAGAGGAGGGTTTGGGAATACTGGCCCCCATGTTAACACAGAGCTGCCCCCGCTGCCATGTCCTCCATCTCTGTGTCAACATCCACTTGTTGTGGTGGTGGTGGTGATGCTGCCATGGCTACCCAGGCGTGTGAGCAGGCTCTGCTGGCCTCAGACCGCTACGCCAGACTCATCCTGGCCCAGATGAACAAGATGCGGCTCCGCACCGACTTCTGTGACGTGGGGCTGAATGTAGGCGGCCGGGTCTTCAGGGTCCACCGGCTGGTGCTCGCTGCCAGCAGCCCGTACTTCGCTGCTCTGTTCTCCGGGGGGATGCGGGAGGCGGACAAAGAGGAGGTGCAAATCCTCGGAGTGGAGACTGAAGTCTTTGAGGTTCTACTGGACTTCATATACACAGGTCTGCATAGATCCCGATATACCCGCCATCATGTGCAATCAAATCTGCATAATATGTACGGTTTTCTGAATGGACATGTGCCCCCTGTCTTATCAGGAGTGATCAGTGTGACAGTGGAGAACGTCCAGGAGCTGATGGTGGCAGCAGACATGCTGCAGCTGAACGAGGTGGTGTCTATCTGTGGAGAGTTCCTCAAGGGCCACATGGATCCGATCAACTGCGTGGAGATCTTTCAGTTCCTCGAGCAGATTGCCTGCATGGATATGCTGGACTTCACCGAGAACTACATTCATGTTCACTTTCTGGAGGTAGGATACAGTCAGAGGCGCTGTTTGTCATTTGACATCTCAGCTGTTTTGTGTTTACCTGGCAAGTTGAAAAAAGCTGGATGCGCATGAAATGTGCTCTCAAAACTAAGCCCATCAGCTTGATAACCACAGATGGTCTCCGTCTCCCTTTAGGTGTGTGTCACGGATGAGTTTAAGGGCCTGTCGAAGGATCAGCTGGTGAGGCTGCTGAGAAGCGAAGAGCTGAGAATTGAGGACGAGTACCAGGTATTCACTGCAGCCATGGACTGGGTTCTCCAAGATGTGGCAAAGAGGAAAAAACATATAGTGGAGGTGCTGGAACCAGTTCGCTTCCCTCTGCTTTCCCCACAGAGACTGTTCAAGTACATAGAGGGTGAGGAAAACACACAGTTTTTTACTTCATATTTTACATATTTGATGTTCTGGATTCTCAATATTGCTGCGAAGATGATGAGATGACACACTGTAAACAACACCTTGAACTTTTCAATAAAGGTATTACCGACTTCAGCCTGCGGGTGGCACTGCAGACTCTGCTGAAGGAATACACTGAAGTCACAAAGTCACCCAAGGAAAATAAGATGTACAGTCAGCTCCAACCAGCCAAGATGAGACCCAGAAGAAAAGCCCGGAAATACCTCTATGCCATAGGTTCGGTTTCAGTTCACTCTCTCTAGCATAGAAAAGTAACCTGACTAAATTACAAAGAAGACAGATCAAAGATGCCATTAAATCTCACACCTTTACTTGTCTCCTCCTGGCAGGAGGCTACACTCGGCTGCAGGGCGGCCGCTGGAGTGACAGCCGGGCGCTGAGCTGTGTGGAGCGCTTCGACACCTTTAACCAGTACTGGACCACCGTGTCGTCTCTGCACCAGGCTCGCAGCGGGCTGGGGGTCGCAGTGCTGGAGGGCATGATCTACGTGGTTGGAGGTGAGACAGCTGAGCCCATCTTGTGTTTGTGATCGAGCCCAAGAAGAAAAGAAACCTCAACAATCTTCAGTTGTGTTTTGTTTTGTTTTTTTCACCAGGTGAGAAAGACTCAATGATTTTTGACTGCACGGAGAGGTACGACCCAGTGACTAAGCAGTGGGCCGCTGTGGCTTCTCTCAACTATCCCCGCTGTGGAGTTGGTGTCTGCCCCTGCCATGGAGCTCTCTACGCACTTGGTAAACGTCCCCATGTTTAGCCACAAACTGCACTCATGAAAGATGTGGGCATATACCAGTTTTAGGGAAGATATTCATTTGCATTGTGGCAAATGTAGGATCCAGTGTTTTCGGACCTTTGCCCCCGCTAGAATCAGCATTTTGGAAAATGTCAGTCAATGTAACCACCAGCTGATAATTGCGTGGTGCTTCTTCAGGTGGTTGGATTGGCTCTGAGATCGGGAAGACCATGGAGCGGTACGACCCAGAGGAGAACAAGTGGGAGGTCATCGGCAGCATGGCTGTTCCTCGTTATTACTTTGGCTGCTGTGAGCTACAAGGTGTGTTCTGGGTTCCCACTGATCCTTGAAATCCTTGAAAATGTTTTAATTAAATATACACATACACATTAATCTACATGGGTCATTGAAAGTGTTTGTATTTCTATATATTGATATTATTTTCATATATTTTGACCAGCCGTTCTCTTCCATCACTGTAACACAGCAGCACACACTGAAGCCTCTCTCTCTTTTTCATTGTTGTAAATAACCTTGTCCTGCATCTCAAATGATGCCGTGTTTTGTCCTTGATTTTGAAGAAATTGGACCTGCAAAGTCATTGAAAAGTCCTTGAATTTGTTGTGGGAACCCTGTGTGGTCCTCCCTTTTTCTTGAAAATTAAATGTGTATCGTCCAGTGTAACTTCTACATATAGTTAAGTCCTTTTTCATACACAATTACACACACTACTGAACTCCCCTTCTCTCTTGGGTTGGTTTATTTCTTGACATCGAGACTTGACCACTCAGTGAAGGTGCTCTGAGGTAAATGCTGTCATCTCCTCTCAGGGTTTATCTATGTGATTGGAGGAATCAGTGATGAAGGAATGGAGCTGCGCTCCGCCGAGGTATATGACCCAATCTCCCATCGATGGAGCGCCCTGCCCGTCATGGTCACACGTCGGGCCTATGTAGGAGTCGCCTGCCTCAGTAACTGCATTTACGCGGTGGGCGGCTGGAATGAGGCGCTGGGCGCACTGGAGACAGTTGAGAAGTACTGTCCAGAAGAGGTAGAGTGGGGGGAGGTGTTGCTGTCGGTGACGATTTAATTTCCAGTCGTTTTTTTCAGTAATACCTGTGTCCTTACATTGTCCTCACCTCTGTCTACAGGAGAAATGGGTCGAGGTGGCCCCGATGTCCACAGCTCGTGCAGGCGCGTCAGTGTCAGCAGTCAATGGGCTGCTGTATGCTGTCGGGGGCAGAGCCGCCAGCAGAGACTTCTCTGCCCCGGTGACCGTTGACTCTGTGGAAATCTATGACCCGCACCTGGACACCTGGACCGAAGTCGGCAACATGATCACCAGCCGCTGTGACGGCGGGCTGGCTGTGCTCTGACGGTTGGAATATTAAGCTTGTGAGCATCCATATCAGCACCTGAATCATCCCAAAACTGCATAAACTGGAGAAAAGCTGAACCTGAAGACGTTTCTGTCTCTAGCAGGCTTTCACATTATCATATATGTTATTTATACATGGATTAGACATTTTTCCTTTATTTCACTTGTCCAGAACATTTCACATTTATTAAACATAAGATTACACCTATTCAAAACTGGAATAACTGCCAAAACCGCTTCCGATCACACTGTTATATGACTCACTTACGTCTTTATTTTCAACTCACTTCATTTCACAAGACTATCAGCATGCCAACGGACTCGTTTTTTCTCTTTTGTGTATTTGAAAGACAAATCGATCCTTGTGATGAGGATGTTTTTCCACAGTGGAGAGGTTCTGCTTCGGATGGACCAGAGAGTTTTTCAACTTGAATGAACTTGGATAAGATTTGAAAACACTGTTTTTATAGTTTATTGTTCTTAAAAGAAATGTTTGAGGTGGGTGCGTTGCTACTTGGAAGATTTATCAAACCACTTGAGCCTATTCAGTAACGGGACCAATGTTCCATGGTTAGTGATTTCTGTAAATAATTAGTTACTTGAACAGAACACCACTGTTGTCACACCGGTGCAGTTATCGCTCAGTAATTTTCACTGGATCCTTTTTGTATATATGATACTATATATATATAATAGTGCCTCTTGGTTACTATTTACACTGAAATCCAAGCAAGTGAAGAGTGCTCTATCATTTCACTCATTAGTGGCACCTGAAATTACAGCAATTTCCATTTCATCTTTCTGATGTTGAGATACACAACACTAGCTACCAGACAATGCACAATTTAGGAGATGTATTTACCTTCTTTATGGTAAGTTATCATGTTTTCTCTCTCTAGATGTTGGAGCTCATTATATTTGCAAACTGAGTGGAGCTGTTGCACCGTGACAATACTTTCCCTATCATGTACTGTTAATTGATTGTTAATAAACTGTCACACAGTAGTACTAACACATCTTTTCTTGGTTGCCTTTTCTTCTCAATAAATTTGATAAGAGTCATGTGTGTGCCGGGTTTGAAATGAACCTGTATTCCCCTTGGTCTTCGTTTAAGATCAACAAGACAGTTAAAAATGTCTCCCGGATGTACTAAGTGATGGTATTGAATGTGTGACGGGTTATGTTATGACAAATTAGACTCTTGTGTTTTCAGTCTTTGCCCAAAAACTCTGTAAAGTTGCTCTATTGTTTATAAATTACAGTGTAAGATACTCTCTACTGTAAACACTGCACTGAGTTTGTACATGGCAAACATCCTCAGTTGACTGTACACACTTTAGTAAGAGAGGATTTCCTGCACTGCACAAACAAAAAAACTACATTGACAACACTAGCTCTGATTACATTTGACATCTCACTGGATACTTCTAAGTACAGTTTTTCTCTTGTCATCGACTATCTAGCATCCTTTATTAGGTTCTGCAATCATCTGTGTAGCTGAGGTCTGCTACTGTAGAGCAGCAAGGTTGTTCGCTATCCATGCGGCCACTAAAACTAGGACTTATGGATTTACACTCAACCTTTATATTACATGTCAGTCTCCATCTTTACATCGTTGATCAAATATTTAAGTCTCTGTATCATATGCTTTAGTCACAGATGTTTGGGAACAGTTCCTACAGTAACAGAGCTGTACTGCCTAATTAATCTTTAACAACCTAGGAAGGTAGTAGAAAAACCAAAACATAACATTGCATCATTTAGCTGTGGTTTTGGCTTTATCAGTCTGGAGATACCCAACAATGAAAGGGAGAGCTATGCAAATAATAATGCAAAATTGCAAATTTGCACATGTAACTTCATTCTTCATTCTCATTCTTTGTTGCACTCCCTGTTTTAGTTTAGCATGCTGCTTGGTCAATTCAGGGAGCATCTTAAGAGCGGAGCCATCAGCGCCAAGCATAACTGTATTCCATTTGTTGCAATAAATGGTTAAACCTGTGATGAAAGGGTTCCTGGCTGAATTATATAAGTAACAATATAGCTGCTGTGAGTTGGTGTACAGCAGGAACAAACCAGACTGTCTGCAGATCTGCACTTGATGTAACATTTTTATTGAGTCAATATGGCTGACAGTACAAACTGTCCTTCTAAATCAATTCTGAATCTCTTTTATCTTCTTCTCAGAGCAGAATTTTTTAATTGCGAGGGTAGCCGCCAGTGAGAAGGTGGCGACCAGAGTGAGGACAGTCCGCATAGCTTTAAACCAGGAGGGGTAGCCAGGCAGCAGGGTCAGGTCATAGTGCAGTGAGAGACCCAGTCCCATAATAACTACCAGGGCACCCTCTGCGAAATTGTCCCTGCAGAGCAGTGCCAGCCAGGCCAGAAGTGATGGCACCACACTGTTGCCCAAGTTCATCCAGTCAGGCCGAGCAGGACTACCCTCGGGGATGGCAAACCCCCAGCGGGCACCTCCAAGGAAGGAGACTATAGAGGCTCCGTAAACCATTTGAGCATAAGCCACTTCAGGGTAGAAGGACTGTGTGGCAGCCATCAGGAGAGGGGCAGAGATGAAGGGGATGAGCCCAGAGAAACCAAGGTACAGAGCTGGTTTCGGTGCGTGGGCAAGGGCCCTCAAACTGAAACCCCCTTTGCTGTCAGCTCTCTCTGAGGGGCCTCGGGAATCCTCATGGCAGAGACGAGATGCAGGCCAGCTCATAGGCCTAATGCTCAACAACCTGTTGGTGCATGTTAGTCTGGGTGGCAGTAACACTGAGGAGGCTTGAGTGTGAAACAGCAGCTGAGCTTTTGTTGGTGGTGGTGCTCTAGTTATCTGCTGAAGACATCTCCATACTGGAACCTGAGAACGTAATAAACACAAAAGTGCATAAACATCATGTTATATTCATATAATGCTGGCACCATGCTTCTGTATTTATTTGTAAGCAAGTAGTGAACTGTCAAATTGTTTTTTTGGGCTTACCCCAGACATTATGCGTCTTCCAGATGCAAATGGAATCATTTTAAATCTGAAAAAGATACGTAATTAATCAGTATTATAACACTCCCCACAGCATATTCACTCTGATATAACCAAGCAAGGCTAACGTGCTACTAGCATACAACCTCTTGGTTAACCTGATGCAATATAGAGCTATCCTCCTGTAACAACCTATAAACTACATCTGTTGTGGTTAACTAAACCTTACCCTTTAATTGTCTGTCATTTAATGGATTGCAACGCCACTGCAGGCACGGTTACATATAACGAATAGTTACAAAGTTAACGTTAACTAGCTTAACGTAAGGTCGTTTGTTGCTACCATTCTATCGTTGCTCAATTAAATGCCTGTCTCCTGATCTCGATCTTCCCAAGCTGAATGAGACTGGCTCTGTTATCGACTGGTTTGGCTGTCCGTGACGGGGGAGGTATTAGGTTATATTCAATATGGCAAAAGCCCAATATACGTGCTTCCAACACTGTGTTCTGTGAATATTTTGAAAATTATCGTGTAGGAATTTCAAGTGAGGACTTTTTGTTTCAATTGAAAATAAATGTATGTACCGAAGCATCACTGCTAAGCCGTCCCGACTTTAAAAACACAGTGTAACCCCGTCAAGTTGCATAATCACGACGGGTCTTGAACGTAACATCGTTTAGGCTGTTCGAATCCCTCAGTGCCAGCGCCAGTGGTAAGCGCTCCGTAAACCCAAACAAACACCAATAGCCGCATTATTAAAGAAGTTTATAGTGGCGGAAAATTGTTATCTCGCTTTTGTTTGCAGATTAAATATATCTGACTAATTCTCCATCGGAGGCTCTCTTGCTCAGGAGAAGGTAACAGCTACACGGCACCGTCATGAAACACTGCAAGTTAGCTCGCTAACACTTAGCAAGCTGATGAATGTGTGCTGCCGCTGCTAAGGTAGCCATTTTGAAACTGTGTTGTTCCAACGAAGCCAGGTCTGTTTACCTCTTTTGTATGTTCGTGGCAGCTGCTTAAATAGACAGTTTTGAACACCCTGAGCATATTAAATGCGTTTTTACTTCGCTATGCCCCGTAACCGTCCTAATTTATTCAAACCACCTTGCAGTGTTTGCGGGGTAGTTAACAGCTTGGGTAACGCGAGTTTCTAGCTAACAATTGCTACGCTAACGTTAACCTTAGTTAACTAATAAACAGAGTTAGCTAGCAGCAGAGTTGGGACACATCTGATAACGTTATTAGTTTGGGATTAACGTTGGCTTGTAAGCTAACAACATAGCCGCTATGCGTCTTAATTAATTTCGATGCACTTTAATCCATTACATTACTCAGCTTGTTAGCATGGTGAAACGTGCATCCAGCGTTACTGTGTTGAACTGGTTTGCTGCAGTGTTTGTGGACATGTGCGTTTCACATTCTGTATAATGGTTAAGTGTTTTACTTTCCGAAATTAGCCGTCTTTTCCTAGCCGTCATTCATTTGTGTTGTTTCAAATTGAGGTAAAGTACGTGCTACACATTGAAGCCCGTGTCCGTGGCAAACTCATTGATGTTGAGCTGTTACATAATAGTTCAGTAGGGATACGATAACGAGCCCATGGTAGCTCTGAGTTTGTCCATACAGGCTTTGAAGATGTATTTAAATGGCTCGCTTGATAGGGTGAAGGAATCCCTGTTGTGACTGTACACCTCAGTTCCATCCAGCATTGCACTCACTGCCAGGCCCGTTTAGATTCGCAGCAGTCTGGGGAGAAAGTGTTCGAGTTATTTTTACACTGGTATAAATATTTCATTTACCAAAGACGACACAATTTCATAAAAGAGCCAGCTTTCAGCATGAAATGGTTCTTGGATCACTGAGTCATGGTTTTTCTCTGGTACCTCTCAAAATGTATCTGAAGTGTCAAACGCAGTTTCTTTTAAGGTTGTCTCTTGGATTGTAAGCTATGTTGGCGTTAGGTGAAGGAGGAGCATCTTTCATAATGTCTCTCTATATGTCTTACATATTTGCACTAACTATGCAAATATCTAAGATATACTTTCTGATACAGCAGTTACAGATTTGATTCAACCTAATGGTCATTTTGGAAGCTGTACTTTGTGGTGCAATTACTATTATTTGATTGCATTACACTGAGATGTATGCCCAAAAACTTTGAGCGATATTTCGTCCACTCCATTAATATTACGTTTGGTTGACAAAATATTGTTAACAGCACCACAAACGCACAGCACCAGCACCTCTTTTAAAACAATTTCAACTATAACCAAGCAACCTTTTGTTTTTTAGGATTTCTACTCAACTGGTGCATTATCAGTTGTAGCTGAGGTATGCCTACCTAATAAACTGGCAGCTGAGTTTAGCGTGTGTGCTTTGAACCTGGAGCTTTGAGATGATTTTTTCCCAAATTAGGGCTAACACTGTTTTTGTTTACTGCAGGTCCTGTCCGTTCCTGTGCAGATACCAGTGAAGCTTCAGCAAGAAAAGAGAAAAAACCTGCACTGAAACCTTATTATTGAGAAAGAACTGACTCAAGAGGAATCGGAAAGGACCACCTGGCAAACTTTGGGACGCATGCTATTTTTCAACTTTGTCTTCTTCATCCCGAGAGATAGAAGTTGATTGAGCTGTCTTGAGGATTTCTTTTTGGACATGTTTAAGTTTTATTGAAGGACACAAAGACCTTTTGAAGCGCAGAAGATTTTTGTTTAGCTTTTGAGCTTGCATATCTATGAAATCAGAGTTATACCCTATATCTACTCTAATCAGAAAACCCAAACTGATTAAATGGGCATCTTCCAGATGTGATATTAAAACATTTAAAGATAAAAACGGCATTATAATGCATCATCCAGCAGCATCTCTATTTCACTAACCAAAGCTGAAAATGACTGCAATGTAACATAGGGTTTTACTTCCTTCATTGTCATGTGACTTTGAACCTTTCAGCATTGTTTTCTTCAAGGTCAGACAGTCTTTTTCATCAGTTTAATGAGGTGAGCAGTGGTTCTCGGCGACCTCCATTGCCAGTGAAAGACTGTCCCTGAAATTCTTTTCTTTTCTGCATGCGTTTCGGTAAACCTTAAAATGATTCGGTAAAGGTGAGTCAACGTGAAAACATACTGGCACGCAGTGTGGCTGGACAACACCTGTCTCTTTCCACCCATCTGGTGTCAAAGTGGGACTGCTACACAAGCTGCTGTCCATATTCCACGGCAGAGGACTTCCATAGACTGCTCCTTGTGTTGACAATAAGACAACCTGGCTCTTCCTCATCATTGGGACAAGTCACCTGTCACATCACTTCAGTTTGCCAATCAGCATAAAGTCCAATCAGATTTTGAGTCTTACACCTGACAGTCATCTTTTGCAAATGGTTCAAATAAATTGGTGAAAGATTCCGTCTGCCAGGGGAAAAAAATACAGTGGCACTCAGAATTCATCAGAGACGTGACCGGCGCACAAACTGCTTGGGAATCTGGTTCAAGAAGGAAGAATTGGTCCGCTCCTGCTTACAAATCTACTTCCTGCTTGGCCAGTTCTCTGGATCGTCATTCCAGATCATTCCTGCGACCTTTTGACCCATCTCCCAGTGTTTCATCCTGGACGAAGGGATCTGCCTCTGGGGAAAGGGGCTGTGCTGTCCTGGCGGAGGTGGAGAGGGGGTCGTCGGTGTGCTGCTGCTCCCCTTCTGTCAGTGCACGCACTCTGTGATCAGCGCCATCAGGCCTGAGGAACGAGCCCAGCCGGACTGAGAGAGGAGGCAGAGGACTTCAGAGCCAAAGACTCTGGGGTAATGATAAAGTTACACCCGACTAACTTGGTTAGGGCAAACATGCATGCCATAGCCATTAAATTGATTGCTGTATTAGCCATGGTCATTTGTCAACATTGTGTGGGTAGCAGGTGTTAATTTTCCACCATCTACACATGATAGTTTTAAAGCCAAATTAGAAAGTTGAGTAAAATCAAGCATGATGAGCTATATGAATATATCACATACACACATTGCAAAGTAAATCTTGTATCCTGCTACACAAAATGTTTTCCATCCAGACTGTCAACCAGTTATCAGCTTCACAGGCACAGCTGCAGCAAGTCGAGCTTTGTTGTTTTCTGCTAAGAATAGGACTCTTTTTTGGCTCGTCTTGAGGGAGACCTTTATGCAGTGAATCTCAGAATAACTGATGGTAGAAAACAACACTTGGAAGAAATGACATGAAATCAAAGCTAGATGGGCATCAAAGGGATTTAGCTAGAGTGTCAGAGATTTATGTTTCTTGAAGCATGACAAAAAAAAATCGGAATTTAAAAAAATGTCACTTTTCTTTTGGTAGATCCTGGCCATGAGGTTTGATGCCTCGATCCACTGACCGGAAACACTGGACCTAAATGGCGCAGCATGACTTTGTCCCTGCCTGGCTTAACTTCTCCACGCCCCAGCCTGCCAAGGTGCGTGCCTGTGTGTATGTGCAGTGCACTATATGTATTTGAGTGCATTTCATATGATTGCAGGATAAAACAGCAATTGAGATAGACAGAGCTTGAAATTCTAACTGTCAGAGTCACTGCTCTAATACCTTTTAGTGAAGGTGCGTCAGGTACACCTGAGTGTATGTGTGTTGGTGTGTGTGCAGTCAGCGACGAGCCCCCTCGGGGACTGACAGTGCAGTCAGTACATGGTTCAGCAGAGGCTCACCTAGACATTGTGTGCCTTCATGACAGAGACAGATAATAGAAGAAGGTGGGATTTCATGGAGTATTCAGGCTAACTAAAGCTGCAATGTTTTATTTTCCATATGGCAACAATCCCTGTTTTTGGTAGAGATTGGACAAAGTTGCAGGCTCTTGTGGATAAACAAAAGAGATATATGATTTTGCTTTATTCATTTTTTCTAAGCTTCACTCTGTTTTTTGATGTCAGGATATTTATTTATTTTTTTTTTTTCCACTGAGATATTGTTGATTTCAAAGTGATTTTGCTGTTGTAAAGATGACTTTTGCTACTCTAGAAACAATGTCGACTGATATAAAACATTCAGTTCAGTTCCTGTTCTGAAGTTAAGATGATGTATTTTAAAAAAAATGGATAAGAATATCAATAAAGAACCAAACAAATACATAGTATCAATAAGAGTAGTGTTATCAGTAAAATCAAACCCATCCTAACATGACTCTGTTTATATGTGGCCTTGTCAAAAGCTGCTGCACAGTGGAATGGAGGGACGCTATAGCTGAGTGAAATGGACAACAGCTGTCAACCTGCTCTGTTGTCATATCCATAATATCTTTCTAACATTTTCTTAACTTTGTATTATTCAGACTGAATTTTTATGTTTTTTTCTCGTTGGGTGATGATTTAATTTTTACCCTCACAAATATTAAGTGACTAGTACACCTGGTCACTCTAACATCAATTATTTTTTTAAGTTAAACTGGCCTTTTGTCATAATTTGTAGCTGTTTACCTGTATTAACCACTTTTCTATTGGCCATACGTGAGCAGATTGTGACATGGAAAATGAGACATTCTCCCGGCTCTTTCGGTTGCTAATACAAGCCTGTGAGCTGTTTAAGTTGTTTAATGCTGCTGGATTGTGGATTGCTTTTTGAAGGACTCTGGTCAGATTTTCTGCGACAGTCCAAAAGATGTGACTTTATGCACGTTCCACAGTGCCTCTCTCCGTTCTGCTGACATGGATCAGCAGCAGCTAATGTTAGTTTTGAAATGGAGTCGGCTAACAAAAACGACTGGCTTCCAGCACAACACAGAAGTTCCACCGAGCCGCTTTGACACTGAACCAGTGTTGGCTGTGATGACAAATTCAGGAGAAAACGGCAGTCGCTGTTACATCTTGCATTACATAATGCGTGATGAGGTATCACGATATAGGAAACTAAAGCAGTTTCCTTCATTGATTCCATTGTTCTCCTGTATCAGGAAGCATTATCATAGTTATTACATGGACACTAATCAATTAAACAAAGGGGGGGTTCTGTTTAATTAGCGCAAGAAATGTTTGATCCCCTTTTAGAGGAAGTATTGAAGAATGTGCCTACTCAACCTAGCCTGTGTGCTCTCTGTTCAGCAGATGTTGAGCAACAGACAAGCCAGGCTGGCTGGATAACATTTGCTGGCATAGCTGAATATTTGTCATGTTTTTAGTGATTTCTCACAAGGACATTTCAGCAAAGATGGGTCTTAAGATATAAGAAAATATGTCAAAAAGCCCACGTAGCTAGCAAGCAGTGCATGGCCAGGCTGTCTTCAGCAGCATTCGTCTGAATTTGTTTTTAATCTGTAGTGACAAGCACTTAAAATATCATGAGCACTGATTAAACTGTGTGCTGTGCTGACCCGTTGACCTGTGTTTAAGTTGTCCCAGACTGTCTGTCACAGCTCAGTAATGTCACCAACTTTATTTTCACAAACAAAAGCTTGAATTGACTCCATCAGGAGAGACAGCAATTCACAGAAGCAACATTATTTTAATTGCTGTGCAGAATTTCTGACGTGACTACAATTGAGAAGTCTGGAACAAGGCTGTTTCTGCCACATTTTAGTTTAAATACCATACCAGAATGCAAAATGTCATTCAAATATTGCTCTTGAAGTGACACTTGGGGGATTGGCAATTGAAGAAGGATGGATGTTAGGTGAATGATGGGATTGTTTTTTGTCCTTCGTTTTAAAAAGGCGTTGGATCTGTCTGACTGTCCATCTGAGGCTGTAAATGTGTTTCTCCTGTCCAGTTTCGGTTTAATCTGTGAGTTAGGAAGTTGCCCAGCTAAGTGGCCTGTCTGTGAAATCAAGAGTCAAGGCGGCGAAATAAGTGCACAGTCACTGTCCTGCTGACACATGACTTCACCTCAATGTCATTTGTCGTCAGGGATTAGCCTGCAGACGCTCTTAGGGTTGGAGCTCCCAACTCATTCTCCCAGGTTTATTCTGCATTGAATCGCCTGTGAAAGTTATAAAGATTCCTCGAGATGGCGCTTGCAGGGATAGGCTGAAGAACACAGTCTAATTTGATCTTTGAACCTCCGCTGATGACAAGGATATGATTCAGATGGAATTAAGCATTTGCAGTCAACAGTGTTAAACACATAGCTGTGCCAACGCAGTGACTTCAGGATTCACCACTAAGAATTATGTACACTGTGTTTTTCTCTACTTGCTGGCTTCAATAGCATCATATTTCTTATGATAAAGTATTCCAAGATTGTTTTGAGGTCCTATGATGTTGGTTTTTGTTTGCTTTATTCCCCTAAGAATAGATCCCTACATTGACAAGTTTTGAACAGTTATTTTAGTTCTCTGAGGGAGTAAGAAAGAAACTCTGTGTATGGAGAGGATTCGTGCTAATCTAAGCTTCTTCACAAGGACAATGATGGAGTAGAGGGAAAAGAATGAAAAGAAGTAGTCTGTGGTAAATTTCTGTTTTGTAATTTTCTGTTCCTAACCCTGGAAGAGAGTCGTGAGATTCATTGTCCGCTGTTTAAGTGTAGAGTCCGACTTTGACTAACCATGTCCTCTCTCTGTCTTCCTCCAGTCCCCTGCTGCCAACCTTGAGAAACAAGGTGAGCCCCACCTCCACAGGGACGGCAGAACTGCTGTGAGCCGCCGCCGCCACAACTCCTCTGATGGCTTCTTCAACAACGGCTCCTTGCGCGCCCCATCAGGTAACACCGCAGAGCAGTAGTCTCATCATTATTTATTACAGAGCCTAACCGAATAGGTGCAAAAAGAAAGGAGCCATGATGACTTTAGTAACTGCACGCTATAGTGCTGATGAATCACAGCACAGTGTAGTGCAACAAAATATTCACTAAAATTACTAGCAAAAATGTGATTTCACCTAAGGGTGCTCCGATATCCGATTTTTGGGGCAGATCACCAATTGCTGGAAGCAGTATCTGGCCGATCGCCGATCAAAAGGACGTTTCTTGACTTTGTCATCTAAAGTTTCTACTTATTAGTGGCATAGTTTAGTGGAATTAAAATGTTGAGGAAATAAAAAGTTGTTTAATATATATATATATATTTTTTTAAAGTAAATAGGAGTCAGTTGTCTCAGTCTTTGTAGTGATGTATTTGTGCCCTGAAGCCAGTACTCCACCACCTGTTCACTGTTTGTATCTGGTTACATTCATCTCTGACGGTAGATTGATGAAATGTACCGGACTTGTTCTGACTCCAACGGAGCACTTCTTCTCCTGCTGTTACTGTACTTATCTCTCTCCACAGCACTGTGTCAGTGCTAGTTATAATCACTGGCTGGCCACTCAACGCGAGGCCTAACGTTATGAGAATTGTTACGCAGTACTGGTATCTATCCCCTCAGTCACAAGCGGCTTGTTGGCAGGACCTTGCCAATATGATGCGCTGGGTAAACCAAGACGGCACCGGAAATCCGTATTGATATTGGCAGGAAGAAAGTTGGTTAGCTTTTAGCAGTCACTGAGCAGCAGAGTCCTGTGGTGTGTGTGTGTGTGTGTGGCAATGACATTATAGCCGCGCATAGAGAAATTGTCTCCTGTGTTTATTGATTGGCTCTTTTGATCGGGTTCTGCAGAGACCACCGATGGAACTTTTTACAATGAATATCAGCCAATAATGATCATGCCCGATCAGTCGGGACACCCTTAATGTCACCCAATTATGTGGACGAATAAGAATGAAAACAATTCAAGTTGTACTGCTTTATAAGTGCAGCAAAACCAACAGAGGGATAACAGAGATGTCAGTGAAAGGAAGTTTGTATGTGTCAAAGAAGAGGTCTGATCAGACAACCTGAGTGGAAACCCCTGCATGGTTTGGTCTTTGGATGTGTAGCGGCTTCAAATCCAACTCACGATTAAAATCTTTCGCCAAACATATCACTTAATTAACTTAACAGACTTGGAAGTTGGGATGTTGTTGCACTTCAGTATACGATTTTGTTTGTTTGTTTTTTGTTATTTTTTCATTGTGTGCCACGATTGTCATCACAAACAATTTGGAAATAATAGAAAGCAGCAGATCATAGACCTCATCAGACTACATCCAGATAATAATAATAAAAAAAATCTTGTTTAAAAAGTCTCCATAACATTCTGAAGTAGACACGTTATTCTTTTCTGGAGCGGATAAGAATTGCTCAGAATTTCACATCTGGAGTAGCGATTGGGCTGAAGCCACTAATGAAGGTGAATTTTTAAAATATCTTTAACTTCAGTCTCTTAACACTTAAACACTCTTCAAACTCGGTGCTGACTGAACGATGTTCCAGAGATGGGATGGAATGGATGGAAAACTATTAACAATTATTAAACTGAATATTGAATTTACACACTTTCGACTCTGTCAACAAAAACTGAATTTTATATGCTTTATTAAAAGTAGACTTAATGGCAGAGTTGTTGTAATGAATTGCATTACATTGTCCAGATGTCCATATAAAGAGGTTACTCAGTGTAAATGTGTCTCTGTTGGCCAGATCACAAACACCACTACTATACATCTTTGTTTTCCCTGGTTCATGCAAATTGGGGTCAGTCTCCGGTCATCCTTATTGATGTTTAGTAACTACCACCAAAAGACGAATAATGATGGTACTTTGGTTGTTTATTTACGACAATGATAGTTGAGCTGCATTAACTATGTATCAGTTAACACAAACATATGAATGAATCGTATTTATGAACTAGAAGAATTCTTTTTTCACACTTGACCACAGAGATCATTATACTCTACAGCAGCTCAGTGCTCATTGTATTCAATAGCATGTTAAACAGCTGGAGCCTTTTTTCAGCTAATTTGCGTTTATATTTAGTGTAAGTTGTAAGTGTTAGCTGCCATTAGCACAGCGACAAAGGAGACAGACCAAGGATGTATTACAAAAATCAGACGGCGAGTAGATATTTCCACAGACTGCTACTGACGTAGTTACTCTATGGGAGGAGTAAAGGTTACATGTGTGTTTTGGAGAGACGGATGCATTTACAGCATTTCTACCGATGGCTAGAATGCATCTGAAGCCACTTCCAGAGGTGGCCAGTGTTCTGTCAGAGCTGGTCCTTAATATTAGCTGACATATTGACAAACGTGGTTGTGTGAAGACTGAACAGGTGGAATTTGGTTACTAGGTAAATTGTCCTTTTTATCTTTTGTTAAGCCTTCCAGATGGTAAAAAAAACACTGGGTGTGTTTCAGACATTAAATCAGTTATGCAAAGTCGTGGTAAAATGATTCTGCTGGGCTTTCATTGTGTTAAGTTAAAGATGATGGAAAGCAGCAAACCTCTCCTGAAGGAGTATATAATTCAGGTCCCCGTAGTGGATGAGGAAATAATTGAGGCCACCTGCTCTGCAGACAGTGATGGAGGCAGCTGTGTTGTAGTAGGGTTCCAAGCGACAGACAGGTGGCGTTGGAGTCCCGTAAGGCTTTCTTTACATCTCATTCAAACCATCTGTCCTGTAATTTAGAACATGTACATTATTTGGGTCACCAGTGTTCAGATCAGTGTATATACACTTCACATAAACAATGCTGTCCAACCAGTGAATGAATGGTCGCCTTGTGGTGCCAGTTCCAAATCATTATTGCTCATTACCAATTTTGTGGTATTGATGCTAGAGACCCACCAACTTGCTGTGTTTTCATACAATCTCAGTGCTGATTCGTCCCAGTTTCTGCAGTGTTCTTCCAGATTAATCATTTTGTTGTGATCAGTTTTTTACCAATGGGGACAAGCATTCAGGTGCAGTGGCTGAACTCAACCCAGGGTTCAGTCTACAATCCCAGGGATGTCTTACCATTGTCCCTAACTTTGCCTCACAATTAAGCCGAAATGCATTTTAATGTGTCTCTGCATGCTTTTGGCGTGCCCTGCCATCAAGAAATGTTGCACAAAATCTTCAACTTCTTTTTCTGAAATGTCTCTCCCTGTAGTCTTGACAATAACTGTTGTTGTAGTTTCATCGTAGATCTTTGCTCAACATTAAACCTTGTTATGGTTGCTTTAGTCTTCAAGCTTCTTCTGTGTTCTGTCATACTGCAGTAGTGTAATGCTCGCCTTGACAAAGTCACAGCAGTATGTCTGTATAATGTAGCAGAGTAAAACAATTTTTAGACATTTTACCCTTCATCTGAAGGAATTCATCAGTTCTTGAATTTGTTGTGCCAAAAGCTTTAATTTGCTATGAGGCATCAGGGCTTCCTAATGCCAGCGAGAAATACTGGATCAAACTTTAACATCTTCTGCTGCTTTTTTTAGCTAGTTGCAACAGGGTATCATCTTTGCGGACTTCTTGTGCCCAGAGATCCTTTATACCTTACAGTATAAACAAATCTGTGTGATATGAGGTGTATGTCACTTGCATTGTGGTCTATTTATGTTCTTTATTGTTGATGATGATGTGACGCATTTTGTTTTTTAAATGTCTGTCTTTGACTATAATTGTTGTAATGTTGTGGTTGTTTTTGTTTTACAATTGCCACAAACATAAAAAAGGAATTCCAAAAGGATGATTAAAGATTCTGATGTTTTTCTCTGTTGGTTTGGTCTGACACCTTCTTTGTGTTTTCCACATTGGAAAACTGCTACCACTTTTGCGTGCCAGTGTAACAAAAACATCCACTCAGTAAATCATCTGCAGACAGAACTATTGATTCTCTTGGATTTCATTAGCTGGCAGACCTAGATGGTCAACAGTGTTCACCTCTAAGATTCAAGGTGTTTACATGTTATTTTAGAAGGTTATAAGGGAATCCTCACTGATCTATCCATCAAAGCCACCTTTCATTTTCAGCACTTCAACACTAAAATGCAATGACATCATTCACACACTGTATGTTTGTTCTCTCCTAAGGTGACGGATGGCAGCAGCCCTCTCTGCTTCTGAGGCATGACTCGGTGGACTCGGGGGTGGCCAAAGGAGGGCACGGTGGGCTGGCGGGGGGCTCGTGTTGGAAGGAAACACCCAGCTGGCATGGAGCTCCGCGGGGCGTCCAGGACGGCCACCACCACCAGGGACGCCACCCCAAACGGGTAGGAGGCGACAGGGACAGGCAGGTGGGGCACCGGCAGCGCAATGGCAACTTTCATCCCCGCAAGGGCGCCTCGTACCAGGACAAGTTCCCCAACGAGGAACGCAAAGACGGCAAGGACGACAAGCTGAAGTTCGTGGAAGAGGACTTTGTGAGTAGATCACCTTTGCTGTTTTGTTTTTTTTCTAAACATGCCAATAACCATGAAATATTTCTTATAAGACAAAACTGCACTTTTAGGAAAATAGTGTTTACTGTTCACACTGCACCTGATTTTAGATTATGAAAACTCTTTTGAACTAATGTGATAAAAATGTAAAACTCATTAGGATTATGCGTCACAAGAGCTTCCCTTGAACTGACTAATGCAGCTTAAACCGGTTGGCAACATTATGCTCAGGTTAATATTTAATGCAGACACTTATATTTTGTCTTTTAGCCTTCCCTCAACCCTGAAACAACTGGAAAGCCTGGGACTACGATGCGAGCAGTGGCTCCCCATGCTGGAGTGTGGGGTAAGATCTACATTCTTCAATAAACAAGAGATGGTTAAAGGTTTTCAGATCAGTTTCTCATCTTGACCTTTCTGACATTTCATCGCTAACTGATTATGTTCCAGAAAACCCCCCTAGTGGCAAACAGATGGTGTCCAAAATGCTGGTCATCAAGAAGGTTTCCAAGGAGGACCCCAGCACAGCCTTCTCCGCGGGGTTTGCCACTGCTGGCGCCTTGCCCACCAACGGCAGCAAAGCTCCCATCGCAGGCTCCAGCGTCTACAAGAACCTGGTCCCAAAGCCTGCTGTGGCCCCCACCAAAGTAAGACTTCCTGTGACGTGTCACATTATTTCAACAGCTTGCTTTTCTCCAAGATAAACCAATGAATCACATTTGTATTAAACAGATAAGTAGCTGTGTCCGTGTTGGTGACAGAGACTCATAATGTGTCCTCTCGTTTAGAGCACCCAGTGGAAATCCGGTGGCAGAGAGATCACTAAGTCTGGTCTTCACATGCCAGGCCGAGATTCAGTCTTCACCAGCCCCGTCTCTGCAGCCAAACCCAGCACCCCAGTCAGTGCACCACAGCACAACACCCAGAAAGAGGTGAGGACAGTATTGATAATGATGAACTTTTTTATGTAGTGGTGTTACGAAGGGCTGAAAAAAAAAAAAACAAAACCAGACAAGACAGATAAAGTGAGCTCAATTTAATAGAAATAAAAGCTTTTAGCAGACATTTCAAAAGCTGGCACAAAGAGAAAGATTTGAAGAAGAGTTTTGTTTTTGTTTTTTAAGTATATTTTTTGGCCTTTATATGGCTTTATTGATAGAACAGCTGAAGCTACGACAGGAAACAGGATGAGAGAGAGGGGGAGTGACACACAGCAAAGAGCCCCAGGCCGGGACTCGAACCCGGGGCTGCTGCAGCGAGGACAAAGCCTCTGTACATGGGACGCCTGCTCTACCAACTGAGCTAAACAGCGCCCAAGAAGAGTTTTAAAAGATGTGTGTTAATGCGTCTCAGTTCAGCAGGCAGAGTTCTGTAGTGTTGGGGCTCCAGTAGCAAAAGCCTGATCATCCTTTGTCACAAACTGACCTGGGAGCAAACAGCAGGGCTCCATCTGCAGAGTTCACTGGTTGAGAGGAAACATAGCAGTTCAATAAATCCGATGTATTTAGGACCAGACCCTTAAAAGTGAGAAATACAATAACTTGTACATGATTACAGCAGATGTTACGGGATTTTTCTAACCCCAACAGGAACAGTATTTTTTAATGATAGCGTTTGCTTAGACTTCATAGTAAATTGTGCAACCACACAGCAAGCAGACTGTTAAAATTGCGATGCAGTCGTCTGTGTTGAACTTCGTTCTTCTGACTGCATGCGTGACACATGTAGCTGCCTCTCCTCGTGTAAGTAAATCACAGGTTTTATTTAAACATAGTAATTATGTGTGAGTGTGGTCGGTGGCTGAGATGCTTACTCACATGTGCGCATCGCGCAGTAACTGAACAGCTTGTCTGCCATGTGTTAAATGTGACCGTTTTATTCCCTCAATCTTCAGGCAGTTAAGAAGGCTGATCATTCCTGTGCTATTTTGAAAATGTCACCAGCCGAAAGGATTTCAGTGCTAATGGATGGTCTTCTCATTTTGAGGGGGAAAAAATTGCTAACTCACTTTTCTTCTATTCATGGCTCCTCCCGGCCCTTCACTCTGTCAAACACACAGCACCCATCGAGCACGACTCCTCCCATAGACATCGCCCCATCGAGGCTGAAGCTGATGCGCCGCGGTCCGGACCGTAAGAGCGAGTTCCTACGAGCTCTGAAGGACGAGGGCACGGGAGAGCTGACGACAAGCAGCAGCCCAGGAACATCTGGAGAGGTAGGCGGCGGTCTGGTTTCTTAAATTGTCACACAGGACAACACAGTAGTTACAGAAAACACTCCATTTAGGATGTTGCATGACCACGTACTGTCAAAATGGCACTCGTCATGGCCATAGTCCCAGGAGAGCCATACTGTTTGTGTGCTTTGTTGTTACTTTTGTTGCAGACTTTTTACAACTGGTGCAGGAAAAAAATAATAAAGCATTTTTTAAAGCAGAAAACTTTACAACTTTCCCTCTTCCTAGTGTTTCACTGCGGTATTGCTGTTGGTGCCGTTAGCAACGTGGCTACTTCTAGCAGCCTAGCTACTGTGCAGTGCAAAAAAGCAACTATACAAACGAAATGCAATTTAACCTAGAAACATCTCGCTTTTTTCTGTCACTCTCCCTCTTCCCCATCTTTGCCTCCTCCATCAGCGCTGCCCTTTTTCTTCTGCAGTGTAGTTTCCACAGTTATTCCAGTTGAACCACCGTTACCTGGGGATAGTGACCAGGGAAAACAATGCATCTGTTAGCGCAATGGCCAACACTCTTCCATTGTTCTGTGATGTGACCTTCATTTTTCTGGTCACCGGTGGCTGACTGAATAGCAAAGTGAAAGTGATGTTTATAGGGAACCAATCTACATGCCGATAGTGTCATTTTTCTACAGCCATTACACTGCAAAATCAGCATTTACTTCAGATTGATAAATTAAAGTAAAAATATTGTCAGTTGCCAGTTTAACGTGTTCTTTCTTGGTATGTGATTGCTCTCAGGGTGAAAGCAGCACCCCAGAGCCAAAGGCCTACAGCGAGGAAGTCTGCCACGAGAATGGTCTGTCCTACTCCCTCAGTGACTCAGACACCGAACACCTGTCCAGCTCCCTGGAGGCAGAGCACCGGTAGGATGCTGCAAACAGCCTTATACACACATGCCATCACTTTCACACACACACACACCACGGTCAACTAAGCAGAAAATGATCATGTTTTTCTAGGTTGCTGAAGGCCATGGGCTGGCAGGAGTACCCAGAGAACGATGACAACTTCCTTCCTCTGACAGAGGATGAGCTGAAAGAGTTCCAGACTAAAACTGAACAGGTGAGAAACACGAGGAAGAAAATCATGAAAAGAAAAAAATGGCTCAACATTCAGACATTAACTGACTGTGTCCTTTTGCCAGCTGAAGAGGAACGGCATGCAGAGGAATGGGGCTCTCCCGAGGGCGCGGGGTGTGACCCTCCACTTCACCCCCTGGAGGAGTGTGGCGGAGGCGAACGTCGAGGAGGGCTCCGAGTCCGAAACCAGTAGCAGCAGCCAGACCTCTGACGACGACGACTGCATCAAATCCTAACGTGGCTTTACGGAACAAAATAAAAAACAACAACAACACAACAGCCAACACAACATCCCAGCAAGCAAACCCCCCTCTTCCTCTCTCATCTTTGTTTTTAGAGCACCATTTTGAATTTCCTTTTGTTTTGATTTTTTTTTGTTTTTTTTGTTTTTTTTTGTTGTCATTCTTGCACAAGGGAAAAACCAATCATATCCCAGTGAAGGGGGAGATTCCTGCTCCGCCAGACGTCGTTTTCCCTGCGTTTCCTCCTTCACTGCAGTCCCTGCCCTCTTTGACCCCCCACCCCCCCTTCTCCTACTTCCTTTTTCTTCCTCGCTTTGTGGAACTGAAGTGTTCATCAAGAAAAGAAGGGCAATGAATGCACACTTGATTCTGCTTTAAACAGACTAACTCATTTCATTGATGATGCTGATGACACATTATTAATGATATTAATAAAAATTGGTTCCTGACAAGCTGATATGTTTCAATATGAATCTGGCTACTGTGGTGTTTGAGTCCACATGCATTTTACTTGCTGTAGATCACATCGATCCCACGCTGCCTTGGAGGCAAATTCTTGATCCTCATCAGCCTGACTGGCAAGATAATGAGTTTGCAAAGTTACACCAGCGATGTCCTCCTCTGCCAAGAACAACAGATGCAGCGTACAACATGCAAAATGCTTTTTTAATTGGTGCTGAATTTAACTGGTGTTGTGTGTTTGACTTGCTCTGAGGACAGGATTGTAGCTCTGAAAAGGGCAGTTTGTCCATTTAGTTTTTGGATAAAAGCAGATACATGGAACATTTGCTTTGTAGTGTAGCAACAGAAAGCCAAACTTTTTTAGAGATTAAGAACAAAACCACATCTTTTTTTATGAAGGTACTCAGAAAAGTGGAATGAATCAGGTTTTGTAAAACAAAGAACCTCTAATTTAATGTTTGAAAGAGGACAAAGTAATCGTGCTGATTTTAAGCTATTGCTTGGATTTCATTTCAATGTGAAAGGAAAGGCTTTATAATACTGTGAGTGTAAAGAAAAAGAAAAGGTACTTACATGCTGATAGATTAAATTTGCAGACAACCTCAAAATTTCTGTGTATCTTTAAATTCTAGATGTTAGTTTTTTCAACATTAATCCCTCTGTCACAGCAGAGATCTTGACTTACAGCAGGAAAAGCACAGTTCTTACTAATAACAGTAAAGATGGCTTAAAGGGTAAGTTCACTCAAAAATGAAAATCCAGGCATCTACTCACCCTATGCAGATGGAAAGTCAGGTGATGTTTGGTAGTCCCCAAAACATTTCTAGAGTTTCATGGCTAAAGTTGCGGCATTCTCCCAAACAACTGATGTAGATGGGGACTTGTTATGTTTGCAGGTTGTCCGTAATGGCCATTCTTGTGAACGCGATGTCTCGAGAACACTTTGGGGGATTTTCTTCAAACTTTGCACGAATGTCCACTCTGACTCAAAGATGAAGTGATTCTAGGTCAAAGGTGACAGCAACCCCCTGCCTGATGAGCTGTTATCTCAAGAATGCCTTAAGGGATTTTCCTCAAATTTGGCACATACCTACACTTGGACTCAGGGATGAACTGATTAGATTTTGGTGGTCAAAGGTCACTGCAACCTTACATGTTGTAGCTTCTTAGGAGCTGTACCTTCTTTAAAGCATTGTCTTTTGAAGTGGCTATACATCTGACTTTTACCAAAAACTGCTTAATTATGTTGTGTTAAGCATGTGAACTACTTTTGCTGTTCGGCAATCGTATGCCTCACGGAGGCATAAAACCACCGGGCAGTAGTTCTAGTTTTAATATGTAAAATAACAAAGAAAAACAAAAATGCCTCCATACAACTTGTCTGGCATTATTAATTTTTCCAAAATTGAGCAATCTCAAATTAATTGTTATTTACACCCTTTTTATAACTGAAATCTTCACTAGCTGTTAAGCTAACAGGGTTAGCACAGACCTGCCACTAGTGGGTGCAGGAGCTCTGCCCTGAGTTGGGAGTGTTACTAACATCTTTTCAAATCACTTTGGGATGTCAGGGCTTTAAAACACTTGGATTACACAGGACCAGCTGTCTTATATTTTTTAGTTTTTTGGGTTGGTTTATTTACTTCTTAAAAGAAGTCCCCATCTACTTGTTGTTTAGGAGAACGCTGCAACAGAGTTTTGCTGTGAAGATCCAGAAATGTTTTGTGGACTACAAAACCCCATTCATTAAATCATAAGTCATTTCTGACCACAGTCATTTGTGCACTTCTCTATTCACTTGGTTTTGTGACCACAGCTTATCAAATATTTTTTTATTGAACTTCATAGATACATGTGAACAAACACTAACAAAGAAAAAGATACACATATTTACAATAGCAAACAAGTGTGGCAACAGTGAGAGCTTGGCATGTTGGCGACTCTTCTCAATATGGTGGGAGTCGGGCAGCCTCGCTGACTGAAAGAGAAGAGTTTGAGTCAGACATGAAACAAACTTGTACAAGGTAATCATGATTTGTTTGGCTCAGATGTTTAAGTAGTCTTGTTTTTAATCACCTCTCGACTCCTGCACTCAAGCGTGTCCGTTAGTGTCTCCATTAGTCTGACCGGCAACCTGCTTCACCTTCTTGACCACGCCCTCCTTCACTGGACTCTCCTCTGGTTTCCTCTGAAATACACAGATTCATTCAAATGAGTGTTGTGCAACATTGCCAGGTTCGTGCAATTCATTCTGTCATTCAGTTGAGAAAAAACTGAAACATCTGGCTCCCTCACCTTCTTCCTGACCAGGTGGGAGATGTCAGAGACTGCAGCTTTGGAGGCGTGTCCGTTGGTAGAACTGACTCCGTTGGTTGATGTTCCATTAATCTGGGTAGGGAACAGAAGACATTAGATACACACACATTCCCATCAGTATGTTTTTACTAATCATTTCTTCACCATGTACACACACTCAGTATGCAGCTCACCTTTGAACTGGATGAAGTTCCATTCTGTTCAGTGGATCCAGGGAATGCAGAGGACGTGGAGCCTCCGTCCTGACAGACATGACATCAAGTTAAAATCAAGCTTCCATACAGGAGACTGAGGTCATTCAATTAAAGCCAGGAAATGTAGACGGGACATGACGGACACATTTACACCCCTGACTCACCAGTGCACCCTTCACAGCATCAGTGCTCGCTGTTTTCAGACCCTCTGTGGCGTCCTCCACCTTGTCATTGATCTCCGGCAGCAGAGCCTTCAGCTCCTCCATCTCCTTCCTCTCCTCAGGCAGAGACTCTGGGCCCTCGGCCTTGTCCAGCAGCTTCTGCAGGTTGTCTGACCGGCAAAGTGGAAATGTTAGCAGAACTTTAAAGATTGAGACACCGATATCATCTGTTGCTACTCTGTCTCATACCCTGTTCCACATCAGACACCTCTTCAGAGTAACTTGTGTTTTCCCTTTAAATATGTTACAATTCAAAATCTATCTTCATTTGAAGGCTCCAATATCGATTCATAAAATGTCAGGATCTTTTTTTTGGTTTTTAAAATGTAGGCTATGCCTTTTGCCATTTTCACAAAGCAAACAACACTTTCCAAGCACAAAAATATGTTAGTTTTTCACTTTGGCAAGTAAATCTTTAAAAGAATGTTTTTACACACAAAAAAAACAAAACAGATACAGATGTGCGTCTGACCTCTTTGTCACAGTTTTTAGCACATGCAGCACAGGGACTTCATGGTGCATTCAGGAACACCTCAGACACTGAAATCTACATCACTTTGTAAGGCAAAGTGCTGGGGCGCCAAAGGGGACTTTATGGTGCATTCAAGTGCATCTTCTAAACTCAGAAATCTGTAATTAAATAGTCACGAAGGTTGTTTGAACGGGAAAGTTTCAGCTGCTTACATTCTTTAATTTGAATATTTAGGCCGACATCTGTCGTTATTTTGTTGTTCTTTCACGACAGCATCTTCAATAATTACATGCTAAATTGCATAACATCTCATCCAGTTCTACATCGGCAGATTTTAATCACAAATCTCCAAAACCTTTTAATTTAATTGTGACTGTAAACATTAATATTTTTACTAATGCACCAGGTTCATGATTTCCTTGTACTATTGAGAGAATTGGTTCTTATATCCAAGCAAAATGGGTATTGTTAGTGAAATATCTCAAACCCAAAGCCATATTGAATTTAATCGATTCAGGAGAGCATATGTGCTACCAGCAGCTTACCCAGCCTGCTCTTTATCACAGAGATGGAGCTCTTCAGCTCCTCGATGGCCTGGCTGTACTGCAGATCCAAGCTGTAGGTCAGACCCAGCTGGTAGTGAGTCTCAGCCAGCAGGCGGCTGTCCGGGTCCAGGTGCTTCACCTGCAGCTTCAGACACTCCTGGAAATCCTCCAAGGCCTGAGCATAATTTCCTGAAGAGAGAGGTGGCAATCAAAGACCGTGTGTCTCAACAAGGCGACGTAAAAAAAGACAATTTCAGGTGTAAAGCATGTTGGGCTTTTGAGGCATGGTCTGTATTTATAATGAGTTCCTATGTAATCCCAAGAAGAATTGGAAGGGTGCTAATTAAAATGCGAGCGACTTCTTCGTACCTGATTCAGCAGACACTTCACCCAGTTTCAGGTGAGTCTGGGCTGCCATGAGTTGCTCCTCCTTAGACTCTTTCCTTATTAAAAAATAATAATAATCAGTCGACATAGAAGCTAAAGCGCCGTGACTATCAAACAGATCCTCACAATCACGTATCAGTGCTTGTTACCTTTTGTAGATGACTTTAGCCACTTCCAACATCTCCCAGGCCAGCTGCAGGTTCCCCACCTCCTCATCCTCACTGTCCTAAAAAACACGCCAACGCCGATGTTAAATCACACGTTCGGAGGTCATTCTGATGTGTGCTTGAGCTGATTGGTCAAGTACCTTCTCAGCAGCGTCCTCTCCTTCACCTTGTTCCTCTGCATCCCCCTCCATTTCTTCATCATCATCATCATCTTCCTCCTCGTCTGCAACAATAACATGTTTAGATAAACGGGGCAACATGTCATTACAGTCGGAACGAAATTCACAATGACGTCTGCGGTTAAAGGACAGACAGAAGTAAAGTCACCTTCTGCCTCCTCTTCCTTGTCTCCAGATTCCTTCTCAGCCTCTTTGTCTTTACTTTCAGCCTTGCTTCCATTAACCTCACTCTTCTTTTCCTCGTCCGTCTCTTTCTTTGTCGTGCTCTGTTGTTCATCACCAGCCTCGTCCTTCTCTACATCGCCGCTCTTCTCTTTATCTTCGCCCTTGTCCCCTTCTTCATTTTTCGCCTTCTCTGAGTCTTCTTCATTTTTCGCCTTCTCCGAGTCTTCATTTTTCTTCTCCGCCATGGCGTCATACACCTGAACCCTCAGCTCATCTCTGGTCTTCTCTGTTGAAGGTAGAGGGGACAGTTTAAAAGTTGTTGAAACCGTTGTCCCAACACAAAAAAAACAAAAAAAACAAAAAAAACAAATGGTCAAAAAGTACAAAATCAAGCCCCAGTAGATGGATGGAAGTGTATAATTTCCTCACCATCAATGTCTTCTGTGCTCTCAACGTTGGAGTCCTTGGGTTTTTCCTCATCCTCCTCCGGCACTCCTTCGAGAGCATTACCCAGCACCGAGTTCTCCATCCTACAACGATTGTATTGGTTAGGTCGTACGTTTCCTTGATACAAAATGAGCAACACCACCTCACACAAAAATAAGACAAGACCAGGACTCTTGAACAATGACTCAAGGCTGATCTTACCGTGCCAAATCCAGCAGAGCTTTACCGCACCAGTAGAAAGCCTCCCCACACTCGTCTGCTGTGTCCCCATACTTCTTAGCTCTGAAAGTAGATTATAGTGGAGCGCTCATGTCAGATCACATCGGTTCACATGGCAACCACCATCTGTAACTTTCTTCGCCCCCAGTGAGCATTTTTCAGTCGAAAGGATGTTCGAGTCTGGTTCAAAAGTGGAAGTTTTATCACCCACGTACTGGGATCGTTGATGAAACGTTCACATTTAGACCATATTTGACCTGGATTTGCAGTACTGGCTTCAAACTGAGAAATGTGGATCTGAAGTCTCTGTCAGGATCCAAATGATGATAGGCTATTCTTTGGAAATTACAGAGGATGAAAATGATTTTTTTACAACAAATCCTGCCACACATTTATTTCTTCTGTTACTTAATGTTAATGTTACTGCTCCCATTACCACGTCTTGAAAGCTTCTTGTTGGCAGCTCGCAGCCTATATAGTTACACATTTGTGACTCTATATATCAAACATTAAAATGTCATCCTCCACTTATCAATATCGTTTTGCCTTCAACATACAAATGAACAAATGATCTAAGTGACAACTTTGTGTTTTGTTAAACAGTGTTATAGAACCACACTGTAGTTGGTTGAAAAGAGGGAAATAACATGTCTCAGACTGCTCACTGGGTTTGCTCATATGGAAGAGAAAACTGCATGCAGGTCCCCTAACTTGCATAACTTGTAAAAACCTTGAAAAACTCAGTATTTTATTTTGTTTGCAGATTTTAGCTCAGAAAAGTTGTGGTGTAACCGACTAACAATCGCGCTTTTCAGTCTAAAAAATACTACAGAAGTGGGTGATTTAAAAATGTTGTAAATCAAAGTTATTTAAAGGGATTTATTCATATAAAAGTGGCTCATTTGTGAGACTAATTTCATCATACTGTTACAAAATTCCCAACACTGCTACTGTAAAGTCTTACAACATAGCTGATTACATACATTACATTAATCTGCACGCCTGCACAACTAAGTCTAAACATCTGTGTGCCTCACAGTAACATTACTTTTAGGTAGCAAGTACAAGATTCCACCTCCTCTGACTCTGGTGAATTAATAATGGTTGTTAAATATGACTTATATTTTTCCTGATTATCAACTGCATCTCTATTAGCTATTAGAATTTCCCCACGGTGATCAATTTCAGTTTCATAATCAGTTCTAAAGACAAACGTAATCACATTTTCAGGTTTCTTTTGTGTGCTAGTTAACTCACAGCATGCCGCAGGCCTCCTGCAGGACGTTCACCGCCTCCACCACCTTCCCCATCACCAGGTGCTTCTTGCCCGTTCCGATTAGCTTGTTGGCCTCCTCCATGTTAGCTACACTGGACAGAGAAAGAGCAACTTATTTACTTTAGAGAACAAAAACTCAAACACCGGTTCAGCCCGTGAGTCTTTTCAAAAGATGACTTCCTGAGTGTACGTTACAAAACAAAGCGTCTTATTAATATTAACAGATTAATTACATACGTTGACAAAGAAAACAACGACTGAAACGTAAAAACTTGAGCCTGGAGGTTTCGTCTCAAATCGTCACTGACGCCGCTTAGACTGACTGATCCGTTGTTTCAATTTGGCGCGAAATATTCCTGCCCCTTCCGGTTGGTTTCCGGATTCATAGGCCAGCGCGGGAAAATTCTTAAAGGCACAGAACAAATGTGGCAGGCCAGATAATTATGGAGGACCACAAGTGTCACGGAAATGAAACATTAGTCCATCAATAAATGGTTAGAATTAAAAAGGGATAAAATAATTTACTCCCCATCAACCGGAAGTTAGCCAGTTCAGTCAGCGGGAGTCTCTAGTGCGCTCGCTTCAAATGCACATCGAGGCATGTCATACATCTGCATATGACAATACCTAATCAGAGAGCTTGTTACTTATTGACTGTTAAATGTTGTTATATTGTAAATCCCTTTTTAATTCTGCTACTTTATGCTTACACTTCACTACATTTTGGTAGCAAATATTGTACTTTTTACTCCTATACATGTATTTGATAACTTTAGCTACTAGTTGCTTTGCAGATTGCATGATGCATCACAAAAGTAGTGTGTTTTTAAATGTATTTGATTGGCAATCAGATTAAAAGAGCACTGATTTCAATAATCAGAATAAGGCTCAATATCAGATCCAATAATCGGATGATTAAAAACATTCTTTTATTTTGTTTGTATTTATGTAGATAATTCATTATCATCTATAAAAAAAAATGATATAGATAACTACTAAAAATGAGGTGGGAATTTGTGGTACTGTGTATGTTTGTGTGTGTTTTACTCTGTATGTAGCCTACACACAACAGAGAGGGCTGCTGTCATGTCCTGCTGTGAGGGACAGGGGTTGTCCAGCTCCCCTCTGAGCCCCCCACCTGCTGACTCCACTAAATTGCTGTGTTGTCAAGACAAGTCTGGACCTGGCATCCAATCAGCCTCACACTGAGACAAATGACACTCAACCCTCATCACACTGTCATCATTAGTAATATCGCTTCAACACAACAGCTATAATTTCCCAGTAACCTCTACCGGAGGAACACACCACAGCTTGTTTAATTCACATTCTTTTCAATCAGAGGCAATCGGTTTGAGTGGGGATTTATTCTCAGGTGAAAGACAACATTGCAGAAGATTAAGGGTTTTACAAAACATTTGTCATACTTTGAAATGTTTTTTGTTAATTTCTCAGGAAATATTGCGTGAATCTTGATGAAAAAAAATCAGGCGTATCTAAGTGGCTGGTATGATATCTATAAGTGAGTACAAAAGGAAACTGTTGGGCCTTGGCAGAGGTATGTGCTCTACTGAGGAATAGAATCAACATTCTGAACTGGTATAATTCATTCTATCCTTGTCAAGATTGATGTTATCTCCAAAGCTTTTCGCAATATCCTTTGAGATCTGTTGCTTCCATTTGGCGGGAGTGTCAGGCATGATAAAAACCTCAAGCAGAGGTGAATCACTGTACAGCCATTAAGCGTATTGTAAACCCTCATGTGAATGCTGGAATTACTCAAAGAGAACACAGGACTGCATTAATTTACCAATATTAGATTAAGGGTACCAATTCTTTGCGGCATTTTTTTCAACCCACATTCGTATCCATTTACAAATCTTTTTGATAATTTGCCCTGCTGAATGTGACCAGGATGGTGGACACACAAGTGCCCTTCAAACATCCAGTAGCTTTGGAACCAGCAGTGGAGCAGATGCATTAATTATATGCACATTGTGAAACGGGAGATGACCACAGGGCAACGTTTGATCAGCAGCCCACCGCTGTGCTTCTAACAGGAGGTTATTGTGTGCCCCCCTCTTATCTGGCCCTTGATGAGGTGCCCATGGCAACGGCATGCAAAGATGTCGCTCAGTGACAACGGAGAAAAGAGGCACATCTGAGGGGCTGCTTGAGCAGATGACATAGACTCAAGTGAACCCATATAAACTGAAAAATAACACAGGTTTTACTTATCTAGAATGGCTTTAAAACATACAGTATATCAGGCTTAATTTACTGAAGTAAATCTGTCAGCATCTGTGTTCTAATATTTGATAAACTATGTTATAAAGTCAAATTAGGATGGCTATAAAACTGCACTTTTGTAGTTAGGAATTTGGCATTAATGCTACTGAAGGTTGCAAAAAAGATAATCCCCTTTAGCTGACTCATCCTCCATCAGCAAGTTTGACCGAAAACTCTCACCAGTGGAAAAACAATACAGTTTACACTGTGATCAAAGACACTGGCTTCACTTCCCCCTCACTGCTTTGTCTCTTCCACTGTCGTAATTTTCCCACACAGGGCTGCTTGTCACACACATAGTGTATTTACAGTTTTGTCCAGTCTGAAGTAGTGAGTTCATTCTGATGAGTCATTAAATAAATAGATAAAAATATGTTTTTACTATAAAACTATATCCATGTCACTTGGGAATCAGTGCAGGAGAGAAAAATTAGAGAAAGGTTTGACTCTCCTGAGTCTTAACAACTGCACTGTGGAGTCAACAGATATTATAACATCTCTCAGTGTGACATCAGGATAAAACAGCCAATCATAACAGTGGAGGAGCTTGTATGATGTAACCAGCCAACAGGATACTACCTCCCGGGGTCAGGAAACCAGTATTTACTGTATAACAACATAAGTTATGTGATATTTGCCAGGCCAGCACAGGATTCACAGAAGACAGACACTAAGACTACTGCTGCCAGTATAAAAATGCATAGACAAAGGCTTGCTGTTCCTCAGCCAAGTCATTAAGTAAACATAGAAGTGGTGAGGAGGAAATGAGAGTAAAAAATGCCTTCTGCGGCTCACAGAACAAGCACAAGATGTTGCAACAGTGCACCTCCCATTCCAGTAGGTCCCAGAGTAAATTGAAAAGAAGTAAGTGACAATCCAGGAAACATGGAGGAAATTGGCCAGCATTTGCAATTCCTTACAGAGCTTTACCGCACGAAGGATGTTTCAAACATGTCTCAGTCCAAAGTCAATATGTAGTCATATTTTTCACCGGTAAGAAATAAGAGTCTAGGCCCATATTGATATCAACAAAATGAAGTATACTGACTCTGTTCTACAAGAAGAAAATACATATTTGTGCATGGTTACTATTATTTTTGTGTTTTGGGAAACGGTTTCCGTTTCTGACAGTAAATACATGAATTCCTTCAGTTTCCTTCTTCAGGACTATTTGCTATTGCAATGTAAAAAAAAAAGAAAAAAGGACTTGAATGTAGACTATGAGCTCATGTGGTCAGGGATGTGTCTGAGGTGCCCTGCGTTAATTGGAACAGCCTGTTTGAAAGCTGGTCATTACGGCAGGCATACTTGCTGAGGGACCAAGAAAATGTTCTACGAATAACATGACGGTGTCTGCTCATGGTGACAATGTAGATTCCCTCCACATCCTTTAAGAGTCACATGATGAAACCCCATGATTCTGTGTGACCCCTGCATGCATGGGTGCTAGCTTGGATTAGGGAACTACAAAACCTTCTCTCTTGTTTGCAACATACCTGGCTATAAACCTTAATCTAGAGAGTGAAGGCTGCCCAACACATCAGATTAGTTTAAATTGATTAGATATAGGTCAAATATGTCCCACAGGGATAATTAGAAAAAGAATAGACTTCTCTGAGGAATATTTCCTGGAGGCCTCCTCTTCCATTACTCCCCATACTTTACTCCTTCATTTAATATGTTTCACAAGAGCAGAACATTTACAGAAGAGTGATAAGGAAAACTGCAAAGTCATGCTGTATAGTGGGTGTTTGAGATTGGAGGAGGACTGACTGAAGTGGGTTGTAGTCACGTTCTGAACGGTCTCATCGCGAGAAGTGAGCCGCGGTATAAACTCCCTGATCGAGCCTGACAGCCTCCGCACTCCTCCCTCCCTCTCTGTCGGCGTGGTGTGATCAAAGCTGAGGTATGTCTTAGAAAATACATTCAATTATGTTTCTCGCATTTTGTTTAACAGTTTAAGTTAGTTTTTTTTTAAAGTGTTGAATTGTTCGGTTTGTCGTTTTGTTTTTTTTGTCGCGTAGCTGTTCCAACAACTGTTCAACAAGTGTATTTTCACCAGATGATGAGGTTGGCCGTGAAACCGACAAAGTTTTTATATTAGAGAATTAATGACATGGTTAATGGTTAATTCGTTGGTACTTCGTTTTTTGTTGACTGGAAAGTTTCCACTGACACAGACAGGGCTGTAACTTTACTCTGAACTCAAGTCTCAAGAGGGAAAAGGCGACATTGCAGCGCTTCGGTTGATGTGAACGTCAGCTCAGCGAAATACCAAAACGCAGTGGGGCGTAATAACTCCCAGGAAAACACTCCAGTCCTTTATATCAAGAAAATAAACCTATGTGATATCCAGATGCGGAAACACCTGTGAAAGTAAAAAGAGAAGTAGAAATGGTTTGTAGGTTTCGGTTGTGCCAGTTTCATCAACCAGCCTGAGCTGAGGTTTAGGCACACAGTCTTTTTTTTTTTTTTATCAAAACTTAGATCAAATATTAATCTGTGATAATCAATTTTGAGTTTAACAAAAAACACATTTTCTGGTTATATAACAGCTATTACATTACTGTGTGTTTAACAGTATCAGACACATGTCATTATTTGTATGATTCTGTGAGAATGGCTTTACTCTGAAGAAGACAGGTTTTATATCACAACTTTATTTGCTCCACCTTTTTTGCTGCAAAAATGAATTACCAAACAGAGTTGATCAGTTAAACTAAAGTCCAAGGATGACAGATATTCAAAGTTTACTCATAAGAAGAAGAAAAGCAGCAAATCCTCACATCTGAGAGGCTGGCACAGGGTAATGTTTGGAGCAATTTCATTAACAGTAACCTAAAAGATCAATTCATTATCAAAATCGATGCCCATTATTTTTCCACCTGTGCAGTAGCACCTGGTTAGCACGATCAACGGGAAATAAACTATTTTTGATGATTGATTTATCAATTTTATTTTTGTGAAAATTGGCAAACATTTGCTGGAACCAGATTCTTAAATTTTGATGCTTTTCTAATTAAGTTATAATCGTAATATGTTTGGGTTTTGGACTGTTTGTCAGCTTAAACTAACAACTTTAATATGTCAGTATGCTGAGATTTTTCACTGTTTCCAGATGTCGTATAAACAAAACAATTACTTCATTAATCTGGATGATAATCAGCAGATCATTCGATAATGAGATAATCATTACATGCAGCTCTAAAATACACAGTGCTTTCATGAGAGACTAAACAATTGGGATGACATTCTAAATGAAAGACATCATTTCCTTGTTCTGTAAATGAGGAACAGTTATGATGAACAATTTCACACACAAAAGAAAGAATGCCCGGCTGTGATTTTGATTGTGTAATACATAAACAGTTTCCTTCTTCTGTAATCTGGTCAGAATAAAGATGGCTGCAGGCAATGCACAAATTGGAAAGCTGGCTCCAGACTTCACAGCCAAAGCAGTGATGCCAGACGGACAGTTTAAGGACCTGAAGATGTCCGACTACAGAGGTACCCATGTCCCACCCTCTGTTGAGTGGAGGGTGCTTTGATGACGCTCTCTCCTGGACTGTGATTCACTGCTTTGTGATGCCACAATATATTGAATAGACATTAATTTACACTACTGAAGACCGGAATTAATTAGCCTGTTGTTACCATAGGTGTAGTATCACATGACAAACAGCCTTATTTGTTTTCTCTTCCTGTGGTGCAGGGAAGTATGTCGTTTTTTTCTTCTATCCCCTGGACTTCACCTTTGTGTGTCCGACTGAGATCATCGCTTTCAGTGACGCTGCCGACGATTTCAAGAAGATCGGCTGTGAGGTCATCGCCGCCTCTGTTGACTCACACTTCTCCCACTTCGCATGGTAGTTACATGGCTTTGTATTTTAAGCACCTACAGTGAATGTGTGGATTCACTCTTGCAAACTCACTTTTTGCCTTGCATTCTCAAAGGATCAACACACCACGTAAGCAGGGCGGTTTGGGTACCATGAAGATTCCCCTGGTGTCTGACACACGACGTACCATCTCCACAGATTATGGTGTCTTAAAAGAGGATGACGGCATCGCCTACAGGTGGGTTTATCAAAGTTGAGTTATGCTGTGTCAGTTTGCCCCGATTAACATTCCAGCCAAAAATCCAGCTTTATTTGCTGTTGCGTTTGCTGCCAGAGGGAGACACTTGTCTTAGCATGCCATGAAATGGGCAATTTGACATTATGTCAGAGCGATTATGTGGTGTGTCGCAGAGATGTCTACTGAAGTAAGCATGCTAACTAGCTAGCCCTGGTCCGTCCTGTCTCCTAATACCACTTTGTACCACATGAGTTGATAGTCTGATAATTTCAGCTGAGAGATAGCAACATATGCCAGCAGCGAGTTTGCTACATTTCAAAGCTCACTTAGCTGTAAGTGTAACAAAATAAACTCACAAAATATCAATATCAAATTACACCTGTTTTCCTTACGAAACAGAAATGTATAACCGTAAATCTTCTGAATACAAGTTTCTCTCTTTTACCAAACAAAGACAAGCTTAATTGACTCATCACTTCATCAGAAAACACACTTCTTTCAAACTCAGTATAAAAGAAATAAAACTCACCACAATAGTCTGTGTTTTTCTTTCAACAATCACCTCTGGTTTGGTTGAAATAAATAATCAATTCACAGAGTAAGACGTGTAAATATTCTGACACTTTTTTCCTTTCGAGAGACTGCACACCACTTGTGTCGCCTCCCGCCGCATCTTCTCATCCCTGGAGTCATAGTCCTGATTGGAGCAGCTGTAAATCACCTCTGTACTGTATCCCCTGTTGTCAGACTAACCTCGATTGGTCATGGAGGCTTTGTTGAGTCCCAGTTTGTTGTCTAGCTGAGTTGACTATCAGCTGCTAAATCTCGTTGAGCTGAGCCCAGTCGTCGTGGTGACTCCCCTGTGATCCGATGTCTCAGTCCAGGCAAACTCTAGGGCCACTGGTTCCACAGCTAAGTGAGCCACAGTAGCTTGCTGCAGCCAAGAATAGCTAGCAAAAAGCAGCAGCTGTTGGTTTCTGTGGTGATATATATTGTTTTAGCTACAAAGTACACCTTTTAATGCACCACCTTGAAGATGTTTTAGAACATGGACATACCTCCCTTCATTTAATGCTCTTACTGGGTCTTTGGAGTCTCATGAATTACTGCTTCTGTCTGTTTCAGGGGTCTGTTCATCATCGATGACAAGGGCATTCTGAGACAGATCACCATCAATGACCTCCCAGTTGGACGCTCTGTTGAGGAGACCCTGCGTCTGGTCCAAGCCTTTCAGTTCACAGACAAGCACGGAGAAGGTCAGTTAATGTAGTAACATAATGCAGATGTTTGACACCTTAATGTATCTTACTCTGTTCTGTTGTATATAACTTGAGTTTATTAAACTGCTGTTACTAAAAGATTTCAAGGCTGTTTGAAATGAGCAACACGAACATGAGTGATATCATTACCCTCACATAGCTCTCCGTGACTCATGTGATGTACTATGAACCACAATATATTAATTGAATCTAAAGTTGCTATAGGCTGTTTTGAAAGTCAGGGCAAAGAACATTAAGGCTTACTCAAATTCAAAGGGTGATCTTATCAGTGCTAAGGTTCACATGAACTTTACAACTGGTTGAGAAATTACTGTAGACATAAATCGGGCAAAAAATTGACCTTGGTCTTGTTCAAATACATTTTGCATTATGAAACTCAACCTTCCGTGCATTTCCCTGCTTACAACCCAAGGCAATAGAGGTTTCATACAGCAGGCGTTTCATACTAGCACAAGTCTTAACTGTTTCATCTACTGGGCCAGAACTCATTACAGGGTTATCTTTTCAGTGTGCCCAGCTGGCTGGAAACCAGGAAGTGACACCATCAAGCCCGACGTCCAGAAGAGCAAAGACTTCTTCTCCAAGCAATAATAAGCCCAAGGCCCGAGTCTGCCGCGTGCTGTAGGAGATTTCATTTAGATATTACATTTCCACTGAACAATATTTAAGTCAGCCACTGTGCCTGTGGAGGAGTAGTCAGGAGACAGTTTTTGTAGCCAATGTTCTGTGTGTGTTCTGTTGTCTGTAGAGTGAATAGTGCACTTATATCCAGAATATATAATTGTGTAATTATGTGGTGGTAATTTATGCTGTTTTCACTGTCGGACTGAGGTAAATGTCTGTTTGTTCTTTCATGTCATTCCTTACTATTGTTAGGTACAAAGGACCATACAAAGAGGCCACACCTCTCCCCAGTACACTTTTCTTTTTACAGCGACAAGCATTTGTTTTTTCACCAAAATAAAGAATAAAAGTCTTCTGAACAGCATTCTAAAGGAGCATATGTACAGGTTTGGGTGTTGGGGTCATTACACACATCTTATTCTGGTTTTGGTGGTTCAAGTAGCATCAAGTCAGATGGTGCATGTTGTATCCTGAGTGTGAGCTACTTTGATTCCCTTATTAATTACCACATTAATTACCTATGTGAACAATTACAGCACATATTAAAAGAAATAACGTGGAAAAACATAATCCGAAAGATATAAAGCTGGAAGCTTATGCTGCATTAAACTTAATTGTTTGCCAAATGCTCCTGCTCGGTGCATCACACAGATGGTTTTATTTAATTTGGCTGATCAGTCCTCTCCTCATTACTGTACGGGTGTCGACAGAATAAGTTTGACTGACAACTCACTAGCTCTACTGTTTTTGGACATATGTTGTTCAGTGACATTGGCATTGCTCAACTCTTACAGCTAAAGTAAATGAAAACACCTGTGTGGACCTTTTATTTTTGCTTGTAATAGAACTTAATCCCATTATATCCTAGTGTCAGGGCCTGTACACTTTAACTGGCACACCTAATTTGAAGAGAGCCATCATTAATATTATTAATTACAGCTGTGTTTTGGCTTCTACAATTAATGTAGAGCTAGAAACTGGAAGTACCTCTTGCTGGGTCTACATTGTTTTAATGCACTGGACTTGAATTTATCAGCAAGTAATATTAGTGTATTATTAATTAGATCCCATTGCTTATTTAATTCATATTTCAGGTTAATTAAGAAAATGTCATTAAACTTCTGCCCTTACTCATTTCAGTCACTTGAAATGACGAAGCTGTTTTGGTGGCTAGCTGATAAACAGTACTACGTGACTGAGGACGTAGTTACTTTCGGCGGGAAACACAAATTATGAGCTCCTAGCTAATGTTTGACTCATTTTTAGTGCTTGACCTCAGCCTGACCTGTGAGGGATTGAGAACGGCTCCATTGAGTAACATATTAGAATAATTCTGGGAGGAAAGGTGACTGAAGTTGATTATATCAGCGTCTGCTTTATTATCCGAGACTGAATATTCATGTGTATTTATCTTGTTAGCTAACTAGGTTAATTAATCGTTAGCATACTGGTTTCCTTGCTAGCTAACCCTCAGCAACAGAGCAAGCAGAACATGGCAGCTGGGAAGATGTGTATCAGGAAGAGCAAGGAGGAAACTGCTGAGGTTTGACCAAACCACACACCAGTCAACGATAGTACGATTAGTAGTTGGTTTACTCACTGTGTGTGTGTTTATGAGTAGCTAAACGATGAAGTTGATATTTTGAAGTTTGCTCTGAAAGACACTTGACGAACTGCGACATCGTGTGGCCACCGATGCAAAATTAGCTTAACTGGATGTTTCCCCAGTATACGACGTCTTTGTTTATGTGTCTCAAAGTGGACAGGATTATTCCTGAACGAGTTGAAAACCGAGCAGGAGTCCCTTGTGTTCGTCAAGAGGATGATGGCTGTGGCAATCTCCTCCATCACCTACCTCCGAGGGATTTTTCCGGAGAATGCCTACAGATCCAGATATCTGGAAGGTGAACACACAGAGCACAGATGTTTAGGAATACCAGGGAAGTTCCTGCATAAGCCTCTTCATGGGAAAAGACCTAACGCTGTATAAGAGCTTGTTTTCATTACAGTAGCGAGTGTTTTTGAAAGAATCTCTACATAGTAATTACAGCTGACCAGGAAAAAATGTACATGGAAGACTTTGCAAACACAGAAAGTAGTTCCAGAAAACACATTCAAAAGACACACATTTTGGGGGCTTATGGTGTTTATCATTTATTATTTAGGTATATATTTATTATAGGTTTTATTTATATAATCATATTGTACACAAACAGACCTTTACTTTAGATAAAGGATATCCAAAGCCCCATGGTACATGTTCATACAGTATAGAACAATCAAAATAAACATTTAACAATTAAAGCAATATAACCATATCATTTCAGTGTGCCACCAATGCTAGGAGCAAAAAAGTGCAACCATCTGAAGTTCTTATCTTCATCATTAACTCTAGCTAACATGTGTTGTAACATGTTAATTTTTTAAAGCTCTGGAGAGGATGTTTATTACACAATTTGAGGATAATTTGGGCAGTTGTGACAGCTCTTGCCTTTGTCAGCCCAGAATCATATTTTTTTTTATAAATACGGGCAATTCTGTTTGGTTCCCAGTAGGCATGGACTTGGCAATACAGGTGCTGTCAAACCCACCTTGGTCCATATGTATTCTATTACTTATTCCCAAAATGGGTTGGCAGGTTTACACAAATTGCAATTAAAAATGTTCCTATTTCTGACATTTCTAACAGAAATTATTATCACTGAAGTAAAATGCTGTTCTTTCATGATGTGTCATATGTTTCATCAGATTTGTGCATCAAAGTTTTACGTGAAGACTGCAACACCTCTGGAGCCAGTAAAGTTGTGAAATGGTAATTATGGTATTCCTGCCTTAATGCTACCAGACAATACAGTAGTACTTAACAACAGAAATCAGACCCATTTTTAAAACACAAAATCTTCAGTAATAATCACCACTTGGTGACTTGAAGGTATAATTTCCTATCCTAATTGATGTTTTCACCCTGTTCAATCTTTTGTGTTCCAGGATGATGGGCTGCTTCGATGCGTTAGAGAAGCAGTATGTAAGTTAATGCATCTCATGGATACTTTAGATTTGTAATGTTTCATCTGCTCTGCCATTTTCATCAATAGATACTGCCACTGCTTTCAATAATATTCAGTGTTGTCCTCTCAACAGCTCCAGATTGTTTTCATTGGGGTGAGTAAATTAAGTCAGTACAGCAACATAAATAGCTGACACATTGCTTACGTAAGAGAAGCTGCCAACAGTAACTGTAAAAACACTTTATTGCAATCTAGGTGTATACCAATCCAGATCAACCTAATGTAAGTTATCTCTTGACATACTGAAACATTATTTGTTTAGATTATGAAAAATGTGAAGTCTGATCAACAATAGAAAACATAAATTTGTCTTTTCCTCATTTTGCAGTGCATTATTGAGTCATACCAGTTCAAATTCAAATACACAGAGAAGGGACCAGCGATGGACATACTCAGGTTTGGGTAGACTCTATTCTTGCATCAAAGTTTTTGATTGGGTCTTCACGTGTGATTATGTAACCTCTGTGAAAACACAGGAACAAAGATGTGGAGGTGCAGGTGACACTGGAGGACACCAAGAGAGCCTCGGTGCTGCTCATCAGAAAGCTCTTCCTGCTCATGCAGAACCTGGACACCCTCCCCAACAACGTCTACCTCACCATGAAGCTCTACTACTACGATGACAGTAAGACACATTCATGTCTCAGCTGAACTAAATGAGAATCAGTAAGAGTTGTGTACTTTTCTGGGGTTGGATAGAATAATCATCTCCACCTGCTCTCCTTTCAAAGTCACCCCTGCTGACTACCAACCACCAGGCTTCAAGGAGGGCGAATCTGACAGCCTCTGGTTTGAAGGCATCGCTGTGCACTTCAAGGTGGGCGAGGTGCAGACGGCCTTCCACACACTGAGAGTGCGTGTGTCAGCGGAACAAGGTCGGCTGGAGAAGCTTCAAGAGGGAAACCACCTGAGGGAGACCAAGCAGGTTTCTCAGAAAAGTTCTCCAGTGAGGGAAATGATCAAGGTAGGTCCAGAAGGAGGAATTGTATCTGTTCTTTTAAGGTGCTGCAGTTTGCTGCCAGTTTATTAACTGTCTATATACACGTGGTTACAGGATCCTCGTAAGAAAATCTTTGACGGAGAGGATCTACCTTCTGAGGATGGTAAGTCTGTGTTGTTTCTGTTAACAAAACTGTACTAAAATGTATCAAAGGGTTTACACTGTTGACTTTCCTTTAAACAGAGTCTGCACAGTTCAAGAAACCTACAAGACCCATGGCAAAGGTACAGTTGTACTAGAGAGGCATGATTATATCTGAGTGTGCAGATTATAGAAAGTTAAAATACATATTAGAGCTTCTTATGAATTGTCATGATGAAAACTTGACAAGTTATTATCTTTTGTGTGTCTTTTTTAGAGAAATGCAGCTGCAAAAAATCTGTCAAGGAAAAGAAGAAGAACTTAACAATGACAACACACAAAACAAAAGCTGCCAGCAATGTAAACACAAACATGAACTACTTCTTCATTTTATTACAATGTTCAGCACTGTTTAATGTTGTGTTACTACTGATATTATAAGCAAATGTGTTAGACAGGTTCCCTACATAATAATCTGTCCCCACAAGGCAGGATGATACTGTCACAGTTCTAATTTTGACAAGATTGTACAAAAAGTCTACATGAAGTGCACAATCTAGATTAATTAAATCAATACAATGTTCAAAGTGCTTCATTATTAGGTATATAAAAATATACTGATATGTTTTGTTGAAGAAATAAAGCTTGACTTGTAAACAACACTGTAAACATGTTATTCTGTACATGGATGACTAATATGTTAAGGAAGAAAACACAGTGCAAATCATATTGTATCTATTCTATGGTGGCTGAAATCAATCAAGGTTCAGTAAATCATAACAGTCTTTGATTTGACCGTCAGCCATTTGTTTCAGATTGCCACTGTTATACATTTACTTCATATTCAGAAAATAATGAAAAATCATGGCTCGTTTTCAGGGCAGACTTGAGTTCCCTTCACTTCATGTTCTGTCCCTGAGTGATGGAAGTGTTCTTGACCAGAACATCCATTTCAGTCTCTGGGTCAATGTCACAGCTCCATCGTCCTCTTGATGTATGGGTCTTAGAATAAGCTGTCCACATCTCCCATCTCCACAAACACAGTCTTCAGCTGGGAGTAGTATTCGATCGTCACCTGGCCATTCTCCCGTCCTATACCTGATGAATATAAAGATCAAACGTTTACTTCCACTTCTACTTCTGTGACTGGAGAGTATTGAAGCTATTTTTTAAATAAGGAGGCACTCTTCAACATTATCATATGGTTGTCTAGTGATGGTGCTGTAATAGATACTTAGTGCAATCAGACCTGGGTCATTAATTTCACCTGGTAAGTGATTTGGCTCTTGGTCTGTGTTTTAACCAGAGTGTACCTGACATTTTGAAGCCTCCAAAGGGCACCTCCACAGGAGTGATGTTATAGTTGTTGATGAAACAGGAACCAGCCTTGAGGTGCGCAACCACACGATGGGCTCGCCTCACATCACTACAGACACGAAACAAAAAGGTAAAAAAATATCCTTCCTATACTCATTTGTTCATTTTCAAGTTTCACAAACCTACCTGGTGAATACTCCTGCAGCCAGACCCATGGTGGTGTCATTCGCTCTCCGTAGTACCTCCTCTTCTGATTCAAAAGACAACACAGACATGACGGGACCAAAGATCTCCTCCTTCACACAGGTCATCTCATCTGTGCAGTTGCCTATATGAGGGAATAAGAAGAGACAAGAATGTGGAAACACTGGAATAACTCTAGAGTCTCCTGTTGACTGAAAAAAATAGTAAAATAGTCTGCAACACTACAAAGAGTAAAAATAAAGTTATCTGTCTTCTGAATGCACTGTGTTCATGGAGGAATGTGTGTATGTCTTACCCAGTACACATGGAGTCATGTAGTATCCACCTCTGAGTTTAGGATCTGATGGGATAAAAGGTTCGCCTCCACACAACACTGTAGCTCCCTAGAAAAACACAATTGACATGAAGCTCTACATTTAGCTTAAAACACACAGCCTGTTTACACACTGTTTTGGCAAAGCAAAATAAATTATTGCAGCAAATTTTACCTCTTTCTTTGCCTGATCAACAAAGGAGAGAACTTTCTCCAAGTGTGGTCGGCTGACCAATGCCCCCATTCGGGTGCTCTCCAATAGTGGGTCTCCTATCTCAATCGCCTGGGTCCTCCTCACCACCTCCTCCACAAATTCAGGCAGAATATCCCTCTGGACAAACACCCTTGTAGCATTGCTACAGACCTGTGACACATTTAATCAGTCCAATCAAACGAGTCGAACACAAGCTAAAATTGTAAAAGCCGAACACTCCATCTACCTGGCCTTGAGAGAGGAAGTTTGCCATGAGAGCTCCCCTCACAGCGTTCTCCACATCGCAGTCCTCGAAGATGAGCAGAGGAGATTTTCCCCCGAGCTCCAGAGTTACAGGCTTCACCCCCTTGGATGCCATCTCCATAATCTGTGTTAAAGTCACATGGAAGAATATCTATCAATGGAAAAGACAAACCTCGACAACAACTCTTCAAATCCTAAATCGAGAGGTATCTACCACAGTGTTTAACGCTTGAGCTGTGTTTTTTTTTTTATCTAGTGTCTCGTACTAATAAAACCAAGAAAAGTTGACCCAGTGTTAAAAATTTTTAGTTCCCACCTTCTTGCCTGTGGGCACACTCCCAGTGAAGGAGACCTTGGCGACGTCCGGGTGGTGACAGAGTAAGCTGCCAGTCTCCTGGCCGCCCTGCACCACGTTGAACAGCCCCTCTGGAGCTCCAGCCTGGGTGTACAGCTCTGCCAGCAGGACCGCCGTCACAGGCGTCACTGGTGACGGCTTGAACACCATAGAGTTACCTATTTTAGATAACAGCCACAAGAGAAAAACAAGTAAGACTTGAGTCATTTAATCAATTCAAGACCACTCAGACACTATAATTATGCAAATAAGCTATACTTCTTTATTAAGTTATAGACATACACACTGGCTGGGATTTTGGGACAATATCTCAATAATGATTGTTAGAGCTTCTCGCATCAAAATATGAGGATTTGTGTGAAAATGCAGACTCATGACCACTGAGACAAACCATTTAAATTCATTATGCCGCTGCAGTGCCATCTATAGGTGAAATGCCATTAACACTGTACACCTGTCGATTAAATTTAGCTTCAATTGCACAATATGTTTCAGAGTCATGGCAGTTTGTCAAATAAGCCAAACCTACAAAACTTGACAACTAATCACAGAAGATAAAAGAAAAAAATTCAGATTCATCCAATGCCACTTGAACCAAATTTGTGAAAGACTGATTGCAATTTGTAGTGTTTTACAAATTGTTGCACTGTGGGGTTAGCCAAACCTAAAACCTATAAGTATTTCCCTTGCCCACTGACCAACTTCTCAACAAATGAATGAATTGAGATGTTCAGCTAGATAACAAGTAAACAAGGCAAAAGCATAACCTTCCTAAAATGAAAAAATAATTCAGGTGTACTAAAGGTTATAACTTGTGTCTTGACAACTTTAGAGATATCCCATACCGCAGGCCAAGGCAGGAGCTGATTTCCAGGCCGCTATCTGAAAAGGATAATTCCAAGCACCAATGCCGACACAAACTCCCAGAGGCTCCCTGCGGGTGTAGGCAAAGGACCCCCCAGGCAGCTGGACATGTTGGCCTTGACAAAGGAAAAGGCAGAAGTATAAACAAGGTAGGCAAAGGTTTAAAAATAAATCTGAATAATGTATGTCATAATGTTTGCTGAAAATCTTTACTTTTACCAACACATATGATGGAAAGTGAGGTCTGATTGCCACTGCAGCAGGTCACTGAACATTTCTACCGGCCACTACCAGTTTTTTTTTGTCTATATCTTCAAACATCTACATAGATGGCTTTAGAATTGTAAACACTGAGTCACTGGTAGCCGACATTAGTAATACAGGATATCATCATTGCACCTCTTGTAACTAATGAGTGAGAGCTGCATTGTACCAACCTGCCAGAGTGCTGGCCATCCCTGCATAGTACTCTATACACAGTCTGGCAGAGTCCACATCCAGACGGGCCTCTGTGATGGACTTCCCATTGTTGACCACTTCCATTTCAGCTATCTCCTCTCTCCTGCTCTGTGGATGAAAGCCAGGATAAGTGTAATACATTTGGTTCATATAATTGTTACACAACATGCTGCAACCTTCCTTCTGGGCAGTTGGCTAGTGCAATTCAGTAGAAAGAACACAACAAGGTCTGCTGATTATCTTGAGTAACCAGGTCATGATCTCTGGAAAGAGACACTGCTGTAGAGTTTTTGAAATTTATTTTTTCGGTACTTTGTCCGCATCTGTTTACCCATCTAATGTTGACCATAAATGAGCCTTTAATAGGAGAAATATATATTTTTGATTTAGGGGCAAACTGTCAGTAAAATTAGTTTAGGTAGAAGCAATTATCCCCAATTGAGGTTCATGATAAAATGTGTGATAGTGGCAAGTGAAAAGATTCAGATAAAGAGATGCAACAATTGTTATGTGGTCTTTGTACCCGTCTACATGTTTTCAGGTGGGGCATGCAAACGAACTAAAAATAAATAAATAAATAACAAAACAAAAAAACACCTCAATGATATGGGCAGCTTCTATCATGATCCTCGCCCTCTCCATCCCAGACATCTTGCTCCAATGGCCAAAGGCCGACTTTGCAGCCTCCACAGCCTGATTGACCTCCACAGCCCCACATGGCTCCAAATGACACAGGACTCGCCCTGGAAAGTGAAATATACGGTGGTTACAACAGATAAGTACACAGCTTACATATAGAAAACAAACAGTGACACAATTTCTATTTGGCAAGGATGTCTCACTTAAATTTTTGTTTACTTAGTACTAGCTGAACATGCGTCTGGCCGCAGCACAGTAAATTCAAGGTGGTGTTTAAACTGTGGTGTTGAAGGTTCCTTTGATGATGTCATTAGTCATAACTTACGATAAGGAGCATCATTGTGCCTGAAGAGTTGACTGTACGCAGGTTGCGTGCTACCTTAAATGGAATTATGTGTATGTGTTTAAACGCTGTGTTTCACAAAAAGCCTTAAATTCAATATGACTGAAAGCCATACAATGTGCAGGCTGCCAAGTAATACTATGATAGTCAGGACATGGGTGTTTGACTTGGTTCTGCTCTACTGAAGCTGCTCATGGGACATGAGAGTGGTTGCACAAGGGAAGAGGCCAGAGTGACTTAATTGACACAGTATATATGGGTCAGCATGTACAGGCGTGTGTGTCTGTAAAACACCATGTGTGCAAAGTTGACTGTCCTGGGTAAGTAAATGTCAAATGTAGGGCATTATGTTATGTAGAAAGTAGGAAGTCATAACCTCAAAATGCCTGATAATGTTCTACCAAGCCTGAAATCACCAGACAGACACAGTGACCAAAGTCCAGTTAGGAAAAAAAGTGTCAATAATGTCAAAAGACAGACAGCTTTAATTTTAATATCAAAAAATTGTGTGGCTTACCCGTTGCAGGCTCGTAAACGCTTTCAGTGTCGCGTTTCTCTTGACTGGTGCGTCTCTTCCCAGCCCAGAAGTTCAGCGGCGCCGTGATGTCCACTGAGCCCGAGGACACGCATCGTACTGCGGCCACGAGAGGAGCAGCAGCGGGCCGTCTCAGGTACGCAGCGAGTCTCTGCAGCATACTCAAATTTAGCCGATAACTGCAAAACACACATACTACAGGTCAAATCCAAGGTTTTCTAATGTTGTCGCTTCATACCAGCAAAACCGACAACATTAGAAAACCTAAAAGGAGTTCCACTAAACTAAACTAACTAGTTAGCTACACTCAGTGTTCAAAACAGCACCTACTTTTTCCTCGTCGTGTCATTCGTGGCGTTGTACAAATGTATTTAAGTCTTTGCAAACTTTCGTACAGGATTCTTCACAGTTCCTTTTGTTTTTTTGGTTATAAATCTGATTTAAAAAAAAAAGTAAACGTAATGTTTGGTTAACGTTATATTATGTAGCTGCGTCTCAACCAGGAGGCGGGGCATACAATCTTCGACCGTTGCTGAGGTCACCGGAACTTGTCAGCCGATTGGTTATTTTTACTGTCAAACCCACACACATTTTTTTCTTTTACAAACGACCAATTTAATAATATACAAGATTTGACAATTATACTATGTTGAGAAATACATTAAATTAAATTAATGTAAATAAAAATGCGAGTGCATACGACTGACGTTGGTGTTCTGGGAGGAGCTTCGCCACAATGATGTTCCAGCAAAGCAGCGCAAACGGCACACTGCAAGTATGGCCGGGGACAGTGAAACACATCTAAGGGACCGTGATGAGAATACCAACATTATTCGACAACCCTTTCTCATTGGTGTCTCCGGAGGCACCGCCAGCGGAAAGGTTAGTACCCTCGCTACCTAATTTGACAGTTTTTGCGATTTGTCATGGTCAGAGTTTGGCCTAATTCACGAAAAGGGGTCAGTAGGCAGCTGGGCTCTCACTGACCGCGTGGCTTCGGCGACGCAGCGTTGATTGACAGCTCTATCATCTGTTTAGCCACCCAGCTCTTCGCTAGCGCCGGTTTAGCTTAGCATGCTTGTCTATCGCCTGCCCTGGGCTTTTTGTGTGTTAAATTGCGTTTTTCTCTTTCGCATGGGATGGCGGTCGCTAGCAGGACCCACTGACTTAAGACTACGTGGAGATCAGTGGCGTTAGCTTACTTAGCCGCCTAGCTAAATTCCATCACATGCTAGCAGTGCCGGGTGCGCTAGACAATAGCTGGCTTGTGTTGGCTTCCCTTAACTCATCTGTTTGTAAACAATGTGAACTACATTTACTTCCTGAACAGAATATATTTTCTGACATTGAAACGGTGTATTCATAAAACGAATTAACTACTGTGTGGCGTTAAGATATTTTTTTTCCAGATGGGGTTATCTGGGGCAACAGCCAGCGTTGGATAACGGTAACCTAGATGTTGGTCGAATATAATGAATGATATCAGATACAGGCGCCAGCGGGAAACGGCAGAGAGGAAGGTTTCTCCGAAGCCATCGCGCCCACGTCCCTTTGTTCTATAAGGGTACTGTTTCCTGAAACAAAGTAAATCGTGTTTTGACCAGGCGGATTAGTGTATTGTAACGCTAACCGAGATCATCCTAAACTTTAACCGAGCAGTATTTTAACACGCCACTAGTAAATGTACAGCTTCCCTGATTGCGTCGGCAGCGCTGACCTCCACGTCCATGTGACAGACGCGTTTGTTGTTTTTAAAGACACCATCGGATTTCTTTGTTATGTGTGCGTTTTGCGAATGGTGCCAGAAACCGCACCTCGTTTAATCCGGATTCGCGAGTTCAGCGAAAAAGCCCACTGCCCTTGCCATTATGTTTTTCAGCGTCGGTACCTCGCCCCGTCGTGACTGTATTGGTTTCCCGTGCGGTGTAGGAGCATTACAAATTCGCACGTCTTCACTTTGCTCGTCACAGTTTGCCCCAGATAGCCGCACGCTGACACGGAGCAAGTGTTTTGCTTCCGGAGAAGTCCCCACAAGGGACCGGAGGAAGCGTCTGACGCTAGACTACACGAGCTTTAATTAGTAGGCAGGCTGCTCATGGATTGGATCGAGTCATTTTAGCCTCCTCCATTTGAACGCAGCAGATTTTGTATTTTCATTGGCTCCACTGCTAATACTTAGTTAAAATATAGATGGGCCTATTTTAGTTTTGAGAAGAAGGATATTAAGAGGTTTAGTTAATAGACTTCAGCATCCATTAACCCATCAGTGATCAATTTCAATCATGGACTAATTTAGCTGAATAACTAGATGAATGTCAAATGCTCAGCAAGTGGCAAGAGCACCATATAACTTAAATGTTTTGCATTGTCTTCAACAGTGAAGCCACTGAATAACCAAAACAATGGATTATCTTGTACTGAATCGGATGATGCAGTAGATTGTCTCATTAGAATGTCAGTGGATTTTTGATGGGTTCAAAGGCAGGCCCCTTTGTCCGAAATTGTTGCATTCGAGTGCATTGGCGCACCTTCCCAGCTCCTGAGTGGGGGCGTCCAAATTCATTGCAGTGCAGTTATACACACACAAAGGCAAACAGAGCCTCGGGTAGCTGGAGAACGCCCAGTCAGCATTGGTAATGAGATTCATTTAGTTGGGAAGGTCAGTGGGGACAAATGTGTCGGGCCACCAGGCAGTTCACCTATGGCAGGGTTAGCTGACTCATTCATGCAGTGTGGGGAATTACCCACCCACCTCATTTCCTGGTACAAATACGACTGTAGGTTGAACAAGATGTTAACAGTGTTAATTCTGTTCCGTGTGGAAGGAATTGAAACTATTTATGTGAGTGCTTTCACTCATATTAAGTTCAAGTGAACCTTCAGAAACAGTGGTACTTTGCACAACCAACACCATTGCTATCTCTATTTATATAGATTGTTTAAGCTCAAATCACATTTCCCATCTAGTGACGTAGTCCACTTTCTCATCCGTTTCTGCAGTCGTCGGTATGTGGGAAAATCATGGAGCTGCTGGGCCAGAACAAGATCGACCACCACCAAAGGCAGGTGGCGATCCTCAGCCAGGACAGCTTCTACAAAGTGCTAACTCCAGAGCAGAAGGCAAAGGCACAGAAGGGCCAGTTCAACTTTGATCATCCAGGTATGCAGACACTGAGTAGTTGGTGGTACAGCTCATGCACTATGTGGGGAGCTACACCATAGCTGACATACAGCAGCCACATGCATGCTGACCCTTATGACTGATATCAGTTGCCTTAAAAATCCTTTTCAGACAATTCGAGTTGACACTTAGAATTGGTCATAGCTGATGCTGCTGTAGCGCTACACAGATTGAATATTGAGGCTTAGGTGACGACAACTAGCAAACTCAAATAAGCAAATTGCCAAAATGATATAAAATGTGTAACGCAGGCATGTGCTCAGCTGCGTGCTTTACTGCCACGTTGACCATTTTTCCAGTATGATTTTGGCAGAAGCATTGACTCCATTTTTGGAGCCATACTTTGCCCCCCCGCCCCCCGCTCCTGCTTCCTTTCTTGGCTGATTTAAAATCCCCACAGTCAGCAGGCCTTTCTCAGAGGCAGCTGCTCTAAGGCTCAGAGACCGAACCCAACACCTGTTCCACGAAAGGGATTCAATGTTGCCAAACGTGCAGTGTAGGGTCCCACGTGTCCATGGCCAAACCCCAATCTAGTGTAACAAGGGTTAAATGACATGACATCTCCTAAAGATTGCAACTGCATTTGCCTTTTCTTGTTTTCAGATGCCTTTGACAATGAGCTGATCATGCAAACACTGCGACAGATTCTGCAGGGAAAGACGGTCCAGATTCCAGTTTATGACTTTGTCACGCATTCCAGGTGTGCGCATCCTTCTGTGTGTCTTTCTACAGAATAGTCATTTGATCTACAAAGACAGCCTCTTATTTGTTTTATAACTCGATTGTGTAATTACACACCGTGTTTAAATGTACTTGCTGAAAGGAGGAAACTCGTCTGTCTGTGTTGTTCCAGGAAAGAGGAGTTTGTCACGGTGTATCCGGCCGATGTGGTCCTGTTTGAGGGCATCCTCATGTTCTACTCACAGGAAATCAGAGACCTGTTCCAGATGAAGCTGTTTGTTGACACAGATCCAGACACGCGACTGTCACGCCGAGGTGTGTAGAACGCATTTGGGTGGATCTGAGCATCAGTCTGTAGCATCAAACAACCACAAGTGGATTTTTGTTGCAGCAGTGAATGGATCAATTGTGCAGTGAATGAATTTGAGAATACCAGTGTGATTTTAGATATATTTTTGTCCTTTTGTTAACAGCCCATATTTGGTATTGACTGTCTTGTTTGATTTCAGTTCTAAGAGACATCAGCGAGCGCGGTAGAGAGCTGGAGCAGGTGCTGAGTCAGTATATCACTTTTGTGAAACCGGCCTTCGAGGAATTCTGTTTACCAGTAAGTGACTTTCCTATCTTAAGAGCCCAACTGATCAGCCAACTTTAGCTTACAATAGGAATATTGTTTTTAATGTACATGTCAGCCAACGTCCAGTAAGAAATTGCAGCACAAGGCCACAGACACATTTGATGTAATCAAGAAACTATTGACATTGCATAGTTTGTCCACTGGGTGGCACTGCTGAGTTTTGCTTTTAACAATACTGAAATCTTTTTCCCCTATTTATTTATGTATGTATTTATTTATTAAACTATTGATATATATGTATTATCAGTACACATGTAATTATAAATAAAGCATTGTCACTTGATCATTAACATTGTCTTTGTTCCTACTAGACAAAGAAGTATGCAGATGTGATTATTCCACGAGGAGCAGATAACCTTGGTAAGGACGATCATTAAAAAATCTAAACGTCCTACATTATGCTAATTTTCAAGTTCATATCTTTATTTTGGGTATCTACCAGAAAAGCTTTACATGCTTTTAATGGTTAAAAACACATTGTCCATTGCTGTGGCACCTCTATTAACCCTGTGTCTGGAAACCGCTTTTTAGTGCTTGTCTTTTTGACGAGGAGACAGAGCATGTGGCATACGGACGTTATGGTTCTGTTTTCATAAAAATTTTGAAAGGCGTCCTTTTGAGTCTGGTATTGGAAGTAAAATGCTAAATCGATGTCGGTTTTAAACGCTGTGTTAACGTCTTCCTCTCTTTTTCTTCCAGTGGCCATCAACTTGATAGTACAGCACATCCAAGACATTCTGAACGGCGGACTTAGCAAGCGTCACAACGGCTGCACAAACGGCCACAGCACTCCACGTCAGCGGCGGACCTCGGAGTCCAGCAGCCGGCCTCATTGACCTCATCACACCTCTCTTCACAGGGCGGAGAGGGGTGTGGGGGTGTGGGGGGTGCGCTGTAAATAATGCCTGTTGGCATCCCTGTATTTAAGAGAGAAAAGAGATGCAAAATGATTTGAAATGCCTTTTATTATTATTATTATTATTCTGACTACTCTTGTTATTAGTTACTTTCATTGTAATTGTTGAACTTGAGATTTAGATTTTTGTCAGGAGAGTAAAAGAGAAACTCTTGTTATTCTTGTGATGAGACCATGGGTTAACATTGACCCCATGCATTTTCCTCCCAGATTGCATTTTGTTTTTTATGTTTCCCCTGCTGCTCCATGGAAATTCATGCCGCTAATGAATAAAAGAGGGGAATCCTTTTACTTTTTTTTTTAATGTCTGATAAAACTTGAACCCCTAATGGCCAGGGGGTGTGATAAATGTTTGGGGTGGGTTCCAAACAAGAAGCTTGTGGATTAGAAGGCGAGTTGAAGAAACCAGGATTGCACTCTGTATTTCTACTGACAATCTTGGAGGTGTTTCCCTTTTTTCCAGTGTTTCTAAGTTCCCGTGTTGTATTATGTAGTGTAAAGTGTTACACTAGAGGTCTGTTTACTACACAAAGTGTTCACCACATTGATTCTGTATGTCTGCCGCAGCAGTAACACACTACACAATTTTTTAAAAAACTGACTGTCGCACACAGAATAATGTGACAACCAGACCAATGAAGCCAAAGGCTGGATGGTTCAACTGATTACTGTATTAACTCAGTTTAGTGTGGGTAATGTTACATTTCTGGAATGCTTGTACCCTCTGTCACACACATAAATACAAGTATTCCTGTCAAGAGGGAATTAACAAATCATAACCTTAATCTAATTTGGATATATACTCTTCCCGTCTACCCTAATTTAGATTCTTATGCTTGCATTCACATGACGGTCAGCCATGTTAAACAAGATAAACGTATGAAGTATATGTACTCAGGTTGATAATTTTGACTTGAACTGTCATAAAAAGCGTGTTCAATGCCACAGCAATATCCGCTTTCCCAGGTGTGTGGCTATTAACCATCAAGACCCACCACAATGCCTCTGCAAAGTTGCCTCAGGTTAACGTGTACAGTAAGTATCCACATTAGAAACCAGTTTCCATTCAAACTCTAGGTTATAATAAAAAAAAATGTTGAATCAATTTTGTATTCCATGTGCTGTATTTGTTGTGTGTAGTGCAATCGAATGAATGATTTGTACCATGAGATTTGTACCGTATGGGTGTTGACTTGGTTTTGGGTATTGGATGATTTCTAACTGAATGACGTCAATTGCTTAATGGTCAATAAAATGATAAAGCTCAGTGTTCTTGTCTTAAGAGTATGATTACTTAGACAACATCAGTTAATGATACGCATGAGTGAGATTTACATGAGAGCTGTTTGATTCATCGATGAGTCGATCAAATAATTGCCAACTATTTTGATAATCATCAAACATTTGCTGGCTTCAGCTTCTTAAATGTGAGGTTTTACTGCCTCAGTTTGTCATTAATGATAATAACTTGGGGGGTTTGGACAAAAGAAGCATTTGAAGACATCATTTTGGGCTCCTGGAAATTGTGCCATGCATTTCTCACATTTCTAAAAATCGATATTTACGAGATGAATTAATGATTTAGAGAAATGGTTAGTTGGAGCCCCGATTTACATACACGCCATGAGACCGCTTCTCACAGTGAATCAATGTTAACGTTGGTCAACTGAAAGTAGGTCATTCATGTAGCTTTCATTATGTCCACTAGAGGGTGCAATTTCCCACTGTAGACATGCTCCATTAAAATGCTGATGGACGTGTGAACACTTGTCATGAACGTAATACTGATTACAAAGAATAACTGGAAAAATAGCCGCCACACTACGTTCGATTGTGACAGTATGATGATGCATGCTGTGTGCGGCAGGACGTCACCATTTTTATTAACGTGTGATGCAAACAGGACGCGGATTTCCCCATAATATTTCCAGCGACACACTAACCAAAAAGAAGCTGTGCAGCTCAATTTCTAGAACAAAACAGCCTACACAGCTTATATATTTTTACACTAATTTGTCATCTAGCTAACTCCACGGAAAAAAAGAAAAAAAGAAAAGAAAAAAATGGTCCTTTATGAATCAGATACCAAAATGTACGAGGAGCACCTGAAAGCAGCACAAAAGTTGTCAGTGGGCAAGCTTCAAGATGGTGGTACGTGTCGCCGCTGCACGTTTCTGATGTAAACACTGAAGCAGTTCTGCTCGTTTCTGGTGCATTTTAACCTCTCCTTTTGTTGTTTGCACGACAGAAATTTGGGCTCCAGTTTAAAGCCACTTTGGAGAACGTCACCAATGTGAGACCATTGGGCGACGACTTCCGCTGGTTTCTGAAGGTAGGGTGGCCGTCAAGCTAGCATGCTAGCTCACTTCTTTACCTCATCTAATTTTCCTCTTCGTGGTTCATTATGGTCATAATTAACCTAATCGGGCTCGTTGTCAGAGGAAAATGTTCTCATGTTACCCCCTACTTGACAACTAGCTAAATGAGGAAAAGCATGTACATGTGGACTACTGTATGTGTTGTTTACAACTCTACAGACTGATGCTCAGATCCACAGGTTTTAGCAGAAAAAACTCATAATCTTTGACACTGGCTTTCACTCAGACCATGTCCCTTTGTATCTCCCCCCCTTAATTTAGCTGAAGTGCGGAAACTGTGGAGAGATCCCAGATAAATGGCAGTATATAACACTAGTGGTAAGGACAAACATAATCTCTGTTGACACAGTTTGGCAACTTTCTCCTACACACTGTCACACACACAGTATCCACCATGTTTATCTGTAATGATTCCACAGGAGAGTGTGCCACTAAAAGGAGGAAGAGGCAGTGCCAGCATGGTGCAGAAATGTAAACTTTGTGCCAGGGAAAATTCAATCGGTAAGAGCTAACATGCCATTTAACTCATTTCATCTTTATTTTTCTAAAGGTAAAAACCTGTTGGAAGTATAACATGTAAATGTTTTGTCTTTCAGATATCCTGGGAGACACAATCACACCTTATAATGTAAGCAAACATCCTGTACCTTCACTTTAAAAGATCTAATATATCTAATTAATGTATGACGCTAGTATCGGCAACCGATACCAACATTGGATTTGATTGATCAAAACTCTAACATAGAACAATGTTATGACAATGTGGCTGCATTTTCTATCTGTTAACGGTGTGTTTCCCTCTCTCTAATCGTGGTGTTTGTTTATGGGGCTGAAGGCCGAGGACAGCGAACGCTTCAAGACAATGGTGCAGTTTGAGTGTCGAGGTCTGGAGCCCGTTGACTTCCAACCACAAGTGAGAATCTTTGAGAACAGAAATTAGTTTTGCAGTGCATGTAGCATGGGCCTTTCTCACAGCAGACATTTTGATGTGTAGGAGAGGCACAGGTGTTACTAATAACATTTAACAGAATCGGAATTCAGAATTCCTTTATTTGTCCCGCAAACAGGGACATTTCTGTGTCACAGCAGCCAAAGGACAGTTCAATTTAACGATAAACAACAATAATAAAAAATAAACAATATAATAAAAAGGTAAGAAATAGAAATAGACTTGCATATACACAGTATGTACAATATAAACAATGTAATTATACAGTGTAGCAGTGTGTTGTATTGTATTGTACAGTCCTTGATAAGTTCTCTGTAGGCTCTGTCATTCCCGTCCCTGATGAGGCAGATGATAACAGAGTCATCAGAGAACTTTTGTAGATAGCAGTGAGGTGATTGATGGGAGAAGCCTGCAGTGTACAGGGTGAACAGGAAAGGGGCCAGGACTGTTCCCTGTGGGGCCCCCGTACTGCAGACAACTGAGTCCGACACGCAGTCCCGAGTCCTCACATACTGTGACCGATTGGTGAGGTAGTCGAGGGTCCAGTACCACCCCCGTGAGCTCCAGCTTGTCCCCCAGAAGTGCAGACTATATGGTCTTGAAAGCACTGGAGAAATCAAACAACATGATCCTCCACTCTGGCTTTTCCAAGTGAGACAGTGACCTGTCCAGGAGGAAGATGATGGCGTCATCCACTCCGATGCCAGGTTGAAACTGGAGTGGTGGAGATGGACAAGGACCAGCAGCTCCAGGGTCTTCATCAGGTGTGAAGTGAGAGCAACTGGCCTGTAGCTGTTTTAGTCTTTTGGGTGACGGGTCTTTGGTACTGGTGCCACGCAGGAGGTTTTCCACAGTATTGGCACTTTTCCCAGCTTCAGGCTCATGTTGAATAGGTACTTCACAATCCTGCACAGCTGGTCTGCACGGGACTTGAGGAGCCTGGAGCTGATCCCATCTGGACCAGTAGCCTTCTTCAGCTTCATCTTCCTCAGCTCGTTTCTCACCTGGATAGTGGAGAGGGACAGATTGGTGCAGAGGGGCTGAGTGTCAGATGTGGAGGTGGGCAGTGGGGGGAGTCTGCAAGCTCAATGCAGTGGAAAGGGAGGTAGAGGTGAGAGTGGGGCAGTAAACGGGGGGTAGAAGAGGTGGGGGGCAGCAGAGATGACTGGGCCGGGGGAGGCCCTATTGACAATTGTGTCAACAATGGCTCTATTCCATTCAAATGTCCATGACCGTGTGTCAGTGGGCACCAGGATCTTGAATCAAAAGCTTCCAAATAGAAGTACAGATCTGCTAGTCCATGAAGTTATGTAAAGTTTAAAAACAGAAGTACGAGGACATTAAATACAGCAATCTGAAAAGTCAATACATTTGGGAGCAATCACAATTGCCCAACCACACTGGAACAGCTCACTGGCACACCTAAATTGAATGAAAACAATTAAAGTTATTAGACACACCTGTACTCCCTACTAAGTCAACATACTTAATAATAAAGTATATTGCTTTTGAGTCAGGCAGTTCACAAAACCCATGAATAATGTGATGATATTATTGTTATAGTATCTTGTGACTGTTCTCAGTTTCCTCTGTTTTTTTTTTTTCTTTTTTTTTTTTTAACCCAGGCTGGCTTCGCTGCACAGGGAGCAGAGTCTGGAGCACCGTTTAATGATATCAACCTACAAGAAAAAGTAAACACAGTGGGAACAACCTGTCCCTTACGTACAACAGTGTCTACACTTTTTTGGCAAGAATTTGACTTGAAACAAAGTCAGTTTTTGAAACTGCACTGTTGGATGTCATTCATTTGTGTCTTTTATTCATTTAGAACTTCTTCTGTTTTCTAAAAATGACTTTCATCCGTGCAACTTGACAAACCCTCGTTTTGTAAATTTCAGGACTGGACGGACTACGACGAGAAAGTCAGCGAGTCGGTGGGAATATACGAGGTCACACACCAGTTCAAAAAGTGCTGATGTCATCGTGGGATTAGTCTCGGAGAGGGGCAAATGAACACTGCGGCCAAACAGGCCTCTTTCCTGGCATCAAAGGGACGCTTCAGATGCTGAGGTGGCATGGTCTGGTGGAAGATGAACATTAACAGATAGACAGGACAGGTTCTCCATACACGTTGTGGGTCAACATCAAGGTTTTTTTTTTCACTGGCTCAATAAAATTGAAAGGTGAGCATTCTGAGTTGAGCTTTTTCTTTGCACATGTATCTGCCTCTTTCAATAGTCAGGAGACATATAGTCATAGTCAAATTTTTGAGCCAACGTCAGAAAAGACGTGTACATGTACCTGGACAGGTGTACCAGAAGAGCAACATTAGCTGATTGGAAATAACTGCAGGTGCGCGACCAAGGAGAAGAAATGAAAGAGCTCTCACTCTGTCAGCATTTCAACATGCGTTAACTTATTCAGAAATTGCTATCAAGGTACAGTTCTGGAGGAAGGGGTTGTTTCAGACAGGAACCTCTCTATTTCTCTCTCTCCTTTGTGATGTGACAAATGAAAAAGGAATAAGGAAATCAAGGCACAGTGCAGCCCAGGAAACAATAAACCAGAAAAGGTGTATTTATGTGAAAATGATGTGTTCAAGTTCCAATGAAAATACTAAATAACGCGGGTCATCAATAGAGACAATCTTTGAGAGAGAAGCGTCCTCAACCTGGTTCAGTTGTTGCTTCTGGAACAACAACGTGAAAAGGGAGAGCGCCTGGTATTGTAAATAAAAAACTGGTGACGACGAAACTATGATGAAATATGATGAGATTTCAAGGAGAACAATGTTTGTCTTTAGGGGAATTCTCTCCAGCACGCTCACAGAATCACTGACAGAGGTGCTGTTTTTCTCCTCCGAGTGAGGCATCAGCTCGGATATACACGATCTTCGCGTTACATTGCGTGAGCCTGACCGTGTCTGTTGATGCTGCCGCGGCCGCTGCTGGTATCAAACCTGTCTTCTCTCCTCTGTTCACTGCTGAAGACAAGCTACGGTACCATGGCACCTGGAAGGAACAACAGGGTGTTTGTCATCGGCGTGGGCATGACAAAGGTATTATTATTGTGCATTTGTATTGTCAGTATAGTCCACAAGACGACGAGAACGACCTAATGCATGACTTTAGGCTAACTTAGCATAGTTGGCTAACTTTAACAACAGATTTCAGTGCATAGGACATGTCCCCCTGAAGAATGTCAGCTTTTATTCGTTAATACCACTGTTAGCGGACAGTTTATTGAGCTGATAACTGCCCATTCTGCTCATATTGTGTTAGCAGCTGAAACGGTATGCTGTAAACACCAGCTAGCCAAGATAGCCTTGTGTTTACTGTTAAAGGGGCACCATGTTGTTTTGGAAGAGAAATTCAATAGAAAGTTAATATGTACAATATTAATGAGGTCATAATAAAAACTCAGAAATGTATATTTTTTCCAGAAAAGAATAAACAAGCTGTTGTCAGAGGAAAATAAGGTCCACAGAACGCTGTTTGAAGCTAGAAAAGTGGCAGGGTCCGCCACATATAACAAAGTAATACAGTATGATATTGTGTTGTCCTTTAAGGTCAGTTTGTTTATTCAGTCATGAAAACAAAGAGTTTGTTTATTTAGTTTGTTGAGGAAATAATAATTAAAAAAAGGCAATGAAGGTCTCTCTCGTCAGATTACAATTTCTTGGCTCTGGGTTGAATGTTCGGTGGACTTCGATGCCTCCCCTGCTTACGTTATGAGGACATAGTTCATGGTTAACAGTGCTGCAATCTATGTCAAAGGTTGTCACAGGAGCAGACTGCTAACATTATGAAGTGTAGCTCCAGAACTGTTCATTTAGTTTCCAGGGTTGTATTTTCACAAGCGATGATGGAAAGCTTGAAGACCCCTGAATGTTGACCAGATCTATCCCAATAATACCACTAGAGTTTATTCCCTCTATGCGACTGTATTTGATTTGGGATATATGGGACTGTTTTTACACCAGTGATTCAAATGGAATAATGGTGTCATTATGAAATTGCAATTGATGTCACAGTTAAGCCTGATGATTTTCACACTGAAAAGTACAGAAGTGTCTTATACCCTCTATACCAGGGTTTCTCAATCCCAGTCCTCGAGGACCACTGCCCTGCATGTTTTAGATGTGTCCCTCCTCCACCACACCTGATTCAAATGATCAGCTCATCATCAAGCTCTGCAGTGGCCTGATAACGAGCCACTCATTTGAATCAGGTGTGGTGGAGGAGGGACACATGCAGGGCAGTGGTCCTCGAGGACTGGGATTGAGAAACCCTGCTCTATACCTTTATACCTACGGCTGTCACTTCCAATCATATACATGTGCTGCCCACCCCTGAAATGCTATTGATTCTGCCTTTTATATCTTTTCTAATGGGTCATTTAATATGTGTATTTGATTCTCAATATTCTTGAATTTACAACTTAATTGACACACATATTTACTAATTTCTCTAAAATAGATATTGATTAAAATTTAGAATGCATTTCTGTACAAACTCAAAATGAATTGAACGATTTGCAAAATGTGTTTTGCACAATTACAAATAATTATTATGATTAACTGATTGATTCGTCACGATCAAGTAAATTCAAGATGCAATATTTTCTGCCTTTCCATTTGCCAGAATAAATTTTAGCAACATACATTTCTGTAAACTATGGATATGTTGAAACATTACGTTTCTTTGTGTTGTGGTTTCTTCAGGTTTTATTTTTATTTTATGTTTGTGACAGCTCTGTTCTTATGATCTGGTAACGTTTAGCCACAAAAACCACTTGGTGAGGATTAGGAAAAGATCATGTTTTGGCTCGATATACTGCACCTGTTTTGGTCGCACAAACATGGTGGGAGATGTCCGGATTGCACATCAAAATATCTGTTTATGTTGCCACAAACACGGCAGGAAATTGTCGCAAGGTTTCACAAATGTTGAAAGACAGTCTCGAACCTTTTGAGCCTCCTTGTAATACTCACATGTATTGTGAACGTAACAGTTCTTAACAGTCTTTTTTTTTCTTTCTGTGTGTTGCTACAGTTTGACAAGCCTGGAGCCAGAGGTGACTATGATTACCCTGATATGGCCAAGGAAGCAGGTGCTTATCTTCACACATTATGGACATTGCTCAGTCTCTCAGAAGATACCATATCTAAATATCATGAGATGGATCTTGTTGTGTAACATTTTTTATTACTGTTTGTCTACATCGTGCTCTAGGTGAAAAGGCTCTTGCAGATGCAGGAATCCCATATTCCTCAGTTGAACAAGCCTGTGTAGGATACGTCTATGGTGAGACCATTTAATGTTACACACTTGGTCACTGAAATAGTGAATAACATCAGCGTTGATATCATTGTGTCTATACTGTTAATCCTCTCATTTTCTTGTCTCAATGCATCTCTCGTGTTAAAATAGTAAATTGAATAGGAAATAACCATAACCATTCCCGTACATTATTCCTTCAGGGGACTCCACATGTGGGCAGAGGGCCATTTACCACAGCTTGGGCCTCACCGGGATCCCCATCATCAACGTCAACAACAACTGCTCCACTGGCTCCACGGCTCTCTTCATGGCACGCCAGATGGTTAGGGGAGGTGAGTCAAACCAGACGCCTTGAAAGTGATAAACCATCATATTCATTTTTTTTTTTTAATCTTTGCTTTTTAAAGACAGACTGTGTTCAGTCAAGTAATTCAGGAGGTTGAATAATATATTATCTTTTTTTTACAGTTTGTGGTTTCTTCCTGTTCTTTTAGTTGAATGAATGATGTGCAGAGTAAGACACTAAAAGGCTCTTTTCATATTCTGTGCCTGTGGGCATGATTTATGACATTACAAATAGTTTTGAAGCCAATACTGGTCCAATATTAAGCTTAAATGTAAAAACCTGAAGCGTCCAGTGCACAGAGAATGAGAATGGACTTCACAGGAAGTAGGTGACATCTTATGTCCAGCAGATAAACTCTGGAAATAGAGAATATTTGGATATATGTAGATAGTGTCATATTAGATGAAGGAGAATGAGTAGATGTCATTTTGAGGATTTTAACTAGATATAATTTTGCATTTACATTGCAATACATTGTTAATACAACTGTAAAATCTACTCTTTGAGCACTCTGCTTCACCTTTCACAGGTCTTGCTGACTGTGTGCTCGCCCTCGGGTTTGAGAAGATGGAGAGAGGCTCTTTGAGTGCCAAGGTATAAATCAATACAGTATTTTGTTGTACTGGATGGAGAGGAGACTGTCACAAAGTGACATGAACAATATGTTGCAATGCATTACACAGGTGTTGCTTGTTGTAGCAGCATGGTCGCTCTTGCTGAAAACTGAATATCAGCTGGTTCACGCACTCCTCTGCCCCTGTTAGACACAAGGATACACCTCACTGATAAACACCGCTGCACCCTAGAATCAAAGAAATAATGAACATGCTTTCTTTTATTAGTTTTCATTAACTACTTTATATTATTATCATATTACCAGGGAGCAGGAAGGGCTGTGGTGGCCATGATAAAAAGCTCTTAAATAAAATAGCAGTTTCTCTAATTTTCTCTTTTGTACAAATCATAAGTATCTATCATCACCAAAACTGGCATTACTTTAACATATGTCAGTACAGATGAGGTAGCTAACTCTAGATGTTAATGCCGTATTTGCTTCTGCCACAATTGTTTATGAACTGCTAATCATTTTGGAAATAATTTTTTGTGTTTAAATAAATTCACCAGATTATACAATGATTCTCTGTTTCAAGTTCTCCCACTTACAAGGTGAAAAACCAAGTAAAACTACTTGTTTTTAGTACATGGACAGAACCAATCCCATGGACAAGCACATGGAGGTGATGATCAACCGCTACGGGATCGCGGCAGCTCCAGCAGCACCACAGATGTTTGGAAACGCCGGCAGGGAGCACATGGAGAAATATGGTAAAGGTTTCACATGTGTTGTATACAGAAGCAGCTTGAGTGTGAGGTGATGGTTGTATTTCACATCGAGTTCTTGATTTTTACTCCATTATATACACTAAATGTTTGTGGCAACGTTTGAATCTCTTCTAGGCACAAAACCGGAACACTTTGCCAAAATTGCCTGGAAAAACCACAAGCATTCCATCAACAACCCGTAAGACACAGTTGAGTCGAAACACAGATTACTGCCTCGAAATATACTTTATCTTTATTGAAGTTAGTGCATGAATATGTCTCCATTCGTCAGGTATTCCCAGTTCCAGGATGAGTACAGTTTGGAACAAGTGATAAACTCCAGGAAGGTGTTTGAGTACCTCACTTTACTGCAGTGTTGGTAAGAGTTTGTTTTTTTTTCTATTATTATTTATCATTCTACAACCAGAGACTGCACAATGGAGAGAAAGCTGTAGTTCCTTTATGTTACACCAAAAAATGATGATTTACAGTGGAGTGTAAATACTGACTTTAAGAGTCTCAGAGGACAGAAGCTGCTCTGTAGTCTGGTGGTACGGGAGCTGATACCTCTGTATTGGTTAGTTAGTGTTATCTTTTGAAAATAAATTGATCATCAATTGAATTTACATCAGGACTGAGGCAAGCAAGTAGCAGATATTTCTACTTGCCCAAAGTGCAGATTTATTGATGATAACTGCCTCAGTTCTTATGTCTGTCTGTCCTGCTCTTCTTCTCTTGCAGCCCTACGTCAGATGGTGCTGGGGCAGCAGTTTTAGCCAGCGAGGCCTTCGTCACGAAGCACCACCTGGAGAACCAAGCAGTGGAGATTTTGGCCCAAGAGATGGTGACTGACTTCTCCTCCACATTTGAAGAAAACAGCTGCATTAAGATGGTAAGAAATTGTCATTATCAAAGTGTGTCCTGTGACAATGGACTGAATGGTGTGTCAAGCTGATAATAACATCCGAATAACATCCTCCAGCGATAAAAGTCTTTTATAACAGACGTATGATTGGCAAGAACACGAAGCCGCAGAAGAACTAGACAGACTTTGAATGAATGTAGAGTTGAAGCACCTTCTGTGGCCAAAGATCTTCTGGGTCAGTTTAGAGGCATCGAGGAGACAATCCAGGAAGTTTGATGATCGAAAATACAAGAAAGGGAGAAGGAAGGAAGGATGCTGAATAGAGACAAAATTGTTGCTGTTGAGAATAGACTGAGAGCAGTTTACAATAAGAGGAATAGGTCTTGAAGAGGAAAATATTTTCATGTCTAATTAAAAAATACAGCACAGGTGTGCGAAAATGTGGATTTAAAGAAGGAGCTCCATGCCGCAGCTATCTGCTACAACCTTTTCTACAACTCAAGGCTCATTGTTATGGAGGAGGGAACAAAATGTATCTGTAAAACATCCAAAGATCTGAAGACGTGTATTCCATCTACATTTGGATGATGAGAATTGGAGGACAGGTTTGCATTAAACATCTGCAACCATTGTTTTTTTTTATTTTAGGGACAAAAGAACTAATTGTTTATGACTGTCCAGTTGTGATTACCATTTGGGCCCGTTTTTCTTGATTAAAACCTGCCTGGTTGTCAATCAAACACTGTTAAAATAATATAATGAAGTCCTTGGCATTTGATGCTGCAGTTTTTCAAGAAATGCACTTGAACGAGCTTGAATCTCAGAAATTAAAGCAGAGATGTGTGAGCTAAGCGTTATCTTCCACAATTCATGCAGCATCAAGGGTTTGTAAGAGTTCTGCTGTGATTTCTCTGTTGCCAAAACCAGCCAATTTTACTAACAAATTAAAAATGTATGTACACAAAGTCATCAGTTGGACAGTAATTGAGAGGATAGAGTGGCTGTATATTAATTACATTTATCTACATTTGGCAGAAATTATTAGATTTGTGTGAAATGCAATTTTTGGGTTATTCATCTTCAATAGGACAGCTACAACAGATGATGAAGACAGTTATTAGATGTGTTTTCTATAGAAAAATTGTGCTTTACAAGTAAAGTATTAACTTTAGCTAATAAGTAAGAAGAAAATAATTGTTGGAAAATTTGAGGCTATGTATTTATTTCAAAAACAGGGTCAAAATTCTGGTCTTGTCTTATAACAAAGTTATTAGCTGTAGTTTTAACTCACCTGACAGCCTCAAGTGTTTAAACTGTATTGGTCCTGGAAGTTAACTTCATTATGAGACATTCAATTTCTCAAATGACTTACTAAATGAATAATTTTTTCTCTGTTCAGGTGGGATATGACATGTCGCATTTGGCTGCCAAAAAGTGTTTCGAAGCAGCAGGTCTGAAGCCCAGTGACGTTGACGTGGTAGAGCTGCACGACTGCTTCTCAGCCAATGAGCTCATCACGTATGAGGCTCTGGGACTGTGTCCAGAGGGTAAGACTGCAGCTGTTAAAACCCTCAATCATCCTCCAGTTATTTTAACTTAACAAAAAGCGTTTCTTCAGCCCGTTTAAACGTCAGTTTCTAATTTTAGGAGGGAACACAAACATAAAAATTAAACCAGGATTAGGAATGTCCTCATTGAGGTTCTTTATCCCTGAATGATATACGAAGGTTTTTAAAATCTTATATCTGCTGATATTCCTACACAGAGGCAGATGCCCCGTTCACACTGCCTTTTCAACGCAAGAATCTTGTGCCGATATTCCGCCTCACTGTGTGTGTGTGTGAGTTACAGAGGTGGAATGGGGGGACAGTTTTGTTCCGTCTCTGATCCCCTAGCGGAGGTAGTAACAGAGCCACAAGAGAGGTGAGACGGCGTCTCTGTGAATGAAAATGCCGGCAGCGTGGGACAGGGGTGCGTCAGTCTGATGGTGTTCATAGTTTGACAGTTAAACACATCCTTCACTCATCAAATAAACGAGAAATGTCCCACACTTCAACCCACTAAAGCAATGTTACAAGACCAAACAAGAGTAATGTGGTAGCAGGTTGTGTCTTCAGTATCGTATATGAGGAAAAAAATACTGCATTTAAACCAGGAAGAGTGATTGCCATCCATTTCTGCCCGAAAAAACAGCATCAGTCCCCGGCAGCAAGAAGTTGGCGGCTCCCACTGTTGAATGGCAGCGATTATGTGAAGTGATTTAGAGCAAAAAACTTCAACTCACCATGTCTTTGTCGCTTTACACTTTTACTTACTTTGTGCTGTTGTAGTTACTGTCCCGACCGAGAGTTCAGTGAACTTTCCCCTGGGAAACAACATCCCTCCTTGCGAGTGAGAGAGCCAGACAGGGTCCTCTGTTTACTGATGGCGATTATGTAATTATTTAGAGCAAAAAACATAACTTTGTCACTTTCCCACTATGCATGGCGGGCCAGGATCTCAATCACAAGGCATTATAACAGCATCCATATGATTATATACAGTCAACGGGTACATGTTTAGATTAACATTCCATTAAGTTGGAAACGGGGAAACATATAAAAAAAAAACACACATATCTCAACATTATGATGTGTGCTGTCACACCTCTTTTGGTCCCGCAATGCTGCCGTGCTGTATGAAATGACACACTGAAGCGGATTTATGCCGGCGCCGCTTGGTCCAGTGTGAACAAACAAAGGCAGCATAAAGGCCAGCTTTCATTGCGGTGATAATGCAGAATCTCTGTGTGAAAAGGCCAGAGATGCAGAGCTGAGTGGAGGGTGTGCCCAAAACCACAATCATATTGCTTCAGTGGGCTTTGCAAACTGTACAGTGAAATTAACTAGAATTTAAATGTGATTTGTTCACTCTCACAAACGTTCCCTGTAGCCTCCTGTCTCTTTGTTTTGGGGTTATGAGGACATTTGGCTGTGAGGCTGAATATAGAACGTAGCACTCTCTCAAGATCCAGTAATAAGGGATAATATTAGCTGAATAAAACCTGATGCCTGTCTTGTGTCACACTAAGGGACGTGATCCAGAAATGCCGGGATCTTACTGAGCTGTACAGACAGGACAGGACTATTGCACATGCACGAGTGTATTATTGTAAAAAAAATTTCCAAGAGCGATTCAGAGCTACTAGAAATGACACCTACTAAAAATTAACTGTGGAATTAACCCAATTTCCACATAATGTCTGTGGGATTGTTTTGTGTGATGTGCTTTATTGACCTCCCAAATGAATGACTGCATAGAAAACACAGTAATAGCAGCAACACAGTTAAATCTGTCAGGCAGGAATCAGAATAATATGTTAATTGGTGTCTTTCAGGGGTCTGAAGATGACATTTTACATAATGACATACATCAGACCAACTTTATAGAATTAGTAGAATTTCTTACTTATTTTGAGAAACCTCTTTTATTATTTGATTTCTTTAGTTCTAAATCATTTTGGATGTATAACAAGATGCTATATGTAATCAAAGCTGCGTTTGTTTGATATCCTTTGACTGCTAATTACCACCATGCATGCACTGATGATATTATATTAACAAGCAACAGGATTGTACTGAAAATTTCACTCTGAACAGTTTTGCGATCTTCTTGTGTGTGTCAAAACATCTGCAGGTAAAGCAGGTGAGCTGATTGACAGAGGGGACAACACGTATGGAGGCAAGTTTGTGATCAACCCCAGCGGTGGTCTCATCTCTAAAGGACATCCTCTGGGAGCCACAGGTACACTGAGCCTCTGTCTCTTAATGAAACCCACGTGTCATATACCAACTCGATTCCAAAAAAGTTGGGACGCTGCGTAAAATATACTTTAAATGAAACAGAACGTGGTAGCTTGCTCATGCTTTTTGACATATACTCAGTTGAAAACATTACAAAGACAATGTACTTAATGTTTTGCCTCATATTTTTGTATATATATGACTATTTTGAATCTGTTGCTAGCAAATGATTTCAAACAAGTTGGGACTGGGGCAACAAAAGACTGGGGAAGTTGTGAAACGCTCCAAAAACAGTACCCAGGACATAATCCAGTCTCGTCAGTGAAAGAAAGCATTTGCAATTAATGTGTTTTTTTTTTTAAGTTTCTTTTGAGCGACAGATGAAGTGACCAGCACATACAAACAGGGACACACTGGTGGATCTCTTCAAACTTTGACGAACAATTCCCACACTTACCACTAGGTGGCATGTGTCTCACAGTTATGACTACCTGAGTCGCAGTGGGGTAAGAGAGAGCTGAAGCCTGCATGCGAGAGCGCAGCTGCCTGAGGCTTTAGCAAGCCGCCTCCATAATGTCTCAGCATATTAAAGTGGTGAGGGACGACGCTCTGCAAACAGTGCAGTTGACTCACCCGTTATATTAATATTTTCAGTCACTGTGGACTCAGAAGGCTCTTGCGCACTCACTCGCTCACACAACACACTCACTTACAGGGGATAACAAGGTGAAACGGAGCAGTATTCACCTTTTTACTTCATTTGATGAAGACCTTTATGTTTTCTTTGATTTATCGTCATTCTCACTGCCATCCTTTCTTCATACCTCACAATCTCAACCGTCACTTATTATCAATACTGCTTCTATCTCCTGACCCAGGAGATAGAGGGAGTACTGATAATAAGTGACTCTCCCACTATGCCAGTGTCCCAGTCAGCTAAGCTCTGTCTGATCTGTGGTGTTGCTCCTAATCGTTGTTGCAAAGCTCTGACCTCTTGGCTCAGGAGCACTGCAAGCAGAGATACTAACAGCTAATTGACTGACCCGTGTAGCTTCCCCCTCGCAAGAGGTAGTGTGAGTCACCTCCTTTCGAGTGTGATTTTTTTGTGTTGACGTGACAGGGACTTTAGAGCCTCAACAATGCAGAGCTTGACGTATGTAGTGATTTATCACTTAGCACACGCTTGTGATAATCAGTGAATGAAAATTTTAATGAACCAATTATCCTTTAAATTATTATCCTTTTGTGTAAATTGTATGCCTGAGGTAATACCCAGAGGCAGTTCATTTTGATAAATATCCTGGTGGACCCTACAGTGAATGTTCCAGTTGGCATTTAGACAAAATTAGCCTCACACAAACAAGTCTCCTCAGAGAAGATTAGGAGAGTGCTGCAGAATGTAAACGGCGCTCGATGAAGAGGTCTTTACTCATAAGCTTATTGGGATAATGGAGAAATGCAAAAGCTCATTAAGCAGATGGGATGAAATACTTAGCCATAACGCTAGCTCAGGAGCTGTCCCGGGTCAGATTAGGGTGTGAGTTGTAAGATTAGGGGTCAATTTGTCACCCTTCTCAGTGAGGGTATATTGTCTTTTAACAATGAAATGCTTTGGGGTCCTGGAGACTGAATCACAATGGAATTTAGTGCTGGATCTTTTTTTTTATTGACGATTTCCCTAGAAAAATGTATGCATTTCTGTTTGATATATGTATATGTCAGTTTGTCATGTTCCCTTTGGATTATTTCAGCATCTTTGTAGATGTTTTAATTTACAGCAACAAGGACGTAGTTCTTTTGTCATGGCACTGGGATAAACTCAGTATGTTATGTTCCATCCACCTGAGCTCACATTAATGAATACATTTACATATTCCCTCTCCCCTGGAGCCCTTATTCTGTGCACTGCTTCTTTTTCATTCCTAAATCACACAGTGGATGAAGAAACGGCACCGTGAAGTCCAGAAACTTTTCGTGTTCAAGAGAAAAAAAGAAAACCAATTAATTAATTCCCCAGATGGTACGACACATTAGCTCATTACGCTGCAGTTAAGTTACAGGGCCCTCATTATTGTGGCTACCTGCTCATAAAGAAGACCAACAAGTAGCGCCCACACACGCAGGGTCGAACAGTCAAACACACACACACACACACACACACACACACACACACACACACACACACACAGGGGAATAATTTCAATCACACACTCAATTTTAAATTCATAATTTTAATTTATATTGCCAGGTCGTCACATCACATGACACCAAACCCCCCCACAGTGAGTCACCCTCACCCTCTTATCCTTCTCTTCCTGCTCTCCCAGGTCTGGCCCAGTGTGCAGAGCTGTGCTGGCAGCTCAGAGGGCAGGCTGACAGGAGGCAGGTCTCAGGGGCCAAAGTGGCCTTGCAACACAACATTGGCTTAGGAGGAGCTGTGGTTGTCACTCTCTACAGGATGGGATTTCCTCAGGAGGCCAGGTGAGGACAAAGAAACCAATTTGTTTTTTGTTCAGGTACATACTTTATGTAGCAGTTTTTAAATAAAAATGCAGGTGATTGGCTGCAGACTTAAGACACAAGAGATCTGTTTCTGAATCAGTCTATGCTTTGTGTTGAAGAGAAATTAGTTTTCTAGTCATGTTAATCAGACCCAATTTAACGAGCATTTTCTGTCCTCTTCTCTAATAGAGATGCAGCAGCAAAACAAAGGTTAGGTACATAACCTGAAGAGTTTAGCTTCTATCTTCCAGTTCAGGTTGAGGGTGCAGGCGGCATGTGTGTAAATGTGGCCAGAACAGAAAGGGTTAAAATGTCAAAAAGCTACAGTTGTTTTTCCTCATAGTGTTTGCTTTCCTATCAAGTGTCTTTTGTGGCTTCCCACAGTTCCCACATTGCAGCGGTTCCCACCAGCTCAGGCAGCAGTCTGGAGGGGTTTAAAGCTTACCCTGTCTTCAAAGAGATCGAGAAACATCTACAGGAGGTAAAACGGCACACTGTCATGAACAGTCCCTGTCACAACTTGATCCAGTTATTCTGTGTTTGATCTGATGGATGTGTATGTTTGCATCCAATTAAAAGCATCCATATCTTAGATTTTCTTTGTTTCCCTTTCTTCCTATCACTAATGATCTACATACGTCTACAGATTGTTCCAACCCCAAGGCCCTAATAGGTGTTTATAGGCATTTCATACACAATGGTGGTTGTGATCTTCTTTCCTTTTTAAAGGCAGGGTCCAATTTACAGTTCTGTGGTGCTTTTATCCACAAAAGCAACATAAAGCTGGCAGTCTCAGTGCTACAGCTTCAGGGCCTTATAGCATACAGAACATCTGTCACTGTATATTTTGTATATGTATATAATGTACGGATTCAAGAAGTCAGAAGTCCAGAAACCCTCCAGCTGTTACAGAGTCTTATCGTTAATGCTTGGCTGCCGGTTGTTTCAGGCACTGTTGAATCCTAAGGCACCTATTTATGTCTAATGACATTGATGATTTCAGCCTGGGTTTTGTCATTGATCTATAATTTATACGCTTAATGTGATGGCGGTAGCTGATATATAGATGAGAGCCACTTTACATTAATCATGTGTGCCAGTGGTACTTTGGGCTTATGAAATGCCTGGAAGGCGGGATAATGTTTCTATGTGGAGTATATGTTGTTATCGATTTGACTTCTGGCTCCTGCATGTACAGTAGGCTCCCGCTCTCTCCGTACTTGCCAAAGTAATTCTCGACAATTACAGTGCTGCTCGGCTGTCACTCTTAACAACTGAAGGTTGCTTTCATTTTGTCTTAAGAGCAGATGTGATTTGGTAACTCGTTTGTTAGTTCTCAGGCAGAATTGGTTTTACCCGTGAAATGAGCTAAATGTGGGTGATTGTGTCCACAGATTATTCTAGAAATGAATATGCACATGTTTTTTGTGTGCATAGTCAGGTATTCACTGACCTAACAGCTACTGTTGACACATACCAGACATGGAGAAAGGGATGTAGAGCTCTGAGAGGCCGTCAGAACAGCATTGGCGAAGCAAAATGTACTTGCATGCTGTAGTGAAATGCCGACCACTATGAAAACAATGTCCAACCTCCCTTTGTTTGGAGTTTTGTGTTCAATCAGAGTCCAATAGCTTGATCGGGGATGCTGAAATGGAGCCAGGTCCCTGAAAAAAACGTAGGCAAAGGAGTCTTTTATTTCCCATTGCTGAGTTAACTTGAGTCTTGTTAACTGGGTGTGCATGTTGGTAGGCTGGTGGTGTTGGGCAGGGTGGTGCTTCCATACGCCACCAGTTTTAGACAAGCCTGTGAATATTCTCAGTTTTAGACAGTTTATTTAATTGTTCCCAAAACAAGAGCCTTACACCTGAATTACAATAATAATCATTTTTGTTATTTCCGCTACTTTGGACCATGACATTTGACTAAATGCTGGCCAAGACACCTTGCAAAATGTGCAATTATTTTATATTTATATAAACTTTTCACTATTGCATAGGGGTAAAAATTGTTATTGTCAAATTGACTGATGTCTTGTAAGTTAACTTACCAGCTAACTACTGCACCCAGAATATCAGAGGGTCTGTGACTCTGGATGGTGATGTTTCTCCCAGATTAAGCCACTTGCATAAATGTGACCAGGAAAAAGATTTAACCCGTCCTTCAAAAAATGGCAGCATATGTGACTAGAGCACTGATTTGATTTGAAACATGCGGGCAGTTACTGCCTTCCTACAACTGTAGTACATCAAGAATTATTAAAAGCCACCTCAACTCCCCACAGGAGGGAGAGAAGCTTATCAAGAAGATTGGTGGAGTGTTTGCCTTTAAAGTGAAGGATGGTCCCGGCGGGAAGGAGGCGACTTGGGTCGTGGATGTGAAAAATGGCAAAGGTTCTGTCTCCAATGACCCAGGTAAGCAAGTAAATGGAGGCTTTTAACTCTGCTGACAAGTATTCAGTCTCTCATCCTGGGCTTTATTCTCCTACTTTTTGCCTCATGGGTGATTTTTTTTTTGTTCAATAGTTAGACTACTCTACTACTACTCTCTCTCTCTCTCTCTCTCTCTCTCTCTCTCTCTCTCTCTCTCTCTCTCTCTCTCTCTCTCTCTCTCTCTCTCTCTCTCTCTCTCTCTCTCTCAGCTCATTACCAGACACTCACCTCTCATAGCAATTACATACCCTTTCATGCCCTTTTTGTCAGTTAAACTGGAAGTATCTCAGTGGTTTGTGTATCACATTCCTTGCTTGTGCCACTCTTGGTCTGTATTGTCAAGTGAATCATGTTCCAAACACACAGAAGACAATGGAAAAACTATCTAAGTTTGGCTCTTTATCTTTGATGCTTAAAAGAGAAACAGGTTTAATACAGTCAGGTAAGTACCAGTTTAAAATTGAGAAACACTTGGGGTAAGTGTGTCTTCACAATAACTGAAACACACATTCACCCAGACGCACAAACACATATACACCCACTCTCTCGTTAATAGCTCCCTGACTGTTTCCATTAGGCTGGCTCCCCTTGTGATGGTCTCTGTCTCTGAGCCATTATTTTTAAAGTAACCACTGCCCAGAGATGAAAAGTTCTAATAAAAATAATTCTCAGGTAAAAGAACTGTACTGAACTTTTAACAAATGTACTGGGACAAGTACAAAAAAAAGTATGTAAAGGCATGATTCTTTACTCAATAAAACAAATAAGTGTATTGCCCCCTCGATCTATTCACACCTAAATGGGTGTTACAGTATCTGATTGTATAGTGTTGACTTTTTATTTTGTGTTTGTCACTGAGCTGCAGTGTGTTTCTTGCTCTGTGCTGCTGCCTGCACTTCTGAATACATGGGTGATCTCACATGTTAACCCTTCCTGCATAGGAGCGCAGACGTGTAATGGCTAAAGGTAGCAGCAGCTCTAGATCCCAGATTCAAGGACCACATGTGCCTGCACAGAGCAGAGAGAGAAGAGGTGTGGTGAAAGCTGAGAGAGAAGCTGATGGTGATTTAATCAGAAAGTAAAAGGAGAAGGAAACACTACTTTTTCACTACCAAATGTAAGATTGTTGCCTGGAAAGAATCTTCTGTTCTGGGAACAAACGCACTTCATCCCAGGAATCCTGGGAACTGCACTTGCTTTTAAGAGACCACTTCAGTTCCAGTCAAAATGCATTGGTCATATTTCAAGTAACACTAAATGTAACAAGGGGAAGTACAGGATGCATAATGTGAGTGTGTGGAAGATTAAATGCCAGGTTTATTGCCTGTGATCTCTCTGTTGAGACGAAAAGCCTCCTGGAAATTAAATTTTAGAATTCTTCGTTGTGTAAATGAAAGACATATGTTAAAGCAAGTTTTCAAAGTCATTCCATTAAGCTTAGACGGTTTGCACTCAGAAGCTGCTGGTGTGAGGCTGTGAGCCTTCTTTAATTCGGTGGTAAGAATAAATATTAGATCTGTTTCTCTTCCTAACTTCGGGGCTGGTATGGTGGTCATGATGATAGCTGCTGCAGGTTTACCAGAAGGTTGGACTCACTTTGACTTGTTGGAGCTGCGTCCCGGTGCCCCATTGGAGACACGGCAATAAGCAGCTCATAACACACATACGTAGTTTTTTTTCTCTTTTGAGCAAGTGGAGGTTATTTTTCCTGAATGTGTATGTTAGAAACAACATTATTGCTTACTTTTTCTGTATGTGAATTTTTTGTTCCGATAATGTGATCTTCTTTTTTACTCTACTTTTTTTGCCTTTTAGACAAAAAGGCCGACTGCACCTTTTCCATCAGTGACGAGGATCTTCTGCATATGATGACAGGACAGATGAACCCACAGACGGTGTGTAGTTGTGTATTAATCACATCTTTGTTTCTCTAATTTACACATATACAAAATGAAACATGAACGTAAAAAAGGCTTTCTCATATTTGCAGTAAAATGATAATAAAAGTTCCACTTATTTTTCTTTATGTAACAGTCCGACAAATTTTGCAATGGTTGCTTTCACACCCGCAGTTCAGCTCATTTGGATTTTTTTTTTCTACTTTGGTGAGCACAAAGAGCTCACGAAAAGGCAGCTGATTGAGGCTTATTAGTCGAGACTGTATCTGGACGCTGCAGCTGACATGTAAAAGCACAACACAGTAATGTGCAGGCCAATAATAGTAGGTGCAGGACAGGTTTTATGGGCAGCCAAACCCATCTGTGGTGTCTTACTAAAGTCTTCTTACAGAAAGCCACCGCTTGCCTGTAAAGGGCCAAATACATGTCTTTCTGCCAGGTTACCATCTGTGTTTACGAACTTACTACTAACTTAATCTAGCTGAATGTTTTCTGTTTGAACATATTCCACGTTAGTCAGTCCGGGGAATTCTTAAAGCGACAGGAAACTTAAAACTGTGAATGCTCACTACCTGGTACATTGGTGTTAAATGTGCTGGCCTCTCCATAAGTTCTGAGAAACACTAAACATTTCTGAAATTAACCTATTGTGAATATTTTTCTGGCCAAATGCAAGTTTGACTGATGCATTTGTGCAGCACATACACTGATAAATGGTAAATCAGTGAAAAACAGACATTAACTCACCTTCATGTTGCCAAGAAAATAACCAAAGAATTGATTTAAATAAATAATTTTAAAAAATGGTTGAATTTAGGTCAAGTTATTCAGTATGTTAGTGAGTTAAAGGTGCACTATGTAGTTTTGGGGAAGACTTTTTAATCAGTAGAGAAAATCCTCATTGATGAATCTTTTTTGAATGTCTATACAAACTTAATATACAAACTCTCTTTGTTTACATGATTAAATAAACTGAATAAACGAACTGACTGCAGCGTTGTGGACTATTGAAGACGGTCTAGGGATGACTTGTTGAGGCAGGTGAAAAGAGAATTACAGTAGTCTAATCTGGATGAAATAAAGGCTAATCATTTCTAACTCAGGCTGTGATACAACTTAGCTTAAGTTTAATGATGTTTCTCAAATGGAAAAAAACATGTGTAGGATAATGATTTGATTTGCTTTTCAAAATGCATTGACTGGTCAAATATAACACTGAGGTTTCTAAGACTGGTCTGTACAGTAGAGGACATGGAACCAATACACTGAGCCATCTTAGAAGCTACGCCGTCTGATGGGGGATGAGGAACTCAGTCTTATCCGAGTTCAGCTGGAGATGGTTGTTTGCCATCCAGTCCTTAATGGCAGTAAGGCGGTTGTTCAGGAGGATTACTTTGTTATTGTCATCAGGTCTAAAAGAAACATACAGCTGGATGTAGCCAGCATAGCAATGGTAGGATAAACCTTCTGAAATTGCATTTAAAGTGACTTAAGGGGAGCATGTAGAAAAGCAAATAGTATTGGACCCAAGATGGAACCCTGAGACACACTGCAGGACAAAGCAGCAGTGTCAGAAATGTATGGACCAAGTGAAACTGAAAAACTTTTATCTGATAGACAGGAGGAGAACCAGTCCAGACACTAACGCACTGCCTATGTATTATGATGCAGTGTTTCCTACATGTGTTTGATTGCTCTGCTCTGGTAAATGTTATGTTTTGTCCAGGGGCCCTGGACATCAAGCTATAGTTAACTGAGAACATCTTGTCTTTAATAAATAGACTTCAGGTTTGGGTTACAGCCTCTTGCTGGCATTTCTTTCTCTTTAATCCTGTAATCACTCAGTTGGTGGTAGTATTGTGCTCGTCACCATTTTATATGATAAGATAATACAAACTGTTCAGTAAAGTTCTACCTTAAGACATGACGGAGGGACATGAGCTCTGATTTTCGCCAATTCTCACTTTAATCTTTTAATCTCCAGTATGAAATAAGATTCATATTTGAGAAAAAAAACTGTCACGTTTTCAGCAGTTTTCTTTTTCAGAAATGCATCTTTCAGTGACAAATTATTAAAACGTGCAGTGTGATTAAATGTAAACCTTTTAATGTTTTTCCTCTTCTGTCCTCTCAGGCATTCTTCAAAGGGAAACTGAAGATCACGGGGAACATGGGTATGGCTATGAAGCTACAGAACCTCCAAATCGCGCCAGGCAAGGCCAAGCTGTGAGGCCTGGAGCAAGCTTTGGTCCCCAAGTATTATTCAAGGAAAACATTTGTTGCAAAATGTAATCCCTCCTGAATTTGCTAATCAACAAGCTCATGGAATACTCTGGTAATATGTGTATGATTTAGAAATACCATCCATAGTTTAAAATTTCAGCTGCTACTTTGATATCATAGGACATAGAGTGTTTTTAATATTCATGTTGTTGGATCTTATTTAAACACGATCTTTAAGTCTGATTCATATTCTGAAACACCTAGTGAGCCTTTAGGAGCTGTGTATATGTGACGTCAATGCAAGTTTAAAAAAGAATATGTGGCGCCTCTGTGTTTGATTAGTCATGTCTCAAAACGGTCTCTAATGTGCCTCTAATTTCTATTAAATCAAGCTAGTCTTTCAAAGCTATTTTTGGCCTTAACCATGTTGGATACTTTTATAAAGAATATATATCTGTAAATGATAGCACTTATATAATTTTAAAAAAATAAATGATTTCCTGACAGTAACAACTTTTGAAGTTTTTTCTCCTTAACGATAGGCCTGGTTGAAGTCTAAGCTCTGACGTAGCTCTTCCCACAAGTATAAAAATAACCTCGGCACGACAGAGAGTGGGAACTGACATTGATAACCTCCCCCTGAGGGGAACATTGAAGCTCTTTAATGTATATACTCAACATGTACAGACTGTCACATCTAAGCTCGGTGCAACAGAAAAAACAACTTCCTGCTCCAATTTAAGGGCCGAATTCTTCTTGCAGTTACTAATAATTTTCAATTTTCCAAACTTTTTCTCTTTGCAGATATGTCCACATGCACATTTTACATTTTTGACCTGCAGATTGATTCCCACTTACATCTGTCTTATGATTGCTGATGATGGTTTCCATTATTCAGTAAAGGCTGTTTTTTCACTGGAGAAGTCAAGGCCAACACATTTAAATCTCTCTGATCATAATGTCCAGTAAAAATAATTCACACAAAATAGACATGAAGCAAATTATTCACGTTGTGTGATAACATAAATAGTCCGAAATTGTTTACCGGGGGAAGAAAAGCCTAGAGTTTGTTTGTTTTTATTAAAAGTTTGTGATTAAAAAGTAGATATATATTCCCTGCCTTTTCTCAACGTGTCTGCATATTTAGTCTCTCTTCGTCCTTACTGACAGCTGATGGAGGGTAAATGTACTTCACTTCATGACTGTACAGAGAGGAGAGGCGAATGGACTGAATGGAAGTAAGAGGAGCCTCTGGTGAGTGCTGAGTTTAGTCAGAGGCTGAACTGAATTCAAACAGACACACTCGCTTAGGGCTAATGTAGAGTAAGCTATTCTGGCTGTTTGGGGCAAATGACCACAAATGATCTTGTGGTCAAAAGAGAAAATTAGCTTTTGTTTTCGATGTGAACACAAGATGCATTTTGGAGAAAGATAGTTGATAGTTGTGTCTCATTCCCAGGTTGTCAAATACTGACGCTTGGGGTTGGTGATGCACGCCATCCGCAGTCTCTGTGAAATGTTTTTAAGCTCAATAAACAGAGATAATATTTGACCAGACATTGAAATCTTACATGACATATGGATCTGCTCAATAGCTTAACCAAAAAATTAGCCATTTTTCAAAAACTTGTCCCAGTGAGCCTAAGCAAAGATATTGTCTTTGTCAGCAGAAGATTTTGTGTGGAACTAAACAAGTTCAGCCAAGACAAGGTTTTTAAGAGTTTAGTAAATTGTTGGCCAGCTGATTTCGAATTACGAGATGCCACAAGACTGAGTTTATTTGCCTAGAATAAAACCATCACACATTTGTTTGAATCTCAGACACAAATCAGATTTAAAAGAAAGCACTTGTGCACCTAACAGCAGCAGTGCTTTATACAAAGTGGTATTGCGTTAATCATCTTACACCAAAATGCTATCAGGTTTACAACTACAGCACATCTCTATTAGGTTTCAATGCTTAGAAAAACAAAGGGATTTCAGTTGTTTTGTTTTTTAGCCTTTGTGCCCTACTTCCCTCTTTCTCCATTTCCATTCCATTTGTCTATTTATTTGTTAGTTGATCCAGACCTCTGCCTGTTGGCACCCCGTCCACCTTCTGCCAGATCCAGCCTGCGTTTCTAATAGCTCCTCTCTGGCCAACTCCCTACAGCCCATCCCCATCCTGTCCCATTGCCAGGTGGCCAGCTGGCCAAATGGTCAGTTTCAGATGCTGCCCAAGCTGCCGGGCCGGCCTGACCATTAGCAGTGGGCTAATGGAGATATACTGTAACAAGCGCAGAGTGAAGGGGTGGGGAGAGGTGAAGCTGAGCGGTGTTAGCTGCGGATTTTCAGGTCGGTTCGCCTCAAGTGAACTCGAATAAATAACCTCGGCTCAAGGCTTTCTTAAAAAGGAAAAAAAAAAAAAACGTAGAGTGCACATATGTATTCAAATGAGACTCAACAGTCATACACAGGTCTGGTCTTTGACATTTGTTCAGTGGAGCGAACTACTGCATACCTTGTAAAAAGCACCCACTAAAGTTCACAACTTGCCTATGACGATTTCTGAAAAAAATGTCTTTATACAGTGAAAGAAACAATAACACAAACTTAGAAGAGCTAATTCTAATGAATTTAATGTAATATAATTGTATCGTCAGAGTTGAGTTATCACTACAGCCTTTATAGTCATAATGAGACCTCTGTTATCTTCTCTAACACTGGGAATACCTACAGATCCCTTTAACGTTTTTGAAGCATCTTTAAATAAAGAAATCCATAGCAATGAAAGGCCTTTTTGAACTGTCTTAAGAGGCTATAATGCTCCAGAGGTGGCATCTTTTAAACACCTAAACACAAGGCAATTATACGGATGATGTCCAGGACTGTTTGCTTCCGCCACAGGTGGCAGTTACAGCGGAATAGCACATTAAGCATAGCAATAGACTTCAGGCAGCCAGGCAGAGTGAAACCAAGTTGAATGATTATTATCTCCATAGGGAAAATGGACTTGAGTTCGCTGCTGTTCGATGCTGTCGACCGAAATTGATAGCATTAGCTATCTAACTAACAGCTAACTATTAGCTAAGCTAGTGGTCATACCAGATCAATTCAGGCTGTAGCAGCAAAAGTGTGCTGAATTGAGCAAGAGTGCCACTGCTCATTCATCCAGCCTTAATGTGTCAGAGGAAGGCTGTGGTTTTTATTCTTTCAAAAGTCACACAGTCTCACGTTAAAGTTCAAGCACAGAGAATATCTTAAACATCACAAATTTTACTTCAGTGCCTCAACAAAAAAGTAATTATCTAAGATCTGGCGCGTGAATTATAGTACAATAGGAGTCATTTTTTGAAACATTAATAAAAGAATGTTGTGTTATGTAACCATAGCAACCTTACTGATGCTTTGTGCGATGCTCATAGTTTTTCTTTCAGATGTTTCATGTAATAAATGGCCGTATGATGTTAGCATGCACCCCACTGCTTCACCACAGACGTCATTATTTTTACTCAATATGGGGAGATTTTATAGAACATTGTGACCGTAATCTTTTCCGTTCTCTGAAGATATTCGAATTATGAAGTTTAGAATGAGTATAAAAAAAGGGTCGTTTATGAGAGTAATGTCCTTGATGTCTAGACTTACTGAAAAAAAAAACAACAAAACACAAACAAAAAAAACAAAAAAACAAAAATAGGTGTTATCTTTTAATTCTCAACTTGAATATTATACTATATGCTACTATATATTATAAAGAAGTGCCAGGCATGGTTAATGTGCAGTCACCTTGTATAAAACAGCCTCATTCAGTCTTTACACTCCAGTCACTCTCGTTTCAGTCTGTGCCGCCTAGATGTTTTTGTCATTGGGTTGGCAATTACACACAATTCCTGTAATTTTTTCTTCAGGGTTGCCTCGGTAATGGTGCTTCTCTGACATTTATAAAGCAGTCCGGCTCCAAGGCTACTCTGAAGAGGCTTCTCCGTGGTCAGTGCAACAGTGAAAATAACACCTCACAGCGTGCTCAAAGCTGCTCAAGAGCTGTCTATGGGAGTGCAACCTTCAAATTGTTTGCTACTGCGCTGGTGCAATGTGTAGAATATACTTCGATCAGCTAAACTGGGCGAAATGGATAACATTAATCATCTTGTTATAAAAACCTTGGGTCCTGACATTAATGTTGACCCCACTTTACACACAGCACCCATCCAAACACCACTGCAGGCGCACCCCCCATCATGGCAACCCCCCCTGCCCCGTAACACCAAACAAACTGCTCAGGAATGGCACGAGGAACATGACGAAGAGCTCAAGGTGTCGACTTGGCTTCAGAATTCCCAAGATCCAAATCTGACAGAGCGTTTGAGGTACGTCCAGGAACAAGACCAATCCATGGAGGCCCTAACGTAGATCACACTTGTCTCTGACCCGTCAACGCATGGACACAGGACCTTTGAGTCCTGTCGGTCTTGAAGTGGCGCCTCAATGAATTGAAATAGTTCATGTATGTCCCACGGAATTCTGAGCCGATGTTGAGCTCTTTGTCACGTTCCTCAGGCCAATACATGGGGATGTCAAATGGCGTCCACGTGGATGCCAAGACCAAAGGTTTCCAAGCAGAACATTGCATTCCAGTGTTCCTTTGCAATGTTTAATAATCCACCCGAGAAACTTGCCTTTGATTGAACCAGGACTCTTTGAAATCGCTTCCTTCTCATTTGACAGCTCAGTTGCTTTTAGTTAACCTGGGATTTATTCATGTTTGAACAGGACATTTTCTCTTTTTCCAACAGCTGCTTTTCCTGTATGCCTTTACGAGAGCGGGTACATCTTCAGGGATTTCAAAACAAAGCTTGATATACTTGAAACGCTTTTGCAGAATTCAGTCCTTGAATTACTGTATACTTGAAGCTTTATCGCTCCTGCAGTTCTTGTAACTCAAACATCATATTCTGAAACCATTAAAAAAAGAACTCTTAACAATGTACTATTTGTTCTTTGTTGATATATTTTTCATCGCTTCATGTTTTTTTTTTTTTTACAGTTTTACATTGTTACAAATTTTGGATTACAGTGAAATGCTTCTTTGAACAAATACAGAATGGCAGCGAACGGTTGTAAAATCTACATTTGTTTAACTTTTGAAATACATTACATGTACAGCGTATATCACATACATATGGACAGAGTTCAGATTATGCATGACCTGTGACTGTCGACTCGTGTTTGTGTTTTGCTGCGCTCGTCAGTGTCGCACTTGTCCCGTATGCTTCTCCTTTGGTCGTTTAAGGCAAAGAGGGAATACAATGGGATGCAAAGACAACGTAACATGACTTCAACACAAGGGCAACCGCTCGTCTTTGTTTTTCATTGTGACCATCTTCTTTTTGCCTCCGTTCTGGCAACGGCCGTGCAGTACTGCAGGCGTGAGGCAGAGTGCTGACGTAGACTCGGGACCACAAGGCAGAGAAGTGTTGGGAAAGCTGAGAAAATGTTGGAAAATCTAGAGTGATACCTTCTTTTTTTTTTTTTATCCGACACGTTTCTTTCCTGAATGTGAAGCAAATCGCTGCGTATGTGTGTTAAAATGAAATTTCTTCCCATATTGTCTCTGTTGTGCGCGTTACTGAGTCAGTGAGTTAGACTATTAGAAAAATGTTCCAACAGGCAGTATTCTGCCTGAGTTTCATTATTGAATGACAAAAAAAAGCAATAATCGATACAAAGTGATATGAGGAGTAAATGTTTTCTGTTTTTTTTTTTTTTTTTTCTTCTCCGCAGCCCACAGGGGGATGGGTTCCTTAAATTAAATCTGATAATAGCTATTGTGTTCTCCGTTTCCTTTGAAATGGGCTGACTCACGGATCTGGGAGGATGTTTGTGAAACCTCAGACAAGATGTCTCTCAGCTAGAGCAGCACGCTGTCACCGCTGGTACCAAATAACACATCTCTGATAAATATGTACACACACAAACACGCACAGTCAAATGTGGGTCATTATTTAGGTTATGTAGAAAAAGAAATGTCTTTTGCCAGGGTCATTTGCGTTCATCCACTCGGGCCGTTCTCCTTCTTGGAGGGGAAAAGCGCGTGAACTTAGTCACTTCAATCTCTAATGTGTTTTCCTCCCCTGCTGGCCCGGCGGCTGTGGACGAGCCGGTGGCTGTCGGCAGAGGCAGCTGCTTTTAAACATTAGTCTCCAGCCCGTTCATATCAACGGAACAGTGGTCCTTGTCCCTGTGCTCTCTCTTGTGGTGAGAGGAGTGGGCGTGCTTCTTCTTCTCTATCGGCCGGATCCCCTCCTCCAGCTGGATCAGGCGAGCCACATCCCGGGAGAGGTGGTCCTGCTTGCTGCCGGGGGGAGGCGGCTGGTAACAGCCGTTCTTCTGGTTCTGGTAGGTCATCATCTGCTGGATGCTTATCATGGGCTTAGTTTCACAGATGAGAGGCACCTGGTGAACACATTAATCATGGAGGAGAAGAAGAAGGAACCCAGAAAATGTTATTAGAGGGTAACTCTACCAATTTTACACAATTAAGTGTGTTGACAGGTCCTGGGGATTACTTCTGTATATGTGAACACAAGTAATAGCCTATAAAGCCTTTTGTGGCTCCAGAAGACGCTGCATGTAATCTGATAAACTACCTCCAGTGATGTCACTCACTGGCTAAGTTGCGCCGTGGGAAATGTAGGCGCCGGGTTTTGAAAAGTATCCCACTGGTCTAGAATTGCACTCCAGACTTGAACGAAAAAGCCTTTTCAATTTGAGTGGAAAATTCTCATTTATCCTGGAGCACGCTCTCTCACACACACACACACACACACTGTCAGTGTTGCTAGCTGGAATGGCTGTATGGTCAGTATATAGGCTGTTAGAGTAAAGTCATCGGTGCCATTAGAACGAAAGCCCATTTGGTAAATACATACTTTGATATCATCAACTTATGGACGTAACTTAACTGACTTAAATTTAATTTATTATAATTATTCTATTATTTATTAATTTATTTATCAATATATGTTACTTTTGAAGCATATTTGGTTATATTTGTGGAAAATCTCTCAACGTTCCGACAGCAATCCTTAAGTAAAATGCTCTGACCAATGAATTCAAAAAATGTGGCTGTCGCAGGCCTCTAATAAGCCCAACCAATCATCTTATTTGGCCAATATAAAACGATTGGACAGGGCAACCTGTCTGTCTGCCTATGTACTGTTGCTACATGCTTGGCAGAGTAGGGTGGGTCATGCTGTCACCATCTCGGCAGAAGAAAACAAACAGGCCTGCAAACGATTATTAATCATTTTGATATAAATTACGGTATTTTTCTAGATTCATAAAATGCGTTCTTAAATATTCACTCCGAGCTGGAGTAAGTTTACGTTGCACAGGCTGGTGAACAGCGGTGAGGTTGCTGAATGTGGCGGGTTTAAAAACAAGCAGCCGTGACTAAATGGGTTAATTATTTTCATTTTAGTGTAGGGTGTCAGATTGGATTGTAAAACAGAAATCACTCATTTGCTTGTAGGCGAATTGATACTATGAGACAAGGAGATTTACAGGATAGTAGCAAGTCACACCAAACTTTTCAACTTTTTAACTAGCCGCTTATACATCTCCCACCTCGTTCACGCGTTTCTGAGGAGTGGCTCTGAAGGGAGGAGGTGGGATTTTTTTTTTTTCGGTTGGATACTTTCAAAGGCTGGCTTGCTTTTTTAGTGGCACGTCTTGTTCAGATGATCAAAACCAGCTTTAACTGACCTATTTAAGACCAAATCACAATATTTTCCTAAACCTAATCATGTGGTTTTGGTGTCACATTAATAATCAGTATTGATGACATAGGTCTATTTTTACCATGACCATGAAGGTCACCTACTGATCATCAGGCCTTCAAAACAGTGGGCTGTTGTTTTCAGGATAACAAGCTGTCAGACACATCGGCTATCGATCCAATGGGACGTTTGATGGACTTCTGAGTTTCAGAATAATGGCCTGTCAAATAATCATGGACTGCACTAATGAAAATGGTGTCAGTCACCCCTCGTATCCATACACAAACATATGTATGAAAAACTATGAATTATGGTTTAAGGGTGGAGTTTCCTTTTTGCAACTGTTCCAGAGGAACCAAACCAGCTGTTCCCAGTCAACTCCTGGTTCTTGCCTTCTAGCTAATGCAAAGATAGAGTGATATTGTTCTTCTCATCAAACTCCCAGCATGTAAGCGTATGAGCCAAAACATTGAAATTTTGCCGTACAGCAAAGCAATCTTCTACCATGACCCACTTTGCTATCTGCCTTTCAAACCAAACTAAATATACTCAGAAAAACAGGTCATGACAACCTTGAGAAGACAAAACACAAAAAGGCTGTTTTGTAACCTCCGTTCCAAATCTATTCATTGATGGATTCTTGCTTCTCTCACCTGCTCCCCTTCTTTGACAAAGTCTTTTCTGCAGATATGAGCCATAATTCCTGTGGCCAGGGCGTCACCCATCACATTGACCATGGTCCTGAATCGATCCCTAAATGACAAGATCAGAAGTCATTCACAAGCTTAGGAAAATGAGTTATTTCTCACAATCTGAAAAACATGCAATCCTAGAAGTTTATAGAGTCATTTGGTTTACAGACGTGTTCAGGTTTTAGATCATTCCCAGTACATTTACACTTACTGTAAATGTAGTAGCCACTTAATCGGTTGGCTTTGATCGTGTTCAGCTAGTCATGTTGGAGAGATCAACCCTTACTTACAAGGCCCAATCAACAGCAATGATGAGAGTGATGTCATCGGTCGGAAGACCCACAGAGGTCAGCACGATCACCATGGTTACGAGTCCGGCTTGCGGGATACCAGCTGCACCGATGCTGGCTGCGGTGGCAGTGATGCTGGGAGAAGAGACAGAGGAGCAGAGTGCAAATACTTTTACAACATGAATAATTTCAAAGTAAAAGAAGAAAGTGGAGGAAGGTACTATTTTGACGCTACTCGTAATTTAATCCAATATTGTGCTTTTTACTTTGGACAGCTACGATTACTTTTCAGATTTATTTACACACAAAACACATCATCATCTGACAGCAGGGATTTTCACTCAGATCTTTATGAGCTGTTGAAAGATGGACGCGAATGACCTGGTGACCGTGATACTGACGATGCACTTTAGCTCACAGGCATTATGTTTTTGTTGGGGTCATGCAAGGAGTGATCAGGAAAACTGCAGCAGATAGTTCAAGGTAACGCTTAGCTTAGGCTGCTTACTAAGCTACTGTTAATCTATGTTAGTGGAGCTAAAAGTCACATCCCTTCAGAAAACCTGACCCCAGTCCTTCACACAGAAATCCAAAGTTCAGAAACATGAAGGCCTCTCTCACATGTCTCGGTACAATCTGCTCACATATGGCCGATAAAAAAAGTGATTTAATACATGAAAATTGCTACAGATTGTTACACAGAGCCCCTTTAAACAATGGATCACACAGGCATAAACAAAAGCAGGCTCTCCATTTCCAGCCAATGACTCATCTCAATTTCAATTTTTCTGACTGAAAGAACAATTGTGCCTCGTGCATTTTAGCTGTGATCGCCAGCTACTATAAGCCAATTCTAATCCTCAAGCTGACTTTTTTCATGTTACCAGCTGACTCACTTTCAAACAAGAACCCTAAAAACCGGGGTATTCTTCTGTGCATGATGATATCACCATGTTGGTGTTGCTCCCTGGAACATCATAATTAACGTTGCTCCCGGACTGTTGTTAAAACAGACCAATCTGGCGTGCCGTTTAGCTCAGTTGGTAGAGTGGGCGTCCCATGTACAGAGGCTTTGACCTCACTGCAGTGGACCCAGGTTTGACTCCCAGCCTGGGGGCCCTTTGCTGTGTGTCACTCCCCCTCTCTCTCATCTTGTTTCCTGTCATATCTTCAGCTGTTCTATCAATAAAGCCATAAAGGCCAAAAAAAAAAACTTTAAAAAAGCAGACCAATTAAATTGTGCTGATGTCACAGCTTTCTGACCTGGGAAAAGACTGGAAAAATGGGAGAAGTTATCCTTTGGTCAATTTCAATCCAAACCATGTTTTACTAAACCTAACCAAACAGCAACAGGAAACAGGTAGTTATATGTGAGGTTAATGCTTAAATAATATGCTCCAAATAGGATTCCATCCCCAGTCTCAACAGTGACATTCCTGTACTTTACCCATTTAACCATACTGGCCTTTTCACTTTTCCTAAATTGAAATGATGGTCGTGGAGCAGAAAATATGAATTGTGATGTCCCAGGAACATCACAAAATCACTATTAATTAATTAATTAATTAATTAATTAATTAATTAATTAATTAATTAATTAATTATATAAACTGTGGAAGGACGTCAAGTTTTTTTGTAGTTATATGGTAACATTTTTTGCGGACAATAGAAATATTAATAAATACTAACGCATTGCTCCTCATTCATCCGATCTCACTTCTTGCCAAATTCTACATACATACATTTAAATTCGCTGACAAAAAAAACAAACAATTCTTTGTGTTTATGAAGGAATTGGAGAAATACATATGAACGCACTCAAAAGCAGAGTATGTGATTCCATGTTCATCTATGTTACTACTTGATTGAAATAAAGTTATTAAAAAACAACAACATTTTGATGTGCTACCAACATGGTGATATCAGAAAAACAAATGTTTCAGCACCCAATAACAGTATTTAATCCATTCCTTGCACTTTTGCTCTTGTATTTTCGGTTTTCTGAAAAGGGTTAGGCTTAAAAATCACCCTCCAAACTCCTTAAATGAACAGAATCACTCTGACACAGCCCCATGGCCTCTGTTTTAGCACGTGGACAAATCCAAAGCTTGACAGGCCCCGGATGCCTCGTTACAGATGCTCAGCAAACTGCTGTTCAGGGGTCATTAGTTAAAATAACCTGTGAAGTTACATAATTATATATTTTTACGGTTTCCTTCTGGCACTGACTTTTAATTACAGGTCAAGGAGGATTTCAATATATTCCATCATGATGTACGGTCGATGGGAGCTGTGGGGAGAGCGAGTGAGCGGATGTTTCCGTCCGAGACCTTGGACCTTTGTGCACAAACTGTCCCTCTGCAGGACTGTGGAGGGGGGTTGGGGATGGGGATGGGTTAGCATGCAGATGGAAGAGCTCCACGGTCAGCAGCCAAACGGCACGGGAACAGGGAGCAGAGAGAGGGAAAATTATTATAATTCTGGCGTGACAAGGGAGATGAGTAATACAGGTCATATGGGTTTTACCGCCAAGGGATTATGAGGAAATGGGCACAGACTACAGCCCGGTCTGCTAAATGTTATTACAGTAAAACATGTCATGAAATCAGAGGAGGGACGGGCCTTTCACCTCGAAACTGGGGTGGGCCACAGGTAGTGTGGCTGAAAGTAATAGGCTGCTGGTGTTGGTGGGGAAGGGGACTGTTGGTGTTTTTGTCTGTCCGTCTGCGTCCCCGGGGATTCCAGACTGATTTAGCAGAAATCAGATCAGACTAAGAAGCTCATATGAGGCGTAATCTGTGTGACATTTACATATATGTGTATCTAGTAAATATCCCATAAATCCCATAATATTTTTTATTAATTCTGAATTAAACTAAATGTGTGACGTTAGATTAATTCACATGCTGAACTCAAAACACCACAAGAATTCCCCCTGACAATTTCTGACTCGGGTGACATTTGGTTCCGTTGGCGGACTTTGGGAGGCTTTTACTCATCTGCAAAATTTCTTTTGGGATCAGAATCTGTCCACAGAGTTGATGATGTTAACATTTCAATAGTTTGCTGAGATAAAGATTAGAGAAAAAAAAAAAAAAGCAACCCCCCCCCGCCCCCCCTCAAAGCCACACGCTTTCTTCAGTAGATTTAATCAAGGCATCCACTTTACAACAATAAAATCAATTACAATTACAAAAAACGCTGTTAACAAAAAGTTTAGCAGTTTCACTTTCCACACAGATATTTAATAACGGGACCATTATCTCCTTCCTTTTTGTGACCAGTCCAGGAGAATTTTACATTTTGACGAACCGTTTCCCATCTAATCACAGCGAGCCTTACCTGATCGTGATAATCTGTCCGAAGTCAAGCTCATAATTATTCACTTGGGCGATGAAGATGGCCGCCACGGCCTCGTAGAGCGCAGTGCCGTCCATATTGATGGTGGCTCCGACGGGCAGCACGAAGCGGATGATGCGTCTGTCGATGTGGTTGTTCTCCAGGAGGCACTTGAAGGTGATAGGCAGAGTGGCAGAGCTACAGCAAGACAAAGATAAATAATTACAGATGATGAGCCTCCTCTGAGAAAAGAAGGACTCTTTTGTGACAGTATTCCAGGTAGCACTTTTCTCAGTAGAGAGGACACTTAATTTTTGCCCCATGAAAATTCATGAAAACACCCACAGTGCTCCTCGATTGATTTCATTGTGATAAATGTTGTCAAAGCTGTCGATGTAAGGGCCAAAAACCAGAAGAGTGCAGGTGTAAAACATTTTAGTGTTACACTCAAGAAAAAAGGTGTACAGTTAATGCTCGGGACACTTCCTTGGGTTTGAAGAATATACGTGAGTATACTAAACATTTAAGGGGAGACACTTCAATTTTCTATGCACCGGTAAATTTGAGATTTTGGGGTATTTGCTTCTATAACATGTCGCCTTTCAGATGAGAGGAAAGAAAATGCTCCAAAATACACATTAAAACATTTATGAAGTTCGGTTCTTTGTTCTGGACCGTCTCATTTGCCTATTAAAACCAAAAATATCCGAAAACCTGTAATACGAAAAATTATTGTCTCAATGTAAGAAATCAACTGGGTAAGTTTCAAAAGTTATGTCTTTCAGTTAATACACCATTTTTTGTCCAATAATACAATAAGTTTTTGTCAAAATGAGTTTTCTCTGATATGCCAGAAGGTTTCATCATCATACACAACCTTATCTATATATAACATTTTATACCTAAAATCATGGCGACAATGATTCTTAATGGATGATTGACAATATCTTCTGATTTATGCAGATATCTAAAATTCCCTCAGTAAAAACCTTTTGACTGTCATGGTTCTGTGTTTTGTGTCTTACGTTTTGATTTCCTTGCCCTCTTGTGTCTTGTCTGTGTTATTTCTCCTCTGTGCTTCCCCCTCGTTAGCTCACCTGCCCTTGTCCCTCCTCTCTCTCCTCACCTGCTCCTCGTTCCCTCATTAGTGTGTGTATTTAAGCCTTTGTTCCCCTTCACTCCTTGTCGGATTATTGTTTTGTAATGGTATGTTTTGTATCGAGTTATCACGTCTCGTTCATGTCGCCTTGTTTTTTCTGAAGAAGAGAAAATTAAATATCATTATGAATCCCTGCAACCTCAGTCTCATGTCCGTGCATCTGGGTCCTTCCACCACGTCATCTACCACCATACCTGACATTGACTTTAATATGTCAACAAAATGAAACAAGAATTTTGAACCTGGAGTCATCAAATGTTCGCAATTATGTTCTGGAAATGTTGTAATAGTGCATATCTGATTAGATAATGTTCAATTTGCATATTTAATATCTAAATGCAATATGTAAGAACTGACCACATGTAAAGTTCATACTTGTAACAAATAGGGGGGAAGCATATTACTAGAGTAACTACTAAGTGCTGCGAACTGTAGCTCCTGTTAGCTAGTTAGCTCAGTTAGCTGTGAAACCAGTGGTACAGACGGGGACCCCGGTTAATGGGTTAGCTGGTTAGCATGGGGACTCTTGACCGCAATGCATAGATGTCATAATGTCCCAAGTTATCTTTCGCTTTCTGTGGATAATTTAAGTTATTCAAAAAGAAATTGTAAATATATTGCACCTTTAAACAAAACATTTCGGAAAACTGACAACACAAAAATGAATTAATGTGAACTTAATGTAAGTAATCGCCTGGGAAAGTTTCATGGTGATATCTGTTTGTTCCTGAATTCAAATACATTTCATTAAACTGCACAAGAACCCACGAGTCTTCATGGATGCAGATGCATTTGTAGAAATGCTGTGATTACAACTTAAGGAAAATCAGCTTTGATTAAGCTCTTCATTCTCTGAGCACGGTTGGTTAGGTGAGCCCTGATCATTTTCATTTAATTTAGTTCTACATCTCAAATAGCTGTAGCAACGCGTACTGACGCGCCGAATAGTTACAGATACACGAATCAACACTGCTGCTCGCCGCAGGAGAGCATTTTACTGTGTCGAACGGGAGGATGTGTCATCATACTGATTGTAAACCAGGGGCAAACACTCTGACACTCCTTTTAAAAGCCAGAGGACTCAAATATAGTGAGGACGGACCTGAGGTGGAGTATGAGGTTAAGAGGGTCAGACCCAAACAAACATCCATTTAATTCAAGGTGACTCCCATTATCCAATCCATTTACACTAGCAATGTCGGATAAAAGCATATCTACACAGACCATGATGCTCTCTTCGTCTTTTTTTCCTGCTGAACCCTGAAAGGAAATGTATTATTTTTTTATAATAGTGCTCGATGCACTCAAGTTGTTCTGGTGAACATCATGATGAAAACATTTAGTAAACACAAATAATAACATTTCTCTGAAAAGCTTTAATTTATGTAGTCCTCTGTGACACGTTTTATGCTAACTATTAAACTACTAAATTAAATGTGGGTTTATCTCCGCTACATGTTTGGCCCTGAAGACATTCAGCAAAACGGAATCAAAGAGTCCCCATATTTAGAAATAAACATTAAATCCATTGCAGTCTATAATGGCAAAGGTCAGATCTTCCACGTTTACCTGGATGAAGTGGCCAAAGAGATGAGAAGGGCCTGCAGAATGCCTCTGATGTAAACGATGGGGCTCTTCTTCGTGATGAAGAAGTACATGGCCGGTAGGATGAATAGGCCGTGTAGCACCAAGCCCATTACCACCGTGATGGCGTAAAAACCCAGCTTCTTCCCCATGGCTGAAGGGTCGTCCATCTCCAAGATCTTACCGGCAACCAGAAAAACGATGCCAAAGGGGAAATACCTGAGAAGGAAGGAGGGAAGGTGCATGTCTGTAAATTCACAACATTTTGTTTTGATATCACCTTTTCATTCTGTGCATTCCTCTTGCTTTTAAAAACCTAATGACTAAATTATGCACAATGCAACCTGCTGATGTCTCTGTTTTGTGTTTGTTTTTGAACCGTCTATCCCTTTTCCAGGGTCAAACGTTGAAGAGATGTTTGATATGTCGTTTTGAGAAAACTCAGAGCGTACGGCATCGACCAGAAACGCATGTATCTTTTCTATCAGACAGTCTTAGAGAGCCTAATCAGGTGTGGGATACAAACATGGTACTGTAATCTCTCAGTACAGCTAAAATCCAGGCTTGCCCGACCTGTTCAGGCCGCCATAGGTGTCATTGGGAAGAAAGACCACCAGTCCCTTCAGTCTATTTATGAGCAGTCTATGCTAAGAGGAGCTCAGAGAATACAGCTGACCCATCCCATGCCCTCCAATCTGAGTATGAGCTTTTACCATCAAGGCAGATGGTACAGAGTACCTAAAAAGATACCTCAATCAGTAACGTGATGCACAAACGTAGCGTAACGTAACGTAACGTAACGTAACGTAATGTAGCGTAACTTAGCGTAACGTAGCGTAGCATACTGTAGTGTAACGTAACGTAACGTAGCGTAACGTAGCGTAGCATACTGTAGTGTAACGTAACGTAGCGTAACGTAACGTAACGTAACGTACCGTAACGTAGCGTAACGTAACGTAACGTAACGTAATTTATGACCTGCTGGTGGCTCGCTACATGAAAAATCAAGGGATCACCAAAGTCCTGAGCATTCATCCTCAGAGCACCATGAATTGATTGTCATTTCATTTGGTACAGATACCAAATGAAATGACAATCTGTCTAATAGTTAGGAGACATTTCACCAAAAACTACAAATGTTCACCTCAAAACAGTGCTCAGAAAAGTCAGGGGATCAGCAATATCAGTAGGATCAATGATTGTTGAGATATTTCAGTCTGGACACACTCAGTCAAGTGTTGGAACAACTGATCGAGCAACAGACCGACTCTGCCATCCTGATGCTGTTTCAGTTGATTATATTTGATTTCAAGATACAACTCTTACCAGATGACAATGGCCACAATCTTCAGAACTGCCTCGTTCAAACTCTGGCAGAAGTTGACCAAAGCGCTTCCATTGGGTCCCATTCTGCCTAACATTATTCCTGGATTGAAGAAAAAACACACACAAAACAACTTGATAAATCCATCAATCACACACCTACAGTGATGCTTTCAACAAATTGCGGAGAATGTTGTCATTTAGTTTTTCAATGCCGTACTCGTGGGAGTACAACACATTTCAAACTAAATTATGCAAAGATGTGGGTGTTCCAAGACTTCAATTATGCTATTACATATATTTATGCATTTGTACTGTGCATGTTGCTGTGTGAGAGCGTGTGTGAGTGCCAACCACTCACCCATTGTAGCAGAAAAAATAACAATCCCCAGCACATTCATGCCTTCGCTGGTACCCGGTGATGTTTTCATGATGACATCAGGTGGCGGCGTGAGATCCAGGGAGAAGTTCTGGATATCTGTGCCGTTGTCATCCTGGATGCCGTAGATGTAGACCCTACGTGTGGTGGTCTCATCCAGGAGCTGAGCCACCGTTGGTTTTGGGATGAGCTCGGGGACTCTCTGGGTTCGATACTTGAAACCAAAGCAAACCACGGGCCCAAACATCAGCACAGTGAACACCACAACAACAGAGATGCTGAGAGTAGCAGCTTGTCACATCAGAACAACACGTGTGGGCTCATATCAGAGGTGATACCATATAAATTATGCATAAAGATTCACATTACACTAATGAGATGACAATAAATGCAGTAGACAGTGTTATCTTCTGATAAAGAGGATAGCACTTTACAGGCCACAGATTACGTTCCTCAATGCTAACATATAAGTTTGATGTTCATCTAAAACAAAGTAGTGCACCGTGTAAGATAAAATATAAAATAGAATAAGGTTAATGCCTCAACAATGAATATTAAAGGAATAGTTTGCCTTTTTGTCAAATAAATGTATTCACTTTCTTGCCAAAAGTTAGAAGGGGCGATTTATACCACATGTCTGTGTGCTAAATAGCTGCAAGTTAGCTTAGGTTACCACAAAGAGTGGAAACATGGAGAAACAGCTAGTTTGGGGTTTGTCATTGTATTTTATGGATTAAACATGTAAGATGTTTATTAGTGAGCTTTTGAAAACATATAATTTGAACCTTTGGACAGGGCCATGCTAGCTGTTTCCCCCTGTTTCTAGTCTTTGCGCTAAGCTAAGCAGAGCTAAGCTAACTGACTGCTGGCTGTAGCTTGATATTTAGCATAGACACATGGTGTGGCATCAATCTTCTCATCTAACTCGCAGGAATTAATTCAATGAGCACATTTGCCAAAATGTCAAACCGTGCTCAGAAATCTAAGTGCTGTTCATGTTTTGCCATGAAAGTGTTTGCTTACCTGTTGAAAAGTAGCTTGAACCAGGTTGGCTGGAAACATGTTGCTAAGGAAGATACATTTGAGAAGCGTTAATGTCGTTCAGTGGATTGCAAATGTTAATGTAATGCAAAAGAAAGGCACACATATTTCCCAAAGTATCTGTCTTTCATAGTCACGAACACAAATACAATGCAAACTTGTCATGAATTAGAGAACAACTGACTCGGAGTGACTGATTTAAAGGAGACATATTATACTAATTTTCAGGTTCATAATTCACTTATTTTTTTTACATCCACATCAGTTGTCTCATACTATCCACTGTATTCTCCCTCCGTCTAAAATGCTCCATTTTAGCTCCTGTCTCTGTAATTTCTTCTGTTCCCTAAAAATTAAAATCCCTCCTATATATTTTTTATTGTGTTTATTCTCATCATATAAATCTCCACCTTTTGTCACTGGCATCAATTCAATACATGCAAATCAATGAGGGATGGGCTTGTAATTGGAATCAGCCCATTTTAGTCCTTGATTAAAAGAGTAACCCTTAACCATGATATGTTTTTCTGCATCATTCTTGGCTGGCTAATGGAAATCTTTACAGCATATTGTTTCCACACTTGAAAGCTGTCCGGATAGGAGGAAGGTGAATCATCTTAATAGCAGCCCTGAAAATCCCTGCTCTTATCTCAGCCGAACAAAAATGCATGTTGAATGCTTTGTCTGCCAAGCTGAACTGCAGCACAGAGGACTGAAGTTCCAAGTGATACAGTAAAGGAGCAGGAAGGCGTGATGGAAGATTGGCAGGTTGAATTGGGGAAAACAACCAAAAGCACATATACCTTTTGTTGGGTTATATAAACGGGTGATAACACCATTCAACCTAATTATTAAATTACTTGAAGGTGTGTATCAGTATATATCAGTCCTGTGATGGTGGACTATCCTCCAACTTTCTGTATACTCCTTCTCTTACTCGATGCGAACTGCAAAGTATGGATAATGGTTAAATATGTTAATGCATGTATTGTAATGACTGTAATTTAATTCTCACATAGTTAATATTTTCATATATACTTTGCCTCATTTCACATAAATAAGCAGGACGACTGTGATAGCAACAGAGGCTGTACGAGCTTGTACTGCTATCATCGGGCAGAAGAGAAAACCAACAACAATGTTTTTTTTATGCATAAAAAGGGGAGAACGCAGGTGTCTTGAAGTGTCCTTGAGCACAACACTGAATGCTATTTGCCTGAGAGGCTAATTGTAAAGCTCTTGAACTTCAAAGTGTTATACATAAATCCAGTCCATTTACTAATAATAATGACCTGAATGCATGAGGCTTAAGTTTTTTACAGTTCAAACTAAAAGCAAATATCATATTGGTGTAAAAAGGTAATTTAAAAAAGTGGAATATAATTCAAAGTTTTAGAATCAGGATATGTTTTCATTAATTCCATTAATCTGTATGAAACAGCTGTTTTGAAGTCGAGGGGAAACAGAAATAAGTAATTTATTTTTAGTGACCTCGGAATGCACCATTATATTTTCATTTCATCATGCTCTGAAAGGTCTGTTCTTGCACATCAGTTACAAACTGGGGTTTTTGTGTCCTTACTGAGGACGCTATGATAAGTCCAGAATGGGACTGACATACCTGCCAACATTCCCTTTCTCCCGCTGTGCTCCCAATTGGTAATTTCTCCCTTTTCATAATGATACAAATCAAACGGGAGTGTCTCAGTTTATTGTGGGATGTGTGTCATGCTACCTGGCAAACCAACACAGAGGCAGAGTTGAGCGAGCATAAAGGACCCTTTGGTCTGCTCAGTTTGCTGCTGAAAAAGGATGAAACAGGTCCCAATAAGAAGAGACAAGCTTCAAAATGTCACTCAACTTGTTGTGAGACCTTCTTCTTTATTGACATTTGCCTCCTGTCTCACTTGCTCGTCATTTGATCTTCATTTTGAAGGTCTACATGGTAGTGATGGCCTCTCAACACACACACACTCTGTCACAATGTTTGCACTTCGTTATTTTTGGTGATGTAAATTTGAGATGTTGATGTTGGATTTATTTTTTGTCCTTTTTTTGTAAATTAAAAAAAAAATGTATTTCACTGTGAGCTCATTACATCTTCACACCCTTGTATTTATCCCAACAATCATCAGTGGAGTAGGGTTATATGGTGGTGGAAATCTCCATCTCTTTCACAGCGTAATGTTGGCAGGTATGGACTGATGACCAACACTAAGTTAAACCTGGTCCACTCGACACTACATTCATATTAGGGAGCCAGAATTCAAAAGTAGCCCCAAAACTATAGGGTGCAGCATAACCACTTACTGCTGCTGAAGTGGCCCTACTCTCAGTGTAGTGTGACGTATATTCACTTTACAAACGACATGTCCTTTTGCTTCCACTGCAAACTCCACAGTACACGTCTATAGTTATCTCAGTGCCTTTTTATCCATAACTTAGCTTCTACTCCACTTTTCACAGTTCATTTGTAGCCTGTATATTGTTAATAGTTTGCTATATATATTTTTGATCAGTTAGATAATCACGTAGGTGTTTTTAACTTGTGAGGTTAGCCTGTCAGCTAGCCTAGCTGGCTTCACAAAAATCTCTGCATATACACATTAAAGTAGAACTGTTCTGAGGTCGGAGCTTTACTGCTCACTTTTATTTTCATTTTTTTTATCAGCTTTTTCAAACATCGTTTGTACAAACGAGCCCTAGCGTGAGTTTGGGTAGCTAATGTCGCTAACGGCTATCTATCTATCTAAAGGATCAAAAATGTAAGAAACACTTTATACAAAAATGGACAGTGAACTATTAACAAAATATATAAGCACAAACTAATACTAGAGTATTTAAACTAAGTTGCGCACGAAAAAGTACAAAGATAACTACAGATGTATACTGTAGAAAGGCAGGTAACTGTTAGCGACGTTAGCTAGCCACATCCTAATGTTAGGTCTTAATGGGTCGTTTTTACACTCGCTCCGACGTCATTACCTGATAAGAAATCTAAATCGCAAATGAGACAGAAAGGTGAATATTTCTACTGTTGTGTGTAAATGCAGAGCTTTTAAGAAAGCTAGCTAGCTAGGCTAGTTGACAGGCTAAAAACATTGAAAAAAAATTAAAGGTAAACTATTAACAATATAAACAAAACAAACTGGGAGAAGTGAAGTATAACTAAGTAACAGAGATAACTAAAGACATATACTGTAGAGCTGGCACCAGGAGCAAAAAGATGTGCAGTTTGTAAAGCGGATATACGTCACACTACATTGTGCGAGTTGAGAAATGTCTGACTGGGATATTTCTACATCTTACTCATGAATTGAGGATTTATTAATCAAAAAACAGAGGTCATTGTTGAAGGACAGACGAGACCATTAAAGAATTAACAAAGTAACAAGGCTCATCTTAGTTCAGTAAACGAAGGTTGTATTTTTCTGTTCAGCAAGAAGAAATAGGCTTAAAGTTATTCTTAAGTTTGGGAATGGCCGCTCTAAACACGAAATATGTCAGTCTACAAGAATTAACAAAGAACTTAGACTGCTGGAATCACGAACATACATTGCATGAACAGCGGCATTGTTATACTTTGAAATGAGCAATCAAATCCAAAATGTGAGTGCAGCATGAAACACCTCTGGTCTACGGAGCAGACCGCTGGCTTTCAGCTGTTGCATAAGACACATTATGCAGCGACCGCTACGTGCCCGTCTATCACGACTGAATCAGCATTGTGTCAGCACGGGCTGTAAATCCCTCATCAACGCAGAGCTCAAAACACAATCAAAATTCAAACAGCGCTTTTCAGACGTAGGGAGATTAAAAGACATATTGTACTGTACATCTCGTGCATTCGACAGTGTGATTTAAAAGACATATGGCAAAGATATACAGGGGGCAATATGGTGGAACTCAGTGGACTGTAGTGAGCGTTCTGCACGGATTTGACCACTTAACCATTCAGCAGCCTGTCCTGTGTCTAAGACAGAGCAAAGCAGGCTAATGAACCACTCTGACCCCAGTGCCCCCTAATAAATCCAAGTATGCACATATTCATGCATTCTGTGGTCATTATGCATACTTATCACACACAAGCACACACGAGGCTGCAGACAGTTGGGCCCATTTGCGAGTGTACCGATATAGTATGCCTGCATGATAGATGAAGGCTGTAAAGAAGCTTTGCGAGATAAATCCAAAGCACAGCTGTGCTCTGTGAAACACACACACACACACACGCACACGCACGCACACACCAACACACATATATACACGCACCGAGATCCTGTGAACTACAGTGCTTCACCTCTACCACATGATCAGTACACAGTTGGATTTTATGGCCTTGGCCAGTTTATCACTCCCTTTTTTACACTCTGATTGAAAGCAAGTAACTCAAACACAGTTTATAATTTCACATTCTCAAATATGTAAAAAAAAAAAATAATAATACTACAATCAACAGAGGATGTAAAGATAACCACCTTTTAAATGACTAAACATGACTAATTGCTCAGATAAAATCTGTAAAATGGCATTATAAACTGAGAAATCCCAGTGGTGGTGGTGGTGGGGCATCTCTCGGCGGTTGACTTTACCCCACTGACCGACTATCACACTGACACAGTGGCTCTCGCCGTCAGGTTTCCTCACTGAAGGGCTGACCGTGGTTCACCTCAAACACACCCACTCCATCCTTCAGCAGCTCTAATTAGCTTAGCCCAATAACCCACTGGCACACGAGGCTCTAGGCTTTACGCCCTGACCTCCAGCCTTTCCCCGACTTCAGTCCTAATGGGACAGCACGCGGAGCACGACATTTACATATCACAGGTGTTTTAAAACAGCTTTACGCGATGTCCCGTGCGAGGTTGATCTCTCTCACACATCTCCGAGCTTAGGCAACTACACTTCCTCTCCGCGCCCATGATTATTTTGTCTGCTTTCATCAGTGCTTTAGCAGATATCTTTTATTTTATTTGCAAATTCATGAAATCCAAAGCAAGACCATTAGCAAAATGTACATTTGATTCTATAGTCTTATGGGTTTCCCCTTTTTCTTGAAGAGAAAGGAAATGAGCTCACATTAAAAATCTAACCAGCTTTTAAATGTTGGTGCTTTATTATAGGACTGGTGCTGGCCTCTTGTCTATTCGGATCATGACCCTTCATAGTCGGTCAGAGGTCAGCAGCGCAAATAAAGATGTTTGAGATGCTTTTTAATAGATGCTAAAGTCCTGAAGAGCTTGAACTCTCCAACATCTTATGAAAGAGGCCAATTCAAGAAAAAAACGAAAGGAAACAAAGAATTTTATCCTTTCCCTTCTTATTACTTTTCTTTTATCCTCTGATTTATCCTTTCGTATCTTGAAAGGAAACGACATGGAACATTTAGGTGCTTTTTGTACATCTGAAATGAGATCTTCTGTTTGGAAAAAGTAATGCAGTTCATTTAAGATGTTGAATAAATCTTTTTCTTTTCCTTTGACTATTGGTAGGACACCAGTTTTGAGAACTGATATCTAAACTGCTGCACAAGAGCGTCATAGCTTCCATGCAGGTGTAATGGAGTCTCATGAATGTCTATTTATGCCAGTCATGTACATGTGGTGTCGTGACGGTCCCTTACCGAATGAGATCCAGTAGAGCGTCAGCGCTGCTGGTCATTGGCTTCTTGCTTTCGTCAGAGTCCTCCTTCTGAGCAGCTCCACCCGGGTGGATGATGTATACCATGACGATGCCCACTACCACGGCAACAAAGGTGGTCCAGAGGTAGTAGGAGATGGTCATGATCCCCAGGCGGCTGGAGCACTTGGCGTCCAGGGCAGCTAGACCTGACATCAAACTGGAGACAGACACAGCACGGAGACAAAAAGACAGACAGAGAGGTAGAGAGTAATGTTAGAAATTGAGATGGACTTTGAAAAACCACCACTGAAAAAACTGCCTTTGTTCTGCCTCATAGTGGATACTTGAAAAGTAAATTTCAGCCTCCCTACAGGGACACGCTGGATAAAAACCTTAGCTCATTGGCATGCTGTTGGTGATGTTCAGCTAGCCCATTTAGTGTCTATTTGCATTCAAAGCAATTATGGAACAACACAATGAGTGGCACTAGGTATGAGCTGCAGGTTTATAAATCAGGTTACAGGTTCCACAGGTTAGATATCACTAAATAACTCTTATCTCTGTCAATTTAGAAATAAATTATCTTATACATTTACAAAACCATTTAAATGCACAGTGGGTGATTTCTGCCACCCGGAGTCTCTCAGTCAAAACAAGACAAAACAAATAAGTAGCCTGGGATCACGGCAAGTGTTGCCTTCATTGTACAACAACCACCATTGCTGATGAAAATCAAGCGACAACCTCCAGACCTGAAAGAATGAGGCTATCCCAGAAGTACATGAAACAGTTCCTCCAGTGGTCAAACATGTTTACAGCCTGGTACAAAATACAGTTTTGGCTTATAAAGGAATAATTTTTCCGGCATATGACAACTGTACAGGAAGTGAACTTTTATATAACTCAACTGCAAAAAAAAAAATTGTGACTAAAAGTCATGCATAATTTAGGGCGTGGCAGCTTTAAGTGACAGCTAGCTGTTAGCTGTAAATCTTTATTTATCATTATTGACTCCATGAATGTACAGAGATGAGCTGGGAAAAAGAAAAAAAAAATCACAAATCTTTATGTGTGAAGACAGATAGCTTGTTAGCCTGCGCTAGCTTGGTAGCTTCCAGCTAGGAGGGCTTACCAAGCAGGTGATGGCCAGCAACACCCACTTTGTTATCTTAATTGTGGTGACTGCTGGGATTTTGGTCTACCGTTTTACAGTCGAAGATGAAAATGTATCATCTGATGTTTTCCCAGAGGTTAAAGAATCAAGCAACTAAATGAAACTCACAGTTACCTTTAGTAAACTTATAGATTTCTCTGGGTTTGAACATCGCTGGAAATGGGATTATGTAAGAACACGACTCAACAAAATATACAACAAAGATCTGGTCATTTTTAGACAGCCTAATGCAGAAATGTTAGGTCTTATATCTAATTCCATCACAACAATGTGTGCATTATGAGGAAAACAATCCACTAAGATTCAAAAATGTCCTGGCAGGCTTCATCCTAATTACATACTTTATGTAAGAAAACCTTTCATCAATCAAGTGTCTCATTATACAACTTGGACAAAGGGGCACCTCTAAACCAAACTCGGTGAGCTGTTTTTAGAAGGAGTGTTTTCTTTATGAGAAACATCTCTGCTGTGTCAGATAAAGCAATCTGTGATACTGAGAAAATCACAGCGAAAAGAAGCATCAAACCATATCAAATTATTTCTGCCTTTGTCTCTCTGTCACTTGCTCCTCTTCTTTCCCCTCTGCAGTGCGAATCTAGCCATTCAGTGCTTTGCACCCTTGTCTCTTTTCTATCACAGAAAGCCGGGGGTGGGGAGGGAGAAGAGGGGGGAGGTAAACAACTGTAATCATAAACAGAGGAGAGGGATTTGCATTTAAATGGACAGCTTTGAATAGTCCTGACATTTGCTGTAGATTTTCAAAAAAAAAAAAAAAAAATCCCTGCGTTTTCTTCTCAACTGGTCGAGAAAAAAGGTTTTAAAAAAAAATGCAGTCAGATCTCACATGTGGGAAATGTAAGATGTTGGAGTGGTGGCACAGCAGGAGGGCGGAACGACTGAAAGTAGGAAGAAAGAGAGAGAGCAGGAGAGATCTGGGTCTCTTGAGCTGGGGTGACAAGATTTTCTCCTTGTCCAATATATAATCTGGCTTGACTTGGCAAGCGTTGGAACAGGGCTGCTGAGACTTTCCGTGCGGTCACTGTCTGTGCTCGACCCCGCCCTGATATCATCTCTGAAATGTACAGTAGCGACGGCCGAGGGCCTCCATCTCCGTTCTCTCGTAAATCACATCAGAGACGAGTCTGCTTAATGTTAAATCTTTAAAATGTGTATCATCTCATTTTAAAGCCTCTCTGCTACTTATACAGCTTTGAAATATGCAAAAAAAAAAAAAAAGCAGGGATCTCAAAGATGAAAAGGTGTGTGTATGTGAAAGCAGATGATTCATTTAACCAGAACTGAAGTATCATAGAGCATTTGAGTTTCCCAGTGTCGGACTACGACTATGAAATTGGTTGAAAGTCACAGCAGCAGCAGTGATTTTCTGCCTGCAGAGGCTGCAGGATCTCCTTTCAGGAAACGTGTAAAAAAACAAAAAAGTGTGTTTTCTTTCTACTTTCATGCTGCTCCTCTGTTTGCTCTTCTTTTACAAGTTTGCACTGAGAGATACCTACAAGAACTCCAGTGAACTTGTACAGCCCTGGAGCTTTGCAAATGGCAAAAAATGAAAATCTTATTTGATCAAATCAAATCAAATCAAATCAAATCAAATCAAATCAAACCAAACCAAATAAATCAAATCACTGCAGCCACATAATATTTCTCCAGCTCCAAAAACAACTCAGCGCTGAAACCCAAGAGACCACAAGCGAGGAAGCCACATTTGGTTTGGACCAAATTTATGTTTCAAGATCATCCTGAGCAAATTGCGGCTCAGGCAAGAGATCTTCTGTTGAAACACTTTTGATAAATCTCTTTAGTTTACAGCAAGACTGTTACTTTTGCTGAAATGCAACCGCAAGTGGCGGGTTTAAGGAAAAATGTTCAGCGGTAAAACGCAGTGTGACGGCATAAGTAGAGTGAAGTCGTAAAGTCAGTGAACTGACTGGGTAATGTCATGTAATCTCAGCCTCACTACAATTAGATTAAAAGGCTTCTTTAATCCCCAGTGGGGAAACTCATTTGCCACCAAATCAACTCAGACAAAACAAACTCAGACAATAAAGACGCCACACTCATACACAACAAATGGATAGCAGCGTAAAGAGCCATTTGTTGCATGATGAACATCTGAATAGTGCTGTGGATGCAAATGTGATTATGGCTGTATTAGTTATCAAGCAATGTAAAGTGTTGTGATCATTTCATTCTTTTCAAAGTAACACCGTCTGAGGTCAGTTAGACATTCCTGAAGCACAGGAAGTCACTATCCCCTCCACAAAATATTCTGAACACATAAGATCCCACATCTTGCAGTTTTTTTTTTTTTATACTTCTGCTTCTGTATGAATTAAACAAACCAGGCCTCAGAGGTGCTGAGAGGTGAATGTTAGCCATGTTAGGCGCTTCTCCCCGCTTTCAGCCTTTCTGCTAAATTGAGCTAACCTTTCTCTCCCCGCGTTTCCGTCCTGTTTAACATACACTTTTCTAACCTGCTGAATCTCCTGAGGAAGTGAGTCACCTCACGGCGATGTCACAGCCATTCTCAGGTTGAGCCTCAGGAAAATCGTTTCCTTTCCCATGCCTAACAGGGCTAGAGCATCACTCGTACAATACAATCATCTCTCTATTAATGGATTATTGCTCTCTTTCATTTTCTCTCTGTACCTTCGGTGATGCCTTTTTTCCATCCCCTCAGGAAGTGAACTTTCCCAAACACACTCCAGGAAGATACTGTTTGACCCCAAACATCACTGCAGTCGGATTGCAGCTTTTGCTTCACTGACACCTTTTAAACAGACCTAAAAAGAAACATGGCCCCCATGTTTTTTTTCTACTGTTGCTTCCTTTTTATTAATTTATCATTATAAGTCTGTCGCTGTTCTCCAGACCACTCCTGAATGACCCCAGGATATGACTGGACTTCAAATTCAACCAGCTGCAAATTGCTGCCTATGGCTTAGAAAACACTGTAAAGCGTTTTACGTAAGTGTAGCTGGGTGTGATCACCAAACGTGATTTTAACTCTCATCACAGACTGCAGCGAAAGGACAGACATGGAGATTATAATTATTCCATCCATCATGTCTTTCCCATCTTTTGACCTGAAAAGCTCTTGAAATTCACTGCCAAGCGTCCTCCCCCGTTGTCTGCTTGCTGACTTGAACTGAGTGTTGTGATGGGACTAGAACTACAGTCCCACAAAGAGACACAGCTTGTGTGAGTAAACCTTTGCCCCCTTATATTGGAGAACAAGCGCAGCGACTTAACGAAGGGGCTTGACCTGCGCTGGTTAGGGATTAGATGACTGGAAAATCAGAACAATTAGGTGGATTGATGCAACAACTAAACCAACAATCTTCTGGGAAATGGCAGGTGGACTGTTCCTGCTGAATTATGTGGCATTGTATGTCCAGATGTTTGGTGCAGAGTTGACATTTGACTTTGACTTGTTTATTCTATCGCAGCTCTTTGGGAAACCAGAAACTGCAGCCAGGAGATCAAAATGGGAAAAAAAAATTACATTTGCTATTCCAGGGATTTACCCCATGACCTCCTCCTCCTCCCTTCTCTGTGCATTTAAATCTGATAATATCCCAGTCAAATGTCATAGTTGTGATGGAATTTTTCCTCAAGTGCTTTCTTGTCTTGAATTTTTGTCCTGCCACTTTCTTATGGCAGCTGTTATGCAACTGATAAAAACCAAAGAAAAGAAAAATACATGATTAGAAAATGAGAGATTATGAGAGAAGATTACTGAGAAGTTTTAATATTTACTTTGTGTTCCCTTTACTTTTGGTAGATAACTACGCTTGTTAATTGAGTAATGTCATTGGGATTTCGTCTCCCTGCGTTGGATAAATGAAGGTGAAGGCAGAGAATGAGGTGTACACTCTGAAGAGTATTTTGTTCCGAATCAAACCAACTTGACTGATACAATGTCATCAATGTCTAGAAAGATGTGGATAGGTTTGAGCATAAGTGCCTTGAAAAATTGTGCTACAAATGTAGTCAGTGGTACTAAAACAGTTTGGTTTGCGACTCCTTAAACCAGCAATAAATTATTTTTTGGCAGCTTTGGGGCAGTGGAAACAAGCTGCGAACACAACACTGAAATACTGAAATGAAATGATGCAAAGTAACATTAGCATTATCATTTATCTGGAGTCACCTGATATATGTAAGTTTTGTAACGTATTCTCTCCCTTTTCAGATCTGTTTTTGGTCTCCACCAACTCCTGAGAGAAATATCTGGCTCTTTAGCTGCTAATGGAAAGTTGCTAACCAAGCAATCCCATTTGATATACAGATAGTCATTGTAAATAAGATATACAAAAATATATCATATTAATAAAATATAAAAAATATCACTGTCCTGGTTTGAGCTTTTGGTTGAGTTATTCCCGTTTCATTTTGGAATTATCTCTGCATGTGTCTTGTTTTGCTATTCATTCTCTCCCTTTGAGCTTGTGAATATTCTCATTCATCCAGGTCATAGTTATCTCAAGGAAATTGAATCGAAAGCAACTGGATTTGGTTTTTGTCTTGAAGACGTTTCACCTCTCATCCGAGAGGCTTCATCAGTTCTAGTCTCAGCCTAGTCAAGGGAGCAGAACTGATGAAGCCTCTCGGATGAGAGGTGAAACGTCTTCAAGACAAAAAACCAAATCCAGTTGCTTTCAATTCAATTTCCTTGAGATTCTCTCCCTTTGTCCTTTTCCCGCCTTTTTTCCTGTTCCTGTTTCTCTCTTACTCTTTGTCAGTTCATCTGTTTTCGTCATGGGTCTCCTGAGTTCCTGTTCTGTTTCCCCACGTCACCCCTGTGTCTCCTGGGTTCCTCGTGTTCCTGCCTTTATTCACACGGCTTCTTGGTTTGTACTTTGTTTAGTTTGTTGTGTTTGTATAGTTCTTTAGTTTTTCAGTTTTGCTCCTGCCTGCTTCTTATGTTTTTTGCCACCTGCCTATTTGTTTCTTGGATTTTGACCTTTGGATTTTGTATTGTTTGTTCAACTTTATGTTAATAAAACTCACTTTTTGTTACCTGCCTACCTGTGTGTCGTGTGTTTGGGCCACTTTTTCTCTTCAGTGTGACAACTATAGCAGCAAATGAAGCCATGTCTACTTGTGACCCCGGGTGGCTGTAGCTCAGGAGTTAGAGCGGGTCATCCAATTATTTGGTAGGTCACTGTTCGGTTTCAAATCCCCGGCTCCCCCAAGCGTCCTTGACCAAGATCCTGCTGCCTCTGCCGTCAGTGTATGAATGTGTGTGTGTGTGTGTGAATAGGTGAATGCGACAAATGTTGTAAAGCTCTCTGAGCGGTCAGTAGACTGGAAAAGTGCTATAGAAATACAGGACCATTTACCACCCCTCATCAGAAGTTATTGCGCGAATGTACACTATCAGCTGTATGAAGCATTAATTAATTCACTTCTTGTGTTTCTGATCAACTATACGCTTTGTAATTGCATATAGTTGTCACATGCTGCTATGGAGCACAAAGGGATCCTCTGCTATTGATAAGCTTGTGACCCAGCCCATTCGTCAAAAAGAAATGCTGGCAGTTAACGTTTCAGCAAACCACTGATACGTTCACATTTGCATGTGTCATCAAACCATATTGACATTTCTGCAGCATCGTGCCACATCATGCCTATGTTACATGTGTGTGACTTGACCGTCATATCAGGAGGTGGACGGGATGGCGGTGGAATTACAAGCGAGGAGGCTGCCAAGCCAGTGACCAGGGTTCAAGACTCAACATTTGTAAATGGCAAACCACCGGATGCTTTTAAGGACGTCTCCAGCCGTGTGTGTCACGACCAAAACAGTTATTTTAAGTCAAAACATGATCTACTCCTAACCCTAACCAAGTGGCTTTTGTGCCTAAACCTAACCAGACCATAAGCACAGCGATGTGACAAGATGAAATAGTAAACTGAACCTAAAGAAGGTTTCAACATATGTTTGATTTGTAGAAATGTCCATTGCCAACATTTATTCTTGCGATCCGGTTGTGCAACCTAATGTGTTTACTATGCTTGTGCTGACTTGTCCTAACAAACTGAAATTTCCTACTGAATCGCTGTCTCAGATGACTAGAAGAAGGCTACTCATGTATGCTTTCCTTGTTGTGGGAAGACTATAGACAGTTATGTCCTTTTCTCTAACACACTTCCCTCTGACTTCTGTGTAAAGGTATGGACTTCATTATATTGTATGCAAAATGTATGTTTTCCTGTGTTTTACAGATATATCCTCTTATTTTGAAAAAGGTAGTTACATTAAATGTAACTGACCTCTGCCCTTATCGCTGATATCCAAGTCAAAGTGGGATTACACTATGTCACCTGCCATGTGAAGCAGCCTCGATCGTGAGGTTTCCAGCACACGTACAGCAGATCTGCCAGAAGATTTTTAGACCATATGGGGCTTATAGTCCTTCCTGCTGCACCTACGCTGAGCAAGAGCTTTGCAGTAATCCTTTGTCCAGATGAAAAAAATAAGGCCAAGGCTCCTTGGCGAGGGGTCATCCATGATTTCCACGACATGTTGTTGCGACACTGTGGCCTTTGGTTTCAGCAGCTCGTTACAGCCTGCATCAGCGTTCGGCTTCAAAGCAGTTTCGCTATTTGATGCTCCAGGACTGTTTATGGTCTGTAGATGTTACACTCACAAAGAGACGACGTGGAAAAGAACTTTTCAGGCAGCAAGCTCACGACAGCTCTGACAGCTTATAATGACTACTGAAACCACGCTGTATATCAGGAATGTGGGAGATTTCCTTGAGCCACAACATGGACTAAATAACAGATGCCATTATATTGATGACACATCCTTCAGTCTACTATTAGGAACTCCTTCAAGGTTTTTTCAAATCAATCCCTTTTCAATTCTGGAGAATATTAATAGACCCGGCACTTCATACTAATAATAATTTAGTTCAGTTCTCAATGACACACTTGTCTGCTGAGAAGAACATTAACTGTCACTGCAAGAGTCAATAGTCAATATCAGTGAAAAAACCACAACCAGTTCAAATAAAGGTCACGGCTGGGCAGTGTGATTGTATGCGTTATTTGTCGTGTATTGATCCAATCTTGTGGAGCTGTGGGGAGCTAAGCGTGGTCAAGATGAAGCCTAGAGAAGCTCTTTCCTCACTGTTATTAAAAAATACACACATCATCATCGGAGGATTTAATAAATGATTTATTTCACGATTTCATGATTTGTCTGATGAGTTTCGTGCTCCTAGCTGGGGTTAATGTTGCTGAATGGCCGTTCGGGGAAATCCTCACTGCCCTGCTGTACACCGCCGTGTATTTATCTGCCACTCTGTTTGCCGAGATTAAGAAAACCAATTCACTATAAACCTCGTGTTCATCTAACTCTGCTGCCTGACCTGCCGAGCTTACCAATATCATGGAACAGACATCACTGTCAGATGCTAGCTTTCTGTTTCCTGGACAACTGACGTCATTGTTCTGTTTTCCTCATGTTGTCATGCCAATGTTCTTCATCAGCGGGCAATAAGAAAATAAAAAAAAGAAATAAAAGGTTTCTGCTTGACTGAAAGCAGAAAAACAATAATATTATCTATCTTTAGCCAGTAATGGTAAAATAAAATCCGACAGCATGACACATATGATGAGCCGTGATAAGAGGGGACTACACTCTGTGTCCATCGATATCACATCAGTGCAACAGGTCCTTTTTGCACTTTTTCTTTTCTTTTAATTTTATTTTTATCATGCCGTGCACTTTCCAAAACAATTGGTTCTAGATTGGGCTCCCAAAACCTGGCGTCAACAGCGCTAGGAGAAAGGTGATGGCTGCACCCATTAGCCCTCTGCTTCTGCACGCTTAGCAACCAGGTTAGGGTTTAGTCACGTGTAACATTTTCAGCATGTTGCTCGTGAGCCTTGAGGCTGTTGCTTCCTGTAGAGGCGGGTTTGAATGCACTGACAGATAGCAGAAGAGGAGAAAATTGTCGACTGAAATACTCATTCAGTGGTAGGGTTATATCCACAGTCTACATCTGATCTGAGTCAGAAGAGCTTCTGGTTGTCAAGCACTACTCAGAAGATCTCTCCGAGCTTCTCTTCATTTTCTCGGTTCTGTGCTGTTTAGTCCCCCCCTGGCATTTTTGTACACCGTTTTGACCTTAGGTTCGTCACTAATTTGACAATAAGTTTTATTTTGAATTGACCAGACATCATGCGTGGCACAGGTCAAGCAAGTACAAAAACATATTCATCTGCTGTTATAGCTCAAGGTGGGAAGCTCAAATGTGGCACTGCTGTGTCAAAGGATGCAACTCCCCGTTAGCTCCCAACAGCTAACGTTAGCACTCAACCTTTTCCTCGCTAACATTACTATCTGTGTTACATGAGGCAGACACTTATTTCTGAAAATACCAGCACACATCTTGGACATGTTTCTGTACACCTAGAGGTGAAACACACCGGATGCAATCAAACAGTACCGTTAGCTAGGAAGTGGTTGAATGCTAACACTAGCTAATGGGTCATCAAATATGTTATTTTAGCTTAAAGTAAGGCCTGTTTCCCTCCAGATTTTCTCTATCCATCCACCTTTTCAGTTGCTGGTCAACCCTGAAGCGACGAAACGATAACAATCTGTCGAATTCCCTACATTTATACGACATGCAACCTGAAACACAGCAGCATGATGATGTCAGAGGAAAATAGCTGCCGTGTGAATATGTTCTGTGGTGGTTCAAAGCCTTTCTAGCAGTCCACCTAAGATGAACCTTTTAACAAGATCTTACCATCAAATGTTGCTCTTTAATGTTGTCTACTCTAATTCAATATTGACTATTGCAGTCCATAAATGTGCTCTGACTGCCACATGACATTGTTCCTGAGTATCACCACTGACGGAGTACGTGATAAAATAATTTAGATTGGACTCATGTCATCTCGCAGAGCAACCAGCAAAATAAATTAGGATGCTTTATGCTGAGAAGCACAGAGAGAGCCTGACAAATAACCATCACAGTGTGACTTGATGAACCCATTGGTTTGCTCCCAGTCTCTCTGAGTCACCCTGACATCCAGTGAAAATTGTACAGGGACTTCAAATTAAAAGCTATAATCAGTCCTTTATCTCAAGAAACCTTGACGTGCTGCATCTCGGTTTTCCTCATAGCAAGAGAGATGTTCACAGGGAATTACTACAGTCAAGTCAGATCTCATTATGAAAGGCAAATATCCATCCACACACTCTAAAAAAAAAAAAACATGACTAACACATCTTCTTTAATTTTAGTCTGAAATCCAAAAAAAGTGGGGATGATTTGAAAATCCAAACAGGTTTGCCCGATTAAAATGCGAAATGAATGGTGCTTAAACGAGAACAACACTGACCTGTACGTGCTTCCGAACACGTTTGCGATGCACATATCATTATTTTTTAAATTGTTTTTTTTATCTCCAGGAGATGTTGTGCACCACAATCAGTGTTGTCAATCACATATCTGATTCACAGTCTGTTTCTATGAGTGGGAAAGCTGAACAAAAAACGAAGGATCCCCATGGATGAAGAATTACCATTCATTTTCTAAAACACGGCAGCTCCCAGACTATATGATTCATAAGTCCCAAAACAAGCTGCAAGGACACGCCCACTCACATCTGTCTCGCAGTGCTCATCCTCCATGCCAATTATTTCTCCTTCACCGCTTGAGGAAAAGACTGATCGAGAACAAATGGTCAACTACAGAGTGGAATACAGCTCTGGAAACAGGCACTCGCTTCACATCATTGGTAGCCATCATAAGCAAGAATGACTTATTTACACCTCACATGACGGCAGATGCAACTATCAGCACTCGGAGTACGGTGTGGATCAGCCATATGTTTGCGCTGCATATCATTAAACTGCTCTTCACCTTTGACCTTCTGATCAGCAAAGCATAGGTCAATAAGCGCTTTCAAGAGCTTTATCACAATGTTAACGCTGCATTCGACGACGCGCCACAAAAAAAACCCCACCTCAGTAAATGTGTATATAAATTCAAACTCTGACTCCACGCTTGATTTTAATTACAATACCCGGAAATAAAAGACAAATGGAACATAAGGAGGCAGTAAGTGGAGTGGCCATTGATTCTGCATGACGCGTTCATGGGATAATCTGGTTTCCGCTTTGGCTGGTGCGCAGATGGCGCTGGGAGGGAAAAAAATGGGGACAGGCAGGCTATAGGGCTAGGCCGGATATTCACCCCTTGATAAGCCCTACTGTACCATGCACCGTGTCAACCAGCCGGTCTGTGCATCTCAATCTAGAAATCATCTGAGGGCACAGAGGAGAGAGAGAGAGAGAGGCAGAGACTGCGTTTGTGTCTGTGGCTGGATTGGCGTGCGTGTCTGCAGAGGGTGGCAAAGACATGCAGATACGCGGCAAAAAGTAGATGGGAATGGACGGAAAGTGATTCGTCCAAACACAACAGCTGTGAGGTAACAAGCCATGCTTTCCGCCTTCATTATCCATTATTGCCTCCAACCAGTTGCGGGCAGGCACCGGGAACATTATGTGAGCGAGAGACTCAACAGGAGCTCCCGCCGCCTGAGCTCCACGCTCAAAATGTTGAATGTCTGACCTGATTGCTTATACGTTCCCGTGTGCTGGAGCGATGTGGCCGAACTTGGCTGAGTCTGGCCCCCAGCCCGCAGGCACTGTTTCAGATTAGTTGTAATTAACGTCTCTCACGTGCCTCACGTTTCAGGAAGCCTTGCCCCGGAGTGATCTCCTGCTCTGAATCTGTCAAACTGGGGGAGGCGACGATCATGAGCGTGCATAAATGGCCCCAAACACACGCTCTTGATGCCGTTCGCTTCACGTTTAAACACCATCGATAAAGGCAGAAAGAGAAATATTGAAGAGACGGACACAGATGCACAGATAGATAGAGAGAGGGAGAGACAGACAGACAGAAAGAGACAGAGTGAGGAAGGGAGGATTAACTTCTCATCCAGTCTTTGCTGTTGCATAGATTGTAAGTAGCTTATTGCACAAAGCGCCCTGCATGTAACCGGTGCTGGCATGATTTGTTTTGGGAGTTTTTTTGTGTGTGTGTGTGTCGGACATCGCTGACCTCATGCAGGCAACTAAGAGCTTTGGGCCGAAAATAGTTAAACTGGAGAGCGCTGGCAGGCTGAGCGCTTCTAAGAATGCGTCCAGAGCTACCAAAGGGCAACAGGTCGACTTCCATACAAACATTACACTTTAATCCTTGATGCTGAAAAGGGCAATTGGGTGCAAATAAAAATCCCATTTCCGCTGTAGTTTTCATGTTATGCATAATAAACTCACTGAGACCCAACTGGGAAAACACGACGATGTGGGAGACTTATTGTATTCAAGCATCTGTTGTCGCCGATGTTTCGAGTTCTAAGGCAAACTCCCAAAAACTCTTAAGGTCTGCTTCTTTTGTTTGCCACTGTCTGTCATTAAATAACATTTGGCCGCACTCATTCATTTCTTTCACTGCAGTGAGGCTGCGTGATAAATCCTATTGTTCCGTTTAATCCATTCTGTTGTTCAGTTTATTTTCTTTCTTCTATTGTCTGTTCCTCTTTTTATATTCTAATGTAATTTTCTTCTGATTCTTTCATATCTTGCCTTAATACCTTTCATGTCTTATGTAATCACCTTAATTGCTGTAATTTGAAAGAACGTGCTGTTGAAAGGCGCTTTACAAATTAACATGCCTTGCCATGTCTTTTGATTCAACATTTCCCAAGAACTACTTTCAATTAGTTGGTTCCAGCTGTTTTTGTTCATTAATATTGGGGGTATTTCTTTGTACAAAGCTACACCCTTGACCTGAAGCAGGGCACGTCTTGTGTCTTGTTTTCTTTAGTTGCGAGTTCCTCACAGTGGATCAACAAACAGGTGATGGCTCAGAGGTCAGGCTGGAGTTAAAAGACAAAATGAAAAAAATTCAAATGCAAAGTGAAAAATGTAGCAGCGAAATCAGCCCACAGGTGTGAGATACGTGGCTATTTTAAAAAATAATAAAGGTATTTGGGCATTCAGGGCAGGTTGTTGCTTTAAGTCAGTGTAGATTATCAGTGGAAAGCACCTGGTTGTCTTTGAAGCAATAATAAAAAAAAAGCACTTTGCCACTCTGGAGTTCATGAACTGAGGGATTTTATCCTTTCATTTCAGTAAAAAGTCTTATTATGGAACCTGTCCATACGTACGGTGGCCCCAAGGGTCAAAACACAATAATGTTTCACAAACACAACATTGCTGACTGCCGTCTACCGCAGGTAATACACTGACTATCAATAAGTTCCTCACACAACCCCACTTCAAAAACTATCAATTTTAAATGTCCTGTGTTCTGACCCAGCTTTGTTTGAAATGTCATTGTGCTTTGTGAAATGTTTTTGTATTTTTGTGAAATGTTTTTGTGAAATGTTGTGTCTTGTGAAATTACATTAACATAACATGTATAAGGTAAAAGTTAACAGTAAGTTTCTCAGCACCTGATTCCGATCTTAACATTCTCAAAAGAGCATTCGAGTGGCTCCTCGGCTCATCAAATTTTGTGTTTCATCTAATTCAGAGAAAGAGGCGAGGAGTGTGGGGTCATCAGCCCTGACTTCTCAGATGGAACATTAAAAGTGACATCGACCACAGCTAGAAGGAACAGAGTGCTATCTGCAAAATGCTTCCTCAGCATTTGACATAACACCCCAGAAGAGTGTGACTGCAGATCTCTTCTCCCTACAGTTCAGTTTACTTTGGTTTAGACGAAGCATATGTCATTGTTGTGGTGCAACATGCGGAGTTTTCAGCATCCAAATAATAATGCCACTCTTTTGTCGTGATTGGCATTTGGCCCCCGCAGCATTCGAGTGTTTGTGTGTGTGGAGCTGTGCTGCTCTCACCTTGATACGACGAGTGGCAAGATTAACATTTTCAACATCCTCATTAGCAGCTCTCCGGGGAACTGGAAGTACTTCACCTCCTGTGAGTGGCAGAGAAAAACACATAAAAACATGTTCAAAACAGCAAATTATACGTTACGTGACAAATATGGTACGCAAGTGTTGGCTCTCGGTGGTGATCTGCAGTACTCCTGTTTGTGTAAGTGTCATCTGTGGTGCAGTCTGCTAATTGCTGAGGAGTGTTTTCACTGCACTGACAAGTCATCAACTATATCATTAGATCAATTAGAAAAAAATTTGTTCGTACAGTTTGCAATACCTATTTGCATGATTGGATTTATTTAGTGGATGAAAACAGTGGCGCTCCACAGGGACCAGTCCTCAACGCTCATGTGTTAACCTTTTATTATTGAACCTTATATAGCTTTTAGCTTTTATTCACCATGCAGTACTGGATGACTCTTATCCCATTAAGTCAGAAATTAATTGCACTGGGAACATACGGTACTCTAAAGTACACAAGAGTTGATGGTATTGATGCTAATAGGAAGAGGCAAAGGTTTAAGGGCCTACCTCTGTGTCTTGTCTCTTAAAGGAACTGACGCATTGGGAAGTACATGCATCGATGTCTTGCAAATTAGACGACAAACACAGGAAACAATTGAAAATAGCTACCCTGATTCAGTCCAAAGACAAATAAAAGGCAACGCCTGCTGACACCTCTCAAGGAAGTGAGAGAGAGCCGTTCTCCTTACCATTCAATATCGCATTATTATTTCTCCCATGTAGAGCACAAATGGCCTTGATACAAAAAAACAGGTTGGATGTGCTGAAAAAGCTCTTAGCCACACAGGACTCTTAGGGTTGCCTGGTGCTGGTTCCTGCTTTCAAGTAGAAAATGTCAAAATGCATTTACCCTTCTCTTTCCTCTCAATAATGCCTGTTGCCTTCAGTAACTGAACGAATATGTGCCTTTTGTGTGTCTGTGTGCGTGGCTGAGAGAAGGGTCTCTTTATATACAAGATGTTTTTTAGTTACAAATGATGACGGTGTACTGGATGGAGATGGAAAAAAAACTTCCAAGTACAATAGCTGCCTTATAGTTGTGAAACCAGTCTAAAGTCTACACTCACCGCTCTGTAAGGCTGAATGCTCACGTTAGTGTGCCAACATGCTCACAGTCAAAGCTAACATGCCAATGTTAGCATGCTAATTTTAGATATTTGCAACTCAGAACAAAAAATTGTCCAAATTTCATGGTACCTCATCCAACAATTGATGAAGATTCTCATACCAAAGACCAGATGACCGTTTGAAATCCCTCTTACAACCATATTGCTGGTATGGCTTAAAGAGATTGAAATAACATGGAATTTAATATCCTTTTGCAAATTGTTTGCTGTATTTAGGCCAACTCGATGGTTGCTAAAGACGGCAGCGCTGGTGGGATTTTGTTTGTCACACTTGAAGCGAGTGAACGAAAAACAAACACTGTGACAAATGTGTTTTCATACCTAACTAGCATGAATGAAAATGATGTATTTCCTAGTTTTGTCATTTTCGTCTTTACTGTGCTACGCTACGCTGCACTAACTGTCTTTGCATTCGTTTACAACAATGTTCAGTACGTGAGTCGTAAGTAAAGGCCAATAACAGACTGACAGATATAAAAAGAAAATTACCTTCATTGAGGAAGTCTACACTTAACTAAGAAATGGAGCTATTATCTGCTGTGATGCTCGCTAAGTAGACACATTGTCAAACATTATTGAACTGCTTCATTATTTAATGACATCATTTCCTGTGGTTAAAAATGAGTCCTCACAAAAGCAGCCACTCTTTCAGATGACAGCTAAATGTGTTTGGTCAGAAACTGTGAATAAAGCTTCGCAAACCAAAGGCTTGTTGATCGTACTAAATGATCCATGAGTGGTCATCTGTATTCACGCCTGGGCTGTCACACCACAGGGGCTGCTGCGCTGATTCACAGCGTGTCAGGTTGTTCTTTATCGCATGTAATCATGTTGCAGTTCTGTCACACGCTTTCATTATTGATTCATGATCCCTCAGGTTGTGCAATTCCTGTGGTGTCAGTTATTAGTATTGATGTCCTGTTTGCACGTGAAAGCATAGGCAGATGTAAGTTACTGCGGAAAATGAGCTCAAGACAAAAGTTTGTAATACAATTTGTTCGGGGGTAAAAAAAGAAGCTGGTAAAAAAGTAAAAAGCTAGCCTTATGTTATACTTACACCATGGTCGGCTGACGTTAACTTCACCGCCATTCAACTTCCAACTACGTTAAAGCTCAAGCTACAAGTTTTAAAGTTAGAGTTGGATTGTTAGGATGTGAGCAGCCTCTGTAGTCTCATTCAGCCTCTTGCTAGCAACCGCCTATTTTAAGACTTGTATGGGCGTCAAAATTCATGAGTGGGGTAAAATCTCTCAAGCTTTTTTTAACCACAGATCTTACTGCGTGCATCTAACCAAAAACCCATTAAAAAAAAACAAAAAAACAACCCAATGACTGTGAGACAAGGGAACTGGAAATGCAAAAAGGCTGACTCATTTATTTTCATTAGGGCTCACTCCAGGAGCACTCTACTGAATATTTTCAATAATATTTTAAACGACCATACGATTTTCAGGGCCATTACTTAGAACTCATACATACTTCATTGCTATTATATGGTGATAGGGCTCTGACCAGGAAGAACCTGATGACCCTTCCAATATACCACACCACCACATTTACAGAACCATTCCATGGCCATGTTTGTGTTCTTACGGGTCCAAAGCTGCTGTAAGTGATATTTCTTTTAATAGAATAAGTGTTAAACAGCTTTATAATCCGACAGTAATCACTGTTATAGTGATGTGTTATAGTTTGCTCAGTAACCCATGTCTGTCCTCCTCCTGCTCATGCAGTAAATGACATGTTCTGGTATCCCTGCCTATATCATCCAATCAGGACAGAGGACGCCATGAAGTGGCGGTCCCGTCTGCTCGTGAACAAGCAGAGAGCAGGATCCTGTAGCTGAAACATTGATAACGCTCACAGCAGCTTTATTTATTTATTTCGAGCAGCCAACATACATTTGTTTGATATCGGAGGTTTCAGAAAATCCCTTCCTGCATCTACATTGCCATGCAACGCTTAAAAAGGCAAGCAGCGGGGAGCAGCTGGCAGCAGCTAATGAATCCTTGAGCCGCTCGCCTCGAGCACAACTTTGTGCTCCCAGATTTGACAGACTTTTTTAACCTTGCAGGCTTCAGCGGCGACAGACGCTGACTCGAGTGACAATACGTCAGATATCCCGCAGTTTCCTCTGGAGCCACAAAACACTTCATACAGCATGAGACCTGTAAACTATATGAAATTGAGCGTGAGATTACTATAACAAGGGGTTGACGTGTCCACTCAGCCTCCTCAATTCACATTCAAGCCCTCACCTCGTGCTCTTGGATATGGATAGAAACAGTCAGAATGGCAGTTCTTCAAAGGACACCTGGGCCCACCGCTAGGTGCTGAGCTCTGAACCAAGAGAACCACTGGGATGAGAACATATGTGGCTTCAAGGGAGAGATGACTTAAACTTTGGGTTTGAATTCGCACAACTTGGCATTTAAATGGTGCACAGCTCACTGATCTATGTGATTATGCTTTCCTCCAAATAAGCATGTGTTACTCTGTGCTAATGTGTCCGCTGTAGTGACGGGTGCACGGATAATTATCGCCCAACACTGCAGGTCCTTTTACATATTTTTTCGCTCACCGTTTTGGTATTCAGCCTCAACAGTCTAATTTCCTCCACACTGTTTCCAGCCACAGCAGGCAGCTGTTTTTCAGCAAAAAGGCGCTAATGTGTAAATGTGAACTAACCTGGCCTGTGCAAACAGCGGAGACAAAGTTAGTGACCAGCCGGTGCATGTAGTGGAGCATCTAGCAGCTCAACAGGACTTAAAGCACAAAACGTGAAAAAACTAATACATGCTGATTTTGTAAATTGGCAACTTCTGCACACATTTGCAAAAACAACCGTCTAGGTTTTACAAAACGTATGGGCGCACTGAGCAGACCACCTCATGACGCAGGGCCAACAGCACACCTTGACGATGGAGATTTTTGCCTAAATTGGATGAGAAACCTAACTTTGAAATGCAGTAAGCATCCGCCTTGACACATATGTAACGTGGGAGTAAAGCTATAGAGGCGATGCACAGGTTTTTACAAAATAACCAATTCTGAGTATAAAGAACTAAAGACAAACGTGTTATTACACAAGTGACGCCGGTACGATATGAGGGTAAACTGACAGTATAATAGCAAAACAGAGATGAAGAGATGAAAATGAATAAATGAAACTTAAGTACAGCACATCTGTGCAGTGAGATGATGGAGTAGTAAAAGCTTTTTGATTTGGTTTTGGAGTGAGAGAGCTTTTAGTGTGTGACTGACGAGTGGAGAAGGGGTTGGAGGTTGACTTGAATGTTTTGTGCTGCTGTATGTCTGTGAACATAGTATTTAGAGTGATTTGTATTCATATGTGTGTGTGTGTGTGTGTGGGTGTATTGTTTGTGTGCAGAAAGGACAAACTGTCACTGAGTCCTGGCATCTGCTGACAGCCGAAGCACGCTGGCTGTTTCTGGGAGACGTTATGTACAATCATAGGCACACCAAACACAAGCACACACACACACACGCACACACAGAACGTCCACGTGCTGGAATACGTACATGTGATGTGCGCACAAACAGCAAATCATACATGCACGACGCACGCCTTTACGTGCATGCGTCCAGCTTTCACTGAAATCCTTGTGTGGCGTTTGAGGCACGGCGTTGAGCTGACCGCATGAACTGCAGCTGGGTGACAGCCAACACTGGACATTTAAGGGTCTAGTGTGAAAGGTTCAGAGGTTTCTATAGGCAGGATTGGAATATAACATTATGATTTCACTATAGCGTAAAATCAAGTAAAACAAAAAATGGTTGTGTTTTTGTTACCATAGAATGAGACTTTCATTTATACACAGGGTTGGAGCCCGCCATGTTTATAAAGAAGCCCAGAACGGACAAATGCTGGCTATTTTAAGTTTTTCGCATTCATAGCGGCCACTGATGGGGGCCTTCAGCTGGCTGCAGTCTGAGCCCTCATTGCTAGATGCCACTTAAACCTACACACTGGTCCTTTCAGAGGTATACTACGACCATATTGGCCATGTGAAAGCATAGAAAGTACCTCAAGGTCAGCATATTTACAATAAATACAATCATGCAAAACACCATGACACACACACACGTGCACACACACACACACACACACACTAGACTCTGCTTTTCACCCTGAATTCTTGAATGCAGTCTGACCAAGACTATCCTCACTCTCGCCTTCACCTTCCTCCGAACACCTGCCACGCAGCCGGCTCTCATCCACCACCACCCTCTTCACACCGCGCTAACAACTGAGCGCCGTTTTTTTTTTTTATGTCGACAGAAACAAAGATGGAGCAACAGGGTGTTCTTTGGACACTCGATTTATTCCACTCTCCTCAAGAGATTGAATTCCCATCCATGTGTGACATGTAATTTAACTATTTTGGGAACCGCTTGCTGTGGGCATTCTTCACTGTTTACACTGAAGATTGATTGTTCACCTCAAGGTCTGGGTGTTGAGCACTGTTGAGAGGAACTCCTCAGGCAGCTAATACGCTATTTTATTTTTTCCTGCCGAGGGAGTAAAGGGTTATCTCACCGTGTTGATGTCACAGAAACAAATTTTCTTCCTACTCTGGGCTTCCCTGAGGCCCACACTTTTTGCATGTTTCAGGCTAATATCCTTTGTTTACGTCAAAGTCCCCTCATCTCATTTCAAAGCTGAATGCGAGTTTGCCTCAGTGCATCTCCTGCTTATGATTACAGCCACCATGGGCAAACGCTACCATCTGGTGCGCGATGCCATTAAATTAAATAGCCAAAAGTGCTAGACACACCTTTGCTCGCGGCGACGTGTTCGGGAATCTTAAAATTTCTGATTCTTTATTCCGCTGCCAGTGTGTGCCGATGCCGAATTGTGGGAGGACGGGGAAATATTAACTAACGTGAAGTACTTTGCGAGCTCATTGTGATGAGGTCAGCCCGGTGAACCCGAACAGGTGGCAGTTATAGAAATATATGAATAGATGCACTTCGAGCAATTATTTCCGCTTGGACCCTGACAGAACTTGGATCTGCACATATCAACGACAGTAATTTAACCAAACGTAGGAGGATCACATTCTTTGGCCTTTTGTCCACCGCGCTGACGTGCTGCGCTGCGCTGTGAGGTCCATCGACAATTTTCAAGGACTAAAATGTTCCACTTGTATAAGCTTTCTCTGTCTTTCTCTCTCTCTCTCTCTCTCTCTCTCTCTCTCACACACACACACACACAAACACGCACACACTGACTGCTTTTAAAGGAGGTGTTTGCTCCATGTGAAACAGTAGGGTCTCAGAGCTGTGCAATTTGCGCTCACCAGGAGGGCACACATCTGACGTCCCTCTGTCTAGATATCCATTTGACAGCACATGCATGCTCAAACGCAAATGGCGATGCCGCGCACACATCTTACATCATACGCACAATACACCCACCACCTCCGCCAGGAGACATGTCATCATCCACTTCTTTTTTTTTTTTTGCTCTGTATCAATCACAGTTTTTCAGCTTTTCAGTCAAAATGTGTGTGACACAGGCTGTCTCAGAAATTCAAGCTTTTAATTTGTAGTGTCTTTTTTTTCTCGAATAAATTCCAGTCATTTTCCAACACAAAGTGCTCAGAGAAATAATCACCTCGTCTCCTGCAGAGACATTATATCTCTGTTCTTCAGCAGCCCCTTAGCATGCTCGCTGTGTAATTCTCTTCCCATTCTGTCTTGTGTGAATTATATAAGTGAAATACAAATGGTATGTTGTGGACTTGACGTCTCTGTGAGTGATTGACAACTAATCTCCCCACCGGCAATCCCTTTCCATGGACGCCACGGAGTCCAGCTCAGAGGCTGTGGGCGATCTGAGCGACTGATGAGATACTGTTTGACTTTTTAATAAAGCAGTAAAAAAAAAAAAAACACACACGATTCCCTCGCTCTTGAGGTTGTCTTATCCTTCGCAATGTGCCCGGAGCAGCAGACAAATTGGCTTTTGGATGAGTCTGAACTTAAATCCAATTCTAGGCGCGAGCTAACTACTTCCATGTGCTGCTTCTTATTGTATCTCCTTAATATATCATCGAAAATCGCTGACCCCGGAGGCTTCTTAACGTTTTTGACGCTCTTTTGCTATTCTAGATGAGTACCTTTGTATCAGTCACTTATGGGGAAATTCACTGCCTTGTCCGTCTGTCTCGACCTATATCTCGGTGGAATCAGACGGGAGAGAGGCTGGTTGATAAAAAAAAAAGCTCGATTCATTTGGGTCTAAACTTATCGGAGGTTAAAGGTTGGAGTTAGGCGTGTAGCAGTTCTTGTGAAGCCTCAACGGGAACTGAATGGGAGTCAATACGCTGCCCTCAGAAAGATAGCAGTACATGTTTGTGTGTGTGTGTGTGTGTGACTGTGAAAATGTAGCACATGGAGTCTAGGTAAGGCGGCGGATGCAGGGAACAGGGAATTAGGGGCAATCTCTTGTAAAAGGAGCTGAATCCATTTCGGCATTTAAGGAAGAGGCAGGGGTTGAGGTAAGGCAGCTGGCAGGTGGGCGGGCGGGTGGGGAGTTTGACGGGGAACCAGGGGGGGGCTCAATCACCACCAGGCATTTTACACAACTGACCTGCTCAGAGAGCTGCTTGCCTCTGAGAAAGAAGCCCAGCAGGCAGCCAATGACCACGGCCAGCACGGACAGGATGAGCAGTCCGTTCTGCTTGCAGACATTCTTCACCCGCCCCCACACTTCATCCAGAGCCACCGCCATCCTCCGCCACCACCTCCTCCTCCTCCTGCTTGTCCTGGTCCTGACCGCAACTTCACAAACCCCCCCTCAGAGGTAAAACCACCAGAGCAAGCCCCCCTCTTTTTTCTTTTTGGTTTTTCACAACTTATTCAGCCATATAGACCCAACAGCCGTCAGCACGCTGGAAGAAACAGCAGAGTGCGTACGCAGCAGGTGGGGCGAGAGACAACGATGCAGACTGATGAAGGAGAAAGTGGGGTTGAGAGAGAGAAGACGAGGAAGTTTAAAGAAAAAAAAAAAAAAGTGGGGTTTGGTTAACAGAGGGGGGTGAAAAAGTAAAATTGAAGAGGTAGGCGTCCAAAGATAAAGCACTTCAAAGTTTCTGTGTTCCTCCTCCGAGCTGCTGCCTGGGTTATTCCACATGAGACTAAGAGCATCACATAGACTCACTCGCTGTCTCTGTCCATCTGTGTCTGTCTCTCTGTCAGTCACTCAGTCAGTCACCTCCCTCTCTGTCTCTCTGCCAGCTCCCCCCCCCCAGCACACTCCTCCTGGTGGCCAACAGGGGGCTCTGCGACAGCTGGTGGTATTGTCATCAGGGTTAATACTACGATCCTATTAGGCCGCGCTGCACGACTCAGATCTGAGGCTGGATTAGAGAGCTCTCTGAACAATTGGACAGTGGATTGTTCCAGATCACAAAAGGAAAGGAAAAAAAAAAGAGAGGAAAAATTGCACAACAAGTGACGTGAGGTAAATAACAGAGTAAAACATAAAGAGGGCCACATTTTTGGTGGGTTGTTTTGATGTTTCACACGGTGCACATGATTGAACGTAATGATGAGGACACCACTGACAGTATATGTGCAGCACACATAAATAAGTACATAAACACACCGTCAGTCGGCTTCCTCAGATGTCACATACATACTGCATGCAGTTTATTTTTCTGCCCTGGAGTGACAGGAATATATATTAGAGCTCGTTTACACCCTATGGGTAGCAGTCCATTACACAGTGCCTCAGGTTGAGTGTACTGACATGGTATGTTTAGGCCGACAGTAGTCTAGATATTTATTGTAATAACTGTTGTGCCTTTGGATGCCCCTGTAGTAGCAAAAATATTCTTAAGTGCCCTTTAGGGTGACATCCTGAGTAGAAGGATCATGTGAGCAGGCAACCGTGTGGCTCAGTGGGGTGTTTTTAAACGGTTTTGGACAACATGGTGTCCATTTTCCCTTGACGTCGTGGTAACTGGTGGGAAGATAAAATGCTGTTATCAAAATGATAATGTTGGCCCGCTGTGTTCCGGGTTGCGGGTTGAATGAACATTGGGAATCTGACAAATAGTCATCATTTTCCCATTTCCTGTCTGATCGGGTGTTTGAATTCCAGAGGGAGATCAAGATAAAACAACATGTTTTATAACCTGGTAGCAACTGTCAGACGAGCGCTGGCGTTAGCTTTCAACGGCCTCTAGCTAAGATTGCTGCGTGATGGTGTACACGGTACGATAGGAGTGGTGGAAATTACCTCTGGAAGTAAAACACACTGGATGTAACTGCTCTTGCACTGATCATTTCAAAGTAATGGTTCTGTAAAAAAAAAAAAATGATAACAGATACAGTGGTGTGTATTTTAATCTTCTGCTGCTTTTTCTGTATTCCATAGAACAATATGTTTGTTTGTTTTCTGATGGCTTGATAAAGCAAAAGTGGAATCATCGTTCAGTAAAATAAGGGTTGGATGGCAGCTATGATAACATACATGATATCTGATGCTGGTTGCATCCAGAAGGTATTCACCCCTACACATACCATGTGTAGCCTGTGTACGTTAGGCCTCCAAATCTGTAGTGGAAAAATACTTCACATGGGACATCTTTTAAGTGATTGACATTTCTTACATCACCTGTCAGGCCTGGCAGGTTGTTATGAACATAATCCTGGTGCTAATATGGACAGGGGGAAGGAGTTATGCCTGAAACAGTTGTTTCTGTGTTTCTTATGCAACCAGTCCCTCTTTGTCTCATTCTGGCTTGGAGCCACAAAAGGTAATTACTGTCAAGTGTGGTGATGTATGGGCTACAGATGTGGGTCTAAATCGAGGTAGTGTGCATGTAGATAAGGAAACCTTAACCCACAAGAGGATGTTTTGCACTTTTAGCCAGAAGCATTGCATGTTGATGGTTAAAGCATCCACTTGCAAGTATCTGAATAAAGAAAGACCACGCTCGCCCGTGGTCAGTCCTCCGTTCACAAGAAATTAATGCAACAAATCAATTTAAGGTTCTTGTAGTCTCTTGGAGATCAATAAAAAGCTACGATGAACTTTATAGATCAGATTGATCACACTCCCACAGAAGTGTTACACAGCTTATCAGAAGGATCATTTCAATGTTGGGAAATGGTCTTTTCATGGGATTTCTTCTCTTGAGCACTGACATGAATGTGGTAATAATCTGGAGTGGTACACTTCTGAGGAATCACTAATTACATTACCTGAATTATATAATCCAAAAACCAAAGGCTGACGGAGATCAGAAACGATTTTGAGCAATAAGGTGGGATATGGTGGAGATGGTATGTCAGCCTCTACTACACATGCTGCTAACAATATATACCGTCATGGTATTCTGCTGTCAAGGGACCGAACAAACTGTTGTGTATCGTTTAAACAAATAGGGACCCAAATGAAAGATGAGTGGGCAGGCAGGTAAGAAAAAAAGGCGAGCTTCACTAACAAAGCTGATGTCCAATACACAAAATTCAAAAATCCAAAATGCAAGTTACAAAAGGAAGTTGACAAAAAGCTAGCAGCAAAAGGAGGAAGCAGGCTGGGGTAAATCCAAGAATAGGAAGTACAACATCAAAAACAAAAAAAAAACCTAAATAAGTACAAATCAGAAACACAAAGATCAGAAGTGGGCAGTAAAACAGACTCAAGGGACAGAACTACAAAATAAAGCAGGAAATTACTAAACCAAAAATCCAAACCCTGACACCTGGGCCCTTGCACGTATAAATACAATTTGAGATAAATGAGAAACAAATGGGGACGGATAACTCCTACAGCATGTGCAGCTGGAGTGGATAAATTCAGTGGTGTGAAGGGCTCTGATGGCTTCATTAGTTAGAACCGATCTTTGTGTATTCACGGAAAAGCAACGACGGTTCCACACAGTTACCCCGCTGTTCTTTAAGAAACATCATTCAGAGCATGTGAGAGCGTCACCTGACAGTATCTCCAGTAGTCTGTTTCATTCCTGAAGCCCACTCGCTGGTAACTGAATTGACATTCATATCCAGGGAAATCTCCCACTGACAGCCTCATGCTAGATGCTGTCTGTGGAAATGGACTTTGATTGGGTCTGCGGTGAAGCCCTTCTGCGAGCAAGGTGAGGGACATGTTCCGAGTGAATAAGATGGATGGATTCTGAGGTGACTCAAGCCCACTTATCACACGGCGTGACCAAATTCGCTGAGATTTAATGTGAAAGCGAGGACGCAAGTTGTCGGCTGGCTTTAATCTACACATCACTGTCAGGAGGGATTTTTTTTGTAAAGCTGCCTCGCTATCGCTTTATCCTGCTTTCTATCTTTGATGTTTATCTTTGAAGCAGTCTCTTATAATTATGTTATTAAAATATGATGGCCTGTGCTGGATCTACGCGGCTTATTAGTGCTCAACAAACATCAATTAGTCATCCTCGGAGTAAATAGCCCGCAGCAAGCAAATGTCTTATTGAAAGACTCTGCTCACTTGTAATATACAGCTGTTGTTGAGTAGTAGTTTCTAGAAAACACTGTGAGACCATGATGCGCTATGTTGTTGTATTTGGTCTAACGGAGGTCTGATGGCTACAGGTGGTAGAGATAAGTAGTTAACATGCTGGTTCACTGTGGATTTTACCAAACCGTCTTCTCTTCCTGACATCAACCATGTGCTGTCAGTGCCTAAATATAATTAAAAAAAAAAGGTTTAATGATGCTTAAAGGGCAACTCAACCCAGTTTTACACATTAAAGTGTGTTTCCAGCTCTTGGGGAGTACTACTGCATATGTGGAAAAACTTGTATAAAACCTTTTGTGGCTCCAGAAGAAGCTGCATGTAATCTGATAAATTCCCTCTGGTGATGTCACTCAGTGGCTACGTTGCATTGTGGGTAATGTAGGTGCCAGGTTTTGAAAAGCAGTCCACTGGTCCAGCACTGAACTTCTACACTGCCCGGCCAAAAAAAAAAAGAAAAGAAAAAAGGCACACGCTAATATATCGTTGGGCAGCCTTTAGCTTTGATTATGGCACTCATTCTCCGTGGCATTCTTGGATTTTTCACCAAGAGCTTGTCTTGATGATTGGAGAGTTGGGCCGCTGCGTACAGTCTTTTCCAGCACATCCCAGAGATTCTCAATGAGCTCCCTGAACCATTCTTTCACAGTTTGAGCCCGATGAGTCGTGGCATTGTCATCTTGGAGTATTCCCGTGCCATCTGGGAAAACAAAATCCATTGATGGAAAAACCTGGTCATTCAGTATATTCAGGTAGTCAGCTGACCTCACTTCTTGGACACATAACATTGCTGAACCTAGACCTGACCAACTGAAGCAACCCCTGATCATAACTCTGCCCCGACAGGCTTCTACCAGGCATGATGGGTGCATCATTTCCTCCGCCTTTCTTAGGTATTTCCGCAACAAGATCCAGAGCAGACAGAGAGGAGGAGACGGACAAAAGTATCAACATCGTCATCCCTTGTGTCGTGGGAATATCTGAGAAACTCAGGAGGATCTTCAATAAACATCATATCCCAGTTCACTCTGAACCCAGTAACACACTGAGGCAGAACTTTTGTCCACCCTAAGGACAAAACACCCAGACATAAGCAGAGTAATGTAGTTTATGCTGTTCAATGCAGCCAGGACTGCACAGATTTGTACACTGGGGAGACAAAACAAGCTCTCCATAAACGAATGGCACAACACAGGAGGGCCAACTCCTCAGGTCAAGACTCTGCTGTCCACTTACATCTGAAGGAGAAGAGTCATTCCTTTAGGACAACGATGTAAACATCTTGTCCAGAGAAGACAGATGGTTTGAAAGAGGAGTAAAGAATCCATCTATGTCAGACTGGAACAACTGTCTTTGGACAGAGGAGGTGGCCTAAGACATTACTTATCACCCACCTACAATGCAGTACTGAGTTCCCTCTCCAGAGAGACAGTTTAACAACCATTCACATCTGGGCTCACCTAGCCCCAACAACCCACATGAAGGCCGGTTGGGTAAACAACTCACAAGTTGCCCTAACGACTCTGAAACTCAGAGCTCACTCGTGTCCTTAACGAGTCTGTAAGGACACTCCCACACAGAGTTTAAAAGCCTGCAACTCGCCTCAAGTTACACTGCTTTTCCACGTGACCTGGATGACTGAGAAACTTCATCAACATCTTACTTTCAATATTAAACATAGCCGTGAGTTCTACTCTTGATTTTTTCACAATTTGATTTCACCAAATGTTAAAGTGATCTACGATTATGATCATTCAAGATTTTTTTCATTTCTTACTTGAAGATGATGGTTCACCAGTATCCTTCCAGGTGTGAATAATGTGCTGAACAGTTGTTAACCAGATTTCATCGGTTTCAGGGTTCTCTTTCTTTGCTTGATGCAGGCCAATAATTTGACCCTTCTGAAACAGAATATCATGTTTTCCATGACCTCAGCATATGTCTTCTAACATGGTTGTTTAAGAGATGAGAAGCCACTTACAGCATCAGTTAGGGTTGAATAACTTATTCCCATCTGAAACACATTAACCACTGTAGTAATTATCCAATGGAAGGCTTTAAACCTATTTGCTCAGTTAAATCTAGGTGGTGACTTTGTTTTTTGGCCACACACTGTTGGATTTAGTTTAAAAACAAATGTTAAAAATCCATACAGCAGAACCTGGTGCATACATTAACCAGAATGCAACTTAGCCACTGAGTGACATCACTGGAGGCAATTAATCAGACTACATTCAGCTTCCTCTGGAACCACAAAAAGCTTTATACGACTAAGCTTTTTCCACGTATGCAGTAGTACTCCCCAAAAGCTGTAAACACATTTTATTGTGTAAAATTGGTGGATGTACCCTTTAAGTTGCCACAAATACATAATAATATGAAGTAAGACCAGGTATTCTTGGGGAAAACAATCTAATTAATTAAGAACATTTCTCATGATGTAAATTGGAAACATAATCTTGTCAGCAGTGCGTTTCCTCCAAAACATATTTGCCATTGCAAGTTAGTTAGTTGTATAGAAACATAATTCTCAGGAGATGCAGCGGTAATAAAGCAGACATTGGGTCCATCAGGTGCTCGTCTTTTACCCGTTCAGTGATGACGATCAAATTAGCTGGAGATAAACAACGACTCGGAAGAGGAATGAAAGGCGAAACACTACACGGGTAAACAAAATGACAAATATGGACAATGAGAGGGAGGGACAAGGAGGAGAGTGGAGGTATGCTTAAAGCAGATTTTTAACGTTGTAAGAACACACAACCCCATGTGCGCACACCCCGACCTCAGACCGCCATCACCCTGATTACATCAGAGTCCTGCACAATGCAAACAGCTCATTTCATTTCCATTAACAACAATGCCCCACATGTGGCACATGGGGGAAACCAGAGGCTCTCCTGTTATGTTAACATAACAAGCTTTCACATGATGGGTGATATTACTCTAATTGTAATCCCAGAAGCCACATCTGCTGTATAATCCCCGACTGGGCTCCAGAATGTGCCGTTGTCTGTGGCTGAAGACTTGGACTCTGGTGTTGCTGGGGCCCCTGCGTGCGGAATGTCTGAAATGCTAATTGCTGGCGATTTCTATGGCCTGCACAAAAATGTCATTTTGAAAAAAAGGCCACGGGCGACATTAGATAGATCAGAGTTTAGCTATTCAATATCTCTGCCTTCAGCGCCGCTCCCTGTGGAAAATGAAGCCTGTGCAGCTGACACTTTGCAGTTTTCACCACAGTGTCTCTGATAAGCCAGGGGACGTGGGGTTCCTACTCCAAATCGAAATGATGTGAGAAGCTTTTGCAAGGCATAAATAGGCACAAAGAACAGTGGGAGGCATATTGATCTGCTGGATCCCGTGTGCTATCTTTTTCTTGAACTCCCTAAATTAGAAAATAGAATGTCAGTGAGCTGATTGAATTGAACTACGGCACCGCGCCACTGAATAGCTTAGAATAACAATATGCGCTATGGGGACAATGAAAGGATGGTTATGCTGATGTGCGAAGTGAGAAAAGGGAGAAGAAGGTATTTATCTTGCTCTTAATGATATTTCGATGGAAGGTGAATGAAGTATCCTGGAATAAAAATCCTACCCCCCGAAGGCTCGCTTCAAGATCGTTGCCGTCATCAGCAGAATGTGAACCTTTTTTGAAAATACGCACAAGTTCTTTCATGAAAGGGTTTTCGAAATCAAAAGGATTACGCGTCTCTTCAAGCCACGGACGGGCATGACTGTTCAACCGCAATTAGGAGTTCCAACAAAGATCTTCACCGAACGTATTCATTTGAAGTTTTTCCAGACGTCGGACAGAGTTAATGATCTAAAGAAAATGCACAAAATGTTGAAGAGAGAGAAACTCCCTCTCACCTTTTCTAGGGTCTGAATGTTTTCGCAATGTGTGGCTATTGACTTTATGCATTTTTTTTTAAAATGTATGAGCATTATTGTTTTTGTGATGTTGTAATAATCGAGCAGACAACACATCCTTCAGAAGCATCTGCTGCCGTACCACCAGACTATCTACGGAGCATCTCCTTTCCTGAGGCTGTGAAACGCCTCAATTCATCCTCCACACTCTATTGTATAAAATAGTTTGATATGTCTGATTTTTCCCCCTCTTATGTACCATAAAGGGACTTACACTCAGTTTCGTTTTAAAAACCCTTGTGTTGTAAAATGACAATTTAATGAACCTTAAACCTCTACATGAAGTATGTATGTCTATATATGCGTAATTGGCTGAAAAATGTATTTTTTAGCTAATCCAGCATCAACTTGGGGGAAGCGAAAAACAGGCCGTGAACACAAAATTGACATATCATCACCTTTTAAGTTGATATGGCGTATTTAGGATCAAACAGTTGCTTATTTTCACATCCAGCAGTTGCAGAGCAACATGATGGGCTCTTCTCATTTCTCTATTTTGTGGGTCCTCAACTCCTTCCACTTCAATCCCACTGCCTGTTACCTGGAAATTGATCTCAGCGCGCGATATTGAAGGATGTCTCCTTCTAAAATCCATCTCGGGGAGCGAGGACAGAGGATGCAAAAGTGGATCCATTGCAGAAGGCTTTTCAGCACCCGTATCTTATTTTGTGAAATGCCTGCTGCCTCGACTCCTCTCTCCTCATGTCTCTCCTTGCCTCCTCCGCTTGCATCTCATTAGGGAGGGACTAGGACATGAGGAGAGGAAAATAGGAAAGGAGTGAAGGATGTATTTAAGTCATGTCTTTGGCCAGCTGATGAGGCCTAAAACGACTGTATGAAAGTGTTGAGAGTCAAAACAGCGGAAGTTGCTGCCAAACAGCTGAAAGGAGCTGAAACTAACAGCTAAGATAAGCTGCAGATTTGAGTGATTAATTATCCTCTGTAGTTCGTCCGAAGGCGACTCTTTTCCAATTGTTTTCACAGCCTTATCTAAAACATTGTTAATGATACTGATTAAAGCTGCTTTAAAAAGCTGGGGACAGTGCTCAACCCGCGAGACTCAATCCTAAACTATTTCGGAAAAAAGTCAGTAAATTAACGCCAGGAGGACTGGAAAAGTTTGTGATTATAACAAGTGTGGTTTACCTTGCAGTATTAAAGAAGGAGCTTATCTTCGAGTTAAGTAACTGCAAACAGCTGTAAAGTTAATCTGATCTCGCTCTTTTTTTGCCGGCAAATAAAGTCCTACTGCACTCAGCCTTGAGGACTCCTGGTGACTTTTTTTGATCTTTGAAATCTTTTGGACCAACTGAGAAAAGTGAAGTCGATTTACAACAATATGAGAAAAAAATAAAATATATGCAAAAATGCAAATTGGAACGTTTCAGAATATCACACACTTGTGCTTTTTTAGATGACGGCGCTCACCCCTTGACGCTGTGTGGGCGCTCACAATGCAACCATTTTTTCTCTGTTCAGTCACGTCTACGTCATGCCCGCAGAAAACATACGGAGGCGTTAATTGAAATCTCATATCTTAGAAAGCCAGCTGGGGGTGTAAACTGTCGCATTGTTTTCGGCAGTCGAGTCACAATTAAAAGCAATTTTCTTTTGTTTCTCGTAACAGTTTGGGCGAGATGTCAATAAAATGCCAATTAGAGTGAGATGAAGTGCCGCACATTTGTTGCGATTGTTGCCGTGCAGCACGCAGCACGCACGTTGGTAGCTGTCATGTGGCGGGGCGCGGTGATGGAGGAGGTTTCACGGTGATTCTCCGCGGGCTGACTGAGGCGGGGGAGAGATCGATGGGTTGGGGCAGGGTTAGCCTCTTGTTACGACGCGCTCGTGTGTGAACAATTGATGATATGTTCATGTTTGTGACTGGAATCTGCAATTTATGCACGTTTGTCAGGGGGTGTCTGAGCGAGTGTGTGTGACCGCGAGTGATGTTTGCGAACATGTAGGTGTGCGTTCTAACCGCCACGTCCCTCCGCAATCCCCCACCACCGTCAAATAATCCCTTTTCTTCTGCCAATTTTTTCCCCTGCTGCTGGATTGGACTGGCAGAGATAATCTGGGATTAGAGCGAGCAGTCGGGCCTGGTGTGCTCCTCATTCATTTAGACGAGGGTAGACATGTTCGACATCCACAGGTCATCTGCTGCGGGCCTCAACATATTCCATTACATATCATATCATCACAGATTTGGGCACTTTGCATGCTAAACTGAGAGCGAAAAATGAATGCGGTTGCTGCCTGGTGGACTGTGTTGGACCATCTGATCTCACCTTCATCAGCCTCAGTGAATGTGGTCCTCAAATACTGGCGTTTATCTAAATACCTCTCCTTCTCACCCTTTTCTTTTAATTCCCATCTGTTACAGTCTCTCTGGATGTCCTGACATCCAGATTATTCCAGCGCTGTTGTTCGACGCTCCTGTAACAAATGCTGGCTTGGTTTCGTGACTAATCATTGCCTCGGATGACAGGAAAGATCATTCTCTTTGATACTCTCTGCGCCCTCTCTTGTTTTTTCCCCCTCATAAATCCTGCAAAAGGTAGTTGATGATACGAGTGTTATCCATCCATTCTCGCTACATCCTGTTGGAAAGCTTAACAGTGTGCGAGCATGTTTAATATAAGATCTGCGCAGTGGTAAACAGACACACAGGCGAGCAAGAATGAGGAGAAACTAGTCTGGAATTGTGTCGCCGTGAAAACAGTTCATTGTACTAATTTGATTAAATTCCACATTCAAGACAATCAACTTTTTGCAGGTCTTCAACTGAACTCTCGCTGCCGAACCCTTTTTCTTTTGCTTTCCGTGTCAGCAATAAGGTATAGAGAAAAAAGTCGCTTTGTATAAAGAGTGTGAAAGTCCACGTACGGAGGAGGAAAGGTTGAATTGATGGGTCAAATACAGGACCCTCGCCTCAGAGACAAGTCAACTTATTACGTTATTACTTAACGTACGTCAATTAATTCATACAGACTCCCTAAAAATGTGGTTATTCCCCCCGGATGGGTGTAGTTTTGCAGGACGTAGCAGTGTGCGCTTCATGAGCTCTGTGACTGTCTCAGCCCCGGGTCTGATTGCACTTTGTGTAACTGACTTTCGGCTTTACATTGGAGAGGAGCAACAATGATTACCAAAGATAAAAACGATCCTTATTGAAGATGCAAGTGATGAGACACCCAATCTGAGCTAACGAGAACGCCCCTCAGGCACACAGCGATGTGTGTGCCGCAGACATGAGGCGCCACCCCCGGATGAAATACTGTGTTTTTAGGGAGTCCCTTAACTCATCTTGTGTATTTCAATGACATCATGGATGCGATGCTACTGGTGGCTAAACCTTACCAAATACATTTGGTGCCGTGGCCTAACCTAACTAAACTGCATTTTTCACAATTTATTTTTTACACACTGTTACCATGACCACGCAGGTCCCTGACAAGGATGAAGAATGATTAAGGGCGCTAAGAAATTGTGGGGGACGGGAACTCACATAAAATGCCAATTTTTACATAATCTTGCTTTAAAATGCACGACATGACACAAAATCTATACTTGAAAGTGGTGGTTGATATTTGGATCCCATATGAGATCACATTGCCAACACACACTCTTCTGATCCTTCCCTCGTATACGATACAGGATCATTTTTTACGATACCTTTCCCTGAATTTCTTTATTTTGAAAGGATTACACCTTTACCTACTACTTGATGAATCCTCCTTCACGTGAGGATCTCATGACACTACTCACCCAAGATCTGTAGAGTTGTCTTCCCACTGATGTTAAAATGCTCATCACGAGGAACATAAGGAGCATGACATTTTCATTCCCCCCTTTAAGATGCTGAAAATTTCATGCGCAGTCTCCGAGAACAGGAGGACGTTGATCCTGGGAGGTCTAATTAAAAATCCTCATGCACATTAATCTACCTTTCACAGTCAATCCAACAGTTAATTATTCACTTTATATCAGCACCACACATAGATGAATTATGTGATTTTTTCACTTTGATACGGTAACACCACCTTTCTCTTTGTTTAACCCTGTTTGGTATCCCATGTATCCACGTCATCTTTGGAGCAGCAGGAGTCAAGTGGAGAATCTGATTGACCGCTTCCCAGCTTAAGGTATGTTGAAGCTCATTCAGTCACTTCCGGTCTAAATGATTTGACTAATAATAATAATAATAAGAATACATTTTATTTAAAAACGCTTTTCTAAATACTCAAAGACACTGTACAGAAAAAGAACATCAAATCAGCAAAACAAAGACTAGAATATGACATGACCTTGTTTGTCAGATGTCTGCGACTGCATTTTTTCCCTTCCTATCTCGTTGTTACCTTTTCTCGCCTTACTAGTATTGTTCTGGAAATTACATTTCATTGCACGACATTCATCAGAAATGCTTTTGAACCACAAATGAACCCTTTGACCTCCACAGTGACCTCCAACCTCATTTCATTTGTGAAGCACCAGATGTCTTTTCCAATCAACGGTAAGCTGTCGGGGGGCTTTTTGGCGCTGCAACAACATCAGAGAGGTCATTTTTACCTTGTCTTGATAACCCCTAAAATGAATTTGTAACTTTAAAGCTGTGTTAATAAATATTCATACCATTTGATTTTCTTGACGACCTGCCGTTTTTCCCATCGACTTCACACCTGGCCAATCCATTACTGAGGGCCAAAGGAAACGCAGCGTTGAGTGTGAAGTGGTCTGGACGATCCATTCTTCAGCACAGTGTCAGTGTCAGCCAATTTGTGTTTTAATCTAAACGTGTTGATAACCCTTCACGGCTGTTAGCCTCATGTTATTAAGCTGAGGTTGGTGAGCCACCTTCAGTGAATAATGTCAGCCCATCGATAGTAACACCCTGGGAACCAGCTTCAGCATGAATTCATGAATTGTATCATCGTTAATGATGTCTCTAATTGCATATTTTAACATTCTTGATACATAAAACACTCGCACATGTGGCCTTTCATGTGTGCAGTGGAATGAAAGGAATGAAAGAAACCTGTAGAATAGCTCGAGAGGGGTGACCCCCTCCCAGGACCAACAGACCTGGAAATGCTTGCATGTAGAGAACAAACAAAAAAATCAGTTTGAGCGTGTTTGGTCCGTTAAGTGCAGTCTGCAAGCATGATTTGTTTTCCTACAAAGTATTTCATCATCATTTAAATGTTGTTGGGAATGCCAGCCTCATACAATTTTATTTATTGATGTATTATTTTGAAACCATTGATATATGTGCTGGGCAATGTCAGGAGGGCCGACCTCTTTATATTGCTTTACACTGTATATTGATATGACATATGCTCTGCTTTTAGGGCCCACAAGCTGCAGGCAGAAACAAAATAAAAAAAACAACAACATTTACATCAAGTCCTGCTCTGGGGCACCTAGAAATTGTGAGCAGAAACAATTTCCTTCTTATTCTGTATCAAGATGGAAAGCCACGGGTGGCAGGAGCTTCAGTCACAAGGACTGCTCAACTTCAAGAGGAACAGCGATTAAAGTGATATCTGCCCGGAGGGCCACGGGAAAAGACACCAGCAAGGGTCGACAGCACACATGACCGTGATCCCCGTGCATTATGGTATATAAGGTGAGGCTGAGGTGACTTAGAACGTCAACGCAGCATGTGATCAGACCGTCGGATAGAACATCCTGTAGACAATTACACAGAGAGGGATATTACAGGAGGCCTGCAGTGCATAAAGCCCTCATTATAAAGATGAGTGTACATTTTTAGAGTTCAGTGGTGCAAAAAAAAAAAAAACTAATCAGCACTGGTCCACAGAGATGCAGGGGTCAGATGAGTCACCCTTCATATTCAAAAACTGGGCAAGTGCATTTGGAGCATACACCAAGATAATTGTACGGGCCTGAATGCAAAACCCCTACAGTGAGGGGATCTGGTTACTCTGCTATACAGAAGGCAGCAACATGCTGGTATGGTTGGTGTCCACTCGTCTCCTGAGAGTGAAAGGTCACTGCAAATCAATACAGAGCTGTTCTGAGTGATCGACTTTACCCTGTGGTGAAGCAGCTCTGTCCTGATGGGAGTGATCCCTCCCAGGATGACAATGTTCCCATCCTTAGGACACGAGGGGTCACAGAATCTAATTTATTTAACTAATGTGAATCATATGAGCTCATAAACATGACTGAAAATGAATGCTAATGTTCCATGTCTGCTTAGCGTTTAAATCAGCAAATTATTTGCTAACACGTTTGCCATTTCCCTTGTTGCATCCTAGTTAAATTATTGTATTTGTGCAATATATTTGCCCTCCGTACAGTGTACCATCATTAATGCCAAAACTGTGCACTTATTTGACCATTATGTGATGCTTACATTAGCGGATGGTTTAAGTCCACACTGTTTCATTTTAATAAATTTTTTCTGACATGTTCTGGATCACAAATTATAGATCCTTAGTCTCACATGACCTCTTTTGAGCCAATCACGCTTGGTGATGATGAACACGACTGGAGAGCGGCCACTTGACATGCATTGGCCTCTCCGCTGTGCCGGTGAATCATTTTTAAAGTAGCTCTTGCGTTGGGGCTTGATGACATTTTACAGTGGGCTTTTTCTCTTTTTTTTTTGAAAGGGAACTTTTTTTTTTAATGTATTCACGCTTTACATTTTTTAGTCAGAGGTAATTTGGAGGACTTCTTACAATAACAGTGTGAGGGCTGCTCCTCTGTCATTATGGTACAGATAAGAGACACAGAAACATAACCAGTAGCCAGGAAACACTTTAGTACAGTGCACTTTATATACATTATATAGATTATATATTGTATATATTTTTCTGTAGGAAATGTCCTTGAAATAAGTATGATCAGACATGGACTTAGTGGTGACGCAAGTCCGCATTTGAGGCATTTCCAAATGAAATTGAGTGAAACCAGGTGAGTCATACAGAGACTGTGGGTCGTAAGTCTCAGTCACTCAACACTGCCTGCTGAAAGATCACAGACTCCAGTAAGAGCTTACCCATTTTGGCACATAACTGTTTTTTCTTTTTTCTTTTCCAAGGCAATCAAGCATGTACGCTTTAAACACACAAATTACCTTTAAGAATAAAAGCTTATCGATTTATTTATCAATTTATATGTGATTCTCACACTAGTTACTTCTGGTGTTGGCAGATGCTTACACGAGTTTCTGTTTTTCATTTGCATTGCAGGTGATATGAATTAATACCCAGGTGATACTTATTAAACCATTATTAACTGATACTTGCGAATGTTTGTCATCTTGCAACATCATCTCGACAACTACGGGTGGTTTTGTGATCGGATGGTTGGTCTTGTCTGGATTAAGAATATCATAATTAGATAACTGATAATAGATTTGTGGGTTTGATTACCTTGAATGATGGACTTTGAATGAAGAAGTTGTGTTCTATGTTTGGTTTTCAGTTGGCTTGTATCATTAAGGGGCCAAGACATACAATATACAACCACAACTTTTTGTACAGGGCACAAAGGGACCCCAGTACAGCACACAATATGCTGTTTTCTTACTTTGAAAAAAGACATTGACATTTTTGATATTTTGGTTACTGGCAGACCCAGAAGCAGAGTCAATAAGTTAGGTGTTTAGTAAAAAGGTTTATTTGCACAAATGAGGGAATTTGATGAAGACAAGGGCAGGCAGGTGAGCGGTAGAGTGCTCTCACTCGGTTTCAGGAGCTTGAATCACAGGTGAGCAGGTGAAGCCAATGGAGCTGATTGCTTAGCAGAGCGACGTCGGAGATATCTGCTCGTGAGCCAAGCAGGAAAACACAATGGAACCAGAGGAGGAAGCCCTCTGGAGGCAATTGCCGAAGGCGTAAGCCTTCTGGAGGCCGAGCAGGAGCTTGAGTGGCTGGACCAACTGAGAACCACTGGAGGAAGTCAGCTGGACTGCTGACAGAGAAACACTGGAGGATGTCGGCCGGGTCACCAACTGGGAACCAGTGACTGATGTGGCGTCGGCCAGGAGCCCTGGCGGTGAAACTAGAGTGGCGTCAGAGCTGATTTGGGATGCTGGGGGGGCTTGGTTCGGGTGCGCTGGCAGCGATGATTTGGACAACAGCCGTGTTGTGATGTGAATGCAATGGAAGGGAGGAGATGGAAAGTCACATTTAGTGGCTAAATGTTGTCAATACTTAAATTAGGACAAAGTTGAGAAATGGTATGGTCCACTGAAACTGTATAGAAAGATTCTCTTCCAAGCATGGATGTGGGAGATGTATTAAAAAATGTATGATAATGGGTAAGTTTAATGTTTCACCCCCCCAATCTTTGTCTGTCTGTGTTTTATACTAGCAGTCCCTTTAGTTGTCACTTTAATTCAAAGATCTGCCATGTTCAAGGTTTAAACAGAAGCAAGTCTTTAGGGAAGGTAAATACCGTGAGTGTTTCAGGGGCAGAGCTGTCAGTCACACCTGCCAGATGCTTATGTGAGCAGGTAAAGCCTCTTTCTTAAGGTTGAGTTGCTGTGATATAACTCAGACTCTCTTGGCAGCACTGAGTTCATTCCTGGAAATCAGACATTTATCCAAAATTTCAAACTATATTCGAGCACGTACAGTACATTGACACTATATAGATAACACAATTTTTAAAGCTAATCTTTGCTTCGACAATGTAGCAAAACAGGTGGAGCCTTCTAACAATAAAAATGTTCTTCTCTCTCGATCAATATCTGAGCTCAAAGGCCGCTGAACTCTATTGAACTGTAACCAATACTCTATTGATCAGAGGTGCTCCTCATGAACACGGATGTTTTCCCTCAACCTCCTTGTTAGACAACTGCTCAGGTCTCCCTCTAATGGGAGCCTTCAGAAACATATGAATCATCATTTTGAGTCAGTGACAAAAGGTCAAGAGTTACACAACTGTTATTTTAAGCATCTATAAATAGCACTGCATTGCATCGTGGGATTGTCAGCGAGAGGTAATGTAAATGGCATGGCTGCCACTTTTTTGATCCACTGTAGGACATTTCTATATTTAGTGGATAATTTATATTTGGACACTCAAGTAAAATAATGGACTGTAATACAGTACAAATGGTGTTTCTGGATTAAATGAATAACAATAAATTGCTGTGCAGATTTAACGGTTTCAACAAAGATGGAGGTGTCAAATCCAAAGACACAGTCCTGAGAAGAGATCTAAAAAGTGACGACACCTGGCAGGGCGTACCATGGCCGAGGTTTAAGATTGTGTCGGGCAAAAAGAATAATTTAAAAGAACCGTAATAATTTACAACATTGCCATCATTATGAGTCAGACTTATAAATATAGACAGCCGGACATAATTCACACGATTTTAATTTGTATCAGAGGTGCTGAACTGTCCTGCTGAATGCTGAGCGACTTAGCTGATATACCTGCATGTACCTGCACTACAACAACAGGCGTTGAATTCCTACTATGCAGCTGTCGTCGTGTTTTCATCACGAAAGAATTGTGTAGTTGGTTAAGAGCACAGGCCGGCCTCTGTTGCATTCCTCCCATTGGGACAAACTAAAATGACTCTAGTGTGAACCATGGTGCTGCTCCTTTAATCATCTGCCAGCACCTCTGGATCACAGCAGATGAGAGGTGTGTTGTTTTGTTTTTTCGCAGTGCTATTTAATTATGTAGACCGGCATGCTATTTGTGTCCACCCACTGTGCTGTTATCGTAATGGAAGAGGCATCAAGACATTCCTGTCACTGAATTTAAATGAGTTCATTTCAGCAATCTTTTGAAATACAATCAAAACTGAAGACTTTCATTTACATTTCTAAGGCGATCGCACATCCATTCACAGTTGGCCACAATTAATTTTCAGCTGAGTGGACCTCCAGGCGTCGGCTGAAACTGGAAACTGGACACCAAATCTGGAGTGGTGTCCACTGGGACCCCTGACGCCAGAGAGCCAGGGCGCTGGGAGGGCTTGGCTCGGGTGGGCTGGACTATGGCCAAGAACATGGAGCAAGATGTCAGGGAGTCAGGATGTGGACAAGGACAAGCCTTGTCTTCTTGAGGAAGGCAACTTATTAACTTGGCGGGGTCCCAGGAGAGGAGACTCCTGGGACCTGTCTGAGGTGAAACTAGTCTTAGTGCCCGTCAGCTCAGAAAAAGTCTTTGGCTCGGGGCTAGCAGGCCCTGGAGAAAACAGAAGGCTGATGAAATTGGCATCAGTACTGGAGCCCGTAACAACTTGAGGGCCAAGGGGTGTTGTGACCACGAGAGGGGGCTCAGCAGGTGAATCCGTTGGGGAGGGGTCTGGCTCATCAACGTCCAATTGAAGACACAGCGAGAGGAAGTGACCAGAATCACCACAGTAGCTGCAGAGTCTATCTCAAAATCTTCTTTGTCTTTCCAAAAGGGGTTAATCTCAGGCATGAGGTTGTTGAGGCGAATGGCTACCTTAGCTAGCTCTTTCGAATACCTTTCTGAAAGACCCTGAATGAACACCCCCTGTAATGACAACTGATGTACTGGATGTACCTGCATTGCACCAGTGCGTTACATTCTTACTATGCAGCCGTCATCTGTTTTCATCATGAAAGACCTGCGTAGTTAGTTAAGAGCGCAGGCCGGCCTTTGCTGCATTCCTCCCATTGGGACAAACTAAAATGACTCTAGTGTGAACCATGGTGCTGCTCCTGTATTAATCTGTCAGCACCTCTGGATCACAGCACATGAAAATCCACTGTGAAATAAAGCAGGGAGGTGTGCTGTTTTTTTCGCAGTGCTACTAGATTGGATTATGAGGACCGTTACTCAGCGGGCATGCTATTTGTGTCCACCCACTGTACTGTTATCGTAATGGAAGAGGTGTCAGGACATTCCTGTCACTGAATTTAAATGAGTTCATTTCAGCAATCTTTTGAAACACAATCAAAACTGAAGACTCTCATTTACATGTCTAAGGCGATTGCACATTGTCGGCGTGTTCGTTCGTTTGAGAGAAGGCATACTACGACGTACCGTTTTGCCGTTTATTTAGAATTGTATCATTAAGCGAAGCTTGATCAAGGACCTTCTCTGTTTGACAAATCACAGCCAGCGGAATGCTGTTACTCTGCAACCCATCGCCCAGAAAAAGGATAAAAAAAACTTTCATTTACAGTGTTTCTCATCATTTTTAGCAGCAAAAGTGTGTGTTTTCTCTTTGGCTTAACAGGTGGGGTGGCAACACGATCCTTCCAGTCATTAGAGACGTCGTCCCTGTTGAGAGAACCTCCCTCCACTGTCTAACTTCCTCATCACTCACTTGTCTTGAGCTCATCTTATGACATGTTCTCAACAGCTCTGACCCTTGTCTGTTGCTTATGCCCTAACTGCTACTTTATTGTCTCAAGGACATCATGTGTGTGCAAGCAAAATTAGAAGTAACAAGTTCATCATCTGACAGTCTCATGTAGCCTCCCTACAATAGGCACGCCGTGTTCTTTCTCTTGTCCTGGCTTGTCTCTCCGATGTATTAACCCTTCCTGACATGGGGCCAATGCTTGTTTCAATCACATCGGTCAACAGGAAAAGTACAACTCTTGATAATGCAGTTTGTTAGTGCATAGTGCATCAGCAGTCAGGCACTTCATACAGACAGGTAAAATAATACACTTTAACAACATCCATTCACAGTTGGCCACAGTAATTACAACTGAGTGGACTTCCAGGGAATAGCAGAACAAGTGACGAGATGGTGGGGGAAAAGAAAAATAGTTCCCAAACGAAAGTGCTCACAATAAGGTCTTTGGATCATCTTGAGTGAGTGGGTCATGGTTCCTGGAAAGTCTTTCAAATGTACACGGCGCGCTGAGCAGCGAAAGCCGAGCGCCATCTAGTTCCATTGGACTGAGGAGAAGGAAGACGGATAAACAGCACAACAGGCGAGGAGAAAAATATGTGTTTTTTTTTTTAGATTTTGTGATGAACTGCCCCTTTAAGTCAGCGTTGAAATGCTTTTTAAGGGGCAATTTCAAAGGCACTGTGAAAAAAGACATGTAAAGTGGCAAGTTCCATTATCAACAAATCAGCTTATGGGGGCCAAAAAAACTTAAGCAGATTAAGTAAGCAGAGTAAACCCATGTGTGTTTCTGCTTTTGGTGTGTGTGTGTGTTTGAGAGAGAGAGAGGGAGAGAGAGAGAGAGAGAGAGAGAGAGAGAGAGAGGAGGGGGAGAGCTCCAGCTTTCTTCAGATTCAAAATACTCCTCCTCTGTCTCTTCCCCCCGGTTCATTCACTGGCAATCACAAATCTGATGGAGAGGCGCACTCAGCCGCTGGTCTGACAGCAGGGCGCACCCTCCTCACACACACCCCCACACACACTGAGGATCCACTTCTTCTTCTCATCCACAGTTTTTTTTTTTTCCGCCTTCGGTTCATTCATCATGAGCGCTGAGTGCAGCAGCTACTACAGCGCCGACGGCGTGTTCGTGGACGCGTTCTCGTGCCCCAGAGCGGGAAACGCCGCCGCCGCCGCGTACTGCTGCGGGTTTAATGACGTGAAGTACTGCTGCGATGATCCCAACAGCTTCTTCCCCTATGAGTACGGATACATGTGGTGGCTGAGGTAAGGGGGCACATTCCCACGTGGCAGAAAGTGTTTTTTGTTTTCTACTTTTTTTTTTTTCTTTTTTTTTTTCTTATTGTTTTTCAAATTCTTAAATAATCTGAAGATGTGAGGAGGCTGTGCACTCTCATTCCGCCGGGATCAACAGGTGAATTAATCTCTGTGCATTGCAGCTTTTTTAGTGTTTTAGTTTGCATTTTGAACTATCCAGGTAAAAAAAAAATACGATGAATTCAGCCGGAGCCCTCTTCTTCATGTATTTCCCCTCACATCCTTCTCAGCAGGGAAGCCGCACATGCACACTTCTTTTTAGTTCATGTGTGGATAACCCTCCCACACACAAATATTACTATTTCATTAATTTATTTGAAAAACCTTGTCATTATGGGAAGTTTTCTACTTCATTTTTAGTTTAGTGCTATATCTGATATCTTTACTGCTTTATTGAAGGAGCGTTGTGATGTATTTGGGGAAGACATTTGAATCAGATGAGAAAGATCTTCATTGACTGATTTTTTTTGCCTGAACAAACTCTCTTTGTTTTCATGACTGAATAAACTGAGTAAACAAACTGACCTTAAAGGGCAACACAATTTCATACTGTTTTGCTTTTATGTGCAAAACAGCTTGTTTATTCAGTGATGGAAAAAAATGAATATTTCCAAGTTTGTATTTTTACCTCATTAATGTGTAAATATCAGAATTCCGATATTGAATTTCTCCTCCTGAACTGCATAGTGCCACTTTAATCTTAGCTTACAATATTGTGATATATCTCCAAATTGAATCTTTTTATCTTTCTATTTTCCATCCTGCACATCACCCTGTTTCTCTCAGTATCGGCGCTCTGGTTGGTCTGTCTATAGCTGCCGTGGTCCTCCTCGCCTTCCTCATCACCGTATGTGTCCTGTGCTACCTATTCATAGCCACCAAACCCAGTCGCCTTGACAACGGCCTGCCCCTCAGAGCACCAGGTGTGTGCAGTAGTGTGTGTGCGTGTGTGGAATTAGTTTAATTATGACAACATCCCCGCAATCGGAAGCAATTTGAGGTTTTAAAAACACTTCTGTGCCATTGTTTGTGCGCTTTTCAGCAGGAGATCCCAGCGAGGGTTCCAGTCAGGCGAGAGCCACCGGTCCCCAGGGATTCAGGAAACACTTCATGAGCAGGAAGCTGGACTGTGACAACCAGCCGCCAGACCCCGAGATTCTGTTCCAGAGGTGTTTCACAGCTAATGTCACCGGCGTCAAAGTGGAAAGCCCCCCGTAGTACTTTGAGAGACTTCTTTTGTAAAAATGGGCCGTCAGTCGAGAGGTCAAGAGGACCTGTGAATCTGGAGGCGGACTGCGCTGCCAAGGGGCCACTTTAACACGGCCGCTGACATTAAGTGGTGTGCAGCAGTGTGCAGGAGTCGCAGCGGTTGAGTGCAGTAAATATCATGTAATAAATACACCTGGTGAAAAATTAACCACTATGTACACCGAGCTTCACAAGCCCGGGCTTTGTCAGCTCTGATCAGCCATCATGAATTTGCTCATGCACTAAATTTCTCGCCAACCCTTGACTCGCTAAGTAAGTGCGTCAGCGGCACGCAGGAGTAATTGAAAGCATGGAAACTGATTATCCACCTTCTTGGGAGAAATGGTTTAAAAGTGGCCTCAAGAAAGCCTCAAGGCTCATGAGGAATCATGAAGGCACGTGCTAGTGCGACCGGGGACATAAGCCGAGGTTACATTCAGGATGTACAGTTTCATGTGCATCTGGGAAAGATGCTGAAGATATGGAAAAAGAAAACACAAGTGAGCCCGAACAGCGTGGTCAGCTGTAGATTTGTAGGCCACGTCGGCTACATTTTTCTCAGGGACTGAAAGATTTGTGGGGAGGCTGATGACCAGATCACCAGAAAAACATCAGAGTTGGTTCTCATTTGAATGTTTTAAATGACTTATGTTTACATTGACAAGTGACCGATTGTTATCATGCAAGTATTGACTCGAGGTTGGGTAGGAATGTTGAGCATGTCTGATTGTGACGATAGAAAATGAGGTCTGTCTCCCACCAGCAGTCGAAGCTTGTTACGTTTTTACCACAGACCATATTCACATGGTGGCCATTTTTCTCTGACATCACACTCAAATCTGATAAGTTATCATTTCACTGTTTCCGGATTGATTAGCATCTTCATATAGAATGTATAGTTCAATACCGAGGGACATCGGACCATATTTCAAGGTAAAACAGCAGGTTTGATAACCGATTAGCTTCAATTAGACAGCAGCTAACGTTAGCATTCAACCACATTCTAGCTAGCATTGCTGTCGGATGCAATACGATTAGGAACGAAATATCAACACACACATCTTGGAGACATTTGTCTAAACCTGGAAGTGAAACACACAGGATGTAATCAAGCAGTAATGTTAGCTAGGAAGTTGTTGAATGCTAACATCAGCTAATGAGATATCAAATATGTTGCTTAACCTTGAAACAAGGCCGAATGTGCCTCTGAATTTTTATTACCCATCATCTTTTCAGTTGCTGATCAATTGGGAAGCTATAAAATGATAACAATTTGTCATATGAGTTTATACGACTTCTAACCTGGAACACAGCAGCATTATATTACCCAGCATTCAAGTTTTCCACCCTGACGTTGAAGTAAAATGGCCGCCATGTGAATAGTAACAATTATCTTAATGTAACTAATTCAGAGACTCAACAAGGAACTTGCCTTTTCTTTGTTCAGATAATTTTCTGCCATTTTTGTCTGTAATTGACACTTAAGACTGAACAAAACCATCTGACAGTTTACAGCAACGTAGATACGGTTTGCTCTTTTACGAAGCACTCAAAGAATCTGAGGAGCAACGAGCTGACGGACCAAATCGATCCCTGATGAACACAAACATGGACACTGAATCTTTGTTTAACCGACGCAACCAAAAATAAGTGCAATCAGGAGAAAAACAGTGAAATGTACCTGGTCATGACATCCAGCTGTACACCTGCATGACTATGTTTGGATGGTCGTAGCAACACGGCTGTGAATAATGCAGTCGCTGTGGAGCGCGACTGAATCCGCTGGGACCAATTCTGCTAAGTGCGACCTCAGCGTTCTGCCTGAACTAATTTTATGCATTGATAGTTTTAGTTAGTAAAAATAACCAAATCTCAGGCTGCCTTTACACTGACTTTAGCCCTGCATTGAAGAAGAAGAAAAAAAGATGCAGCCCCCTCATTCATTTCAATGAGACCAGTGGTCAATGATTCCATGAAGGTGTCGATACTGGGAGGAAAAATTCAGGGTTGTCCAGCAAAAAAGTCAACCCTGGCTCAACTTTTCAGACATGGCACAGGGGCAGCCAATCAAGTACATGACGAGAACACTGTATTTTCTAATGTTTACCTCATGTTTATGGTGATGATGAAGGATAATATAATCGTGGCTGTGATCATTTGTGAGTTCTAATCGCCAGAATAAATGCTGGCAGTGTGCACTTCTGCAGACCACAGATATGTTGACACGTTTCTTTAGGTTCAATTTTCTATTTTATGTTGCGATGTCTAAACGCATGCTTGAACAGTGGCAGCCCTCAGTCAGGTCATAAACATGCAATTTGAACGTAACAGGACATGTTTTGTTGAAATGTCAACATGGTATGTAGCCTACGACACTTTGAGTGGTTTTGCAGATACAGGAACTGCCAACATTTGATGGCTGATTTTCGTCCACAGTGCATCTGTTAAGCCAAAGTCAAAGTCGCTCATCTGCTACAGAAACTAGACTTTTCACCTCGAGCAGCAAGCACCCCGCCAACGCAGCACCTTATGTTGTTTTAACGCTTGGCTATTTTTCTGCATGCCTGCTTGCCCTTGAGGTGGCAGATGAGAAGAAAAGTCCATCTTGTTTCTGTAGTAGACCCGAGGATCGAATGAAGGCGGTAGAAATACTTTTTTTTTTTGCTGGTAAGCTGCTGCTCATGCAGCTTCTGAGAGAAAGGTGGCTCCGGTCGAAACTGCACAAAAACAGCTGAGGTTATTCAGTGACCCATTGTGGTCCAGGTGTGGGTGAGGACAGGTCTGAGGAGATGATCTCATGCACTGACTTTCTTAACAAGTTCAAGGTAGCTTTTGCTCTGAAGGTGCACTGATGAAATTACAATCCTGCCAGTATATATACTTGTTGCATAAGAGTGTAAAGATGGCAAAGCTTACTGTCTGAGGGACCGGTTCGTCTTTTTTTTTCAGTCTGTCTTTAAACACTACTTCCATGTCTGTATTTGTACATCGATTAAGAGGCTTCATAGGTCAATCAGCGATCTCCACAAAGGTGCAAAATTCACTTTGCAATGGTAACAAACGAGAATTTGGTATTTAAAACACTTTGGATTTGTCAAACTCAGACTGCTGAGGCTTCATACTAACTACTGCCGAACTGTGGAATTCAATTAAATTCAATACTTTATTGCTATCTCAGGTGATAGGAATTTACCTCGGTGCAGCTCTTTAAAACAGACAAGGGAAACATACACAAGAGCAGATCAGATATATCAACTAAAATCATCAGAACACTTAAACATTCATATGTAATATGTTTTATCAGAAAGTGTTAGTGCTGCTGCATTGTAATTGCTTTGCACTGCTACTAACCTGTACTTGTAAAGTGCTTGATGTTAATGTCGGCTCTGCTGCTCAAAGTGCTTTAATGTCCAATGTCAAGTAACAGCCTCTGAATATGTGCAGGTCCTGAGGGGAGATATCCTGCAGTTAAAAGGGATCTGCAACTGTTTGATATGTGTGGCATGGAGGAAATGGACACAGAAGGAAGATCACAGTTATTGATCTTAAATGCTGTGCCCTTCACAAGGGCGGTGGTGTTGTCGCACAGTGCCAACACTGAAAGAAGTGCATCGCCTCTCCAGTCACAACAAGTGGATTTTGTCCCCTATTTCATATTGAAATGTACGGAAGCTCTAAACAGCCAAGGGTCAAACGTATTATTTTCTTCATTTTTCAGTGATAACAAGTTAAATATTATTTGTTTTCTTGAGATCATGAGTTATTTATGTCATTATCACAGAATAAATAAAAAAAATGTTTTCCAGAGATAAGAAGATCGTTTTCTTGAGATCTCCTCATTTCTTGATGCTCAATGTTTAGGAGCTCAGCAGCGCCGTGCCAGCATGCATCCATGGCGTTTGACAAGTGTAGCGACTGATTTCAGCTGAAAAATAAGAAAAAGATCTCGTTATCTGGGGGAGGCAGCAGTTGTTATCTTGTGATAATGACATAAACTACTCATGATCTCAAGAAAACAATTTAACCCTCGATCAGGAAAACAAAGAAAAAATAATACGTTTGACCCATGGCCAGTAAGTGCTTCAATAAAAAAGTTGCATTAGGAAGCAATCTTTCCAAAACCACTACAGACAGGAATAATAGTTATGACCAAAACAACAGACATGGGAAATCGTTGAACGATCCTTTTTGACAAAGTTCAGTATATTTGGATCATCTTTTCACATCAAAACACTTTGCAAAAGGCCGTACGGCACTGCATCAAGTGCAATGTCTTTGAATGTTCACCCAGCTCTGATCGCTTCACAGTGTAACTGTGGACAAAGAGACAAACATAAGACATCACAAAGCTCCATATCCCGTGGACCCACAAACACACGAACTCAAATCTTTCAAGTGCCCTTGTTCTTTGCTGACGGTAGCTTAAGTGTCATTTAAATTCATGCACAATGTCACGATTGTATCAATTCAACAGTGTACTTACTATCAACTGGAGCATGAATACGTTATCAAATGTTGGGAGGAATTTCTGTTGTAACTCGTGTTCCTTTGTACATGCCAGCACTCAGGTGTGTGTGCGAGGTACAGAGATGAGAAGACTGAGGGTTTCCATTTTTTTTTTCATATCATGTTTCATATCATGTTTCTTTTCAAATGCACCGCCTGGATGTACATACTGGTTGATTTGGGCAGCTCTTGAAAGAGCATCAATAAAATGTGAATCAAAAGACACGATCTGATTATTATGCAGTGTTGGTGCCATTCCACTGGCAGACTGAGCTGGCCAGATATCAGATGGTGGAAAATGAAGTCACAGCTTGTATCATTTACACGGTGGCGTGCAGGATTCAGATGCACTTACTCATATATGCAGTATGTTATCTACACAAAATGGCCATTTGATCCTTAAAACAGGATTATCATGACTGAAAGAGTGATTATTTATCTCTCAATTGCTGCCATTAGAGCTGCATGTGTTGCTGGCTGATCTTTTTTTTTCAGACGAGCATCTCCGCTGCCAGGCGGACACTCGCTGTCTTTGTAGTGACCACATCCAGCTGAGCGGCGCTGACGATGAAGGTTCTCTCTTCCCCTCTCTTCCCGGTTGCTCTAAATGCCAGCTGAGGAGATGGAGAGAAGAAGATTAGATGGGTCAGTGAGACTTAAAGTCAGACGGACATCTTTATCTTTCTCTGCAGAGACAGGGAGGCAGAGCTTTGGAAAGCTGGCGGGGGCATTTCTGGTGAGAGAACTCAGAGAAAAGGGTGACAGCGGCGAGCAGAATGGCTCTGATCATTGTGGTGACCGTGAGACAATCCTTTTGAATGGCCTTATTTCCTTGGCTGAGATAAAGGACTTTATGCATCCATAACATGAATAATCCCACAAGTTTCAGCACGCTGCAGGTTTGAAAAGCGCCGAAGACGTTCTGCTCAGCTCCAGCTCTGACAGCGAGCATTATGGGAAAGCTGGAATTGGCTGGCGCTTCTTTGACAGTCTGACTGCACACTAATCTGCACACTGAGGGAAAAAAATTCACTGGTAAAACCATCATTAGCATATTTTGCACTTCCAATCACACAGAGACGTCTATGTATTAATAAGCTTGTGTTAATGTATTAGAGCGGCTTTGAGAACTGACCGTTGAGCGGGAAAGGCCGAGTGCAGCATGTAAACAGCACGTCTGTGGCTGCATCGGGCTCATGATGGCGGGGCTGGGAGCAGACCAATCATTCTCAGCCGGTGTTGGATTGTAGCCGCGAACTCATCAAAACTGTCCGTTATGACATGTGATTTGTTCGCTCGCCCTCGGGATTGGAAGTCCAGGGATAATGATCGTGGATGAAAGGCACATGGAGGCGCAGTAAACACACAAGAAGCCAGACCATCACAGAAACATAACGCTGTCGGTGGCAAATAACACAGCAGGCCGCGGCGAATATATGTATTTTGAGCAGTTGTGCACAGCTACCAATTTCCTGACATCACCTTCTGTGATACGCCTCATGTAAAAAATGTATGTTCAGCTTTCAAATACTGCTACTAATAAAAAAAAAAGCTACAGTAGGATTGAATGCATTTGAAACTAGTTATTGTGATGTGTATTTGTTTAAAGGGAAATCAATTAATACCAGGAAAAAGGAGCAGTTCACCCAGAAATGAATATTCAGCCATCATGTTCTCACATCAATGCAGATGGAAAAGTCGGTGTAGTTTGGTAATTTACGAAACTTTTTCGGAGCTTCACGGCGAGATGGTTTTGCAGGACTCTTCTAAAAAACCTGAAGTAGATGGGGACAAAAAATTATATCAAGGGCTCCTTAGACTTCCTCCGGTGTAATCCGATTCGCCGGAAGCCCCGGAGAGTAGATAGCGACTGAATTTACATTTTTCTGCAAACTTATCCTTTAAACTTGACGTTGGACATAGAAAGCATGCAGGCATAAAGTGAATAGGCGACCGCAAATTAATCCACTTTCTCCACCAATGAATAAATCAAATTTGACGGGCTGGTTAAATGGAGTGCTACAGTATACTGCATTATGCACAGTTCAAGAAACACTCACATCCAAGGCTACACTGCCGTCCTCACATCTGATAACTCAAATAGAAAACTGTGAACTAAGGGACTGTATACAAATCACTACAGGCAGAGGGGAGGGTAGAAAAGCTGCAGCGGTAATGTCGCGGTAATGTCTTTCTTTCTTTATGCCTTTACTTGTTTTTTTATTAAGCCATGGTGAAACAATTGGTACCAACATGATTGGGATTCTGGAGGGCTGGTGTTTCACTGTTTTTTAATTGGTCAAAATACATATCAATAGCACTGATTTTAAAAACTGAAATATGATATTACAGTATCTCTCCACCCGAGTAACCCTCGTACTGTCCCTAAACTGTACGCTGGTCGGAGCTGATTAAAAAGAAAAGAGTTTTACAAAGAAAAAAGCGCCTCGTTCATTGGAGATGAAAGGACCTCGCGCTCAAAGCTGCGGGAAAAACCGGAAGAAAGTGATTACTGTGCACTTTCAAATCTTTGTGGTCCAAATTCATCATCATTTCATGTCATTTCATCACCACTTTAAAGGTGATTAGAAAAAGGCCAACGGTCAGTTCAGTTAAGTGAACACGAAGAGCCAATGCTGCTCCTGTTGTGAAGCAGGCTCTATAATCGGTGATAGAAGTAGCAGACAGGATAATCATGTCTGTCTGAGTGGAGTGTCAGAATCTTAAAGACACTTGTGGCTCTTCTGAAGACACATTACTCTCCCTCGCTGGAAGAGAAATCATGACTGATTGTGCCTTGGTAATAAATGAGTTCACTGTTCCTCAACAGCACCTGGTGATTTAGCTGGAAGGGGTTGGAGGGGAAAGAAGGCTGTTGATGAGAGACAAATCCACTGAAGCTCTGTAAAGCCAGCGTTAGTTCTGTTACCTTCACATGCACACAGCGTGTTGACTCTTAGGATTCTGTCTTATGTGATAACACTGCCACTGTCTGGCCTCGGAGCGCACATGCAACAACTGTGATCATTTATCCAAAGGCTTTCTCTGTCCCCCTTACTGAATTTTCAATTACGTTTATTGATTGATGATTAACCTCTTACTTGAAAGATTAAAGGAGCACTTTGGGGAAGACATTTTAGTCTTTATTGACCGATTTTTTTATGCCTAAACAAACTCACTTCATTTTCCTGACCGAATAAACTGAATAACAAACTGACCTTAAATGACAACACAGTTTCATACTGTTTTACTTGTTTATACGTGGCGGACCCTGCCACCTTTCTAGCTTCACACTGTGTTCTGTGACCTTATTTTCCTCTGAGAACATCTTGTTTATTCAGTTATGGAAAAATAACTCATATCATTACCTCATTAACATTGTAAATAATAAAATTCTGAATTTGAATTTCTTCTCTAAAACTGCACGGTGCCCCTTTAAACGGTGGAGATAAAATGTATGCCTTGTAATACTCTCAATAAAGATATAACAAAAAAATTCAAGAAAGGCCTAACCCTGTGTACATTTACTTCAGCTTGGACGAGCGAGTGAAAATGGAATTAGGAGGAGAAACCTAATAAAGTTACTCATTAACATCTCTGTCTTGAGCCACAGTGCAGGAAGGGTGACATTCTAGGCTGCAACCTTTGCCCGGACAGTCTCTTTATTTTCTCAGAGCGAGCTGAAGAGGAAGACAAAAACAGCAGTCAGAAGTCAAGTGGGGGAGAAAAACACCTGCTCTGTTTGTTATCCTCTTCTGTACAGGTGAGTCGCCTTACATTTTTCTTGTGTGTGTAAGTCAGTTTACATTTTTCTTATGTGTGTGTGTGTCGTATGTGTCGCTGTCTGGGGGTGCGGTGATGTAGTTTAGACAAGACTGGGTCCGCTCTGGTCATATGACTAGCGTATGACCGAGAAACAGTTACTGTGCGCTGGCCTCCATCTCCAGGTACAGTTGAACTGATATCACCTACGTACTGTTGCCTCTTCATCAACAGCCACTTGCACACTGTTTGTATCAAGGATTATTTTCTGAATAACATACTGTCTATGTGTTCATGTTATGTTTAAAGTTAATTAGTAAGCTGTTCAGGACTATAGTCATGAACATTGCTCAAGACCTGACCTGGCTGGCAACTCCCGAATATCATGTGACAGTTTCTGTGTGCCGGAGAGGACTATTTGATCACACATTTTCCAGTTGGGTCAGGTCAAATTATTATATTAAAAGGGGGGAAAAGGTTACTCTACTGTGTGTGATGCAATGGAGATGAAAACTGTGTCAGGTGCTCTTGGAAAAACCAGAGGCCGTCCAGGCACTGCTTTATTATAGTGGCTAAATCAAAACAAAGCCAGTCATAAAGAAGTTAACATTTTTGACCACCAAGTCTTCAACACAGCTCCAAACAAATAATTCCTTACTGAGTCCTTTCCAGCACCACAAGAGTGTTTTTTATTGGCTGGCTGAAGACACCACATTCATCGGCACTATCTCGAAACTCACCCCTGTAGCAGGGAATGAAAGGTGATGATCAGAGCTTACCAAATTGCGCTCTGGATGAGTGTTTGTCGCTGATTTTTCAGCCCTGTGATTCCCCTAAACAAAGTGTTGATGATGATGATTACAGTGACGGTGATCACTCAGTCAGTGCAGTGAATAGTCGAATCAAATACATACAAAATTCAAATGCGTCTTAGTGGAAGATATGATTAAATCCTACGTAAGGAAGTGCAGAATTAAAACAGGAAGAGAACAATAAAGAGAAATTTGTATTAACTCAGGTATGACTTTTTGTTGCTTTTTAAAATGGTGCACAGACATGAGTTTGTCCCTCATATTTAATATATTATGCCTTTCCTAACACCCTCTGATCTTCAACTGATGACAGTCCTCTGTTGTTCCTTCAGGACGCAGCGATGGGCCGGTGGAGCTGCAGCTTCTTTGCTGTGTGTTTTCTCTGTGGCGCCTTTATCAGGGAAGCACATCCGGCTACTATACCTGCTCAGAGGCACCTTCTGGCGGAATTAGACCGCTCAAACACTACTCTTAATGACAGTAAGTAGCACACAGGCACGCTCTGTCGTTAACCATCCTCTACCTATTTACAACCAGGAGTGCCGGAGGAACTTTGAACTCTATCTAACTCCAGTAATAGGAAACAATTTGGAACGCAATGGCGATGACCTCACTTGTCTTTATAGTTTCATGTGGAGGCAATAAATTCTTTCCCCGCTCTCCTCCCAGAAGCAGTTGGATCAGATGACAGCCCAAAGTCTCTGGAGTGGTCCTATCTGGCTGCAGGACTCGGCACGGCCCTCGCCGTCTCCCTCCTTGTCGTGATGGTGGTCAAGTTTCGCGTCTTCCATCGATTCCTGGCCAGCTACAGGCACTCCCTGCTCCAGGAGTCTGACGGGGTCAGCCAGTATGGCCAGGAGGAGAACTCCTTCCCTAACAGCGTGATGGGCAGAGTGGGGATGGACAGAGGGACTGGACGAGAAGCGGACGAAGACGACGATGGCTTCATTGAAGATAACTACATCCAGCCCAGCGAGAAACACAGGGCAGAGAGGGAAAGAAAGGAGGAGGCGGAGGACGAGGATATGGAAGACAGCGACGATGATCTTCAGTTCACCATAGGCTGATTAGACGGAAGGAGGATGACGAAGATGAAATGACATTGTAGAGATTTTGATTCTGAAACGTTCTGGCGTGTGAAACCTAAAAATGAATCATCGAGTACTTGTGACCTCTTGTCACACCATGCATGTGTCTTCGAACTGTGTGTGGATCCACTAAAGATAACCGACTTAGGCCTGAAAAGTCACACCTATAGGTATCACAAGATGAAAAGATGATAAACACGTCTTTCGAAATTTTTATTTATTTTCGTTCTGAGATCATCCCATGACCCCTTGAAGGGACTGATTTATAGTTTGTCGATGATAAGATAAATGTGAAAACTGATCGAGCCACAGTTGCTTAAAAATGTCAAAATGGGCACATTTAAATAGTTTGATTAGATAAAAGTAATGAAGAAAATATATAAACAAAAGTAAATAGTTTTTTTTTTAAAAATGTTACTGCTTCTCATTGAGTTCATTTTTAGTGACGCACAATCCCATTGAACACAGAATAGGTGAATGAAAAAACAGAAATTACCTGCACCCTGGATTATAGCTCCAAAAACAAAAGTGTTTTGGGTCTGGGTCTTCAGGCATTTTCCAAAAAGAAGATCTGATAAATTGAAAGGTTTCCCTTCAGATATTCTCTGCTTTTTCCTTTTATGCACAGTATAAATTGTTCCCATAAATCTTAAACCTTAAATCTGTAATATTTGTTGAAGGTCCCATATTTTAAAAAAGTGAGATTTCCAACTTGTTTTTTATTGCGGTATAGATACTGTTAAACCATCAAAAGGCTTAATTCACAAAGAAGTGCACAGTTCATAACAGTGTCCTCGAATAAGCAGTCAGGACTTTCGTAAGGTTGTGATGTCATGTCACAACACAAGACAAGGACCCCAGCATAACACCGGTTGTAATAGACGGTTGTTGGGCGGTGCCTGCTCAGGCCTGTTCAGGCCTGCCTGTGACTAGCGTATGACCAAGAAACAGTTACTGCGTGCCGACCTACATCTCCAGGTACATTTTAACCGATATAACCTTAAATGACACATCATCAGCCAAAATATATTGTATGGAAACACTGTGTATCTCATGTTTGTATTAAGGATTATGTTCTAAATAACATATATATGTGTTTATGTTATGTTTAAAGTTAATTAGTAACCACTGTAGTCCTGAACACTGGTTGTGATAACTGGTTGTTGGGCGATGCCTGCTCAGGCCTTTGAGAGCTGACCAATCAGTGCAGACTGGGCTTTAAAGAGAGGGGAGCTGAAATAGAGTGTTCAGACAGAGGGTAAATAGAGACAGTATATGTCTATGATTAAATGCACCAAAATAAAAGTATGCACTTGAAAATGACCATATGGGACTTTCTAAATTAGTAAATTGCATGTTTAATCATCCATATCTTGCCAATGACAAATTTTGACATCACCTGCCAATCACTTGAATAAGTTAAGTATTCACATTTATTGCAGGCAGTTGGTTGATTATATTTTGACTGTGAAGAGAGAAAGATTCTTAATGCAATAATATGTATAATCTGATTTTATTAGAAATTTACTTAATAAATAAAGTCCAGTGTCATTCATTCGTTCACTTACTTGGCCGACCTTGATCAGAAAAACGATTATTATTGACACAGAAAACTGAGGGGCAAGTAAGAAAAAAATCTGGTGGCCCATTTTAATTTTGTTTTATCTGTTTTTTTTTTTTTTTTTATCTGTGAAAGCAGGTAAAACATTTTTTTCCCAGATACAAAAAAAAATTAAGTTAAAATAACAAACAATGTTCTTACTGGCATCTTCGGGCTTCCGTACATATGCATCACAGTCATGTCTGATTTGATGTAAACATTGGGTAACACTGACACACAACCATCATAAATAAATGGTCAGTTTATAGTTAATTACATTTGAGTTAATGGCTGTCATGTCAATGTTAACAAACAATGAAATGCTTTGTAACCATTTATCAGGCAGTTGTAAAGGTTCCTAAAAATCAGTTGCAACTTTACAAAATGCAATTGCTTTATAAATGGTTCATCAAGTCTTGTTTGGTAACTATAAATTTGCCATTTATCAAAGGTGCAATATGTCATCTTGGAAAATAAATTCAAACTCAGAGAGGTAACACTTACTGTATTAATATGGAAATAATACAAACTCAGAAATATGTATTGGATATACAAAACTTCCATAACTGAATAAACAATAAGTCCTCAGAGGGAAATAAGGTCCCCAGAACGCTGTATGAAGTGAGAGAGGTGGCTTCTTTGAGGGGTCCTGCGAATATTTCAAAGTAAAAGAGTCTGAAATTGTGCAGTCAGCTTGTTCGGTGTCTTCAGTCCTGAAAACAAAGAATGAAGATTCAGATTCAGACTCTTTTGGTTAAAAGCTGCATAGTGCACCTTTAATGATGGACACAGTGTTACTGACACAGCAGATGGTGTGTTCATCGGACTGCTGAGCCATTGTTGATGCACGCCTGTTCTGTTCTGTCACTATTTCTAGTTAGGTACCCCAACAGCCAAGAATAAGGACACTTTTTGACCATTCAGTCCATTCAGATCAGACTGGTCCTGCTGGAGGTTGCCTCCCTCCTGGCCTGGCTCGTCGGTCCCCCTGAGACGCTGAACACCCTGACGGCTCGACTCCCCAGCGTCCTCGCTCTGCTCACTCTCATCAACATCCTCCTCCTCTGCTCCCGTCTTTTCTTCAGGTATATGAGCACGCTGTAGACCACCACAGCTAGAGCCATGCCTGTCCCAGCAGCCATCAGCACCAGACTAGACACCAACATTTCCCTGCTGTCGTGGCTTTGGCTGCCGACGGTGGCCATGCAGAGAAGCACCGTCCCGCAGAGCATCACTGCCAGCCCCACAGCTAAGATCAGCGCCGGGTCGGCCCTCCCGCCGCTCTTCAGCTGGTCGATCCGGCGTCGGCTACGCACACAGTTCATGTCCTGGATGGCAGAGCTGAGAAGCTGCTTGAGCAGGACAGCAAGGGCTAAGAGGCAGAGCGTGGTGCCAACACCGAGGCGCCATTCCCCAGAGAGGCTGGTGGAGGTGGAGAGGAGGCCCACGCCACCCAGGCCCAGCGCCATTATGAGCGCCACTGAGGCGCAGTAGCACAACATAGAGTGGCGTGGCTCCCTGGACCACCACAGCTCCACTTGATCATCCAGGACACGTCGCTGCATCAGGCCGGGGTCCAGGTAGAACCCTGGGGGGTGGTGGATGTGGTAAGGCTGGTAGAAAGTCTGCATCTCAGGCATGGTGGTGTTTGCAGCTCATCCAGCCCGGAAAACCAGACCTTGTGCAGATTGTACAAAACTTGGGTTGGTGATCAGAACACAACAGCAGGATTCAAGCTTATATTCAAAAAGATTTTAACAGTTATTTTTCTATTAGCTACGACAATGATGATAGCAGGAACATCCTGCGCTCCATCTCGACTTCTGTGAAAACAGTCACTCACATGGTGATGATGAGCACAGATGAGCGCCGTGTGGAGCCGTCCATCCATCTGCCTCCCATAACACAGCCTCAGTCAAAGCATCACAATGGCTGGTTTGGGAATCCAAGAGTTGTGTGGACTTGCAGTTTCCAGTTGGTAGAAAAGATTTTTAGAGTAATCCAGATGTGAGGGAAATGTTCCGCTGATGTTGTAGATGGTAGAAGTGTCCTGACTTCAAGCTGGAGGCAGAAAAAAAGGAGCCAAACGTAGAGAAGCTTGAACTCCTACTGTGTAAAGCTCCCTGTCAGTGGAGAGGTCAAGATGACGGCGACATCCTCGCAGTGTGCTGTGCACGGATCCACATGTCTTCCCATCGACTGCGCTAACGTCACAGATTGATTATCTGTGCCGTCCTCACATTCTCTGCCCCAGTGCCAGGCAGAACAGAGGACCCCCCCCCCTCCCCTCCTCCTCTCATCACACGGGAACACCATCTTGTCTGGTTAAGTGGGAAAAAGACGGGTCACAATAGCAGTGTTGGATCATGGTTTGGACAGAGATTGGCGACATTGTCCGGCGAGCCCCCGCACAGACAATGGGCTGGCCGCTGAACACAATGATTGTGCTGCAGGAGGCGGGCGGTGGTGTGTGTGTGAGCCGTGGAGGGGTGTTGCGCTGCTGCTGTGGAGGGCCGAGTGATGTCAGTGTGTGCTGATAATGGTGTTTCTGTGATCCAGCGGATGGCGTCATTCATACACTACGCCGAGGCTCTTAGATAGGACACAGCGAGACGCTCACTGACCCGGGGCCTGCTGATCCGTGTCCTCCAGTAATGCACCTGCCATGACCAAGGATATTCAATCTTGAATTTAAAGGCACAGTTCACCACAAAAAAAACAAACAAACATATTTTTCCTCTTGCCTGTACTGATATTTGTCCATCTAGATTGTTTTCTTGTGAGTGTTCAAGTTTTTTAGTTATCGGCAGTAGAGAAGTCTGTCTTTTTGCCAATATAATAGAAATAGATTGTACTCGGCTTGTGGTGCTAAAAGCAGCAAAAAATACATTTGCCAAACTCAAGAGCGATGTTTCTTTACAGAAATCATTAACTGGTTAATGAAAATAATCCACAGATCTTCTTATTCATTTAGATTTTCAATGCATTCTTTTAAGCTTACAGCCTTTCTTCAGACAACTATATAAAAAAAAAATTGAGAAGACGTAAATGAAAAATGGCATAACGTAATATTTGGGGCAGAGGAGAGAAATCTTTCATCCCCATGCCGAACGGAGTGTGATGAGTCATCGTGGTACCTGAACAAATCGGTAGCTCTTAGCAGTCGAGCTTCCCTCACTTCTGACTGAAAGTGCCTGTCAGCTCAGCTATAATATTAGAAGTATGTCACTTTAATTTCTTAAAATATCACTTAAAAAACTCAAAAATCACAGCTTCATCTATTCCTGTGACAACGTATAGAGACCGGAGCGGCTGTCCAACACTGTGGCAAGTGGCAAGAGACAAATAAAAGGGAATTAAAATGTAAAATTTCAGCAGTGTGGCCATTCTGTTACAGTGCTATCGATGGATAAATCTCTTTGCTACAGAACTTTATGACTGCAGTGACGTGCTGATCCTGAGTCCCGTAGGAGTCCTTAAGCCATTGTGCAAATTCAGCAGGATGAGTCAGAGAGAGGGCCTCCTTACTAAAGGAGTGGGGCAGCAGCTCAATATGAACTTTCTCCCCTTAGTAGACAATATCACAAAGTGTACAATTCATCTTTTTTCAACTGAAGCCAATTAGATGAAGATTAGATTGGATCAGAGAGTTTATTGTCATTATACATTGTACAACAAAATAAGAACATAAGGGTGCACACGAGACAGGCAACCTAGCAAGAAATATTGCAGCATATATCACACTGTGGATGATTATATTGTACCGTTTATAACACTGGTGAGTGTCGAGTTCAGAGTGGTGATGGCTCCGGGGAAGAAGCTGTCCTTAAACCTGTCAGTTCTCTCTTTGATGCATCTGTAGCAGCTGCCAGAGGGCAACAGTTTGAATCATGATCTTAGCTTTGTTCCCATGAGGAGGATCAAATGTGAACGAAAACAAGAGAGGGGATGGATGGATGGATGGATGGATGGATGGATGGATGGATGGATGGATGGATGGATAGTTTCATTTTAATGGCAGAAGCATCTACTGGACTGACTCACTCATATCTGTAATATTACTTTTTGCTTTTGCATCATCGACTTATCTAAACCTGTAAGAAACATATGCCTGGTTTAAAAGCCTGATCTTGCACCCTAAAGAATTCTTTTGATTTCAATGACCAGAATTAGTAATAATTACTGAGATGCCATTGGCCTGGTGGGTGCCAGTCAATTTATCCAGATTTTTTATTTATTCTTTTGTTTGTTTTTGTGCAAATCAGACAGCTGGGTTTTTTCTTTTCTTTTTTTATAGCAGGAGAAATATGTGAATCCAAAGAAGTCACCCACTGGTGCGTCTCTAGTCACCATGATTCACCCACAAGGTGGCAACAAATGACCACGTGACTCATAGTACTATCCAGTCAAATCAAGACATACAGCAGGACATTTTAGTTACTCTTAGTATTGAGTACTTTTATTAGTTGTTGGTACATTGCTGTCATCTGTGCTGTATGATCATGAAGACATGAGTTACTGAGTGACTATTTTAATCTTGTTTTCTGAAGGCAACAGAATACAGTGTGTGTTTGGTTTTAATGCTGTCTGAATTAAAGCAATTAGCCCGGCGATCAAACTAAATACAACAATGTTTTACGATATGACTGTGACACATGATCAAATATGCATCTTGATGAACAGCTGGTAAATACGTGTTTGTTTATCTGTTTGTCAGCCTTGTCACAGAATAGCCTTGTAATTTCCCCGGTGAGTTCTGGGAGAGACTCCAGAGTGCAACTGGCTCTGTTAAATATGGATGTACGAAATGGATGGACAAATATGGAAAATGAATTACCCTTGATGCTCTTCCCGAGCATAATATAGGTTAAATCAATCTGCTTTTTATGAATTATGAAAGGTGGCTTTGATTCTGGCATGATAGATGCGGTTCAGCCTGATGTTCACTCCATATGTGTTCACCATTTGCCATCACTACTGTCCAAAAAGTCTATCTATTTAAAAATAGCCGTGATCCCCACGTCAACCCTTTTAAATGATGATATTATTTAATAATTGATTTCTGGTGCAAGCCCTCTGCTCCTCAGATACTTATCATTATGAGGTAGGCAGTAGCAGTGGTGGAATACTACAAGTACCTTGGTACTTGATGTTCTACAAAAAAAGACCAGCAACGGCCTCTTCTGCCTCTGTAAAATGGTACAGTTCAATGCGAATAGGACCATCAAGACTAGGTTTTATAAATCAATCCTACATTAAATCTGTTTTGTTTGTCTTTAATCTTGGAAATCACAGTGTCAAGGTGAAAACTGAGCCCTCCAAAATTGTGAAGGCTCAGCAGCAAAATCATAGGTGTCCAGCAAAGCGGCCTCACTGACCTGCACAATAGACAGGTATTGCAAAAGTGCAAAATCCATCCTGTCAGTCAGTGCTCACCCCCTGCAGTCACTACCCTCTGGCTCCTGGTTCAGATTTCCCTCTGCAAGAGTCAACAGACACAGAAACTCAGTGGTTCCTACTGACATTTTCCTCCTTCACTCTTTTTTGTATTGTATAATTTGGTATTTTGTGGATTGTGACAATGCTGCATGTTGAGGCTGACCTTGGCAGTGTTGCTTCGGTCTGTATATGATAAAATTGTTGGCTGTTATTTATGCAATGGCGTTTTTTGTCTTTACTTTTTATCTATGTCTGCCCTTCAGCGACAAACAAAGTTGAAAGTTGAGTTGAGTTCATTTCAAACTGAATTTATAGAGCCACATCAACAGGCTGCAGTCATAAATATACTACTTAGAAAGATAGTGTAAGCCAAGACTATATGTTTTGAGCATAGCGATGTTTACTCCATCCATTTAAATACGGCAGGTAAGCATTTTTTTCAAATGCATCTTGACCCGTCCCATTGAGACTAATTGATACTAACAATTATATATGGTTTCTGTATTTCCATGCAAAATGTGTAGTTGCTGCTGTAGATCAGTCTGTAGAGGGCAGCAGCCTCCATGTTTGGACCGAAGCCTGTGGATTACCACAATGTAAAAAAATATCATTGCAAGTGCGTCTTAATTCTTTAAGTTTTAACATTTAAAAGTAATGAAATTGAAAAATATACCTATTTTGCAGCATGTATGCGGTGGAGGTGCAGCTGATTTTACTTAATTTATGTCCTGCTGTGTACTTTAATCTTTGTAATGCATCATATTTAATGAGCTGATCATATATTGTGTTTATTATCTGCAAAATGAGTATTAATCTAATCAAAAGAAGTGGAGTAAAAAATGAAAACATTTCTCTATGACACACATTACTTCAAATTATCCTTGAAGTCGGCCTACAGTGCATGATTAAATGTGCGTAATCAATCTTCAGGTGGCAGAGGATATCTTGTCTACTAATGACCTTCACAGCACTCTGTTTAATTTTTAATTATTTAGAGATGCAATATGTAGGAATTGAAGTTGAAAACATTCAAAAATTAACTAAAATCATCGACAGACTCTGAGGGAATAACAGTTTTGACCATATGACGTATTTGTATTGGGTTGCTGAGACAGCCACTTAAATTAGCTTGCTAACCAGCTAGCCTTCCTGCCAGTCCTGGTCCAAAGCTACAGCGCTCGAAGTCTAGACATCAACATTTCCTCCAGTGATCCGAACTCCCAGTCCGCACCGCTAGCTGCACGGCTAATTGAGCTAACTAGCTAATGGCAGCTACAGTTAGCAGCAGCTGACAGTTACTCTGGTGTTACTGCTGCCCCCTATTTCTTCTCAGGATCAATTTGGCAGGTGGCCTATGCTCACAAATTGCACCTTTAAGTAACCATATGTAATTTTGTGTTATGTTATCATATTTTGCTACATACACCACAAATATATCCTGAAAAAGACCAATGAATAAGCTCAAATACATCTTCCAGTATCACTTATTCAAGAGGAACATCCAAAAGAACATCCTACAAGTTTTTACATATTTACTGTAGTTTATGACTGTGTTGGGCGTGTGGGGGAAGGATTAAATTCTGCTTACAGCGTCTAAAAAAGTGATAGTTGGTTATGGTTAAGATTAGGAGGCTGGGGGATTGCTGAGCAGAGACAGCAGCCTCCACAGACCTGCAGCAGTATGCCTACTGACAAAACCGGTGTCCAAGAATGTGCCGCAGAGAGATTTGTGTGAACAGTTCCTCATTCTGGCCCGATTCTCCAGCAGCTGATTTCACCGACAGGTGCAGCATCGACCAGAGAGGATGAACTAATCTCACGGTTGCAGACCACTGGGTTAGACAAACAGGGCTTGTGACCAGAGCGTCGCTGTTCCCGTTTCCCCTCAACCAGCTGGTGAAAGGTGGGAGGAAGCCGAGCAAATGTGGCTCTCTCATCTGTCAACAGCAGCTGTTGAGGTGTTCTTGAGCAAGGTACTAAAACCTAGTTTTTAAAGCGCTCAGAGGCCCAGAGGATGCACTGTAACTGAACCATGAAGCCTGTCGATGCCAGCTTCTGCAGCTGTGCGGACGTAAAGCAGAGCGCGACTGGAAAAAAACAGTGTGCGTGCTCAACAAATGTCCCCTAAAGGTTAATTAAATAAGAAACATGGCTCGATGTATGAGTCGCTGTTTACTGAAATGCTGTTCACATGTTAAAGGGTCTGACATGATTGCTGTGACTGTATGTGAGGATGATGGAAGCCTCTCATGAATCCACAATGTTAAGAAGATGTGGCATATCATCCAGAGTGGCTGCTGTGACAAATGAAAAGGCTCTGCTGCCAATGTTACGGGCCCATGTGACGCACGAGGCGGATAGAGACAAACCTTACTGATCCTGTAGTTCGTAGTCGCTTCAACTTTCTTTCCATTACGAACCCCTGCACAGTTATCTGGATGTGCCTCAGGCAGGGACAGAGATGTGTCATGAAGTGACTTCATCTCAGTGGCAGCAGTGATCTGAAGACAGCCTGTCAAAAAGCTGGAGTGATGAAGGATTTGATGCGGCATGTGCTGTACTCTGCAGAATAATACATACTGTTTTACTGTATACATCTGCAGTGTGTCACTTTGTGGGGAAGTGGACAGTTTTCACAAACTTCTACACAGCAAAGAATCACCTCTTAAACAAATGCTACACGGGAAATACTGTGGTATTAAAACCTCTACATCACCGACTCCAGGACGGATTGCAATTAAATTTTGTACAGACATTCACGTTCCCCTCAGGGTGAATTGTGATGAGTCGAGTGATCCTTTCAATTGTTAAACACTTTTGTTTATGACCAGATACCTGCAAAATGATTTATAATCCCACTTGGGCTGCACAATTAATCAAAATATTATTCAGATTGCAATAAAGCAATATCCAAATCACAGAGGCTGCATTCCTTTCTTTTTGATAAAGTTGAATGTGTGACAAAACAGCATTCTAATGAAGTACTGCAGTGCTGCAGAGATGACCTCACCTGCAGGTCTTGTTCTCCAGATGTTTGTTTGGTACAGACCCCAACAAATGTCACCTCAACAACGAAAACTGTTTGCAGAACTGATTCCCTCTTATTGTTGATCGTATCGTAATATCTGTCAATATTATTGCAATATGATTTTGACCATGTCGTGCATCTCTACTCAATCAGTGGTTCCCAACCTCAGGGACGTGGACCCCACAGGAGGCTGTGAGATTAATCTGAAAGGTTGTTAGATGATTACTGGGGTACATAATAATACTCTAATATAGATTCTGCTCCATGAAATTCCCTTCACTTCTTTTTTTGACTTTGCATATCTCTTCAGGCCCCCAAAAAGTGTTGCGATCAGACAGCCTAATAAGGGAAACACGCAGCCCGAGGCGAGGGGTTGCAAGAGGATGTTAAGATGCCGCGAGAAACAAAGATCTAAAGTGCTTCATTTAGAGTTAAAACCAAAAGTGAGTGCACCAGTAGTGTCAGGTCTACTCCCGCTTTCGCAATATGATTTCTTTTAACCATATCGCGCTTCTCTAATTTATATCAATGTCACGTTTATTGCCAATGAGCTAATGTCAGCATGCAAATACTACATTTTAAAAATAGCAAATATTTCTTCCTGGTGGCGCCATGTTTGAGAAACTGCAGCAAAGGCGTCGTCTTGGCTGCCCCTGTGGTAGATAAAATATGTGAAAGTGTGTAGAATTTGGTGGCACCTAGGGATGAGGCTGCAGATTGCAACCAACTGAATACACCTCCTCTAAACGAGTGTATAGGAGAAACTGCAGTGGACGCTTAAAATGTAAAAACATGACAGGCCCTCTCTGGAGCCTGTGTCTGGTCTGTCCATTGTGGGCTACTGTAGAAACATGGTGGACCCCCTCTCTCTGTAGATATAAAATGCTTATTCTAAGGTGATGAAAATGCAACAATTCCTAGTTTCAGGTGGTTATAATGAAAGTATCATTGTGAATGTTATATTCAATTTCTGCAACGCACCTTTAAAAATGAAGTTTGTTGCGGTCTGTTGTTTTTCTCTACTCTTGAATGTCTTTAGAGTGTAAAGGTGTAAAGGACTTCGACAAAAGCTTTTACAGTCACATCTCCCTGGTTTTTAGAGGCATACAGGTCATAGGATCAAGGCCAGTGGAGAGCTGAAGCCGGAGCAGGAAAAGCACCATGGCCTGTGTTAGATGTGCCAAATCAGCTCTCTAGTATTTTTTTTTCACATTTCAGTTGATTGAAGATCTCTCTCTCTCTTCCTCTCTCAGATATACCCTGCCTCCCACTTAATCCTCAGTGTGCTAAAAGCATTTTCATTTAGTCATGACTCAGTCCTCACAGCAAATTGACTGTAAATTCAATTTAGTCCCTGTTATCTCCGGTGGGTGAGAATCAGATTTGCAACTAAACCAACAAACATTTCTTACGCAACGTCAACATGCATGGCTTTAATATTTACTTGAGCGGGCCAGATGGGCACGAATGAAAATACATGCTGCACTTAACATGTTATAATTATCTTTCAGAGTACAAAACCTACAGCATATGAGCTATGTCTATGAGCAGCTGGTCTGTACATGTTATATAATAGGCATATTGCAGAGATTGTGGAAATTAAAAACTCATTACTTTCCCAAGTCCCTGTCCCTGACAACCTGCAGTGTTGTGATTCAATCTTGAAGGGATGAGGAATTTGTCAGAAAATTAGACAGCTGTTGTGCTGTGTTTGGATATTTTCCTGTGCGGCTAAATGCCCTGGTCACAGCTCAGAATCGGGATTTGTTACGGGCAGGTCCGGAACGAGCTCATATTACATTGGCTGATCATGCTAACATGCTCATTTTCAGACAATAATTCCTCAAACAGATTTGAGCACCTGTTCAACAACCACTTTCAGTCTGCTCCTGCCGCCTCATTTCCCGTTGGATGCTTGCCGTGAAACCATGACAACAAGCCCAACTATCAAGATTTTCTCCTCAGTGCCCCGACTTCATTGGCTGCGAATACGATTGTGTGTGCAAGTATGTGCATATGTGTGCCAGTTTCTGCTCGTGTATTAACTATATGTTGAGGTTGGGCGGAGGATTAAGTCATCCTTCAGCTTATCTCCATCAGAATGACTGATTATGCTGTCAGCGATGGTCGTGGCCTAGTTCTGAAAGACAGCCTCGTTTGCTCTGGCGCGGAGCCACCAGACCTTGTAAATACTACTGATGCACTTTTATCTGCCGACGAGTATTACCTCATTGTGTTTAATAAGAGCAATAACGCTGCAGTTTGGTTAATGAAAGAGGTACAGGGGGCCTTTTCCTGTTGCAGCTGCTTCTGAGAAACCGTATAGCCTGCGGTTCACCTTAGCACTTGCATAATTTGCATATAGATGGGGATCATATCACATTATTGCGAGAAGGGGGGTGTATTAATAATGGGGTTGTTGAACAGGACATGGTGCTGTACAAAGACTTGTGTAGATGCTGAAACAGGTGGAGCACAGAGCGCTGGCTGGTCTCTGCCTCCCCGAAGCCATGTTGTGCCACATCTTTTACCTGCTCTCCTTTCTCTCTCTTTTCTACATTTAGGAAGAATTGTGAAGATCCGCTGGCGCGGTCCCGAGTGGGCTCCAAGCTAGCTGGGTCTTTTAAATTAGGCTACTCCCCGCAAATTGAACACAAAAACACCACAGGGACACAAAATTGCTTGACCTCCAGATCCCCTCCTGTCTGGTCCTGCTAGTCCCCACCGCTGTCCAACTATTACAGGTATGTCATGCTGTAAAATTGATTTCACTTGCTCAGTGGGTGTGACATGGACATCCCAAGGCCTCCTCTCTCTTTTTCTCACTCTCACACACGAACGTGTAAATACGAGCGTAGTTTCTGGATCAGTATTTTTAAAACAGTCAATAAAGAAGACGAAAAAAACGATGGGTTTTCTGGATAAATTCTGCATCAAAACGCATTTGTTTGATTACTTATTTTGTTTAGCCAAGCAGTTGGATTAACTGATATTTTTCCACGGTTAGCCTCTAAACTGGCAAGACAATATGACTTGTTTGTTCTGCCTTTCAAAAAAAGACTAAAAGGCTCTGGAAGTTTTTCTCTTGTAATGGTCAGTTAGCAAAAAATGAGAGTATTTAGATCTATAGCTTACAACTGAAGTGTTCCAGCTAATGTAGTGTCACACTGTTGCTAGCTCACGTTACCTAGTTTGCTTCAGGACTCTGAAAATTAATTGCAGTCCTGCCACCAGAATATTGCATATTCACTGGTATAAAACCAAAGACAGATGTTTGATGTGGAATATATTACTTATTTAGTTCAACCCAGCAGTTGGGCTACCTGTTATTTTTCTGCTGTCAGCCATGTCACCAGGCAGCCGCACCAGAAGACGACAGAACTTGTTGGTTCTTTCTTTTCAAAAAGGACTAAAAGGCTCCGGCAGTGTTAACTTTGCAGCAGTAGGTTACCGAATAATGTGAACAGAGTAAATAACTAGGCCTACCCATCACATTCCAGCTAACGTTTGTGGTACACTGTTGTTAGCTATTGTTAGCTGGTTTGTTCTATCAGAAATATTTGCAGCCCTGCCACGGAGATTACTGCATGTTCACAGCACAATATAAATATTAAAGGACTTTTACGGTCATGTCTGCACGGATATTAGTGGGCTTAATGGGAGACAAGTATTCACACAACACTGACTAGAAAGTAGCTAGCTAACAGGCCACAGGCTAGCTAGTGCGGTGTACGCAGTAAAAACATCCACAAATCACTCATTCTAACCATCAAAAATCCAACCAAAGTGTAGCTAAAAAGAGAATTATGTCTGAATTGTTTATTTAAAGGAATAAAAATAATTAATAATACACTGCATGAGCTCAACAAAGAGAACACGGGCTTGAATTACACCAAACAGGTGTTTACTGGCAAGCTGATGGTTTGCAGGAATATTGTGTCCATAGCCGTGGTTAAAAAAAAAAGCTGCACATTGCTGTAGGATGAAAGGATCTGAAATAAATATATATTCTTTTCAGTTAGAGATGACAGCAAGTAGTTCACCATCATTAAAGGTTGTGCCAAGGACATTTTAAATAGTTTATATCCTGAAGTCCCTGCATGCGCACAGCCCAGCCAACCAGGTATTTTCACTGTAGACATATTGACATGTCACGTTGAGACGCAGGTGTAAATAATGAAATGAATGATAGCTGAGTTCCAGTTAGCGGCTTCTGTGTCAAGGTCCGTGTGCATGTCGGCTCACTGTCAGCGAACAGAGCCATTGTTAACGCCATTAGAAACAGCTCAGTTATTCTTACTGAGACAAGAAAAAATATCTGCTGTGAAAGGCCTTAAGACTGTGTGGGGTGTGAAAACTGCTTTATCCACAGCTCCCTCTCTCTCCTGTTTGCTTTGTTTTCACCTGATGGGACAAATTACACCTTAGATGCCTTAGATTGGTGACATGATGTGATTCCCAACTTAAACCTGACTAGAGGTCTAATCAGCAATGTAATTGAAAACAACTTTGTGCGTCTGAAGAGCCATTAATAGATCCAGACATTGCTGGTTACCTCTTTTGTGTATAGAGTGCAGCAGAAATGAACCCTGGAATACCTGGAAATAAATGAGCCTTTGTGCACTTAAAGTGTGTCTTAAAGTCAGTGGGTTTTTTGAATGGTGTTCTGTTAGACAGCTGAAATAAGGTCTGTGGTTAACGCAAGCTTTGCTTGTTTAACAAGGTAGAATACTTCAGTAAAATACCCCACATGTGAATTGTGAAGTACTCACATGCCTCAGAAAAGGTGGTTGCTAACAAGTGGCTGAATGAGACGACAGAAGTGGTCGGGGACATTTAACACTCTACTACTCTACTCTGCCTTTATGGGTGGACTTGTAGATTGGTATGTTTATAGTAAAGTGTGTATAGTTTAGTATAGTCAGAAGCTTATTCAAGGTTAATCATGTGACCAGGATGTAGTTTGCTTACAGCATGACTGTATTATTGACCTGGGAACTAGCGCCACTCCAGTTTTGCCTAGCGGCCACTGGAAGTGATGCGGGGAAGTATTTTCCTGTGGCACAAAGGCATTTGCCCCATTGAACACCATTATATCAGGTCTTCAGTGAACTATAGTGGCCCATCTTTGGGTTCACTATTAAAATATTATTCTGTTCAAAATGTGTGACTTATAGCCTTACGTCAGCTTTTAATTTCTGGTAGTTGCATTTGCACTTAAAAAATCAATTATGGAAAGTATCATAAAATTGTGTCGTGTCTGCAATAATCCAATATCCATTTGACAAATCCCAGAGACTTTTTGACGAGGCAACCAGGGCACAAAATTACATCATTACTTCAGCACTCTGTTATGTGACTAAGTATGATATCAGCTTTGCAATCACCAAATATAATGTAATTATATAATATATATATTTTTATACAATTCTAAATGTTAATATGCAAAGATTTAATTACTTTTGTGAATTAAAGGAAATGGGGAGACAATGTCACAATGTCGGGAAAGTTTTATACCAAGAAATATTCACCATTGAGTCAATACTTAAATTATTCAGTTTAAAATAACTAAGGTATTTTAAATCAACACTATGTAGCTTTTGTAGAAAGATAGTAGAATGATGAGTGTCTTTCCATCCATCCATCCATCCATCCATCCATCATCTCGTATCTGCAGGGCACAGGGGGTCTGGAATCAATCCATCCAAAAAAATCCAAAATAAATAAAAAAATGGTTAAATATCAATCGAAATCAAATACCACATCAGGTCTTGGGTCCTTAACCCGAACCGCTGACCATCAGGAAATGATTTTTCGAGACTGCATCAGGAGATGACACGATGCAGCTGCTGTTGTCAGCTGTGTCCAAAGTTAAAGCAAGACTCTCGAGAGTTTAAACAGAGAAGCACATGAAAACAAAGTCATCATGAATACTGCTCTACTCTAATGTTCTACTCTTGGCCCCGCCCCGCGCGCTGTCGTCACGCTCCGGGCAGCCAGTGAGGCGGAGGGAGGGTGTGTGTGTGTGTGTGTGTGTGTGAGGCGGAGGGGGGGATGGAGGGACGAGGAGGAGGAGGAAGGGAGGGGGGAGTGTTTCACGGCGGAGAGCCAGGCAGCAGCGTCGCAGCAGCAGCAGCGCTACAGCACGAGCGGCTCCCGGGCTTTGTTTTGTGGATGTGAATGAGCTCCATCACCTGCTTCAGAAATGTGGACGGATATAAGGACGCTGCTACTTTTCCACTCGGTAGTCCTCAGCCTTCATTTCTCGGAGGGTCAGTAGTGTTTGTTTTCTCTTGCTTCGCGTGTGAGACGGTAGTGAAACGAAATATATGATGTGAGTGAGTGTGTGTGTGAACGTGTGTATTTGTGGAGGTGAGAGCTGCCGGTACTACAGAGAAAAAAAAGCGAGAGAAAGAGACAAAAGAAGACTTTCTTCTTATTCAGTGTAAATGTGTGTTAGCTAGGTGGTTTACCGCTGGGAGGTGAGTGAGGGGCTGAGTGTGGGAGAAGCCTCTCCGTGTCTGTCATGTGTCTCATCCATACTGCATCAGAGGTAGTATAGTAACGACAGCCCACACTGAATCTTTGTCTTCACGTTGTGGAGAATAATGCCCGGGGCCTCCTTCTCAACCTCCTCCTCCTCCTCATCCTCCTTCTCCTCCTCCTCTGCTGCTGCTGCTGCTCCCACAACACTTTTTCTGATCATCTTCGGTTTAAAGTCGACCAATAACTGAAAGAAAAACACAGACCGTGACGCTCACAGCGCCTCAGCCAATTGACCCGAATGAACGCTGAATATCAATTAGGCATTCATTTGCAAATGACAGTTGAACTACATTGGGTTACTGCTCCTCCGCTGTGTACTGATCCATCTGGACGCTCCTCTCACACCCCCCTCCCTCTTGTTTTTGTTTATTTATTTCCCTCCAGCAACGGATGAGTGTGAGGATGGACAGTTTCAGTGCACCAACAAAAGGTGTATACCGACCATCTGGAGGTGCGACGACGATGACGACTGCTCGGACAACAGTGATGAAGAAAACTGTCGTAAGTGTTCCAATCAGTGGGGGAAAGTCTGAGTACAAACGCGCTCTGTGAACTGTGAAAAAGACGCGATGGTTGAAGTGTTATGCAAGTGTCACGGTAAAGAGGAAAAAAAGCTGTTTGGACGAGTATCAGCGTGGCTCAGAATTATGAAAAAACCTTATTAGTAGGTCACTACAACTCCTCCCTTCCCTTTCTTCCCACCCACTCAGAACAATGTGTGAAAATGTGCACTAAACCATGAAATCAACCTTTTGTATTCTTACTATCTGAGATTTTTAATCTATATTGTTCCAAAAGTCAAAGGATAAGTTCATCCAAAATTGAAAATCCGGTCATTTGTTATCCACACACACGCAGGTGGAAAGGTCAGGTGAGGTTTCATCATCCACAAGACATATCTGAGGCTTCACAGCGAAACAGCATTCTGCCAAACATCTTAAGTAGATGTGGAATTGTTTTAAAATGTAAAGAAAAAAAAACGGTTAGAAAACATAAAATGGCTCCAACCAGCTTGTTCTATCCAGAATATATAATCTGGTAGCCCAGAAATCCCAAATTGTCTTGAAAAGCAGAAATCTTCGCTGTAGCTGCCAAGCTAAGAGCGTTCATGCACACGGAGTGGATGCACAAGCTCGACCACAAGTCAGCGTTGTAAGTGACATCTTTTAAATCAATTTGGATTACAGCCGACGAGCTGTACGGTATGGTCACGGTTAGTTATTTGGTTGTTTCTGAAGTCTTAAAACATATCCCTCTCAGTTGTTTAGGAGAATTCTCCAATGCTGTTTTGCTGTGAAGCTGCAAAACTTCACCTGACTTTCCATTGGCATGTGTGTGAGTAGTAGATAGTCGCCAGTTAAATTTTTGGGTGAACTTCTCCTTTAAGTTACTAATTAGATTTATATTATTGATATTATCGAGAGACAATGCCTGCGACTGCTCCATCAGCTGTCTGTTAGAGCTTGACTTAATGGCCTGTTCCTGACTGGAATGTGTATAGAAGCTCCTCTATCTTAATGAGCTGCAGTGGGAAAATGCACCCATATCTCCCTTAGGTCTCTGTCCTCTCATAACTTCTTATTATTTTTATGGTGGATTTGCTATTCTATTAGCGTTTTAGTGCCTTCATTTTTAGGGAGAGATAAAAGAGTTTACAAAGAGGCACAAATAAAATCATGTTCTGACTGGGGATTAGGCATATATGTGTGTGTGTGTGCCCCAGGGCCAGAGTGTGTGCAGGTGATTTCATCCCTGCTCCACATAAATATAGCAAGCTCAACAAGCATGTTTAAAAAAAACAAAAAAAACCAGGGTTGATTGGGTGGAACCATTTTCCAATCATCTTCAAATAAAAAGCTGTCCAGCTGAGAGACAGCTTGCGTGGTGCATCGGTCTGGTGCGCAGAGCTCTGACAGGTATCTCGGATGTGTTGTTCTGTGCGGAAATAATAGAATTCCAGTATCCTTTCTGACTGCGAGCCAGTGGCCTATATTCTGGAAGAATGCTTGCGCTGAAACCAGTGAAGTTGTGCCAAAGCTGAATCCAAGCCCCGCATGTTTGCCGTGCAGCTATGTTCTTTTGTGTCTGGGTTAATTGTGGCTCGGGAGGAATTCCTGCACCTCCCCGCACATGCATGCGCGTATACATGCTCTCTGTTTCTCCTCGTACCTCTCTCCGTCTGTGTTTTCTCTCTTACCACCAACTCCCACGCGCGCAGACCTGTTGTATACAACCACCTCGCGGCTGCTCGGTGCGCTAGTGTGGAGGTGTTGCCATTGCTACCCCGGCTCTCTGAGGCCAGCAGGAAGGGTCCTCGGGCGTGCCAAAGAAAGCCGGTCACTGGGAGCATCTTTGCTGCTGAAACATTCATGTGTCACCGCTTCACACACACACACAAACCCGTGATGTTTGAAAGGAAATCATTACCGCGTCGGGCTTTATTTCACCAGTATTTCTTTTATGAATGAAAGAGGAAATTGTCAGTGAGGGTTTTATTACCCCGGGCTGAGCTTCTGACACATTTAGGCTCTGAGTGGAAACACTCCTGCTGATCGCCCACCACTGTCAAGCCACCATTCGATGATTATGACAGTCCAGCGTTACTTGCCATTGTATTAGAGAGTGGCCTTCGCTGTGTGTCCACTTCCTTTCCTGCATGTGTCTGGCTGTATCTGTGTGGGCGGGCGGATGCGGCAGCTTGGCCTTCGCAGCAGAGTGAGACTCTGGCTCGGGATATTAGTTCAAGTTTTATCCTGTTTGGTTTGGAGGAGAGGCTCTCTGGCTGCAACTCTGGCAATATTTAATTAATGTGTTACTATTAAAATCATCCTCATGGGTCGCCTCTGTAAACTCCTTTTTCCGTTTCTCCATCTGAGGAGGATAAAAGACACGGGGACAGGCAGCGTAGTGCAGTGGAGTGTAAACCTGTACAACATATGCCGCACAGGGGGAGAGTGCGGCGAGGATTTAGGCTTGTACACACAGTAAATCCCGTGCAGGAATTACACAGTTAGTTTCTTGTTGACTGCGAAGTGGTTGCATTTTTGAATTAAGTTTCTGAGGGGCTGAACGGATGGTTTCACCTTTTATCCACAATGCATTATTTTGCGACACAATGCCAAGCCCAGGAACCCTGTGACTGAATGTGTGCAACAGACCATGCTTATGAAATATGCTGACAGGAAGAAACCTTTGCCGCAGCTGCTTATTTGTCACGCCAGCGTCACCTTATTTCCAACCTGACTGGGCGCTTGTTGCTGAGCCTCTCCGAGCGGGTGCAAAACACTGGTGTTGCTCGCACCAGCAACACACCATTTATGCGCCACGATCCTCCTCCATCCTCCACCCTGTTCCCGTTAACCCCATCCCCCACCAGTCCACCCCCAGACTGCACTCCCATCACCATCACCATCACCATCCCCCATCATCCAAACTCTATTCCCCACTGACCAGTCCCTCGCTGCATGCACCCATACATTCATACATGCATAATTGCACTCATGAGTATGCATGGTCACAAGTGTGGACCAAGCGCATGTAAGCATAAATACATGCATAACAGGCATGAATGCATAAAAATGAACTTTTTCTGACAAATGGTTGAAAAGTTGAAAGGGAAAAGTAACTCTCGGTTTTGTTTACCGGTTGCATAACATTTGCGGGGAGGATGAGATGCAGAGCCACCCTGCCTGCCGCCTCGTCTGGAGTCGACAGCAGCTGAGGCGACAAAAGAATTCCGCCTTGAATTCTCAGAGTCAGATTTGTGCCAACTCTGACACGGAGCCGCCGTTTAATCCTCATCCTGATTATAGCGGCATATCATCCAGCGCGCATCTATCAGCGTTGCCTTCAAAGTTCAGCCTGTCCGCTTGACTCTCCTCCTCATCCCTGGATATGATAACAATCCATTTCATCCGTGTTCATGAATTTAACATTCATACCTGCGGGGAGGCAATTCGCATCGCCACGTCGAGCTCAAAGTGTTCTTTTGTTTTCCTCTGCGATGCCGAGTCAGCAGAGCCTCCTCGCTCTGTGTTCTTTTACCTAATAAATCCGCACAACTCCTTCAGAGGCGGAATTCGCTATTGAAACTGCTGGCGCTCCTCCACACCTCCTGTAGTCATTGTTAATTTCTTTAGTCCAAAGCCTTTCGGTGGATGCAGCCTCCTCTGCTGCAGTGTTATAACCCAAAGCCCTGCCAACTCACAATACCTTAGAAATGCAAATAGTATCCCTGCTCCCTCGGTTAATGCTTATTTAATGCTCCATTCAACAGTGTTCAGACCTCTGCTGCTTTTTGCTCAACTTACCTCCGACACTAGTTGAAGAAAGAGTAAAACCAGTGTGCAGGTATCTTTTATTTATGTCTTACATGGTCTGTAAATTTTGGATTTTCTCTTCTTTCCTGCACCGTCTGTATATCTAGATAATCTATAAAACCTTTTTTTTCCCCTCAAATCATAGTGTTGCTTTTCTATAGAGCTTCTAGCTGTGAGGCCATGGAATGGATGGAATTGCACTTCAACATAATGCTTGACTGGTCTTCTAACCACTCAGAGCTTTTAACTACACGTGCACCATCCACACATCCAGACGCACATTCACACGCTGATGGCAGAGGCAGCCAGGCAACGCGATGACCTTCTCATCAGGAGCCTTTCTAACCAAAGCGCCTCATGATATTTCAATGCTCACACCAATGGAACAGCCATCAGGAGCAGTTTGGGGTTCAGTAACTTGCCCAAACACAAGGTATCAAACCACCGACCTTCCGATTCAGGGACAACCTGCTCTACCTAAGCCGCAGCCGCCCCTTGGTGCCTTTCAGGGGGCATGATCGTGTCATGTTTACCGAAACACACAACAGCCTTTCTGAGTGCTTTCTCATCTCATGACAATGGTCACCATCGCTTGGTCACATCAATGCTTCAGGTACAATGACAGAAAATAGAGAATCGAGCCTTTCAATGGTACCTGAAAGCAAGTGGGCCTCACATTATGGGCTTTGGTTTCTTCTGTTGCTTTGCTGTCAGAAATTTCTTCTAGTCTTCTATAATGCCACTTGACCTGTGTGAGCTACATTTTTCTGTTCAGACATACCTATCAGGACCTGATTTAGCCCCAGTAGTATTTACATATAGCTACTATATCTGTATCAGCCTTCTCTTCTCTTCTCTTCTCTTCTCTTCTCTTCTCTTCTCTTCTCTTCTCTTCTCTTCTCTTCTCTTCTCTTCTCTTCTCTTCTCTTCTTCAAAAACTAAATCCTGAGCTGACAGTGAATGTTGCTGTGGCATCATGACTCTATTTCCTTTGCCGCTCACGGGTGAGTGGAGCACAAACACTTCCACTCAACTCTACTTTTTGAGTACTGGCTGGATGGCTGTGCTTTCATTGCTCTGGCAAGCTGTTCTTGTCCTGCCTTTGTGGAGACGACCCAGCCAGGCCAGTTGACAGCAATATTTCTAAAATGTGAGGTCATTTAATGTAAGTTTGGCCACCTGCTGATATATGTAAGTGCAGAACAATAATATAGTAACACGCAATGTTGTGCTCTCTCAGGAAAAGGGAGAGACTCATCTTCTTGTTGTGTTTTTGATTTATCAGTGTTGAAAACACGTCTTGGTTTGTGAGCATGCATTTCCCCCCACAGTCTTTGCCTCTGCTTGTCTTTGTTGTGTGAAGAGATGCGTTTGACAGCAGGAAAGTGAGCGGTTGTTGATGATGTGGAAAAACAAAGGGAGTGGGATAAGAAAAGAGAAGTGCAGTTGAAGGGATAAAAAAAAGTGGGGAAAGAAATAATTCTGACCCGCAGGGTGAGTCGGCGAGGTTGTTTGTGTTCCTATCAAATTCTCTCCGTAATCTCCACTTCTGTTGACAACTGTACACAGTGTGGAAGGGATTATGCCTTTATCTCTCCACGCAATGAGGCTTGTTTTCCACTGGGTCTGTGGTCAATTTGTGTCTTGATAACTCTCCCCATCGCAGTTCACATAATCATGATAGAGCCTTAAGTAATGCACCAATTTTTAATAGCGCGGATGAAGCAAACTTTCTATGGAAAAACTTGTTGAATTTATTTATTATCTGTACCTTTGATCTTTTTTCATTCATGAGCAACTAGCTCCAAAGTTTGAGTTCATGATGAGAATATCAAGAACTTGTTAGACTGAACTGAAATTTGCATTCTCCTCTCTTTTTATATCATAAATGTTAAGTATAATGATACTGCAGCTATTGCACACAAAAGACAATAAAACTATTATTAGACATATTTGTAGAAACAACCTCGGAGCTTCAGAGGTTCATCCTCTATTGATTTGTTTTGGAAGAGAGTTTACTCTGCACAGACTTGAGAAATTGAACTATGAACTGAATTTCTATCTTAGTTGTTGATTGTTGAATTGCTGAAGGGTCTTTCTTTTCTTTTCTTTTTTTTGTTCAACTTTTGAATCAACTTTTTGGGTGAATATTATTTGAACTTTCCAAGCCCTAACCTGCCAAAAAGACAAAAGGATAAAATCAAGCTGTTGTTGTAAAATACCCCCTATCTTTTCAAGAATTTGACAATGTAAATGACATTGGTCCAGACCCCTCAGATTTGGCCACAAGCGCATAGATTGAAGCACAAGATTGATTCACAACACATGATCACATGATCTTGTGAATTCAGCTGTCTCACAAGTTAACACATAATGTCAGTTTGTGTGTATGGAGTTACCCATTGTGCTTTAACATTTGTATTCTTCTCATAAAGTGGAAGCCATCAGGCTAGGCTAACTAGATTCCGCTTTTTGACCAAATAGATACTCAACTCAAACTACACAATTAGGATTTATTACCAGAAATTGATTTTAAACAAGATACACAGCACATATAGGCGCCTAATACAGACATGCAGAATTTTTTTTAACCTTTAACCGTTATGTAATGTTAAAGTAATGATATTCATGTCCAGTAGTTAATAAAGTATTAATGAGGTTTTAAATCAGCTTTCAATCTGACCCCTAGACAGTGACTAAACGTTTTCTCCCATGATGCATTTGTGCTTATTGCATCTGTTGGCATCAGATGCCTAAAATCTCTCGGAGGCCATTGCTCTGATACAGTCTATGTCTAGTCCCTATCCACATGTGTGTTTGTGTGTTTGTGTGTTCATGTCTGTTGGATTGGTCGCTGGCCCTACTGGCCTACTGCCCTGTGTCTGCATGTCTCAAAGCCGGCTCGCCAAAGTGATCATTAAGAAGTCTGCAATTGAGCTATTATCTCAGATTACTGCGTGTCGCTAAGCAAAGATGCTGGGAGAGAGAGAGGATGAGCCAGAGAGAGGGGAGAGGGGAGGGGCGGATTAATGTGGGGGTATAAAACATCACTCAGCCACAGCCTCTTGCCCTCATTGGTCATTTATTTATTCCCCACTCTCATCAGTTTCAACATTAGGCTTCTAAGAAATTATCTGTTCATTTCAAAGTAAAAAAAATGTAGATATTTCTCCAGGGGACTCTGAGCAGTGTGTCTTACTTCATGAAAAATGCTGTTTTAGTGTATTTGAATCATTGAAATACTGCTGTGGTATAAAACAACAGCATAAACTGTAGTCTGTGCAGCTCAGGGCTTTAAACTGAATAGTCTATGTGAATTTAACGCTGGATTCCTGCCTTAAACTTGAACTGATTTTGATTCAACTTCTTTGTACCTTCACTGGAATCGTCGTGTTTTAAAGCTGCCATGAAACCAACAGATGTCAAGATTTTGTGTTACGTGCGTCAAGACTAAGTGGGTGACTCATATTTCCCCTTTTATATTCCTTGCTTGCATATTTAGAGCTTCCGTGATGGTCAATTAACACTGCAAAGTGAGTTACCTCAACAGCACTACAGGGTGCTTTCGTGTACACATTCTGCTTAAAAATGTATAAGAACGATTAGGCCTTTTCTATCTCTTAATAAATTGTGTATTTGAATAATCCCAAAGGTTTCTAACAATGTTCAAACCTAGAGAAAAACAGGATTTTATTCCCTTTGGGTACCCATGTTGCAACTTCTGTGTAAACACCAGATGATGCATCATACTGGCACTGGTGGACCCAAATGAGGGGGCAGGTGATTGCCCTCCCTGGTGCCTCCATGTTGAAAAAACACTGCAAACGTGCCCTCTTGGATGCCCCAATGGTAAATTAAACAGGAAGTGCCCTCCACTGTGCCCCTTCTGTCGAATGGTTAATAGTTCCCCATGTGTTTCATACAGAAGGGCAGTTGTTATAATCACAAAATACATTTTTTTTTTTTATCTTAACCAAGATTGTAACTATTTCACTATAAATATATCACAACTTTCTGCATGTTGGCGCCCCACCGCATACAGCGGGTGTACTTTTTGTTTATTTCGCTCCCTGCCCCTCAGACATCCTGAGTTCGCCACTGGTTATACATCAAGGAGGTGAACATGACTAAACATAACACAAATACACACACATCCATTACCTTGTCAGTTCAATTCAGTCCGATAGATTTTCTTTTATCTGCAATGGTGGTTGTTTAAAAATGAAGACAACAACTCCCATGATCCCACACTACTCATGTCTTTTGTTTTGTTTGCTGATGTTTTGTTTGACATTTACTGTTGTGAAACACAACAGTAAATGTCAAGTAATAGATAGAGGTTGCAGACATAGAGCAGTAAGTTCATTCAAATATTCACAACAATTGACAGCTGTAAATGTATAAAAAATGAGGAGGGTTTCTGTACACATCTGGCAAAATGTTACTTCGATGAGTTTTGAACTGAGCTGGAAATCCAGCCATGAAAATGTTGCATTCGATGCTGCTACTCGTGGCTAAAATTTTTGTCACAGTGATTCAGCAGTGGCAGTGAAATGAACCCAGGTTGGCTTGAAAATCGATAAGACACATGCTGGATGTTTGAGAGAGGCTGCCTGCTCTGCGAACCCGGGCCTCGAGGCCAGAGGCACCCAGGCAGACAGCGCCTTTCATCCAGAATCACTGTCAGAAAAAAAAAAAAAAACAGACCCACAAGGGAGGATGCTGGCACACATCGCAAGAACTGTGGCCCTTTGCAACTTGTGACTCATTTCAGTGAAAAATGCCACTTCATGTGACTCAACAGGCGTGCCAGTGAATCTTTCCTGACAGCTCGGGGGATGCTGGGATTGGCCGAGTGCGGCTGCGAGCCTCACTTTATTTTGATTTATCCGTTTGTGGATGAGTACACACACTCATCATCACAGACCTACACAGGACATTATGCCACCATGAAGTCCAGCCAGGGTAACAGAGAGCGTCAGCAGCGAGCGTGGTAGTGAATTGAAATGATGAGCAAATGGCTGTGACACAGCAACCAAAGCCCCCAGTCTCTTCCTTTTTTGTTGATGATTCAGTGTAGCTGGATGAATTATGAGCGTCACCTCCATTCACAGAAGTAGCAACAAAGGGCTCCTCTTGCTCCTCTTCTATGCAGTGACTCATTACATTGCCACCATCACAAGGCCAATGCCTTTCTAACAAAGGGTCATGAGGGTATAAAGACAGAGGGGATTAAACAGTAAACAGTCAGATGCAGCCACAGTTAGAGCTGGGAGATTCAATAATTCTGTTTTAGGAGTTTTATTCAATACTATGATAAATACCGTTTTTTTTCATTTGCAATTGATCAATTCTAATTATTATCTTTGGCAACTGGTTAATCATTCAGTCTGTAAAAATGCATTGTCCAGCCAACACTCTCATACCCCGAAAATATTTTCATTCCAGTAGCCATATTTCCATAAAATCTACTGCAAATATTAACCACTTTTTTCAGAAAATTGACAAAAGAAATTTCAAATTAATGCACCACCAACTGTTAGGTTAACAGTTGGTGGTGCTAATTCTCCAGCTGGGTGCCATTCATCTGCTGCAGATGACGACACAATGAGATGATGTGTGTAACAAGAGTGCAGGTCAGAACTCAAGAGGAAATGAAGCTTTGTGTTGGTTAATGCAGGACACGGACGCCGTACGCCCAGCTGTGATCAGGTGACAGCCTGTCGACCGGACTACTGTTACCAATCGGTCACACACCTGCTTGGAAGCTTTTACCACCACCCTGGCCTCCATCCTTTTAGTTCGAGTCCTATCAGGGCTCAAGGTTAAAAAACAACATTCATTTTGTTGCTCAGGGCTCACTCCTGTATACCTCGGAGAATTCTCTGCGTTGTGTAAGCCCTGTTTTGGCTTAGCATGCTAGTTGGTCAGCTCAGAGAGCACCTTAAGAGCTGAGCCATCAGCGCCAAGCATAACTGTATTTCCAGTTGTTGCAGTGTGTGGTCAAACCTATGACGAGAGTGTTCCTAACTGACACAATGGAAAATGTGTAACACAACGCAGAGAACATGTTGGAAATATGACATCTTTGACATCATGTATTAATACGAGAGACCCTTACAGTGTCATCATGGCTCTACACAGATCAGATGTTTTCATGCACGGCAACTTTTAGTCTCTTCTGTGGAGTTAAAGCATAAATTACTATTACTATTGCTGTTATTGATGAAAAAAAACGGATACATTTTCTTGAGAAGTCTCTCACCTAATTAATTTACATCGACTACCTGCTTTGGCACCATTGCACTTACAACATTCTCAGATCAAGTTATCAGTTTACAGTTGTAATGAAAATCAGTTGCGTTTTACCAACACCTAAAGACACATAACATTTAGGGGTAAGTTCAGTGAATATCATGAACATACTGTATCAATAAGAGATAATACTGACCATGCAGGACAGAATAGTTCTTTGTTTGACACAACCTCTGTATAAATTCATGGAAAACCCGATTAAAGCTCGTAGACGGGAATGATCACCCGGGGTCCTTCTGGTGCTTCCATTTCCTCTGTGATTGTGTAGACTTACTGCAAATGTAAATTTAAATACTCATTACGTTTAGTCACTCTTTATTTGTTTGGGAGCATCTCTTCCCTGTCGAGGTGTGATTTGTGATGCAGTTTCTGCACAAATGCAGACTTTATGAGCTAAACCTAGGTGTAATGGAGATTTAATAGTGTCAAACATTGCGTTACCTGAACAATGATAGCAAATAGAAATCGGAATTGGACTAATTTACTCAGCTGTAGGTCTTTAAGTGCGCGAAGCCAGCGAGGTAGGATCCAATTATGTCCGTACAATAGCAGCCTTCAAATTAGTGGAAAGGGCGCTTTTGCATAAGCTGATCAAATGTGTCAAAGGTCTAGGCTACAGACACTCTGCTCAGTGTAGAACCGTCTGTAGAAAACTGTAACGTAATGAATGCTGGAATATAACATAACACACGAACATGACCTACTGTCTTTGTTCAGAGCCTTTTAGTAGAGCAACACTCTTCTAAGTTTTGTATGTTGAACCAGCAGACACCATTTGATGTCTCAGTTCTCCATGTTAAGTCACACATGTATATTAACGCACACATGAAATGGGTTGTGTAGGATCCTCAGGGAATGAAAACGTTGCGATCAGTCTTTTGTAAGGCTTCGAAAAACCAGCAGAGTTTTGATGGTTTTGATATAAATATGAGTGTGCAAAAACCCAATTTGCCGAATGCTCCCAAATGCTGAGACCGGAACGTGGTTTTGAATTTGGAATGAAATTACTTTTCCCATCATTTTTAACTTTGATCACAGTGTAATATGAAGCCTTTAATAGATTTTCTGCAGTCCCTTTAAGGAAAAGGCAGATCTCATATCAGGAAAGGTCAGGCCTGTTTTAATTTAGAAAGCTTATATTTAAATCAGACGCTATATAAGAAATGAATGCTTCCATCCTGACTGCATGTGTTAACACCGCAGTTTGTTGCTCAGTGCTTCTGCAGAAGTTTTCTTGAAAGTTTGGGAAACATTTGCTGGCAGATGGTTTCTCTGGGTTGCCCCTGACCTCATGTGCTTTGGGGGGGAAATATTGTGATCAAAGCTCAGCAGCTAAGCTCTGCCTAGAGACAGATATGTTTTAAATGCATAGCCATCGGCCGCTCGCATGCACACACAGATATGTATGCGCACAGGCGCGCACAGTCAGCGGCACAGGCTTCACACTAAAATAAACTCACGGAACAGCTTGATACACAACAGAGTGTCGGTTGTTTCATTGGTTTGTGCGTACCTCTCGTGCTCGGAAAATGATGTAATCCCTTGTGACAAGGATCACCGGAGAAAGGGGAAGAAGAGCGATGGAGAGCTTTGAGAAAAATACAAGGAGAGAAGGAGGAGGCAGCGTGGCGGCGAGCCAAGGGGGGGTGGGGTGCTGTGGAGTTGGGTGGGGGTTGTGGGGTGGGAGCTGGAATGAAGAGTGCTGCAGTGTCATTGATTTTAGAGTGGTTGTTTTGCAGTGTTATTGTTGTGTTGCCGCTCAGATAAAGAGTAGTGAATTAGACAGGCAGCTCATTAGAAGTCACCTGCAGTCTCTCCTTCTCAAAGGTCAAAGTTGAGGATGGGTTTTCTGTCTTACGCCGCCCAATCTGGAAGATATCATGTTGCACTGAAAAGAAAGGGAGTAACCACGGCGAGGAGGCCACGAGTAAACACGGCATATGAAACTCTTACTGGAGCCAGACTACAAAATTGAAACCAATGACACCCGTTTGGTTTGAATGAAGACAAACAGAGCATCTTTACGGGAGGCTCCAACTCATTGCAGAACATCTGCTCGCCCTATCAGACAGCCAGACTGCTGGGAACACCTGGCATACGTGCAGCTTTCCTGCTCTACTTACAGTGTTCTTTGAAGTGCATTTTCTGTCTTTAGACTATCAAATCATGCTTCCTTTATTTGCCATTGATTATGTACTTAAAATTGAGCCGAGAATGCAATAATAGAGAACATAAACAAAACAGACAGGGTGTTATTTATTGTAGGATTATTGCACTAGATTGCATTATATACAGGGGATGCTTTTGTTGTTTCCACCTCTAAAGTCACTAATTACCTGCACCGGGGAGGTTATGTTTTCACCTGTGTCGGTTGGTTGGTCAGTTGGTTTGTCAGCAGGATTACACAAAAACTACTGAGCGGATTTCCATGAAACTTGGATTGAGGATTAGTCTCAGCTCAGAATAGAACTATTGGTGCAGATCCGGTTAAAGGGATGGATCCAGGAATTCTCTCTTTATGAAAAAGAAGACATTTGCTCACTTTCCAGGTTCTTAGATTTATTTTGGGTTACGTACTATAGTGCTCAAAAGCACATCAGTTTTATTTCATTCTGTTCGTGTGCTGCAGCACTGTATTCCCCCTCTGTCTCGCTCTGTTTTAGCTCATGTCTCTTTCCGGCCCCACCTCCCGAATATCCAGAATGCTCTGATTGGTCCGCTCACAAAGGCCCGAGCCTGGAATTTAAGGCGGCACTGCTGACGAGGCTTTTATGGAGCTGTGTTTTCTTTGCAGCCCTTTTAACTTTCATGAACTTTTACATACACAGGAACATTTATAAAACGAATGAACGAACAAATTATAGGTCTCCTTTAACATTTTTCTCCATTTTTGTTTATTTCTTAGGGAATAGTGAATGAATGAATGAAAAAAAAACAGGTGAAGTATTAGGTGGCTGGTATCTATGAGTGAGTACAGTTGGCTCTCTATGAAGAGATTATGATTCCCTCTGCTTAAATCATGGTTTAGCAGTTATGGGTGGTTCACGATTTCGAGTGAGACAGGGCTATCAAGTTTGATATTGGATTAGACCTGATTGAATTATAGTGGACTGTTGGGCTTTGGTGGAGTTATGTGCTCTGCTGAGTGCACTTGTGGTCCACAAAGGTCCTTTACTTGTTTGTATCCACGCAGCAGAAACCTCACCTTTGTATACATCCCAGAACCACGGCCTGGTTTGACTCTCGGCACCACATATGTCATTACAGAGTAGACATAGCAGCAAAGTTGCACCAGAAATAAAGCTCCATTAAATTGCCTCATGCAACTGAAAGCTGCAGCTCATCTCACACAGTGCATTGTAATAATAGGGTCATGATCTTGACATTAATGCGCATACATATTTATTATGTTAAGGGCTTGCAGAACTTGATATTCTTTTGGTGTAGATGACTTCAGCATGTTTTTACATGAGTCTTCAAAATCTTAATCTGCTGGTTATCGTATACTGCCAAATCCACCGCCCCTTTCCTGTACCATTTACAGTCAATGCCTATGAGGAGGAATGGCTGATCAGTCTACCTGGTGCTGCGTTAAATCAATTTTGTGTTGTGGCATTTTGGTCTTCAGGAATGTGGACCAACACTACTGTTATATTCCCCAGCCCATTGGGGCCTGAGTAAGATTTTATGAAAACAGCTAATGAATCACTTCACTTCACCCTATTAGTTTAAGTGAGGCCAACCGAAATGCTACATCTCCGATGTGTACCAAATGTACCGTGCTTCTAATGGAGCCATCTGAGCTTTAACATGCATGAGAGAAACCTCAGTAAAGAGCGTCGTTACTGTGTCACCTTCAGCATTCTCAGTAAGACACTCGCTCGGAGATGCAGTGTATTTGCTCATACTGATATAATATGCAGCACAAGCAGATGTATAGTCTTGCATTGCAAAAAGGAAGAGAGCGCACTGTGTGTCTCGACAGGAACAAATGGTGGTTGGATTTGACTATTAATAATTTACATGGAGCGTTTACAACTCCGAGACATTTTGAACGCATAGTAACCCACATCCAGGCCTCACATACCCTCCTGACCCACAGGGCATCCAGGTGCATTCACACTACCTTGATAAAGTATTAAAGGTCCCATTTTGTAGAAAAGGCCTGTTCAACTTCTTTTTCAGGAGGGCCGGATTTGAAAAACAGCTTTTACAGTTACTATGTCTGATGATGTAAAGCTCGGAATCTAAATGTGTTGAACCAACACTTTTTTCCCTCTGCTTTGTTTCTAAATTTTCACAATTGTAAATGAAGTATAGGTTGTCAGTTTGATTCTCAGAAATTCCCTGTTATGAGTATTTTTGTGCTTAGCAACAGACATAACTAATGAGCTTCTAACAAAATCCTTGTTAGAAGCTGGAACAACCGTCAGTATTGAAACCAATACACAGTACACAGACACTTTAAAACAATTTAAAATGATTAATTCACAATCATTATGATGCTTTTATTGAAAAGGGATATTTTTATTCTGCATCTTTCTCTGTAGCTGGGTAGATGTAATATTATTAAAAATTCACTGCATAAAAATGTTATCAATGTGACCTTTACAGGGTTTCCAGTTGAAAAGGTCTGTTATAGAAAGTGTGATTTCCATGTCTTTTTGATTATTACAAAGCAGCTCTAGGTTCTACATAGGTATATAAGTATCAACTCAGCGATATCCCCAGAGAAATGTTGTGTTGTTGCACATACACAGTCACAGAATAAAGGTTCTGCAGCCATAGACACTTTGAGAAAAACAAAATGGGTTTGAAAATTGAAGCACGTAAACATTTTCTGTTCGACACCCAAAGCATGAACCTCAAAATGAGCTGGAATGGATCCTTTAATATAGAATCACTCGCAACAGCTTTCGCGATGTGCCCACCCTGTAAAGTCGCTGCATTGTTCTACTGCTAACATTCAGCAGCTCTGGTGTTGAGAGGGAAGCCTTTCGCCACGGTCTGAGTAATCAGTTTCTAAAGTGGGCGGCTGCTGGACTCTTTGATTGGCCAGCAGGCATTTGGTGGGCCCGCACGAAAGGATGTCGGCCCTCACAAAGTCCATCAATAGCTGTCTGCGACTTTGTTCCTCCTGTCTGACTCCTGGCTGCTGTTTGTGTGAGAGACGATTTAAAAACAAAGAGCAGACAAAGTACGAAGCTCGAGAGGCGGAGAAACAGAAGGTGTACCCGCGCACGTGCAGAAGTGGGTGAACGTTCGTGCGTGTGTGTGTGTGTGGTGTTTGCATGTAACTGTCGGGTTACGTTCAAAGGCAAACGGCAGCTTGGATTAAAATCTGACTGTCTCTTAATTACGCTGCTTCGTTGCTTAGGGCAGATTTTCTAGAACAAGAAATTTGCCCTCGGGCCGTATTACAGTTATGCTAATTTACTTCTGTGGTGGGAAATGTAAAATCCTGCTCTCAGTGTCTTGTCACAGCAATTTGAATGCCGTTGTCTTCAGGACAGTGAGGGTCTCTCTGAAAATTTGGTCTGCAGCTGGCATTGTGTTTGGTGTTATTGGAGTCAGGTCTTTGCAAGAATAAGAGCCAGAAGGGGAAGGAAGGAGAGAAGAGAAAAGAGAGAGAGGCTCATTCTCTTTGCAGGGTAAAAGACTAATCTCCCATTTCCCATTACTGTCCCTGGGTTAGTAGACGGACAGTATAATCCAGTGTGGCACATATTACCATATACAGGAGTGACTATAGGCTCTCCTAATGCATTTGGCTGCCTTTGACTTGGAGTGGCAAGAGGCTTTTTAGCATTTGCTCTTAAATCCAGATCTATTGTGAGCTCGAGATGCATAATGGAAAAAGACTTGAAAGTCGTGGGAAGAGATATCAACCTCTCTGAAGACTTTCAAGAGTATTTTATGTCTGCGTCATGTTCAGAACCAGTAATGTAATGTTACACTTGCCCATAAGCACTTTGATAGATTAATTTATAGCCTAAGATCAGCTGTCTGGATGCAGACAAATCTCACATACCCCTGACAAATAGCTCTTGTTACGGCTCATTGGCCCAGTTTACAGGTGTCTCACTTTTTTTAAAACCCAGGTGTGATTTCTTCAGCCAATTACGTTTACAGTGTGTGTCTATGTTAAGGAGATAAAAATCTTGATTGCGTCTGTCTTGGTCTACCCAGTATTATGACATCGATTTGTGTGTCTCCCTTACCTTAACCTAAGACCTAACCCCAACAACAATGGACATGCTGTGGGAATTGGGTGACATGCTACACTGCTCCCATTGCTCTGGGAATAAAAAGCCTTGTTACAACCAAACAGTTGGGTTCAGTTCAGTTCAGTGTTTTTCAGTTTCCATTATCAAAAAGTTGTGCATGTCCCTGAAAGAACCGTTCAATGCTGTTCTGTATTTTCGTTACCCTTCTGTTGAGGTACCTAGTACCCTGATCCGATACTAAAAGGTTGAGTTAAAACACTGCAGACGACTGTTTGGTCAATAGGAACAACCAAAATTGTCCGCACTGATGGAGAATTATTATTAAACTCCAGTTTTTCCAGCAATCTTCCTGCGGGGAATGTACAATCCCTTGTGATTGTAGGGTTAGGGTTATCAGCCCAACATGTTAATCAGATTGATCCTTCTCCTCTCCAGAGGGTGAAGGTGTATTGGTGACAGAGAAATAACAAGACAAAGAGAAAATCATAGAGTTAAGCAGTGAAATTACAGCAAAACAGTTTAGCTTGCTAGCCAGTAACTATCCAGAAATTAACACAAACACAGACACCATAGTTTTGCTCATCTTCATGGGCTCTCACTCATGCCACCCATACTGATTGTTCAGTGGTTGCACTGATTGCACTCAGGGATCTGATAAAACCTGCCAACTGATGATTGTATGTGTTGAAATTGCCGGAGGGCCTTTTTTCCTGTCAATATATATGTGACAGGAAAAAGACTGATGATTTGTGTCACTATTGTTGCTATTATCACAGGGGGCAATTTTGTTAGTGGCTATTTTCCACAGATTGCTTCCGACCGAGCAACGGGATGCATTTATACCTTTCTAATATCTGGCTAGAATGGCTCTCATTTGCACCTAGGACTTTAAGAGGCTGTTTGCATTTGGTTTTACCATCTGAATGATCCGATTACAAGTGAACAGCTTTAAGCCTGTCAGTTCAGACCTTAAATGTGTCTTGAGTTACCTCTTGTGATTGGATCTCACCTCCCCGCTCTAGATGCAAATATACACCTACATCACTGGAACAAACCCATACAACATTTTTACACAAAGAATATCTTTTTTGCATAATGCTGAATTAACAAGGAGGTCCAAATAGTGAAGAATTTGTTGTAGTTTCTCCTAAGGCAGCAAGTCTCAAAATGGAATGTTTGTTTCAGTAAGTCTGGGGACTTTCTCCACAGGGATAATGAAGTAGCTTTTATAGGGTTACTGTTTACTGTGTTTGTAAAATTTGACATGCTTAACGTCATTGTGTTATATTCTTCACTAGATTTGGTGTAAATGGTGAAATCAGCTGAAACAGTGTATTCAAACAGCTGTGCTGTGTGGAGGTACGGTGCACTTCAGACACGGAAGCAGATAGGGCGCACTTTAGACATGAAAACAGACAGGCTGGAACAGTGATGCTGTAAAATTCCACACACAACAACTCTTAAAACCATGCGATTTGTAAAGGAGTCAGGGGATATTGCCGTTACTAGCTCATAGTAAGTTGAAACAGAGTGCGGTCACAAACGTCTGTTGTTAACATTGGCAGGTCAAGAGAGCCCAAACATGTCATTAACATGAAATTATTCTCTTCAAGTGGCGTGACCTATTTGGTTCAAAGTCAGAATCAGAATCGGAAATACTTTACTGATCCCCAAGGGGAAATTGGTGACAACAAGCAGGAGCGCAAAACAACAGACTACATGCACCTTCACGTATGCACATTCATATGCTGTATGGACTGTTGCCATGAAATATAATTAGCAAACAGTAGTGGGGGAACATACCAAACAAAGATTGTGAACATGATGAACAGTACCCTGGCTGCTTACATAAGCATGTAAGCATGATCATTGTGAGCACATTAGCATACTGAGTTTATTCAGCTCAAAGTACAGCCCCGAGAGCTGCGAGCATGGCTGTAGACTCTTGGCCTTGTTTTGTGTTTGTCAGCTACCTGCTTTAAACAAAACCCATGACCTGGTTGAGTTTAAATGAGGTAAAGTCTTCCCATCACAAACTCATCTTAAAATGACAGACCCCACCAGCTCTTGCATTGTTGCAGACTTTATGGATTGTGTCAGTCAGGTCTCATTAGTGAGTGATAGCATTTGGTCCTGGAGCCATAATTACTTCTGACAGATGGATAATGATTGTTAAGAGGAATGTCTCCTGTGTGTAGCTGCGTTGAAACTAAGGCGAGATGGTCCAAGTGAAGGGGGGAAATCACTTTGGGATTTTCCTCATTAATTCCCATTCATCTGATGGCTCAGCAGTGCAGACTCTCATTTCTGAGTCATTCTTGTTCTCAAATTGCTGTAAAAGAGGGTTAAAGGCCGTTTCGTGTCTTTCTTCCCCCCCAGGTCTATAAGGTTGGATGAGAGCGAATAGAAAGATTAATGTGTGTGAACATGCGAAAGTATAATTTGAGTGTGTGCTGGGAGCGTAGGCACTCTTCAGATGGTGCTTGTCAGCGCCTAACTTCTTGAAGTCGAGATGTTTTGCAGTCATCTTTGGAACAGTATGCTACGTTTGCGCACTTAATTAATAAGAGATCTTGCACTGTGTTTTACTATAAACTCAGAGCACTGATATTCTCCCTTGAGATCTTCTACGAGGCTTTGAAAGTCCTCTGCTTCTTATCTGTGAACCGGCTTGTCAGATTGTAAAGTTCGTTGTATCTTTTGTTGTGAAAGCCTTTATTCCAGATTTCTTTTTTAACTTCAGAACTAATACTGAAAGGTAAGGGCAGCGATAGCATGGATGTTAAGGATTGGGTCCTTAGAGATTGGAGATCTGAGCTCTACTTGGTAGTAGAAGTTAAACACCCCTGCTTTTCCCTTCTCAAATCTCTGAGTATCTGCCTGAAGCAGGCTTCTTTACCCCCAGCTGGAGCCGCTCAGTAGCTGATGTATAAATGACGGCACTTTGGCCAACAGGTTTAAGGTGGTGTGAGTGATTTGAATGCAGAGCAAAGCATTTCTGAGGACGATTATGTGTGTGCAGCCAGGCTTCCCTGAGTCATTAAAGGTTAAAAACGGAGAGTCTGATCAATACATCTCTGGGGAACAGGTCTGGGCAGACCGCTGAGACTGTGATGAGAAATACAAGACCTCAGGACTCAATAACACACAGCACAACAACACAAAGCAGAAGGATGAAACCTCTGCAGAATATGTTATAAGTTACATTCACCAGGATCTCGGTTTGAACTCAAGGCTGCAGACTGTTGTGTTTCAGGCCAGCAAGGAGAAGAAGGAGCATCTGGCTGCCGTGTTGATTTGGAGCCATTTCCACTGAAGTGTGCTGGAGAGACTCTGGAGGGAAGAGCTGTAGTGGAGGTGTCAGCTGTTTGGCTGAGGGAACCGTCCTCAAATTGTGTGTTTGCTTGTTTTCTGGACCAGGGAGACTGTATTACCAAAAGCTGTGGGGCAGGTGACAGACTGCACAAACCAGCTTGTTTCCTCTCATGACACTATAGATGTGTGCTTTATTATTATTATTTACATTGATTTGACAATGCGTCATATTTTGCTCCAATGACGCTTAAAAATTGTGCTTTGGTATGTGAACTTGTCTCAGAATCTGGCCTCTATCAAAATAAAGCTTTCAAAATTTCATCATACCACCAAGAGGCCCGTCCATCTGTCTAGTAGGATTAGTTTCCTGTTTGTCTGCTCATTTTCTGATAAAAGTAGGATTTTGGGAATGTGCGCATTCCAACTGCGGAAAAGTACACATGGTCTGACCCCTGCCATGGATTAAGAAACAGCAGTAGGGGCCAGTTCCTGCAAACCACCCGCTGTTAAAACCTTGCCTGCTTCCGCCACTGCCCGCCATAATTAGATTCCTCTGCCAAAATGCTTTATTTCACTCCAAGCACAGGTTTCTCAATGAAACTCTCAGTAATTTGATATATTTTTTATACCTCATGCACTGCTGCAGACTGTGGCTGTGCTGTTGACTCCCTCCACCATCGCGCCTTCCTCCGGTGCGGTTCCAATAGTCTGTTTCTGGAGGCGGTTCTCTCGAAGCTATGTCTTCCATGTCTCAGTGATATGTGTCTGCTCGGCTCTGTTCTGACACCCCTGGGGTTTGATCGTGCTCCCCTGTGAATCATTAGCACGCTGCTGCAATTCATGCAGGGAGCACCCCAGAGAGAAGAACCTGTACCTCAGTATATAACTGTGTAGCCACTTGTACAACGATTGTTTTAACTCCGCAACGAGACGTAAAATGCCTGGTTGAATCTAGGTTAGACTTTCCAGTAGAAATGGTAATTGCGTAGGATTGGATGACATTACAGCAAGGTTGCATCACCGATGCCGCTTTCGAAATACCATATGTAAGCTGAATCACCTACCTCACTCTATTCTCACCCCTATTCTTACATTCTGATCTCATATATACGTACAGATATGGTATAAATAGATAATGTGGGCACTTTTTCTACACGGATGAACCCGATGCCCCCTTGTTGATATGGAAACCATTCTACACAGACATTTCACAATAGAAAAAACATTTAGACATTTAACAGTTTCAGCAGCTTATTGCCTGGCACATGGAATTTCTCTAAGATGGATGTATGGTAACAATTATACACAAGCTCCTATAGTGGAAATAAACTTGCATAAGTATTCTTAGCTAATGTAGGTCAGTTCATTATTTAATTATATTCCTCTCATCCAGGCCTGTTCCTCTTCCATCCTCTCATGTTACAGAGCCTACCACGAGTCACAGCGACCTACTGCCGAAAATGTCATTAAGCGAACCAAACTCGTTATTGAGCTCGACATGGTTTGATCATTTGTTGCACTGTTATAAAATAAACTTCCAACTTGCAGTCATGTTCATGTTGAAATCCCTCAGATTTCTGGTAGATTTGGTGACATCTTGGTTACTGGTGGCCACCTCAGGCCTGTGTTGATGTTGCTCCTCCAACATCGTAATTGATGTTGCTTCAGGAACATTATTTCTAATTACGAGAAAGCGACAAGGTCAGCACTTCGAGGAAGCAGTTGTGGATTAATGGGTTGAGTGCGGGACGCTCACCCAGGAGACTGGGGTTGTGTAGCGCAATTGGAATGTACTGTTCAATTGTTATTTTCCATTTCTTTTCAGTGTTTTGTCACTTTTGGTTAGGTTAAGGGAACAGAAATACCTGGTCAGGGTCAAAATATACCCTTCAACAACATTTAACACGTGTTATAATGGGTAACCTCTTCATTGTGTGCATTTTATTGGTCTTTTTCCCTGAGTTGCAAAGCTATGGCATTACAAAAACGTGACTGGTCAGTTGCAGTGATGGTCCTGGAGTGATATCAGATTGTGCAGTAACAGCAAGTGCAACATGGATAGAATATTTGCAACTTCACAAAAAAAACCATCCTGAGTTTTGCCAGTTAAATGCTTTTAATGTGAGGCAGTAGTAAATGTGTTTATTGCATTAGCAGTAACTTAACACAGTTCTGATATGATGTTAGGAGACTGAACAGTGAACAGGAAAGCTCAATACAATCGAAATATATTAAATGTCTATTAGTGAAAAAACACTAATACAAAAAAGGATCTTTAAATGGACTGTATAACAGTGCCACAGTTTTCTTCTGTTTTCATCAACTCACTAGACCTACCCCGGTAGAAGTTGCTGTCTGTTGTAACGTTAAGGTACAGTTAACACACCTGGGAACTGTAAACCAGCATATGGAAAAATTGTCTGCTGCCAGTCGTTTATTTCGTTTTCACCCTTGACCAAACTGAGTTTGAACAGAGTGTTCAGCTTGTTTGATCAAAGTCCCCTGTAGCTTTGGCCTGCTCTGTAGTTTGTCTAAAGGAACAGTGTGTCGAGGTGAAGATGCCAGGCTGTAGGATGAAAATGTTGACATATGGCTTTAAATCAACCGCATTTTGCTTCCCTTAACGGCAAACACAGGAAAAAAAGGCAAGTAGCAGAAGGTCAGACACATGGGCGAGGCGTCATGTGGTGAAAGGCAGAAACACCAATGTATGTGTTATCTCAGCAATATTTGCCCATTTGATTTCACTGCAGTGTGTGTGTTCATGTCCGCCCCTGTGCTTTCTCCATATGAGCACGCAGAGCAAAAGGAAGTGGGCCGTCACATGAGCATGAATAAAAAAAATGTAATCAAAGCTTGAAAACAGTTTGATAAAACAAGACTCGTTCCGAATGTGGATATGACTCAGCGGCATCTAGACGCCTGTGTACAACCACCTGTACCTCTGTGTCAGATTGCTCTGTCGTACTTCAGGGTGAATCTGTTGGGGTTTAGCCGAGCTGAACCAAAGCGTCTTCAGTATAAATCACCCTCATGCTGCCTCGAAGGAACTAAGGAGGTCTGCTAGCTGAGCCTGCTCCTGTCTCCTCCTTGGTCAGGAGGATGTTTGTGCCAATGTGACCTGACAGGGGAAAAGAAAATATGTCTTTTAGCAGGCGGAGAGCTATAATTAGCACAGTATGTGTCTTTGATCAGTACACAAGGTCAAAAGAAAAGCTGGGCAGTGAGCAGCAGCAAGTAGCTTCCCTTACGTCTCGCATCCTAAATGTATTGAGATGCAGACCTGATAGGAGGTTTCGTGGGTGACATAAATACGGCCATGCTGTCCATCTTTGTCATGATTGTTATTAGGTATCAGTAAGACAGAACTTTTTGACATATTCCAGTGCAGCTGATTTGATAAATTGACCTGTAGTGGAGTCAGGATATGAGGTGGTGTATCAGGGCCACTTTCAGTTTACATACATTGAAAACATTTATCTGTCCATCAAGAGGCAATGTGATGCTGACAGATTTGCATTCTGGGACAATACAAGATTTTACTGCAGCTTAGAAAGTTGACGGTTGTACAATTTCATTCATTTGTCATTCATTGTTACAATTTTCATTAATCAGAATGTGAGAACATCCTCACAAGTGACTTAAAAAATCTGTCTAGTTCGATAGCTCAAGTCCTTTATTGATTTCCTGATTTTTTTCTGAATTGCTACCTTCCAGTCATTCCAAAATCCTGAACCTGTCACCTTAGCTGAAGGCTCGGCTTGACCATCAATTTCCCTGCAGATAAAATTTAAGAAAAAAGGAAATACAGTGGATTCCAAATTAAACCAAACTTCCTTCTCTTTGTTATAAGCTTGACAAATGTGAAACGTTTAATGATCATCTATTCATTTAATTGGAAGAGAATATACTCTGTTGTGCTTGTACTATCTTTGTCAACTCAACCAACAAATGGGACAAGTCTATAAAACCAACAGGAAGAGGCCATACTGATGTGTCTGATGTGTTTTTTTAGTAACACTTCTGTCAAAATCCAGGTTTTATTTTTTGCTTCCACCTCTCTGCTTCCCATTCCATCTCAAATTTGATTTAGGTATGTATGCTGTTGTTTTAGGATTCAGAGCTGTTTTCTTAAATATACTTAGTTGTGAGTACAAGATGAGTATGCCGTTGCATGTTTAGACTAGTGAAAGAGGTGCCATCAGACCAAATATCTCTAAAATTATGCACACACACTGTTAAGTCAGTGTTATTTTCAAATTCATACATAATATGTCCCCCTTGATTTCCACAAGGAAAAAAATCACCTAAAAGACAAGACATGGTCATAGTACAAACAGAAGAAACATGTGAGTAAGTTTACTTGGGTTTCTCGTTGGAGGTGAATCAATCTGATGTCATACCTTTAACCTTATCGTCAATATTTGATTTACTCAATTTGTCCAAAAGGGCAAAAAGTTACAAGAGCGAGAGTGAGAAAGATTGAATCTGTAGATGCCACTACTCTGTGGCTCTGTGTTGCAAGATCAATACTCTATTAACCAGCAATGAGTTAGAGCTCAGCACTGTTTAGCTTTTTGTGTTTGCGTTGGTTCGCTCAGCACACAGGCCGGACTGACAGGACACAATACAAAGTGTCTTCCTCTATCGACAGATAACCTGGAATCAACTGGAGAAGGTACTTACTCTAAGGACACTATTTAAGTCAGTTAGCTTCTACTGAAGGTTTAATATTAGAAAATGTCTGCCAGTGCATCTGGCACTTAGAGTAAACATCAAAACTCAAATTAGCCCTAATTTAATGCTATAATCAGACGCAAAAGCAATTTCAAGAACAGCCTGTCCCAGGTCGTGTTGATGCCTTGCTGCATTTTGTATGCTACCATGATATCCCATTAATTTTGGAAGGTTTAGTCATTTGCATGCTGGTTTAAGCCAACAGGATACATTATGTTTCCTGCTTCGACAACACTCCCCTACTTCCTTCTGAGCTAATGAGGCCATTTGTCTTCTGATGCCCAGGAGAATGTGCTTATCACTGCATTACCTATTAAGCTTCTCATGGCCTTCAAATGAAAAGAGCTGTCATTAATATCCTTCATGGTAAAAGAAATAGACTTTAAGGGTTTAGGGAGCGAGTGTCAGATGACTGAAGTCTGGCACTCTGCTCACTGAGTCCCTGAATGATTGATTGAGCTCAGTTCTTGACAGGGTGCATTAAGAGTGACATCCAGCAGCCTGGAACTCACACGTATATATCCACTGAGGTTTTGAATTTTGTACCTATTTTTGACTCTAAAAAATCTAGAAAATAAACTGCGATGTCTGTTTTCCATCACATGGTGAAAATATGAGTTCATTTAGATCATGTGATACCTTAAATCAACCAACCTTTTAAAAGTCTACCGCTGATGTGCACATCTATGTGAGGCTATGGTTAGATGCAGTGCTAATTTAGCTGAAATGATAATGTTAGCATGCTAACATGCTCATAATGACAATGCTAACATGCTGACGTTTTGCAGGTATAATGTCAACCATGTTCACCATTTCAGTTTAGCATGTTAGTATGCTAACATTTGCTAATTAGCACCAAACACAAATTACAGTCATTTTCCTCATAGACAATGGTCAGTTGGAGCTCTTTAATGGCTTGAACGGAAATGAAACTCTCCCAGGGTAGACCTGCATTAAAAAATGTGAGTCACAAGATGAATTTCGGCAAGACACATGCCTAATTGTGTGTGAAATGGTAAATGGTCTTGCATTTTTATAGCGCTTTTCCAGTCTACTGACCTCTCAAAGCACTTTACAATACTTACCACATTCAAACACTGACCTATGCTATGCAAGGCGCCAACTGCTCATCAGAAGCAATTTGGGGTTCAGTATCTTGCTCAAGGATGAGGAGACAACAGCTACACAATAGGACAGGATAGGTGCAAATTAACTCTAAAATATCTACACACATCTTGGATACATTTATTCAAGCCTGGAAGTGAAACACACTGGACGTATTCAAGCGCTATTATTCATGCTAACATTAGCTAATGGGTTATCACATATGTTGTTTTACCTTGAATAAAACTGGTGGCTATAAAATTGACCAGTATAATTGTTACATTACCTGGGAGCGTCCCATGTTCCTCTGTTAGGCAATACTGAGGATACCATTGAAAGAAAAATTTGATATTGGAATACAAATGGGGAAAAACAATTCTAGACCAAAGTGGGTGGACTGACCAACCAACTGAAATACAGACTGACACTGCCAGCCCTGGGGGCACGCCACTAGCTTGGTTAAAAGTGTTAAGCGCTGATTAGCAGCTCCTCAAGGCAGATTCATTACAGTTTTCACACTCCTCTGTGCTGCTGAGGAAAGTCATACATCAGTGACACATACGGTGAGCAAAACTGACGTCCCAATATCTGATTATCATAAATCTCAACATCAACCCGATGTGACGGCAAACCCATACTGTATATAGGTCTACCATGCGCATCCACGTGCATTGTGTATAAGAAGGATGAAAAGGATTAGAAGCGAAGTGAAATGCTGACAACATGGGCCCCAGAGGAGAAGGCTCCAGGTGGGGTTGTCGGAGCGTGGAGCTCCTTCCCACTGTACCTCCTCCAGGAGACATAACATGGCTGGGTGAGCTCCCCTGTGCAGGGCCCTAAGTCTGTCTGTGTCACATCCCATTTGTAATGCTCACGATAGGTGATTCACACAACGATGGATTGCTTTGGTTTTTGTTTTTGTTTTTTGGGGGATTTTTCGCCGGAGCTTGGTCTCTGGGGAAAAAAGTCTTCCATTTACAGTCGAGCAGGGAGAACCAGTTTTTGCATGTGTGCATGTTAGAGTGAGTGGGTTTACATGCGTGCAGAGCATGTCACAGGGATTAATGATCAGTAAGTGCTATCCCTGCCATCTACAGTAATATTGCCTGTTTTTATTCAGTATCACACTTTCCATTAGGATTCCATAAAGCATTATTACTGTGTGTGTCAGTCTCCATCTCTGCTGCTATTACTCACTTCGGTTGTTTCTGCTCTTTCTATCTATCGGCTCGCCTTCTTCTCATTCTCCCGTCACTTTCCCCTTCAGCCCACCCTCACACTCGCCGCCCCCCTACGAGCCTAACATTTTAAAACCTTCTAATTAAACCAGAAAGTCATTCCAAGCAGATGGCACGAGCTGGCCTAGGTAATTATTGCCAAGTGAACCATGGCCCCTGTAGACCTTCACTGAAATGAGTAGCAAGCTCAGTTGGATTGGGTGGGAAGCTCAACGCGGGCACATCTGACCTGCACAGGCCGCGATCCGGATCAACGTGAGATTTTCAAGGTCTTTGTCCTGCAATCAAATCAAGTCTTAAGCACCAGCGCCTACTGCTTCGCCTCAAATTCTCAGTTCTGCCCTCAGCTCTCTTTTTGTTCTTCTCATGGGAGTCAGATTAATTATTTCAATAAGAATTTTCTGAATCTTCAAGGATTTGTCGGATGTTATGAATCTAATTATTCTGTTTCCTTTAAACTTGGTACTATGCCTCAGGGTCTCTCGGTGTGTGTCTCTCGCTGTCTTCCACCGCCACACCTACCTACACGAGTGATAAACAGGATTTGAAAATATTCATACGGTATGCGAATGTGTTTGTCTGTGTTGCAGGAAATAGCAGGGTTTTTTTTGTTGTTTTTTTGTGATAATGTGAGCACAGCCCTAATGAGTTTATACACTTGAGGGAGGTGCTGGTTAAAAGGATGTCACAGTCCTCCCTTACCCCATAATCATCCGTCTTCACCTTTAACAAAGGCCCTGCGTTCCTGCTCGCTAATGAGGACACAAGTGGCACTTAAGATGCACTCAGGAAAGCCTATGCACTTCATGTGATCTGAACAAATAACAAACAAAAATGTGTTGGGCTTTTTTGGCTTGCAAACTCCGACGCTTGGGGTTTAGAGAAGAGACGTGATGGAACAACAGAGGGAGAGGGATTGTTAGTTTAATGCGGTCTCATGGAACTTCCGAGGAGGAACGTTAATTGACATTTTTGAAGTGAAATCAAACCACTTTTACCGCCGAAACACACGTCCTTATCAGAGCGAAATTTCAGAATTTACTTGTGGTTGCGTCAACAAGGCAAGATGAGCCGTTATTGCTTTGACTTTGCCACGCTGACACCGGAGATAATTGAGAATGGGGCAATTAAACAAGATTTAGAATTAGAGACAAGCAGTTTCTAATCTGAGTGCCTCTCGTGGCGGGCTATCCGGTACTATAGCTGAACTGCATTAACAAGACTTACAGTCACATCATAGATAACATGACCCATACTGTCAATGTGATAATTACATTTCAGAGGGATTTTATGCGTGTTGAACGATAGCCAAAGATGAGACATAGTTGTGAGGCTAGAATAAGGGTCTATATGTCCCCCTCGCTTTTCAAAAAACAAGTTTAAAGTTTACAGTTACTCATATCTCTCTGACCAGCCCTGTTCCGTCCAGCTGCCATAACTGATATGAGACCTATGAAACTCTGTGTTGATTAAAATAATGCTACCCTTTACCCACTGGGTAGTGCAGGTAAGACTGTACGAGTTGAATCAATCAAAATGTGGCAGTAACGGACAGTGGATGTGATACAAGAATTGTAGTTTTTGCAGACCGTTTAGCACCAACTAAACAGAAGTATTACCTTCAGTTTGAGTGTGAAGTCACTCCTTCATTGTAATGGATAAGTTAAAATACTGAATTTGCCACTTTTGTTGCACCACCCCTTCTTAAATAACCACTCAAAGGTTTGGTTTCCCTCACAAATTTCTGTGTTTTTGAAAGAAAAGCACAACTTTGATGACTTAAATCACATGACATTCATCAAAAATACAGTCTAGGCATTATTGTGGAAATTTAGATTTTCCTTAACCATCACTTCTGTGGTACTTCTGTGGTTTTTTGTGCTAATCCAAGTTTTGTGCTAATCCAAGTGGCAAATTGAAAGGCTAATTGATCACTAGAAAACTGTTGTGCTGATTAAATAAGCAATACAATTGGCCTTCCACAGGATACTTGAGTATCTGGAGGATCAGCATTTGTGCGTTTGATTACGGCCAGGAAAAAAGGGCTTTTGAAAATTGTCAGTCTAGTTCTGAGAAATGAAGACTATTCCATGCAAGAAACTTCCAAGAAACTGAAGATCCCTGACAACAGTGTGTACTAATCCCTTCAAAGAATAGCACAGACTGGCTCTAACCACGATAGAAAGAGACGTGAGCAAGAGGGCAAGTGCATCCAAGTCTCTAGTTTGAGAAACTGACATCTCGCAGCTCCTGAACTGGCAGCTTCATTAAGTGCTACGTGTAAAATACCAGTCTCAGTGTCAACAGTGAAGAGGTGACTTCAGGATCCTGGCTCTCTATGCAGAGTAGCAAAGAAAAAGCTGTCTCTGAGACTGGCAAATAGAAAGGAAAATATTGAGATGGGCAAAAGTCACACAGACATTGTACAGAGGACGACTGGAATAAAGTGTTCTATTAATTTGGCAACTTATTCGATTAGGGTGGCCCCTAAACTTTTAAACTTCTAAACTGACTGTAATGAAAATGTTGTTGCTCGAAGTGATAGCACATCGAGTGCAAATTATTGATGAAGGTGAAGACACTAACAACAGCTTTTTTTCATCAGAAAGGAGATAGTAATGTATGTGTGTGAAGTAGTTTATCATTAATAATGCAACAATTATGAATCGATTGCTTTTGTTGTAGCTATACTTGCTTTTAAACAAGGTAAGGTTTGCTGGATCACTTAAATACGTCCTTGAATAACAACTGCATTAAGAAAAGTCTCTGGAAACCCTCTATCTTGTTGAAAATATTTGACGAAAGTCAATAAATTAATATTTACAAGCTTTACAAGATTCACTGCAGCAGACATGAAAGTCTTAAGTGAACACAGCATGAAAGCACACTTTTGCCCTTGTTTAGTCCAAGTAAGGGCTGGTTCATACGTAAAACGAAAATGTTTGTAGTTTTTCCAAACGGCCTTGCTGAGGGCAGAGTATGTTTTCAGGCAGTTTCTTCTAGTAGACCTTTTTAGCATTGCACTCTGTTGTTCATATTAAAAGTGACAGAAGCAGTTGTGGAAAGGGAGAAAAAAAGAGAGCTGAGAGAACAGCTCAGTGGCTTCTTCCCATCTCTGCATTGCTGACCAATTGCAATGAGGGTATGAGCGGTCCATTTTGGAAAGTAACAGAAATGGTTGCACACAAAGTGAGTGTCTGTCGCTGGAAATGTGCTCTAGACATTATAAACACCCGCCTTCCTCGCTCCTCCATCATGAGTCTCTCCAAATGTTTTAACAACTCCACAGTGACAGCAATTGGTGAGGAATGAAAGTGAAAAAAGTGACATTTCTGATTAAAGTTGTAACAAACATTTATGGTGCAACACATTTTGACTGAAGTTAAAGTATAACTCCTCCGCTACGTTCAAACTTACACTTGAGCTAACGGTTGCACTTTCCTGCCCTTCGACACTAAGGTCAAGAAAGAGCAGGCGCTGGTGAAGTGAGTAAGATTAGTGTGAGAGCAGCGAGGAAAAATCACTGCCTGCTCTCTTTCCTTACAGCCCCTCAGCTAAGCTTAAGCCCCTCGCACATCTCTAAATGCTCTATCTAATTTGACGCATCAGAGCCAAGATGGGGGGCCAGCTTAGGAACAGTTGCAACCGTGTAGCAACACCAGAGAGCTCAGCTGAGGGCCTTTTAGCCAGTGATTTATTGGACTGTACTGCAGATCCTCCAGGAGAAACAGGCTGAGGAAATTGAATGGCTCTGACCTCTGTCTGCTTCTGGCTCTCTGGCTACAGGTGTTTTTTTTTTTTTTGTGTACATGTTTCTCTTTGAACACAGCGGGTTAGAGAGACTCGGGAAGCAACTTTGACGAGCTCCGTAATGTTGAAAGTTTCGATCACTTTCTCCGTACTGCTTAAACAGGCTGACGTGTTTTTGATTTCCAATTCTCAGCACGCTTGACATGTTTATCAGCCCGTGGCCTTGCTGCGCTCGTAGCTTTCTGCGGTAAACAGGTTTGGGAGGTAAAAGGTTTAACCTTCCCCGAGCTCGCAGTGTTCAGCAATCAGCATCCGTTTCACTGCTCTGAGATGGGAAACCTGAAGGAGAGATTAGACTTTTGGAGAGCGGCAGACGGAGGGAGGGGGAGACAGCACAATGAATGAGTGTCGAGAAAATAGGGAAAGTGGAGATAATTAGTGAAGGATATCAGGAGAGGGAGCGCACCGGAGAGGGCTGCGGAGGAATAATGTGAGATGATGAGCCTTTGATGAGAGGGATGATTGCTCGGATTCAGATAATGTGACCAGTTTCATGACAGAGATTAAGCCCTACTGCAGGATGACCATGCTCTTACCCTGTCGTACTCTGCCGTCCTCACACTTCGTCTTCTCTCTCTCTGTCTCTCTCTCTCTCTCTCTGAGCAGCCAGGAAGACGTGTGCCCCAGCAGAGTTCGCCTGCCTAAACGGCCAGTGTGTCCCGGGACGTTGGCGATGCGATGGGGAGCCAGAGTGTCCCGATGGCTCTGATGAGGCAGAGGAGACCTGCAGTAAGTGAACGCATATAGCTTCTCCCATCAAGGACAATCCCTTGAAGATGCTTCCAGTTTGTTGCGAGTTATGGGATTTTCTTCCTTTTTTTTTGAAGGTGTGATGATGGTTGTGTTATGAATATAGTACTCTCCAAATTATCTGTTACAACAGTGTCTATCAGGGCAAGAGACACAAGTGATCAACACATATATTTTACTGTGGTTGTCCCCTCAGGTAAATTATTGGTGCATTTTAGCATTTCATATTTTCTCTTTTTTGTCCGTCTGAGAGAACGACGCCATCAGCCATATTTTAACTAGTGGAGAATCTCCCTTCGCTGTCCCATCTATTGTCAATCACACATGCTCTGCCGACAGCTAGAGAGACGCTCTGTGATATTACATCCCTCCTGTTAATGCACTGATTGTGATGCAACCTCTCCCTTTGAATGCAGGCCCAATTATGCCGTTGTTTTGTACAAACATGTAAGTGCACATGGTTGATGCGATGTCGGTCCGTTCCCGTTGGTTTTTTGATCAGCAACATAATTAACAACAAGCTTCCTCCACAACAGAATTGCAGGTGAAAAATCCTCAATGAGAGGGTCACTTTATGAAGAACTTCCTGCTGATGAAGAGAGATAACATTGCTGGTAGAGAGAAAACAGAGAGGAGAGAGAAACATAAAGATGAGGCAGGCCAGTGTCTGTGCATTAAGGTGGACAATTAAAGCAACACTAATGAAATGTAACGGCAGTTGTTCTCTAGATGTAAGACAACATGTTTGCCTGGTACAAACCCCAACAAATGTCACATCACATGATTTGAAGTTTTCTTTTCCATAAATCACTAATCATGATTCATATCACAATCCAAATATCTGTCAAAAACTTTCAATATGATTTTTTTTTACCATATCAATACAATATCAGTACAATATCTAAACCAGCGTTACTCAGCCTGAGGGACACGTACCCCACATGACGCTGCGAGTTATTCAATGATTACTGGAATACAAAAGAGCAAAGCCAGGATTCGGCAATATGTTTTTACTTTTTCAGACTTTGAACTTTGCTTTTTTCCTTGTGAAATACTGCATGCTCGCGTCTCTTCAGGCCTCATGAAAGTGTTAAAATGAAACAGTCCAATAAGGGAAGCATGCAGCCTGAAGCAAGGGATTGCAAATATCCAGATGTTAAGATGTCCCGAGAGACGAAGATCTAAACCACTTATTTCGAGGTAAAACCAAATGTGAGTGGGCCCATGATGTCAGTCATAATCCCTCTTTGCACAGAAAAATCAGGTAGTTGCTCTGGCAATGTTTATATTATACTGTACTGTACCATTCCCCTTCATCTTTTCCTTTCAAATATGTTTTGCTAAAACCTTTATGATTGTCAGCCAGCTTGTGCTTCTCGGCCTTCAGACTGATCTCATCCGTAAACTCAGAACTATTATTGATTAAAACCATGCACTAAACTACTAAAATAAGAACCAGGTTGTATGAAACTGGAATTTCCCTTGAAGGAATTGTTGTCTCTGGTGTGTTTGATCTCAACTACAGCATTTTAGAGCGGCGCAGTCGGATCTACTGTTACAGTTGACAAAAAAAAGAGGCCATGGCTGGCTAAATATGTAGACATTTTACATGTCGCATCCGGATACGCTGTCGTGCATTTATCTCAGACGTTTAAGACAGGATTTAATTTGACTCCCAGAACCTGCATTCAGGTCGCTAATTTTCCTTGTCATCTGGGCTCCGGCGGCCATTCGCCCACGCACTTCAATATTCAGCGCTGTCTGATGGCGAGAGCATGGAAAGGCCTCGATTACCTCTCTGCCAAGCTGTTAGAGCTGAGGATCTCTGGCTGGCTCACTTTTAGCCTGTGCCAGTCTAGCGCACCCACACACAGGCCCTGATGGGGGTTAGGTGAGCTGACGTCTCGGCAGCCAAGCAGGGGCTCAGGCGTGGGAGGCCTGAACCAGTGATTAATTGTTTTCTTTCTTTTTCAAATGCTAATTTCTTTTTTTTCCTGTGGCTACTTGCTTCTCTCTTGGGGTTACAAATATCAGAGGGAGCTGAAAGCACTACTCTGATAAATAATGAAAGTATTCAGTCACTCATTATAGTACCAGAAATGTGTTACACTGAAAAGGCATCTTAGTGGCTTCATCGGACAAATGTTATCCTCAAATTTAATACATTGCCACTAATATGTTAAACAAGACTGACTCTATTGTGTGGATGTGTAGTGTTATATCAGATGTCAGTGTGGAAAGATCTGCACAGATAAGGATCCAAAAGTACACAGAGGTGGCACATTAATGTCCCAATTAAATACTTTTGACAGATATTGTCAATGTGATTGCCATAGGAGTCCCGTGTTAGTGGGAATAAAGACTTATGCGTTTCAATTTCACTGAAAAAACTAAAACTTGATGAAGAATTGACTTTAATATGGTGATTCTTGCTGGGGTCTGTGCCAAAAAATGTATCAAAAATGCAGCTCTTGAGATTTGGAATTGTACTTTGCTTCTTTGGGATTTTGGACAATATTTCAATTAATTGTCCTATTAAAGCTCTACCTTTAGTCAGGCCAGCTAACCAAACACAGTGACAACTAGAATGGTACTCAGTAGTGTACATACCTCCACCAAGACCCAACAGTCCCCTTTAAATAAATCAAGGCTTATTTAATATCAAACTTGATAGCCCTGTATCACTCTAAATGTTAGACCACCCATAACTGCTTAACCATAACTTGATCTGCATCAAATTGTACTCACTCATAGATACCAGTCACCTTAATATGCCACCTATTTATTTATTTTTGATCAAGATCCATGCGTTATTCCCGGAGAAATTAAAGAAAATGTCGATAAATGCCCTATCTCAGATCTGCATCGAAAGTTAATGGGGTCTCTTCTGGGTTGAGAACCGTCCTCCATCCAAGCTTTGTGGAAATCTGTTCAGTAGATTTTGTATAACAGAATGCGAATAAACTGCAATTTGACATCGTGATGTCTATTTATGTGTTGCAGAGATAGCTACCAAAGTTGGTATGCTAACCAGCTAGCCCAGGGCCGTCCCAGTCCAAAGTTCCCCCTCTAGGGATGTAAACACTAACACTTGACTGCCCAGCTTCCAATTCCAGTTAGCGATTTTCTGGTGATATGCTGCCCCTTATTTGTATGAACGAATGACGTATATTATGGATAAAGATTTAAAAGGCTTTTTTTGTGCATTTGGGTGTCTGTCCTCACACATTGCTGCTGTTTGATATGAAATAAATGCTGAGATACATTACTTGTCCACTCCAAAAGCTGATCAACTGGTGCTTCAGTCATACTCGGGCCACGACTAAAGGCCACGAGAATAGGAAAAGAACCCTAAGTTTGAGAAAGTGTAACTACCAGTATCACAGTCACATGGTGATCAGCCATCACACCATACCAGAATACATTAACCAAATAAAAATATTTCAATAACTTACAGCCTTTAAAGAATGCTTTCAATGATACCTTGTGTGAGTGTTTAGATGAGACAGCAGAGGATGGTGAATGATGATGCTGATATTGCGTAACCAGTTTGAAACAGATATTTTGGCTCTACCCACCGTTATCGCGCTTTGATCTCGAAAACCCCCTTTTTTTAAAAAAAGTAATTGTGGGAAGGAATTAAAATGCGCCAAGCGGAGCGGGAAATGAATCAAGCAAAAGCCGAGTGAATCTTTCAGAGGATATTCATTTTAGTTTTGTTCCATTTTATTGGCTGTGGATGTGTGGGTCGGCCGGATGAATTATGTAGCAGCCGAGCAAAGCTTCTCATGTCACCCCCAGAAAAGTTGAGTGCAAGGAGGGAGACATAAAGGGACCTTCTGAGGGATAACAAGTTTATATTGGAAATCCAATTAAAGATAAATGAAGGAAGGATTCATCTCTTGGCTGTGGAAGAAAGAGACAGAGATCTGGGCTGAGAAGAAAGCCACGTATATTGGAATCGCGCTTGCATTCATACGTTGTTGTTTTGTGGGACTTTTGTGAGGTTTTTTATTTCTCTCTGCAAAAAATAATCAGTATAGATTCTTCTATTTGTCGGTAATGTTGCTGATTGTGCGTTGAGATCAGGTCTGAACAGAGGGATTGCTAATGAGATCCAATTCATCTGAGCTGTCTCTCCGTTTTGAGTGGATGCCACTGTGCCATTATCACACTAAGGAGACAAGAGGAGCAAATAAAAGCCTCAAGGACGGACATTGTGCGAAAGGGCATGCTGCATCTTAGGCAACAGCGACCAAGCCTACTTTTGAATGGCTCACCATCTCACCATCTCATTAACCATTACGTTTCACTGGTAGATTACCTGTCTTTGTGGGCTGCTTGGTAAGAACACAAAGCTTAATGATAACAGTACATCTGTCAGTGGAAATCTCTTAATGTGGAGTATTTTTCTGTAGAAGAAAAAACAAAAAACAAAACCTCTCACATAAAAAACGTGGTATATCCTGCCACTTCAATTCCATGCGTCACTTCACTTTAAAGTCAAAAGCTTCCAAGCTCCACATTTATCAATTAAACTTTGCTGAAGTGAGGCTTGTTTGGCTGTCTTAACAGAATTTCACACCGACTGCATCCAATCTGTACCGCGGTAGAGATATGAAATTTGCCATTATGCAAATAGCAGAGATCGGTGAGCGTTTAACACGAGCTAATTACATATAGAACAGCGTACACCTCGATGCATCATGCTCCAGTTACGCACACAGCCTGATAAGCCGGGCTGCACTCTCACATGCAGAAAACTCTCATCGTGTTTTTCATTCAGCTCGCCCCCCGAACTCTCCCGTACTCTCTGTCTGTTTCAGTTTCACATGTGCACAAACATACAGTACGCGCTCGCATTCGCACGCACGCTTTTGGACTCGATCCTGCAGACATCTGTGCCACAATCATTCTGGCTCACCGAGTGGATTCCCAATTACACGCTGGAGTAGCGTTACACTGCCGTATTAAGAATTCAAATTCGGGCCACACTGAGGGAGTTACTCTCGTGCGCTGAAAAATGAATGACTCTGTGGAGGAGCACATGAAGTGCCAGAGCTCATAGTTTTTGTCTTAGATTAATGTGTAATCAAGGAGGAAGTGGGCCACAGCAGCCAGCTGTGCCGCAGCTCCTCTGCTCCACGGCCACAGCGGTGACATTTTTAGTTGCCCAAGTCACTTTTAGGGGTTTAAGCTACTTGACGCTCTCTGACAAAAAAGAACTGCTGAGTTCAGCTCTGTTCTGCGTGTCAGTTTGTCTTCTCTGCTTTTAAATTCATTTCGAGGCGTTGACAGGCATGAGGGAACTTCACGGTGTTTCATCTTTCTCGAGGAGTCTTTCATTATGTGAGGACATAACCCTGAGCTGGAGCATATATTATTTGGGAACTGTGGACTGTTCAAACAGATGAAACTTTCCTTTCTAAATCCACCTTATTGTGTTTTCAATTTTTTCAGTGTTATGTAATGTGGAGAGGATTATAGATATTTCTCTGAAAGGGGTTTTGACGAGAAGTTCCCGCTATAAACCTCTTTGTGGAATTGAGCTTCCAACCCCGTCAAGCTTTTTCTGGGGGAGTAACTGATAAAGCCTCGCTTTTTTATTGACTTTATAATGGGGAATATTTTCTTTGTAAGGATGTTTGGATTGCACATACTGGATGCTGCACTCCTGTGTGTTTAATCCTTCTGTTTTTTTCTCATGCGGAGATGTGGATTGTTATAGTTGCTGCTATAAGAGATCTGTTTATTGTAGGCTGTTAATGTCCACGTGAATAGTAATAAGTAGACATGCACACAACGGACACACTGCATAGATGTATAGTGCATCTGTTAGGCAGCTTTTATGCGAAGTCCTCCCATTTTCAGTGTTTGTTTCCTTTCGATTCTTCTGTTGATGTGTCACTCCAAAAGTTTCTTTTCCCAGTTCTTTTCCTGGGTAAACTCAGAACCACCACTGATCAAAGTATCATCAATTGTAGAGCAGTAGACAGTTCTAGAAAGTTTGAGGCTGTTAGGCTCGAGGCTGTGATTCGTTAGAGTTATTTTTCTTTTATACACAAACACTTCATATAATAACACTCAGGAGAGGAAGCCGGTGCGCTTGTATCACCAGCAGTCAGTGCCTCAACAGGACATAAAAGGAACTGCAGAATCATTATCAGCAAAATAATGAAGACATGATCATTCTTTTGCCTTTTTTATGCCTCACCTCCGTCCATCTGTCCATCCGTCCCATTCTTGTGAATGCGATTCAACAAATGTGTTAAGACTTTGCAGAGATATTTCACACAGCAAAAGCAGTAACTAATATGATGACAGTACGATTGCTTCTAATGGTCACTTTTATTACAGGTCAGTTACTTTTCTGATTCATCATTTAGCCTTGAATCTGTGTTATGACAGTCAGAAATGTCCTTCATAATTTCCTAAAGCCCACAGTGACATCTCACAACCCAGATCACATAATACAAGAAAAGCATCCGATCCACATATTGAAAAGATGGAACAAGGTGTTGCTTCAACCACGAGTCAATTTTCCAAATACTTTAGCGATTACTTTTCTGTCAGTCGACATATCTATAAATCAAATGATTGCTAAATTATAAAGAGGAGTGACATGTTGGCTCAGTGTTTAAGGCTGTGGTTTAAATTCACTAACTTAGCCCCCCTCTGCATTTTAGCGCAAATGGCTGTCACTTTGACAGACTAGCATACTGCCGATATTTATGTCTGCCTTTATTCATCTGATGGAGTCACACTCAGGAGGGCGGCTCAGGTACAGCACATGATATTAAGCAGAGGTGCATGCCACAGTACATTACTTGCTAATGCACTTTGCTGGAAATAACAATTTCCCATCTTGTAGTTTGCAGGCAGCAAGTGTTCTCCGCTGTAGCAGATCTATAATTCAGAGAGGCGGACATGGCCACGCTAACCCGGTTTAATGAAGCAGTGAATCTGAGAATGACTCAGAGCGTTTTGTGCCCTTTTTTTTTCTTTTTTTGGCTCTGAAGCAGAGAGGCTGAGTTATCGCCTTCACCATCAGAGCACTGACATACACAGGTGTGCGTTACGTTACGCAGACCCAAATAGATGCACAAAAAACCACACGGACCTCAAAGCCTTTGAGCTCAAGAGGTCCGTTGTGATTTTAAATGTTTAATAGCATGTAATTAAACTGGAACTGGCCATATGGACAAATCAGGCTGTCAGAGATCACACATAAAAACTGTCATGAAGTGTCTGTAGGATGAATCACCACGATGCAATATCTAGCAGAGATTGGAAGCAGCGAAATAGATCTTTATTCATATGAATAGGCTGCTGAATCTTACTTTAGGAACTCTGTTTCATGCTGCAGTGTGGTGTTACATTTGTTATGAAGCTGGATGTCCTTACAGCTCCGCAGAGCTTATCAGGCCCACTTGTATGACAGCTGACAGACTGAAGCGTTTCAACACTTCTTCATTCAAAGTTTAGGGTAAAAGGCTCTCAGCAACAACAAGGTCTATCTTGATGGTCGAATAAACAAACTGGAGCGATTACTCCGGCGCAGCTTCGAGGCGAACGCCGCCTTGGGTCTGTAATAGGTGATGAAGTCTAAACAGATCTCCTGACAAAACGCCACGGCAGAGATGAATCCTCGTTCGTCACCGTGATTGTAAACAACTGCCAGGCGCTCAGTTTGTCTGAGAGTAATTGGCTTTTATTATGTCGCCTCCTTCTCAAGCAAAAAAACCACCATTACTTATGTCTTTATAAAATCAGAGGTTTCACTCATCAACAGCTGTCACGAGGAACGGTGTGGTACCTCCACTTTGTCGTAGTTTGGCTTCTTTGTTTGGATTTGGGAGGAGCAGAGCTCACGCTTCATTAAAGAGTCATCAGTTAAAAGGACAGGACAGCTCGCCCTACGCTCGCTGGATTCAGATTCCGCTCCAGCCTGCGCTCTGCCTGCCTTTCCGCATCCTTCATCTCCTTCCACTTGGTATGGACGGCTTTGATTTTGCTTTAGGATAAGAATCTGAAAGGTCATGTGGCAGTTTGTCTCTTCATTTCCCCTCTCATACAGTATCTTGCTCTTGGCTTGTCTGCCTTCTTATGGATTCTGTTTTTCTCCAAAGCTGCCCTCTGTATTTCTCTTTTCTCTGCTCTCTATATCACCTTTTCTTTCATTCTCCCTGTCTGTTTCTTGTTTTCTGTCAGGTCCTCGTTGGACCGACATTCATTCAGACAGCAAGTTATTTCCTCTCTCAAAGATTCCACCTCCGTGTCTCTTTTATCTCAGACATTTCTAAGAAATGCTTGCTGTTTTTCCTCCCTGACCGGCCAGCCTGTGTCGTTTGATTCTCAGACGTTACTCAGCTGTAATTTTTCCTTTCAGCAAATCATTTCTTTCCGTCTTCAGTTTCTCCGGTCTTCGTTAAGACTGTTTGCTCGCTCCGTACTCTCGACAGTCGTGTCTGGAAAGAAGTGAAACATATCAACACATCATAGGCAGGCAACATCAAAGGCTGTCACACATCTTAACGTGCCTTTTTATACACTTTCCAATCTCCCTCACACATGAAATGGAAACAGAAGAAATGAAATAACACTTCAATCGCTTGCTCTTGTGTATAAGCCACGGTGGGAAAGGCAGCGCTGCGAGAGTTGGCAGGTGGAAGAGGTTAACCGCATCAGCATCGAATTGTGCGGTACAATATTTTATATTTAATATATTGTTTTCAGCTGCTGTTCACCGATCTTACACTGCAGTTTGTTCAGTGCTACAACGTGTGGCCTGAAAAATGAGTGTAGGCAGATGTCACTACTCAGCAAGCAGCGCAAGACAATGTACTCTGAGCCAGAGGTGCAGAAACAGCCCCCCGAGCACTGCAGTGTCCAGTGTGTGTGTGTGTGTGTGTGTGTGTGTGTGTGTGTGTCTCTCTGGGGTCAGGGCCTGGCTGCATCAGCCATTCTCCCTGCTCGTTCTCCCCCGGCACCAGCTGCCTCTCCAGCCTCCTCTCCGCTGTCACCCCTCGGTGCTGCAGGGACAGTCGCACGCAGAGAACTGAAGGGCTGAAAAATGTACTTTGTACACTTGTACACACTCTCCAACGACATCTAATGGTGGTTTCGCTGTCAGCTGTACCTTACTGCACAGCTGACATATCATCCAGTATGAGCTAATTGCAGTTCTATTTGAAGTGACGTGTATGTCCTTTTTGAAAAGATTTATAAAAATCTGTTATTATTACAAAAAAAAGACGTCCAAACTTGTTCAGAAGTGATTTTCATCGTCAGCTATCTAAAGATGTTTAATGGTAACCTGTTAAAAGTCAGCGACCCGCCCACAGATTTCTTTTAATGCTTCTATCTGTCAAAAAAGTCACCTCATTCCACAGCAGACGTCATTATCCCTCAACACCGGAGATGCTGAGATGGCAGCCGGCAGAAAGGAGCTGCTAAGCCCGCCCTAGAGCCTACAGCAGGCGATAACTGATCGCGTAGACAAGTGACCCACTCCCTCCTATATTTCCCCTCTCCTGAGCCACTTATATGCCAGCCTACACATGATGGATGCATCATGTAGCAAATGAGATTACAAAAAAAAACTACAATATATAGTTTATTATTGTTTTTAAAGCCAAAAACTTTAACATCATGCAGTTTTATGCATTTGACTCTTTGAGTAAATGCTGAGCACTTGTTTTTGACTATTTTGTATGCACAAAGGTAGCGTAAATAAGGAAATAAATAATGAGTTTTTGCCCCTGTTACTCTCAGGCAGGGGTATGTTGAGGTCATAAAATAACATTTTTTGTCAGGCGCCTGGATTTGTGTTAAGTGTCTATTTTCAGTGATTTAGTTATTACATTTCAACTTGGACCATATAAGAGTATATGATGTTAAATGCAGGCTTATTTTTGCTTTAAACAGTTTAGGCGAGAAAAATCTATAAATAATTCAGTGTTTTCAAACTCCTATAGATTAATGCCAGAAGCACTTACAGAGCCCAAAGCCATGCCTGTACTCCAAATGTTTCAGCAGGAGCTTTAAATTGACCTTGGGCTAGACTGTGATAGGCACTTTAGGATCATTTTACTTAGATTTTCAGCAACAGTCCTGTTAAACATTCACATTCCGATCACATTTCATCAGGATTTGCAATACTGGCTTTCAACTGAGCAACTTGGATGTGGTTTTGTAATCAGGCTCCGAAATGACGATCGTCTCACATTGTAGATGATGAAAATTGTCTCTCTTTGCAAATACCTAATCTGTCCTGGAAGCCTCTTGTTGGCAGCACACAGCCTGTATAGTTCTATATTTATGACATTTATATAAAAACATTAAATGCGTCAAAATTGCGTCTTCATTTAGACCACACTTCGGCTACCAGTGCGTCAGTATTGTCTCCCTTTCAGCCTACAACCACACAAATATTTGTTTTGTGACGTGTTGATGTTGTAAATGCATTTTAGCTGGTTGAAAAGAGGCAAAAAAGAGATCTTAGATGTTTGGACTGAATATTGAACACTGAAATCTCAGTTGGTGCTCACTGGGTCAGCTGACAAGTCACAAGAAAGTGCAGTAAAGTGCACACCACTCTTCCTTTCAGTACACTGGCGTCCTGTTGCAGCTCTCATCCAGTTCATGAGTCTGATGCTGATCTACAGCCTGGTGAAAGGAACTGCTCCTTTAACCTTTAAGCTCAAACCCTACTCTCTTTACCTCTGCTTCTGCGGGATTAGCCACCCTTCCACTCTGAAGACCACGTGGTCGTGCATTTTGGCCGAGGCTCTTTTTTGTTCTGGCTCCACAGTGGTGGAATGAACTCAAAAGTGAAGACAGGACAGCAGAGTCACTGCCCATCCTTCGCCCCAGGGTTTAAAAATCCCATTTTTTTTAGATGCCACCTCCCATGCAAGGTCTTTAATTCAATTTCAATGAAAACAATCAAATCAAAACAAAATTGCGGTGTATCTACTCGAGTATGCTCTTAGCTGTTTATCTGGGAGGAGTGTGATTGACAGAAGCATCTGACAGTGTACTGTATAATGTAAAGCATCCTGAAGGCCTAGCAGTTAAGATGCATACCATGTCCATGTTCCACTCCAGCTGGAGACACTTACTGCACCTAAATGTTTGTGTTCTGTCTTTATCTTTACTGTTGCTATAACAAAATGCCAACAAAATAAGCTTAAAAAAAGAAATGCCAAAGATATGTTTGAAGTAATTTAGAAATAATGTAGCCATTGCATAGTTTGTCTGCCAGTGAGCGCTAACAAGTTCATTTTTTAAATGTTAAGTGCAACATTTTAATGGAATGTCATAAAACAAAATGTGTTTCGAAACAAAAAAAAGTTGTAAAAGTGTCATTTTTATTTTTGTTTGTTAAAGGATATGGCCAGCCATCACGAGAACATGTATATTGTGAATTGCATCTTGGTTGGAAACCAATCAACAAAAAGATAAAATATGTGTTGCCACCAGAGGAACATCTGGTGGCATGTGGCAGCAAGTACACTAATCTTTTCCAAAGCAAATTAGCATAATGATTCTGGCTTGGAAGATGAGTTGCTCTACCATATGACCTCAAAAAGGCATTGCACATCACGCTGCTGTGTAAATGATTTTTATCAGTGATGCCACACAGTAAGAATGTTCACTGTAGTAATTTAAATAAAACATACCAATAATTCTAGGACCAGAACGAAAGCATCAAAAATGAAAGCTAAAACGCAATCTGCAATTTAAACTTACTCTGTAACTGTCTTAGAAGACCTATAGTAGCTCATTTAATAATTAAAATTTACTGTACATTCAATTTACATTAAATGAAAAGGAATTCCTTTTTCCCCTAAGTGCGGTGTTCCTATAAATGCATTTCCATATAACTAGATGTGCTTTGTTTAGAGGGATGGTTTGGCAGACCGTGTCCCTGTCTGGTCCAATCACCCACAACAGTTTGCACCTAACATTGCTCGTGTCGGCATCAGAGATTCAGTTATAACCTCATAAATGATATTCATTATGGAGCGCGTTCTCAGTGATCACGCTACAAACGTTCCCGTTATTATATTGTTTGTCAGCTGCAACAAAGCTGTCAGAGTCGGCTCATATAAAAAACATGACCAATAAAGTCCTCCAATAGGCCGTCTTCTGCAGTTGCCACGGGGGTTTGTGGAAACATTGTCGAGTAGCTCAACTGATTTAAAAGCTGAAAAAATAGAAATTGCAACTGGATTAAATAATAATTTAAATATAGTGTCAGCCCTTTTGAATACTTGTGTTGAGTGTGTGTTGTGATTTAGAGTGTGTGAGAAAACTAGTCAGCAAGCGAAATGGCTAATGTCAAGTCAAAATGAAATAACAGTTCAAATGGTTAGCTATAGTTAGCTAAAATGAACGAAATTATTATTAATATTATAACTTTTTATTTATTTAAAAAAAAAGATTCCATGCATACATACATACGTCATACATTGAAATAGTTAGCTCAAAGTAATGGATAAATGGTTGAAATAAATAGCCTAAAGTAGGGCTGGGCAAATATACAATACATATTCTTATCATGAGGTGAGATTATATATCATCGTAGATTTGAATAATGGTATTAAACAACATTCAGTTTAAAATCATTTGAAAATTCAAATGAACATTTGTAACATGACAGGTGGTGATGATATGAGTTCATCTGACAAGAGCTGTGGAGGTACGTGTGACCATTATCCTCAAATATAATATAAAACCATCAAAGAGATAAACGATTCGCCACATCGACTGACCCTTTGATTTCATTCCGGGAGGCTTTAGGCTGCGCTGTAAGCAAAGATGCATAATTAACAACATGCGCCATATTAAACGCAGTGTAATCTGGATCAAACCTGCCCCGTGCCAACTAGAGCAGATTGGCAGGAAAAGGAGGAGGGGGGGGGGCTGAGTTGTGCTTTTGCTTTACAGCCAACTGTGCATTTGCCGTATTTCATGATCTTTCTGCATGTCTCTTTAGAGGCGGTCCAGACAGTAAAATCAATTGGCCGGAGTGGTGGAGTTTTGGCCGAGTTTTTACTGCATTGTGGGGGCGAGAGAAATCCGGTACAGCGGTGTCTTGTAGATGTTTTTGTTGCTGTCTTCATGGGGGCCATAAAACCACTGCAGTAATCTCCCTATCTCTTTTATCTCCGTCCACAGGCAAACAGACGTGCCCCCCGGAGAAATTTGACTGCGGGGGATCCACCAACAAGTGCGTCTCGCTGTCATGGAGATGTGACGGGGAGAAGGACTGCGAGAACGGGGCGGATGAGGAAGACTGCGCCTCTGGTGAGTCTGTTGAAGTCGGCTGTCAGTTCGCCGCCATCATGGAAATGACCTTAAATGAATGCACGAGCCGTCGCTTCTACCGACTGACATTATTTCAAGAGCGTGTTTTAATTCAAAGTGCAGAAGCGAATGACTTGATGAGGCTCGCAGTCAGTAGAGGAACACTCCTACTTCCCACCTTTTTTTGTATTTTATTGGCTTTTATCCCTTCTGATCTCACTCATCATCCTGAAGCTTCAGACATTAAAGCGCAGCAGGGAACACTCCGTATGATTAGAGGGATTTCAAGTGAGGTTTGAGTTTCAAGCCAGCTGCACACGACAACAAAGTCCTCTTTGATGCGAAGTGATTTTTGCCGTGGCACGTCAGACATCTGCAGGTTTCTGTTCATATTTGGAGCTCCCTGTTATCACATTTTGAACCTCGAGTCTCCAGCCTTTCCGCTGCAAGGCCCTCACGACCATCAGAAGTGACATCACCTCCCGCCCAGCCAATCAGGCAACTCAACCGTGCACTACCCCCACCCCCCGCCCCCTGCAGGGACTATCCTTGCCCTACTTCTGAGGCGGCGTGAAGAATCGGCTTCTTCTTTTCTCTCTCTCTCTCTCTCTCTCCCTTTGCCTCTTCACGTCAGAAAAAATTGATTGAGGCAACAGAGCTGTAGGGGGTGTGGTGTTTAGAAGACTTTGAAGATTGTGCAAAGCGGCACGTGGCGACAAATGCACAGAGGGAGCGAGAGAAAAAAAGCTATCTCTTTATTATCCTATATAAATGATGTTCGTATTAAGAGACATCTGCTGCCTGCTTAGTGGTTTGTGTGTGTGCGTGTGGGTGTTGAGATTGTGAACTCGTGTTTATTTGTTAAGAATACACAGTTTCTATTTAGAGGGGAAGCCAAATCAATTTGGCATGAATAGAAAACATAAATCAGAGAAATTATCTTCTTAAATAGATATCCACCCTCTCCTCCAACTGCCTCCGAGATACAAGAGCTTTTCATTTGTTGTGCGCTAAAGACACTTTTGCCAGATCAGCCTGCAAGTGGCCTGTCATTGACTCCCCGTCTCAAAGTGGCCCCACACACTCGTGTCGGAGCAAGTGGTAGTGATTCCATTGACTTTAGATCTAATGCCTTCCTAGCTTAGATGGCTTTTCACTGCGCTGTCCATTGAGACCCAGTCTAGCCTGTGCTAATCCCCTTTTCATTCTAATGTCTGTATTGACGTGGCAGCCTTAAGCCCTCTCAGTTGTGACATTGGGGCACGCAGCAGGCTGCCGCCCACCCAGGCAAAGGCCAAAATCCCTCCGGAGGTAAACGTTGCGCCGTCTGACCAGGAGGGACCGGCCGACTCCGACACCAACACAGAACGGTGCGAGATAGCATCGCAAATCAGGCCTATTAAGGGCTTCTCAGGCCAGTTTATCTGAAGACTGATTAGGCTCAGTGCCAGCCTGAAAGATATCGGAATGAAGAAGCTTTTAAATGTTACCTCACTGCTGATCGATGTGAAGCTGACAAGCACTGATTTTACAGTGTTATGGTGGTGGTCCAGCTCATAGAGCTAAGGAATGATCATACTGCTTTACATTTGCGTCCAATACCAGTGATCACACCACTGCACAGGACCATGTTCATATAGCTCTGTAAAAAAGGTGAGGCTCACTTGTTGTTTGCCTAACTGTGACCCTACACATACCCATATCATATCAGTGAACAATAGAAAAACATTCGCATTCAAAACACTTTCCTTTAGCATAATCCATGTTTTGCAAACTTGTCAAATCATCACAGGGTTGAGTGTGTATGCTTGAAAGTAGAAATTACACAACCTGTGTGAATGCAGACTAAAAAGAAGTTACTGCTGACAGAAGTAAAGTTGGGCACGGATGATAATTGCCTTATATGTCAAACACTGCGTGCCGTATCACTCTTAAGTGCTGCAGACTGAAGGCTTTAGATCTTCCGCATTTACAGTCGTGCAGTGAGGCGAGGAAGAAGTGGTGGAAATTACCAATTGGTCCGAGTGCGTCTCAGTGTGTCTGCTCGTTGCGGGCTGGCTGTTGGCACACGGGCAGCTGGAGAATTCACTTCAAAGCAGCATTAACTCCGCTGAATGTTTGGGTTTAGAGGGAGAAGACGAACGAGTTTAAACGTGTAAAATGATGCGGCAGCGGTCAGACAGAATCGACAATAAAGCTGCTGTATGAGTCCGGGTGCATTCCGCCCCTGCCTGCCAGCAAAGGCTCAGCTGCAAACCTCAGCGAGCGAGGCAGCAAATGCAGTTCCAAATCATCTTTGGGTGCAGTTAATTCAGCACACCGAAGCACGCATCGACATGCTCGTTCAATAGTCTGTAAAGCCTGTTTCAGGAGGTCCGGGGTATTTGCCGAAGCCCTAAATTCCACACGCTCTCTGCACAGGTTCAAAAATCAGCAGAGAGAGCTTTAAATGTTTAAATCTTTTTTTCTCGTGTTCCTTTTTGACGCGAAGCGATGAATACTCCTGCAGCGCACCTCCTCAGCTTTGTGACATGTTTTCAAAAGACTTCAGACATCATCATTCACACTCTATCTTCCCCCTCACATTTTTGAAATGTTCCCTGTTTAGTCCTGTGACAAATGAACCGGGGTTCTAGCCATGAATTCACATGTACTGACACATAAATCATTTATTGGACAGTTTTGGCGACCTGGCATCCTGCTGTGCTGTGTGAACGTGCTGGAGGTAAAAAACTCCTGCTCCGTGCCACTGCACCTTACCTTGTGACTCAGTTTATTCTCACTGGTGGTCAAAAACGTTGACAGGGTAATAGTATCAGAAGTATGAGTTGTCTCTGCAGCTAGTTATAAATAATGATGAGCAGGGAGAAACCGAGGACAAAAACTAGGTCTTTTCCACCAGAAATATAATGCAGGGGAAATGGCTGCTGTGTGCCAGTACTGTTTGTTTTATTTTACTCAACTTTTAATCATGAACTTCAAAGTCCAAACCCATTTTCACTTAATCTTGGATAAACTAGTGGGAGATTGTTTCATTTGCACTTTCCATGATCAACAGAAGAAACTCATGAATGTGTTTAATTTATTGTTTGTCACACACTATCTTTCACCAGAGTTTCAATGACACTGCTCACACCAGCCGAAACAAACCAACCAAATGCACCAGATTTGGTTGGAAGTGCACTGAACCGATGAGTTGTTAAAGCACGCCGGGAACCTGCTCGCTGCCTCGCCTTTCCCATTCATGCTTTTGTGAGCGTGCTCAAGCTCAATCCCACTTACTGTGAGCAAAAACGCTGAAACTCCCGTTACACTTTCACTTGTATTTAGCTGGATGTGACGGGGAGTTTGCACTCCTAAAACTGACAGAGCTTTAGCGTACCTAGTTAGCCCCAGCACGCTCTGCTATTAGTAGAAATTTATAGAGTGCATAGCCCGCCGCAGACTTGAAAAAGCAAATCTTGCCGAGGCATCCTGCTAATTGAGTCATCCACATGTTGAATTATGTATTAAGTAGAATCTAGCCCTCACCAGAGGAAGCTTTCCCTGATCAACATTACATTAGGCAGCAGTTCTAGGGAGGCTCCGCAAGAAAGTTGAACTGTCCTCAACCCTCAGCAGCGTGGAGTCTAATGTGCACTTACTCACCGGTATCTCTCCTGAGCACGCCTGTCTGCTGGGATCTGCTGCGAAGCGCAGGAGCTGGTCTGGATTTGTGTTTGCTTTTGCACTAAGTGTCTGGTTGAGTTGACTGCCTGGTGTGTGCTTATAATATTTCTGTGGGGTTGTATTTTGGCTCATTTCCTTTATTCATATTTAAAGCTGCTTGGATAGTATGAGGGAAACACTAAATTCTTGCACTCCTCACAGCTGTCTGCCTGCCCCTGTAGTGCAACTGAACCGGCAGACACTGTGCGCCCGCCAACAGCAGAGTTTTCACAGTTTACTTCCACTGACAACATCTCTTCCTGCTTTCATGGTGCTAATTTAGCTAAAAGTCCCAGCACTCTTCAAGTGTCTCCTCCTGCTGTTAACTTCTCAGTCTTTAAAGACTCCCCACACTTTGACTTCGGCCTTGTCCTCTGTTACCTTTCCTGTCGCTGAAGACGAGTGAGTTGTTTCCTCTCTATTACCGCTGGCTTTTCTCTGTAAATGTGTGTGTGTGTGTGTGTGTGTGTGGCATCACAGGAAAGGTCAGTCACTTAGCTTTCTCCCTGGTGAGCCGCTGTGACCCGTCTGAACTGGCAGGCAGTGTGAGTGTGTTAGTGTGTGTGTGCGTACGTGCGTGTCTACCTTTCTAGGTTTGTCTTTAGCGGATGTTGTGTGTGTGTGCGTTCTAATGACCTTGCTGCAGCAGCTGCAGTGGACTTCAGCTGTGTGAGCAGAGCGGACAGTTCTGGACTGCCCTCTCACTTTACATATATGAATATCTATGAGGAGGCTGAGAGGATGTTCAGACGCAGACAGTGACTGATGCGCTCAGACGTTACTATGTGCAGATAAAATATTAACTCTGTTTTTGCGTGCTTACACACAACATGGAGGTCTTTCTTTTCATCTCATTTATCCTCTTTATACCTTTATAATTTATTTAGCTTTATTCTCTCTTTCTCTCACACACACTCACACGCTCCACACACTCATCACCTCTGTGCTTATGTGAGCAGGGCGACCAGTCATCTCCTGCCTCTACATTCTGAGCCACTGGTTGCCGCGGGCAACAATCTCCCATCACCAAAGCCGCCAGAAAAAGTAAAGTGGGTTACGCTGCCAGCTTCTGACTACCATGGTGGTAGTCATAGAGGAGGCTCTCTATTCAAGGAATTTAAAAAAAGGAACAGGCAATTTATGAAAAGAGAGTAAATCTCTCAGTGAATTTAGAATATTAATGGCGTTTTTAGTAGTTGTCATTATATTATATTTTCTGTTTAATAATGTATTATTCATTATGGCAAGCAAACAGAAGCTGCATTTGCTTTGATAACGAAAAGAATCAAGGAAGCCCGTCTGGAGAAAAATTGCTATCGTCCTTTAACAACTTCAGAAAGTTCACATGAGTTTAGAGTAGCAGCACAGTCATGAATTGTGTTTACAACTCCAACAATGAGATATTGGCTGTGCCTAGTGGTTTTGGATTATTTTGTAAAGAACTAAATATTTTTACCTTGATTCTAGGACAGACTGGTTTGAAAAGGGTCTGATCACAGATCTTGCAGGATGTTTTTAGTTACCGTCTATTCAAAGTATGTTGATGAATTTTGATCTGAACGGAAAAAAGAACATTCCATATAAATAAAAAACACTACCTCATTAATTAATGCCAAAAATGTTTTTAGAAATAAGAGTCTACAGCCATGCTAGCAGCTCTGTGGTGCTTTTAGCTAAATGCTAGCTACAAATTTTGACTCACTGATGTTTAGCCACAACAGTGTTTTGCGTGTTTCCCTTCCAAGTTAAACAAGTTAGCGTATTAAAATTTGCTGATTATCATTAAATACAAAGTACAGTTGACGGTGATGGGAATGTCATTAGTTTTGCAGGTCATAAACCAAAGTATTGGACAAAAGGCACTAGAGATAAAGTTAGGAGATCATCAAAGTTACAACAATTTGTACGCTGTTTCTCTGTGAACAATCGTCAACCTAATGGTTGTGTCAAAGTCAATGGATCTCTTGAGCATAGCATGCATTACAGCAAATAAAGTGTGTCTAATTTCTATGTGTGTACATGCATTATACATTACATACCGTGCATGCAGCATATCCATATATAAAAATACATATCCATTTGGTGTTCAGTATGTTATTTCCCTGCTTTTCTTGAAGCAGCCACACCAAATTATGTAAATAGATGGATCATAAATCTAAAAGTTAAACCCACTGAGTAAAACTTTGGGTCCCTCTGTGATTTATTCATCATTTAAAACCCACTGACTTGTACAACATTATACGCGGGCAGTCTGTGGGCACAAAGTTGCTCAAAAGTCTTGCAATGTGTTTCCCCAGTGCCCCCCTGGAAAACAAAGTCTCTGTCTGTACATGAGCGTCCTGGTTACACCAAGCCACTCATGTACATTACTAATGGTGTGCCCCCTGTGTAATAACGTACATGCCTATTGAATCTCCTTAATTATTTAGCTCCAAATTAGTATGGAGTGAGGGTAGAGGCATAACAGGGACAGTGGTTATAAAACACATCAGAGTCAGATGGAAGCTGTTTAATATTAATGAATCTAAACCCCTTTCTCCGAACCGAATCCACAACACTTGTTTCTGGTTTCGGATGCGTTCCCCGGCCTTCTGTGGCAGTCATGACAGTACCCGTGAATTAAATCAGCACTAATGGGGAAAATAGATATTGCTTTTAACATCTGGTATAATTACATAGGATAGTAATTGGGACACTATCTCGCATGTGATGTGTGTTCACCCGGTTAAACTCACCATGTGGGAATGCATATAATTTTCCACTCTGCTGTGATATTTGATTTCTCTTTTTTTCCAAAGCTGTTTTTGATTTGATTTGATTACTTCTAGTGTTTGAGCTTCGTACAGCAAACCGAGGACAACTACTGAGCTTTTCATATTTTTTCAACTGATGGTGAAACGTTGATGCTTATAATTTATGTTCAGAACATTTTGAAAGGAGTTATGAGGATGAATTGAGCTGTCTCGGAGTCTGGTTAAAGAGGTTACTCTGTAGTCACGTGGTACACCAGCAGATGGCCTTGATGCTGAGTTAGATTTCGCTATCACTGTTATGAGGGCATAACATTACTAGAGCATGTTTATAACTTCAGCTTCAGCTCAACAAAATGACTATTTCGGAGCAACAGAACTTGTTGGGTATAGGTAACCTAGGTGTATAAATGGTGACAATGCTAAAACAAAGTTTACTTTATTTATTTCACCATCATCATATTACAGTTACTAATCTTACACAACCAATAATAGATAGATGCATGACGTCATTGTTATGCATCCTGCAATCAGCTCTTTAAAAAAGAAAAAATAGTATTAAAAAATATGTTGCTGTTACTTACTTCCAAATGCGCGCACTTAAACAGGGGTGCCCAAAGTGTTTATGTTGGGGGCCTAAAAATAAATGGTGGGCTACGGGCCAGAAGCAAATACTTATAGTATTGTATTATTACAATGCAAAAAAGGTTCCAGGATCCGAAGTTCCCTTGGCAGACTTCTTGCACTAAGCGTCACTTTGGCATTAACGTTATAATTTTGTAAAACTTTATTAGTTTAAATTAATTTAAAGATTTTTAATAGAAATAACTGGGGGGCCAAACTGAACCTTATGACAGGCCAGATTTGGACCGCAGGCCTCATTTTGTACACTAGACAGATCGAGATCATAATGACAGGAGGCGGTGGCGCTCATACCGATTTTGTCCACGGGGGCCGCAGTAATCAACAGGAAATGAAAGGTCCTTGCAGCAGCTTTAAATAGTAATCAACCTTTTGATTTACAAATGAATATCAGTTAAAAATAACTGTGTATGCACATACAATCTGGACTCTAGCACCAGACCAACTTCAGTGTGACCATGTGGGTGATGTGAGATTGCTCCTGCAGGACACTGACAATATACTACCACTTTCAAAAAGTGCTGATTCTGTGTGAAATGCTTTAAAGCAGCGACCCATTCCTGTAACCAGCTTTAACCGCCAAAGGCAGCGGTGTTGAAGCTGAACTCCCCGTGGTTTGTGTAAATATCAAATTCTGCTTCTTCCTGTGCTGGCCCCTGTGCCGCTATGGGTTCACAGTGGGAGCTCTGACTCTCTTCACAGCCTGAGTCTTTTTGGCCAGACATGAGTATAGATGGAGAAAGCTGGAAAAGGTAGCAAGACAGATAGCGGGAAAAGGATTTACATAAGCCTTGAGGTTGGCTTTGTAAAAAGGAGAGGTGCTGTACAGTACAAACTTCTCCTTTTGGCATTGAAACATATTAATGCAGTCAGAATCAAGGTCACTACTACAAAACCAAAACACATGAAGTAGGCGTTTGTGTTTAGTCAAAAGTGAGTCAAGACAACAATCTGATTTTTTTTTTTTAAATGATGTAGGTGAAAACGATGGTATGCCTTAGTTAGAAATGTGTGATTTGCAGCAACTACAGAACAGAGGTAACCAAACTGCTGTGAATGCACTCTGGCTAGCTAAGCTGGCGGGTGTGACCGCTAGCCCTACAGTCAATTCTAATTCACCCAGTTTTCCCACCTGTTTCCTCCATTTTGGTGATTCAACATCTTAGCGACTGAGTTTGTCATAGCCCTTAAATAAAGCATTACCGAATCCTAACGATGCAAAAAAGTAACACCAGATAAACTAGCTTGCTAACTGCTAACTAGCCCTGGTGAACAGAATAGGAAAACTGCCATCTAAGCTAGGTTCAGCCTCTGTATGTATAGAATTTATATGATTTGGTGGGTTTAACATTCAAAAGATGTACTAAACATTTAAAAATGTTCAGGTTTATGTATCCATGGACAAGAAAAGCTGGAGGAATGTCGGGTTCGTAGGTGTTGTTCCTCCTGTACTTTTCTCAACTTCACTTCCATCATGGTTACCGTCCGCATTTGTGAGGTAAAATATTCTACAATGCTGCAAAATGTATTGAAATATTATTGAAATTGCAATACAGCCAGGTGCCATATCTAAATTGCAGGAGCTGCAATTTTTTGATAAAGGTAAAATGTGCGTCCAAACATCATAGTAATGAAGTACTGTAATGCTGCAGAGATGTGTTCGCCCACAAATCTTGTTCTCCAGATGTAAGAAAACATGTTTGTGTGGTACAGACTCTACCAAATGTCACATCATCACGATTGGAAAGATCATTTTCACCATACCTACAGGAGGTCGTAATATTTGTCAAAATAATTACAAACTGATTTTTTTTTACCCTATTGTACGGACTTTACTGGAGCCTACCTAGTATATGGATAACAAAATGTGCTTGTTGGTTATATACAAGAGAAAGATGAGCCAGGGAGCAGACACGAAATAACAAACACACTAGACAGACATGGATCCTTTGAGAGAGGAGGAAGTACCATGATAGGGGTCCGTCAGAGAGAGATGAGAAGGACCGCCTGATGGCAGAGAGAGCTCTATTATCTTTTGCTCCACAGGAGAGGAAACCTCTCACCATCTCCTTGTGATAACCACCATCATCCCCTCTCCTCTTGTCCAGCACCTCCCGTCCGTCTCTTCCCCAGTTATAATACCGATATTTGACCTGCCCGAGAAACTCTATTTCTATCGCAGCTTTTTTAAGCCAGTACGTTTTTCACTCCTGGTCTAACTGTCTCTCACCTACCTGCAGCTGCAGCCAGTGTTGAAGAGTCGTCTTTGATTTTACTGGGAGCAAAAAACTGAACCTCTGGTGTGCATTTTTACATATCTGTGAAAATGCTTGTTACATCTCAGTTGATTTTAAAGCACAGGCCTCTAAACACGTTCATTAAATTCCACTTTTCAGCAATAAAGGGAGCGCTAACAGCATATTGACCAAACTGAACTCAAAATAAATGCTACACCTCCCCTGCAGGCCCTCACACGCTCTGTTTCTGAGTATTCCTCCGTTCTGCTCTCCTCTAGATGCCAAAGCCTGCCCGACCGGTGAGTTCATGTGCGCCAACCGTAAATGCTTGGCCTCCGTGTACGTGTGCGACGGCGACGACGACTGCGGAGACGGCAGCGACGAGCTCAAGTGCACCTCCCCTCTGACCTGCGGGCCGAACCACCTCCGCTGCAACACCTCCGAGTGCGTGCCGCTCATGTGGAGCTGCGACGGAGACCCGGACTGCTCCGACAGTTCAGACGAGGGGCCCGAGCGCTGTGGCGGCGACGGGGTCCCGTACCTGCTCAACCGCCGGGCAAACTGCACTGCCGGGGAGTTCCGCTGTGCCAACGGGGAGTGTGTGCGGCTGACGTGGAAGTGTGATGGAGATCCAGACTGCAAGGACAAGTCCGATGAGTCTGACTGCCGTGAGTTTCCCTTTCTGTCGCTTTTCTGTCCTCGCCTGTCGCTGCCTATTGTACCTCATTGTAAGCTTATGTGCACCCATGTTTCTGTTTTTTTTTTGTCTTATACATACCCTATTGTACCAAAGCTATCACTCTATTCATCTTGGAAAAGGCTGTCCTCTCCGCTTACATGGATGCAGGACAATGATGCTCTGTCTGAAAGGGTTTCTGTACATGTGGAATATGGAAATGTGTTGAAGGACAATAGAGAATGATACAAATGGAGCTGTGCTTCTCTGAGTGATGAGGCTGTAGTTGTGTCTCACTTCCATCCCACATGTTGTTTATAAGCAGGTTTTGATTGTAGTTTTACTGGAAATGTATTCTCAAAAAGAACACTATGCATTCTAATAGCTTTTATTATTGAGTGTGCTATTGATGTACACTATTGTCCCGATATGCAAAGCACAAAGAAAATGGAGGAGAATGGGAAAATGGGACGCCCAGAAACATGTTGACATTCTGATCCACTTATCTTCAAACTTGAGCTTGTTTTGATGTCAGCTACACACCTGTGAAGTTTCCTTCCTGCTACTCACACGGATGTGATGCTGTCAGACTAACAAAGTCCGTCCACAGACAGACAGATGGACTTACAAACAACTGGCAAAGTACTCAAAATCGCTTCTGTGTTACCATGATTACACACACACACAAGGGAAGCTGATAAATATTGTATGAAACTGTTGGAACTATGGATCCTACTGCTTTTATGCCAAGACCCGCCCTACTCTGCCTCTGATTGGCTTACGACGTAGTCAAACATGCAAAATCATCAATCATGATTTTCTGCGAGTGAGATACTTATTACTTTAAAGAGGAAGTATGCTGTGACTAATGGTATATAGTACATCACTTTACAGTCAGTATGTAGGGTGATATTGATACACATTGGTTTGCAATAAGCAGTTTTGTAGACATTTCTTCTCTTTTCAGCTCGTTTAAGGTCATATCAGGCTTTGGTTAGTGTTTCTTTATTTGATTCTGCATACTACCGCTATGAATATTTAATTAGTAGCGTCTAAAGGTTTATTATACTTCAGACCAGTCAAATTCCAACACATTCATAAGTAATCACAGTGACAGTCTTTTTTTTTTTTAACATTATCGCTGTGTGGACGCTGTGTTAAGATATCGATTTGCTTTGAGACCGGAGGAGAATGGAAAAAAAACCTCAACAAATAACATTTTCTTCCTCTTCTGAGGTGTTACTTTATCATTTAGCACATTTCCGCTCTGCAGGGAGTCGGCGTCTGTTTGTTTTTTTCTAAATGTGTCTGGTAAAGAATGTGTTTCTGTTGATAAACACCTTGTGAAGATGGGGCCTCGTGATAAAACGGGTTTTCCTATTTGCCGGTCAGTGACGGGGGAGCCCTGAAGCTCTTGTCTAACTAAGCCGGCGTGCGAAGCCCAGATAGCCCCACTATTCATTATCAAGATGTGCGGCGCACACATCAAGCCCACCTCTCACTCTCTGTGGTGCCATATAAGCAGCACTTACAAGAGATTGATGTTAGCCAACTGGATCCCTGCATTAAGAGAGAGGCCTGGAGACGGCTAAAGGCAGCGGCTTGTGTTTGTCCAGCAGTGACTGTGCAACCCATTTATGCTCCAGCTTCACTACTTCTGCTATATTCACATCCTGTAATGCGCATATGAGGATCGCTTTGCCATATAATTAAATTTTTTAATCTCTTTAGCTGAAGACAAATGCTCCTTATCAATATATTCTTATGAGTATACAGTGTGTGTGTGTGTGTGTCTGTATGCAGCACTGCGTTATTATCCAGTGACATCTCTAGATTCATCTCCCAGATACAAAATAGGCTGTTCCTCCGTGTTCGTATGTGCATATGTGTGTGCACGTATGTCCAGGCTACAGTGGCTCCGTCTCCATTACATTCCCTCCGTTCAGCTCATCGCGTGATAACACTAAATCATATCCCCTCAGACATGTATATTGCTTTTTAGTGTGGTTTAGAGAGGAGTTATATGAGCATACCAGGCCCCGTTGATGAAAAGCTTGTCTGTGCTCGGGATGTTAATGAAATTTGGTGTGGCTCCATGCAGCCTCCATCTTTGCGTTGCTATATTGAAAATCATTCATCACACGCCCTCAGGTTGACTGTCTCTGTCCTAGGCAGCACCCAACGCGGGCTGTGAGAGGGTATAGACTGCAAAGCATTTTCTGAAATGTTTTCGAGTTGGGCTCTTCTTTTATGTGAACCAATATCAACTCATATGATCCTTAAAATCGATCTTTTCATATATTCCGAATATACAGCATTTTTATTAATGAGATTACTTCAGTTCTAAAATGATCACATTCATTTCTAACTGCACATCTCTGAATTCATTAAGGTAAACATGAATGTTTTTTAATAGTGCACTAGATTAGAGAGTTGGTAGCACAATGTACTGCCTTGGTTCTCTCAGAATTTTCTCTCATACCCATGAAAAAATGATTTGATAACGGAAATATACTTTACTAAAGCGAATGAGAAAATCAGAATGAAATCAGGACCTTGTGAATTGGAATCATATCGATTCGGGCAATCAGTGGCGATACCCTGCTCTGCTTTGGGTAATGCCTTGCCTTTATAAGACAGAGGAGAGAGACTCTTGAAAAACTGATGGAGTGGAAAAGGTCTTGTGTTGGTTCTGACTCCAGGATGTTGTGTTCCTCTTGAAGGGATTAAAGGGGATTTACAAGTCCAATTTCACGTGTGTGTCTAAGTGCGTGTTTGCGTGCCTCTTACAGCCCTGTTGACATGTCGCCCCGATGAGTTCCAGTGCGGCGACGGCTCCTGCATCCACGGCACCAAGCAGTGTAACAAGGTCCACGACTGTCCTGACCACAGCGATGAATCTGGCTGCGTCAACGGTGGGTACACCTGTCACCGCTGTCTGCGTGTCGAGCTGCCAGAATTTCTCCTCCTCTCTGCCTCTTCGCCTGATTTCTCCTGTTATGCAAGTGTCTGTTTGAATCTGTCTCCCTATTTGTCAGTCTGTCTGCTGCTTATATGTGATTCAGGGTGCCTGCCGTCTGCACGTCTGCCTTTGTGAAATACTTTAAAAGAAGAGAGTTATAATGGCCGGTGACAAGTTTGTGATGAGCCGTGTCATTTTTATAACATGGTGTCTTAAAGTTGCAATCCTGTGTGTTTTGCCGATTGAATGCTTTTCAGGTGAAGCAGGATCTTTAGGAAGTGTTAATTGCATCAGCGGTACCTTGATACAGCTCTGAGAGTGCTACAAACCGGCTATCATTTTAGCGGATGAGAGGGGGGAGGTAAAATTAGGGGAGTCAGGCAGAGAGTATCGGCATCTGTAACTGTGGACATGTTTTTGCCTCCCCCTGCAGCGTAATTTACGACTGGATGTTACACAGCTCCCTCACACGAGGAGGAAATGTGTGATCTGGGCATCGAGGAGCTAATACTAGAATATTTACATCAAATAATACACGCAAAATAATTGTATTTAACATATTTCGTTCTATTCCTTGTAAACAAAACAACACCAATTTAACAGCATAGTGTCAAACTGTTGACATGAAGACAACTATGTAGCGATTTAATGACAGATTGTAAAGTAGCTGTTGCAGAAAAAATGCAGACTGTACATTATATTCAAAATAGGGTTTGATTTCACTAACACCACAAGACTAATAACTTCCTTTAAACTTCCATATCGGTAAACTTGTATGACATAAGTTTGCTGGACCATACTGTAGGTTATTATTGTGAAATGAATTGCTATAATGACCACTGCTGTTCTGTTGTGTGGATTCAGCCCGGTGCTTTGTGCGAGCTGCATTCTTTCTCTCTCTCTCTCTCTATGATGCATAATTTACCAGGGTGCTGCACAATTATTTTGCAGGAAATTAAGCCCTGGCACTGTGAAACTGGACCAAATTAAAGTTCAGTTTTTATTTCACAAGGCTTTTCATGTTGGCTGATATGAATATCTGAGCGGGAAGTATTTTCTTTTGCCGTCACTCGATTCATGCGAGCCTTCAGTAATTTGCCGAACCACTGGAGATTTTGAATTTGACAGCAGCACCCTCTGGGACGCACGAGGTTGCGAATCAGTTTGCGGCAGCTTGTGCAAATGGAAGTTATAGTGTGTAGGTGGGTGATTGTATCTTCTGCTTCTCTGTTGCAGCCACCAAATGTGAGGGACCCCTGAAGTTTCTGTGTAAGAACGGAGAGTGCATCGACAGCTCCAAGGTGTGTGACTCTGTCAAGGACTGCAAGGACCGATCAGATGAGCCTAAGAAAGAGTGCGGTAAGAGGACTTTGTTGTGACCTTGTGTTAGCTGACTTTTCATCTGGTCATCTGGTAAAAGCTTTTTCTTAATTTCCACGTGGTATGAATTGAGGGAAACTGTGCGTGTCAGCAGATCTTTTGTCTCAGCCCCGTGCAACGAGGCAGCGTGTTCATATGTACGGTAAATGGTTTCAAGCGGTTAATGTAGCAGCGTAATCATGTTTGCCATAACAAAATGCAACTACCTCCCTCCTATTACCTTGCATTTCAAAGGCTTCGGAGGCTCGCTCAAATTAGCTGCAGCCTCCGTTGATCAGAGCAAGAGCCTGCGTGTACTAATTACCATCAAGTGGTAAGAAAGATCCTTCTTCTGCTCTGCGATAATCTCTCCCTTCTCCATCTCTCTTCCGATCTCTGTATACTGTTACCTCTCAACCTATTTTACTGACCGCAAGTGAACAAAAGTGATGTCTCTGTTCAGGGAACAAAGCATTGTGAGTTCACTGCTCTGTGTTAACCCGTTCTTATTCCTAAAAATGTTTGTAAAATTATCCTAAAACGCCCATCCCAGTCTAGCCCAAAGTAAATTCAAAGCTGTTGTTGAACCGTGTGGAGTACAGGCATGGTATTAGGCTCTTTTGAAAGTTTTTTCCCCAAGTTTCTGACAGCAAAACTATATAAAAGTTTGAACACACTAAATTAGTTATTTATATTCACCCCTACATTTTTTTAATGCCATAACAAGCCTGCAGATGACCTGTTACTGCTCCTACAAGCTGGAAAACACAAAGGGTCCACATCATATAGTCTCGCATGGTCCAGTATCAAATTTGATAACAATATCTGCCTGCGAGTAACAGTGGAAAAACTTAATTATAGATCTTTATTTCTTCATTTACACTACCTTTGTGCATATAAAATAGTCAAAAACAAGTGATTATTTTGAGAGACAGCCATTTCAAAGAGCAAAATACATAAAAGTATATAAACTTGCATAATTTCCAAGTTTGTGGCTTTAAAAAGTGTAATAAACTACAGATTACTGGATTTGAAATCTCACGAGCAACATGCATCTGTCATCCAGAGGCTGACGTGTAAGTGACTCAGAAGAGACGAAAAAAGATGAGCGAGTGGGTCACTTGTCTATAGATCACTCGTTCGCTGGTTTAGGCTCCAGGGCAAGCTTACAAGCTCCTGTTTGCTCAAATGAGCTGCCATCTCAGGATCTCCGTGGTAGAGGGATAATGGCTGTCTGCTGTGAACTGAGAGTTTTGTGACCGATGAAAACATGAAAAAGCACCCGCGATCACAGTGTTTTGGACTAAATACGTTACTGAAATGCATCTACTGGACATTTGGGAATAAGAGAAGACAGTTTTTGTTGGAGTTTGAGGCATTACTGAAACACCCAGACACTATATTGGTGAGAAGGCAAAGCTTAGCACATGCTAGTTTGTTAGCTTGTTTGTGTGGTTGTTGATTGCACCTTGCTGACATGGTTTTATCTTGAAATGGTTTGCATGGATAGAATTTAAGCTTTCTAACCATGCCTACCTACTAAGCTGTGTTTGTAAAGTTTGGCGAACCAGCCGGACTGTTCACAGGTTTCGAAGAGCTTGGTAAGACGGTTTCTGACAGAGAAGGAGAAGCAGACAGAAGCTCTCACCGCGTGACGTTACCTCAGAGAATCATACATTTGAGAGGGGAAAAAGTGACAGCTGACAGAGTAGACTGACCTCTGCCAGGGACAGAAATTGCAAGATGGAAACAGGTATTCCAGAGAGTAATTCTCCTCCACCTCCATCTCTTCTCCCCCCTTCTCTCTCCTCATGTCTCCCTCCCTCTCTCCTTCAACTCGGGTCTTGTTCTCAGCTCATTAAAAGCGTGTCCACACACACCTAGCTCATCGCTCTGCTCGCTCAGCCGTTTACTCGCAAGATGTTCCCCAACCAAAATGCGCACACACACACACGGACACAAGAAATACTCCCCGCTGCTCTGAAACACACTGCGTATACGTAGATGTTTGGTGTGATTGCATTTGCAGCACCAGCCTTACATCAGGGGAAAATAAAGACAACGCATCTCTCTCTACGCACAAGCTAATGTTTTTCTGCGTTTTCCCATCTCATTAGAAATAATGGCATATTACCACAGCACTGACTCATTACTTGGCACACCATGTATTTCTTAACACAGCACCATCACTTCCAGCTTGACTGAGAGGAACGGCTGAAAATAGGTAGTACATAATGGGTTACCATGGTGAGGGAGAGAGAGAAAGAGGGATGGAGGTGGGGTGGAGGAGGAGAGACGTCATGTATGCTTGCCCATGGGAAGGCAGAAGTGACCTCTAAATCATGGCTGTCCTTGGAAGCGGCTTGGAAAAAAACTGTTGTCACACATGGCCTCTCCTGGGGCGTCTTTCTAAGAAACAGGAATCAGGCAGTCCTCAAATACAGCTACATCTTGGTCTTTCTTGTGTCTGCAGTTAATTCTGAACTGACAAGGCAGGAGTTAGCGGGAGCTACTGTGAGTGGCAGGTTGCTGTCACCCATCCAGCAGAATTAGAGATGGGAATTTAATGCTGGCGGTCGAAGCGCTCAAAGCCTGCTGGCACTGGCACAAAGCAAAGAGGAACAGTTTCTCACAAAAGTTACCTTCAGTCAATATTTGGAGAGTCAACCTCCTCTCTCTCTCTCTCTTATTTATTTATTTATTTATTTTTACAATAAATAAAGAATGATTGTGTGAAGTTGTGCAAATGACTTTCCTCATAGCTCCAGGGATGAGATCGTTCATATTGGGTCATCTTGAATCCCTGCAGTCAGTGCAGTGCTGTATAGTAAACAAACACCCTTTCCAGGACTGACTTTCATCATTTTAAAGCCGGGCATGAGAAATGGCATCAGTTTAGCTTCCCTGCGATTGTAGATTAACAAAGCATTCAAAGAGTTTTTTGTGTTACAACATAAAAAGCATTTGCCAACATGATCTTAGCACTGCAAATTAGCTCCACAATTATGCGACAAATGACTGAAGTCACGTCCAAGTCTCAAACAAATCAGGAGTCATTTTTCCTTGGCAAGTCAAGTTCAGTCAGGTCAATAAATGTAATCAAACAAGAAACAAATAACCATATTTTTTAATTTACTTTCTTCTCAATAAAAACAGTTGTGCTTAAACAATACATTCACTTTACACTTGTTTAAAGGGGCACTATGTAGTTTTTTAGTAGACATGTTAAACTCAGATATTACAATATTGATGGTTTAATTATACATATGTAGAAATATTAATTTGTTCCATGACTGAATAAACAAGCTGTTCTGAGAGAAAATATAAGGTCCCCAGAACACTGTTTGAAGCTAGAAAGGTGGCAGGGTCCGCCACATATAAACAAAGTAAAACCGTATGAAATTGTGTCATCCTTTAAGGTCAGTTTGTTGATTTAGTTTATTCAGACATGTAAATCAAAACATCAGTCAATTAAATTATTTATCTTCAGATTAAAATTTCTCCCCGAAAACTACATAGTGCACCTTTAATGTAAGTTTTTATGAGGACTCATTTGCTTTCTCGCAAAGAGTTCTTTGACAAGACACAACTCTCATGTCTGAACGTTACATATGAAACTGCTTAGCCTAATGCAAAGACAGGAAACTGAGGGAAACAGCTATTCTGGTTCAATCTAAAGTTAACAAAATCCACTTACATGTTTCTGAAGGTCCTCAACATGTTATTATTTAGTTTGTTCAATCCACACAAAAATAAATGTGTAAAAACAACAAGTTGCTGTGTTATATGTGGGTATTCTTCCTGGAGCCGTTGCCATGGCAACCGGCTGAACTCTCTGAAAGAAAGAAAGCATGTGTCATAAAATGTTTCTATGTTCCTATAGCATCACATATGCAGCAAAAATACTGTAAGTACAAACCTTCCCAGGGAAAAGTCCATAAGAAAAAGGGGATGTGAAGAAACAGTAAAACCGTCCTTTTTCCTCCTTTGTAAACACAAAACATTCCCCCAAAAAGGTTTCAATATGAAAATATATTCACTCCATGAAAATATGACAGTACTCCTTTTATGAGGTCCTATTATGCTTTTTGGGTAATGCACATGTGCATTTCTCACCAAATTGAACGGAGGCGAGATGTCTCACTCCGTGGCTAAAACGGAGTGTCCAAGACACAGGGTGTAAAAGGATGCTGAAGCAATGAACCATAGGAGAAAAATAATGTGTTTTTTTGAAAACTGAAGTATGTAAACCTATTCTACTAGGACCCCCGAATAAAAGTATGACCCTGAAAATTAAGATGATATGACCTCTTTGAGAAATATAACACTTGTATCTTTTCTAAATAAAAGTCTGCTAAATCCACATAAGTAAGACTCTATACAATTTAAATGTACTCTAACAACAGTCAGGGACATTTAGTGATTCAAGCAAGCAAAAAAATTATAATATCGGTAACAGCTTGTCAGCTATCATACATAATCTGTTCAGTCACTGAAGAAAAGAAAACAGAAATGTGACGTTTTTGACCCATCAAGGTACTTTACGCACTGTGGAGAAGAAAAACCAACTCTGATTCAAGTTGGAGCTCTGTGTGAAAATTTGAAAACTGAAGTGATTATACGTAAAGGTTTTTTTCAGTTTGTTCTTTATATCTTTAACAAATGAAGCTTCACTGGAAAACAACAGGCAGTCTTTGTGGCAGTTTACTGATGATATGCCAACCGCCAACTAACTAACTCACAGACACACAGACAGTCAGTATCCCTGCCTTCAATGACTGATGATATAAAGCTGCTCGGCTATTGACAAATGTGTTTCAGTAGATTGGGTTGGATGCTGTTGACAGAATTAAGCACTCTCATATTGAGGAGTTGCAGTTAAACCATTTTTCTCTTTATCACCTCTTTCCAGTTGTTCATTGTGCAGTCACGCTCAATCGTTTGTGTGAAAAGCAAATCCTGTCGAGTGAAGTGTCGGAGGGAGATTTCTTTTTTTTTTCTCCTGGTGATCTTAGCTTTCACTCGGTTGGCTTTCCCTCCGTAATTTATTTAAACAATCTAATTTATTTTATTTTTGTTCAAAACGAACATGGAAAGGAAAGTTCCCTGAAGGGTTAATAAAAATGTTAAACCTTTTGCATGTGCAGTTGCTGGATGATACTGTATTCTCAGATATATCAATTTGTGGTTTAAAAGTCTGATCCTAAAATTTCAGTCGCTGACTTTTGAGCTCTTTCTGATATAATTTCTTTAATTCAGAAAGCCGTTGAGTGCGGCACAATCATATCTGACTGCCTCTGCCTTTATTGTGTTCCAACCTTGTGCCAGCTGCTTTGACCTAGTTTTAATTGAGAGTGGTTGTGTTTTTACATCTTGTGTTTTTCCTTTTTTTCATTCTCCGGATGTTTTTACATCACTCCGCTTCTATTTAAGGGTTGTGCCTGTTTAATTTAGATGTCCTCATCCACTCCTGTCACAGATCCTTATGGGGGCATCTCGCAATCCCAGTCCACAGCATTAATCCCCTCTACACACATATTTCATATCCCCGCCGATGGACCCGATTCTCGGTTTAAGGGCTTACCGTGTGTGATGTGGTGTCTCTTTGATCCCCTTTTTCACTTGTGAGAACATCTGATAAGGATTTGAAAAAGGATGGAAAAGAGCTGAGTGCAAGAGCCCAGATCAAACGGAGATTATGAAGACGATATCCATTTTTCCACACCTATGTTCCACACATATTTATGCACCTTTATCAAATATCAGAGGCCATCCCTCTGCTCCTGCACCTTTTTCTAAAATATTTAACAGTACAGACATTTTTAAATGACCTGCTTGGCGACCATTATGTCTCTACCTCCTCTGTGATTTGCTGCATTTGACCACTGGCTTCTTTTGTGTCTCCCAGGGCTGAATGAGTGTATGATCAACAACGGCGGCTGCTCCCATGTCTGCATGGACCGACCGATCGGCTTCGAGTGCCAGTGCCCCACTGGCTACCAGCTACTGGACAAGAAGACTTGTGGTGGTAAATAAAGACACTTTAGATAGACAGATTTAAAAGAATAAATAAATTGGAGTGGCAGTCAGGCTGCAGATCGAGCTACTATGGGTCTGTGTGTGTGTGTGTGTGTGTGCGTGTGTGTGGGGTGTATTGCTTTGGGCTGCTTTCAGCTCTCTAGCTGTCTGTCTTTGTTTAGTGTGCCCAGCCTGTCACTCCCACAGGGAAACTAGCACAGTCACACTGCTCCCTCTCTCACACACACTATGTCCTTCACACCCTTCCCCACTTCCCCATCCTTTTAACACTAACGTTCCCCATCACACCCGAGGAAGAAAGCCCGAGATGTGCTAGAAGGAAGCAGAACAGAGAGGTCGACAGGGACACGCCCTGTCTCGCTCTCGACTTCTTTCCTCCCGTTAACTGCCAATGACGGCATGTCTGTGTCTTTCTCCAGCACTGGCAGTTATATATGTGCATATTTACTCATCCATTATAGCCATTATGCTCCAAAAATCATTTCCATTTTAAGAATTTAGTTGCCTAGTGCAGCTCATGAGGGTGAATTAGTCACTGGCAGTGTCTCTCTCAGTTGATTGATAACTCCTCTCGCCTCTTCTCCCTGCAGACATTGACGAGTGTGAGAACCCGGATGCCTGCAGCCAGATCTGCATTAACTACAAGGGGGATTTTAAGTGTGAATGCTATGAAGGTTATGAGATGGACCCTGTTACCAAGACCTGCAAGGCGGAAGGTGAGTCGAGTGCTGCAGTGATTAGCCGATTAAAAGAAAATGAGTTGCCGGAAAGAAAATGAATCACCAAATATTTGATGATTGATTAATCATTACAGTCATTTTTTAAACAAAAATGTCAAACAGTTACTGGTTCCAGTGTCTTACATGTAAAGATTAGTTGATTTTCTTTGTCATTTATGATAGTAAACATAAGTGTAATTTACACTGGGGACGCTGGGGACACATTTCCATCACTTTTTAAAAGCTTAATTTGTTAAAAATGCTTAAAAAATAGCTAACTAAAATGTTAACTAACAAATAGGAACACTTTGCTCTCCATCAGCACCTTCTGAAACTGGCTGATTCTGATTTTCTGCTGATTTTTATGCCAAATTATGACAAAGTTTTAACAGAGAACCTGATATGTAAATCACATGATAAACTAACGCTAAGCAGCCTACAACATGTGCAGGAAAACTGGAACTGGCACTGAATAATAGGTGTGCAGATGCATATACTGTAAAATCAGAATGTGATATGTTAGCTTAGCTATCCGATACCAGGATTAGGGAGTAAAATGTTCTGATAAACATATATGGGCTGATATACACCTATTTATTGCAATGATCCCTCAAATGTGGTAATCACACACTTGTGACAAGGATATGTAACAGACGACATTTTTACATTTTATCATTAACCTCTATTGTCTAAAATGACATCAGTGCAATGAAACAGTAAACTTTACTTGGACTTTAATAATTAAAAATCAAAACAAACATATTTTTCTGCATTATAATCTCCAAAAGGGAGTTTTTCATCGTCAACATAAATGCAGATTCCAATATATCTGTGATCAGCCAATATCAGCCATCATACATTAATCGGACTCTAGTGTGCAGCTATGGGTGGAATTCATATGGATGACTGACTTAACTATTACTGATGTAGAGTATTTTTGCATTGTCAACTCTAGGCTGTGCCCCCTTGATGTGCCATTATGGAACTTTTTTCTCCTGTGACTCCGTACTTACATTGCCTAAAATTAAGTAAATGAAAAGTGTTTTGGGTTTTGGACTATTGGTTGGACAAAAAAAGCAATTTGAATACCTTCATTTGGGCTCTAGAAAGTTGTGATGGGTGTTTTTCACAGTTTTTTGACGCTTCATAGACTAAATGATTAATCATGCAAATAATCTGCAAATTGAATTGATAGCTGAAATAAATGTTGGTTGCAGCCGTAGGTGGATCACAATTATCAACAATGCAGGGTGTGTGAGGCCTCGTCCACACCTACATGGGTATTTTAGTAAACAGAGTTTTAAAAAAAAAGAACTGTCATAAGTAGAAGTAGTTCATAACCTACATAGTTGCTGTTAAAACCAGTTTAGCGATTTAGAAGATATATTCTCGCCCCTCTGAAAGTTTAAGAAGCTGTGTTGGGCTGCTGATAACGAGACATTCTCTCGTTTGCGTCGCTCATTAACGCAACACTTCACTCTCGGCTCCTGTGCCACAGAGTCAAACTATCGTCATCACATAATCATGAACATCTCTCTGCTGTGAGGTTCTTATCGTGGCTCTGCACTTGCTTGACATAATTGTTAAATCCAGAAATAAAAAATCAGGCATGATCAAGGCAACCAGACACGCAGGCCAAATGTGTCCTCCATTGTACCGTCCCATTAGACAGTTTCATGAGTGACAGACTGATGTGTTCAACCATGCTGAACACTTCCAATTAGGTGTAGCAACTCTTTCGGGGGTACCTGGCTGAGTCACGGTGGAGGCTAATTACAACAGATTGAATCTGGTCTCCGTCAGGCTTGTTGACAACAGTTGTCAGACTAGTGGAGAACAAAGTGAACTGCTCGGAGGCCAATTAATTTTCTTTGACCTCCAACTATGGCCAAGAGCTGTGAGCAAGAGGATTAGAGAGTGGGGGCCAGTTTATGTGTTTACACTTCATTTGCCTCCAAAATGTTCATTATTTAATTGGCAGGAAACAGTGAGTCAAATGAAATGTGGTGTTTGGGTCCCCGTGGCTGTCAAATGTTGTGATTCCACATGCCTCAATTAAACTGAGCTCCTATCAAAGCTCAGCACTCACGTGTGTGTGTGTGTGTGTGTGTGTCTGTGTGTTTGTTTGCATTTGTGCACACTGTATATGTGTTTGGACTGTATCTGCCCCCAGCCTCTGCCTTCACTCGTGTATTACTCTGTGCATGACTGGCCCGTGTGTTTGCTATCAGTTTATTGTGGCCAGGAGAGAGCTCTGTGTCTGGCCTTGTGTCAAAAAGCCAAATCTCAGTGATTGCAGCAGTTCCACCGCTTGGTTTTGAGGCAATGAAAACTGCAGCTGCTGTGACAGCCCATAAAACCAACAGGGGGCCATTTTCCTCTTTAGAGGGGTTGGATATATTGTCAGTGTAATGGCCAGCTCTTGAGAGCGCTTGGTCCCAAACATCACTGTCATCATTCAGGCTTTGGGCTCGGAGAGGAAGGAAAGCGGGAATGTGCAGGATACTACAAAGAGGCTACGACACAGACTGTCAAAAGGGAAACCGAGGCAAGCGAGCCATTAATGAGGGAATATCATATCTGCCTCTAGAGATAGCTGGCTGCAGCTGCCATCCTATTACCATGCAGTGTCAGAATGGAAACAGCCTCAATATAGATGTTACAAGACAAAGGTGGGCTGTAGTTGCTAGCCAGACTGATAAAACCCTCCCTGCAGGCACACACTGTTAATGTAACTGTCACCCACTTGGCGTTTTTCCTGCCAGAATTATAAGGATCCAAACATAAAGTCATGGTAATATAAAAGCCCCTGTTCATATTTGGGGCTAATTAAAATGCATTCTGGGTGACCTTATCCTGGTGTGGACAGCTCTAAAAATAGGTGTGATTGAACCCAAAAGGAAAGGAGGACACACAGAGAGGTAGGTGGTCAGTGTTAAAAGCTATGAGTGGTAATGCAGTAGCACGACAGACACAGTCTCTACCTGAAGGGAATCTTTTGTCATGTCAGGGGTCTGTTTCCAGCTTTCTTTCCCATTTTGTGCTTTCTGTGTGTATTTTTCCTTGTCAAGTATTCAAATATCCACTGCAGTCCTCCTCTATTGCTCTGTGGCTCAAAGCAAATATGTATTTTTAGCCATGCTAGCGGCATAGCTCTAGGAATGGGGATTGTTGGTCGTCGGACTGTGATTTGATGGATTGCCATGACATTTTTACAGACATTCATGCTTTCCAGAGTTTGATCATTGCAGCTTTGTTGATGCCCTGAATCTTCTTTTGGTGCCACAAAGAGGTTTGCATCTGCTGTTTTAAGTGAAACATCTCATCGACTATTTTGATTACACATTTCAACACATTAATATACATCTCTGGATTAATTATTGTGTACAGGTGATTGGTGACCCCTCTGATCCAGCATCATCAATACCCTCAGAAAAATGTTTTTTTTTAAAGGTGTAATATGTAAAAATAATAATTAATCAGCTTCAGCTGCAGTTTGCATGAATTACTAATTAGCAAATGTTAGCATGATGAACAATGATGGTGATCGTGGTACACATTACATCTTAGTGTTTTGCATCAGCATGTTAGCATTGTCACTGTAAGCACGTTAGCATGCTGGTGTTAGCATGCTCAGAGAGCAGCTAGCATGGCCGTAGATGATTGTGGTCACAGAATTCCTACTGATAAAATCAAATGGGAAATGGAATGGGGAATGGGAGATCTAATCTCAAGTGATCACATGACATTTGAGATGCATTCAGCTGCCAGGTGAGAGCTGCAAATCATAACTGCCACACACACACTATTAACATTATTCTGTTGCATTATGTGGGTCAAATTTTCTTGCAGTGTATTGAGGAAACTCAGTAACTGATTCTTATTGGTTTGTGTTGGGTGGCACAGACAAGGACAAGATATCTGTCTGAATTAACCTTGCTCAAGGTTGTTTGTCAGCTCTCCGAGGAACTGACTGACTATTCTCGTCTTTCAGTGTGCGCACTCATTCATGTCTATTTAGTTCCACCGCCTGTGTGAAAGTTGACAGCTTGCTGTTCAAAGCGGTGCAGCCGAATGCTAAGGTACTTCTGATCTATATCTGCAAGGAGACGATAATAAGGAGCGTACAACTTAATGATGCATGCAGACACACTGATCAATACAGCTACTATTCAGCACTTTTTAATGAAGGATTATTGTCCCCTTACTCTTGTTAGAGGAGGATATTGAGCCGTATCACACAAGCTTTGTTGTGTTATTTATCTGTGTCCAAAGATGGCATTTAGAGTATCGACTCCTGTGCTACAAATGATCAACGTATAAAGCTTCAAGGCTTTTTGACTCTGGTGAAGCCTTGGTGTTATTACTATAGAGGAAAGGCCACATCATTCTCTGACGCGCAGCGTCTCCCATCGTGGTCAACTATCCTGAGTGCAGCACAAAAACCTTTATAATGATGTGCTGAAAAAACAATCTCTCAGGCTTAGTGCTATCCTCTTTTTATGTGCTTCCTTTACAGCACAGAAATCCATAGTTTTGCTTTAATATTGACAGATGTGTGGGCACAGCCATTATTTCTTATTTATAATCCAGGCTTAATCCAGACCATGTTTCCTCAGAATGTGATTTGAAGTTTTAAAGATTAGACTTACTTTATTACACTACACTTGAATTTAATTCATTAAAGAAAAAGGTGCTGCGTATAGAAGATCTCTGCGGCTCCTGGACGAGAGCAGCTTTCTGCTACAGGTCGGTTTGGCACTTTACCAAATTGTCAAAGCTTATTTGACTGGTCATTATTGAAGCACGTCCGACCTCCACCTAGCAACAATTTATTCCTCTTACTAGCAATCTATTGATCCTGGCTCAGCCCCTTTTCTAAATTGCTTTGCACTGTGACTGTGACTGTAAATTTTCTCTGGCTAATCTCACCCATACTTAGGCCAAGAGATCTGCACAAATGCAGGGCCTTGAATATTCTCTGGTTTTGTGTGCAGGGAAGAGCCCTTACTTGCTGTTCACCAACCGGCATGAGATCCGGCGCATCGACCTGGTGAAGAGGGACTACAGCCAGGTGGTGTCCACCCAGAAGAACGCTGTGGCTCTGGACCTGGACGTGGCCAACAATCGAATCTTCTGGTGTGATCGTTTTCACCGGAAGATCTACAGGTAAACCAAGAACAGACAGCTTAGTTAGGAGCAGTAACAGGAGTCATTAGTTAGTCACAAGTGGTCAGTAGGGTGCCACAGGATCCCTTTAATTGAGATCGCAATCTTAACCTTCATTTTAAAACCCGAGTTTGAGCCTGAGACATAGCCTAGAAACCTAGGCCTCACTCTACCATTCAGCCTTATTTAGCTATAGCAAAGCTTGAGTGTAGGAACTCATTTGACTTATTATTAAGTATTAAGGTATTGGACTCCTAAGAAACTGCATGATTGGACTCTCTTGGACTTTTATGTTTCATTCGAATATATCAGAATTATCAGATTTTTGATTTAAGAATTTGTCTTAGTAACAATTTTTAAACCCTAAAGATTTTGAGGTGCAGTGATCTGATGTTGTCCATTGCAGCATGAAACATAAATGCTTCACACAGGTGATCTGCTAAATGCTGATCAACTTCATGTTAATTCTGTCCAAATGCTTGTATTTGTAGTAGAAATGGATATCACCACGGGTCCCGAATTGATTTTTGGTTCACAAAGTAAGGTTTTAGATTTTAGTCACTGTGAGGGTTCTGCTTGGAATTTCTTAGAGAACTAGTGCTGATAATTGTACGTGGAACCCTCTGACCTGGTGTGTCGTTAAAAATATAAATGTTAAAATCTTCTTATGGAGAAACGAGTGTATTACTGTTATGATTTTAGCATCTAATTATTAGAAATGCTGAAGTGAAACTTTTCCGTTCAAACAACCTTTGTGGCCATTCGAATACAGATTTCTGACTTTGAAGTGCACCTGAATGCACGATGAAGTCCATGTCCCTGTGCTTTGTGTGGAAGTCCGACAGCAGAGAGGACAAAGGCAGCTCAGAGATGAACCACAGGAGCCTCTGAAGGTTTTAGCTATTAACACAAAAGAATAAAACTAACTGCGACGTATATTCTGGCACCCTGACATGATTCCCCTGGTCTTGACGTCCTGAGCATCCATTTGTTCAGTCTTCTGATGTTCTTGAAATTGAATCCACTGACTTGATAGCTTGAGCCTGCTATTATTTCAGATTAACTCCACCCTCCCTATTGTTATCCCAGCTACGTTTTCTCCCACGAGTGTATTTTAATTGGAGCACTGTGTTCTCTTTATAAAATGGATGTTAAGAAAAAAAGATCTCTGGGGAAACCGAAATTGAAATTCCCCGTTCGGGGAGCACAGCTGCCCGGCCCTCACCTCACCTCTGCCAGGGCCAAATCATTAGCGCGCAGGGCAACCCCTGAGTTAGGCCTTGTCTATTCTGATAAGTGGTCCACCTAAGAAGGACGCTAACCCCCGGATGAACCTGCTGAGCGCATGGCCCAAGGCTACAGCTTACACACCAGTCCCACTCTCCACTCTGCACTCGCTTTACAGCACAGTGCAGACACTATGCGCTCGTTATGATACATCATCTTTAGGCTAATCATTTGTCCTGTCACTGTCCTGTCTGTGCGCAGACATTTTTACATCCACTCACAGTGTATCGTATTAATGTGCCAATAAGGCTCACGCTTACTGCCGGATTTGCTTTGTGATCGTAGCAACCTTTATAGGTACAGTTACTACTTTTTGGGAAAAGTTTGTAAAATGCTTTAGCTTGTAATGAAATCACAAAAAGTCAATGTTTTACAGGTGTAAATCTATTTGCTAGGGTGGCATGTAATAAGAAATAGAGTGTATTCGGACTCATTATCACAAAATGGAACCCCTCCAGGTAATCAACATCCCTCCACTGCACATCGATTTTGCAATAACGTCTGGCTTGCTGTAGATTATGACTTCCACATTCTCCTCCCCTCACATACTCTCTCCGCCTCCTCTCCCTTTATTACCCTTGCCCTGCAGTGCCTTCATCCACGAGGCCAGCGACCCCTCCCAGCAGGTGTCCCTGGTGGATTCCAACCTGCAGACGCCCGTGGGTCTGGCTCTGGACTGGCTCCAGCACAACCTGTACTGGGCCGACTCCGGAGGCAAATCCATCTCTGTGGCCTCGGTGGACGCAACCAAGAGGCGCGTTCTCATCAACACTGACCTGAGTGAGCCCCGGGCCATAGCGCTGGATCCCCACCACGGGTAAGGAGGAGAAGACGTGTGTACTTGTCTATATTTGTCCCAGAAGATAGTAGGAAACGCCTTTAAACTTTTGATACAACAGCGTATCCTTAGGATCTAACATCCACATCATGCCCAAATATGGTCACTTCTAGCCCCCAAAAACCGAGATTGTGACGGCTGAAACCAGGCTCAGACATCAAGCATTAACTGCATTATGTAAAAATATTGAAGATGCAGATGAGAGGAAGAACACTGATCTCTATTGATCGTTTTTATAACGCTAGCATCCACTGATCTGCAGAGTTTATCTCTAATGTCTAAAAGTATGCTAATTACTAATCTGCATGCTGTGAATTTCCATAACAATTTACAGTATGTCAGCATAAAGCGATGTCATTCTGAGTTTATATGTGCCGCCCTCCTCTATATCTCCTTGAACAAGCTGGCAGACATCACACTGATCCTTTTTTCCCCCTATTCTATAATATTGAAGATGAAGGTCAATGACCCTAGATAGAGATTTGTTAAGTGATTTCAGCCAGAGACCCAGGAATTGAATAAACATAATCCTCCTCTGGGTCCCCGTCTAATGATAAACATAAGAGAACTCTTGTTTCTTTATGTGGGATTTGGGGATAACAAGCCTGTGACCCATATAGCATCCTGACTCAGTAGTTGTTTTTTTTGAAATTCTGTCCTAGATGATGGCTCCTAATCTGAGGAGCTTTATGAATTTGTGCCAGCCTGTGCTTCTGTAGCTTTTGTGTTCTGGTGATCCAAACGCAGATGAACACAAACAGGCACAAAAATAAACCAAAACAAACAAGCGCACAGCCTGAACCGAGACGCTCACACTGTGAGACGTTCTGCGCATTACAGACCCCATCATAACTGCCCAGCGGGAATCCGGAAGGCACAGATTTCTTACCGTGACACCAAACGAGTTTTGTCTTCGCAGGAGAAATTCATTTAACGTCAGTAATACGCATTTACATAGAAATGACGGCGTAAATCACTGCGTATTCTGCTGCTGTGATTGCTGACTGATATTGCCCAATAACCATTCAACTCGCACAATAACAGCTCTTGAGTGTGGCGGTTTGAACACTTGGGGTTTAGTCTAAGCCTAGCACAAATCAACACCATGGCTGAAGAAGTTTGCTTGTTTTCCATTTAGCAGAGTACTTACGAACACTAATGCACAGCCGCAGAGTTCAGTTGAACACGCCGCTTCTAATTATAACATAATTGGATTTGGAAAGCAAGAGAAAGTGCAATGACGAAACCAATAAACATGATGTACTCCTCCCGCCACGACAAAAAAAAGTATGTGAGGGAATTCTAATGTTGAAGCTCATCAGAGAGGTCAGTGATTGAATTAAGTGAGAACGGCTTCTGGAATTATAAAAGATCTGTCTGTCCACACAAGACAACTGTGCACATACAAACAAAAACCATATTCTTTATAAGTAATATGATCTAATGATAAGTAGGTAAACCATCGTATTAGAATCTGCTTCAACAATGGACTCAATTTATTGTAAGCTACAAAATGTTGGGAAAAACACAAATTGAATAAACATGATGTACTCCTCCTGCCATAACAAAAAACAGTTTGTGAGGAAATTCTAATGTTGAAGCTCATCAGAGAGGTCAGTGATTGAATTCAATGAGCTTCAACAATGGACTCAATTTACTGTAAGCTACAAAATGTTGGGAAAAACACAAATTCAAGCAGAACAGTCAAGAAGTGAGTGAACTGGTATGTAGGATGATTCCGTCACTGCATTACTGGTCTTTTGTGAGGGCTTCCTGGTGCTGAATGGACAGCGCAGATCTTTTGATTTGCTGCGGTTGTCCTTGTTTCTTCCACTAATGTGGTTTTGTGACACACTAGTAGTCATTAACAGACATTTCTCGCAGTCTGTCTGCCCTTCTAAAAAAAACAACATTTCCACAAATCTTACAGCCGATATTCCCAGACATCAAATCGGATACAGTATTGTCTCTGCTGCAGTGTGCAGTCTGTGGTGGAAAATCATTTCAAAGCTATTTGAAAGAAATTGACATTCCCCTGTCCTATTTTTTGCAGTTTTATATAGGAGCTTTCCACAGGCTGTACACTGCACAGACACCGCTTTTCTGTCATCTCGCCTGTGCAGAAATGTTGGTGCATTCCTCAAAATAAATATAGAAGGATTCTTTGTGACTCGTTAGTACCCAAAAAAAAACTGTGGCATAAAGTCATTAAATCACACCCCCCTGGTGTCTGGTAGCGGTTTCTTTGTTGTGTGACGGCGGCACAAAGTGAAGAGCAACGCCTCCAGAAACTGAAAACGTCAAGTAAAAACTGTTCCAGACGAGTGATGGACAAGTGTCTCTTGTGCACAGTAAAGTTTTTGCTTTCGCATTTCTTGCTGAGCACAGCAGCACCACATGAACACGCCATAATAACACAATAAGTATGTTTCCTTTGTTCAATCCAGCTTCATGTACTGGTCAGACTGGGGCACGAGAGCCAAGATAGAGAAGGCCGGGATGAATGGAGTGGACCGACAGGTGCTGGTGGCTGATAACATTGAATGGCCCAATGGCATCACTCTCGGTGAGAGCTCTTTGTCAACTCTTGTCCTTACATAATGCTACACTGTGCTTTTTTTCGCACGTGTTTGACAATCATTGTGTGTTGATTAATGTGGCATATAGGTAAAGGTCAACAGTGATTGAAATAGTAAGGGTAAATGTTAAATAATGGCAAATAAATTGATTTGTAAAGTTATCACAGTTGCTTTTGAGCGATATTTGAAGTGTTTAAGAAGTTATAGATCGACACAGTAAAACGTGCAGTGGTGTAATCGTGAGAATCTGACATTTTAAAATGCAATCAATATCACCTAAAGGGATTTGTTGGTCAGAGTCCACGAGTGCTTACCGCAAAGACAATCAATTTCTACTCAGGCTTGGGGAAAGTCCTATTGATGTGTGTGTGTGTGTGTGTGTTTGTGCTGATTCCCAGATGTAGCCAACAGGCGTCTGTACTGGGTGGATTCGAAGCTGCACCTTATAGCCAGCGTGGACCTGAACGGAGCTCACCGCAGGACCCACATGTCGTCCGCAGAGAGGCTGGGACACCCCTACGCTCTGGCTGTTTTTGAGGTTTGTGTGTGTGTGTGTGACACATTTCAGTGATTTCAGGCGGTTGTTCTTGATATCATCGACTCCCACATCTCATCATATCTGCATCTGTTTCCAGCCTCACAGGGGCCTGCGGTGTGACTGGGAGTTTGAGTGTAATGACTGTTAAATTCAATTTACTGTGTGCTCAGTGTGTGTGTGTGTGTGTGTGTGCGTGTATCCTTGTATATTCCCTTGATTGACTAGCAGAGCATACTAAACAGAAGACAGCTATGAGAGAGCAAAGAGCAGCCCGAAGCAACCCACACACTGTTGGTCATCAGCCAGCGTGTCTGTGTGTGTGATATGTCCATCACAGAAATTTAAATCTGGTTTTGTGCCAAGCCATCCTGCAAATCTGCTGCCTCGAGGTTTCTGTGTGTGTGTGTGTGTGTGCAAGTGGTAACAGTTGTCTGGAATGTCTCTGTTGTTTCCACTGTAGCAATGTCCCGGCCAGTTCCAGATGGATATTAATGACATCACCCAAGTGGCCTATTCCCCAGTGGGACTCCTCTCAAAGGGAACTAGTCTCAGTGGGAGCGGGGATACAGGTTTCATGCAGCAGGCAGACCAGATTCACAAGCACAGGGTTTTGAAAATATCCACTAAGGTTTGAATTTGTTTTTAGATTCAGTTTCCCCTCTTTCGATAGCAACAGAATAAAGGAACCTCAACTCTGCGACATGATCTAAAAAACTGGCGGAAAAAATAATCAAATCTTTTGCTTTAGTAAAAGTAGTAATACCACCTAGCAGTTGGAGATTTGTTTTAACAGGAGGGTGGGCCAATCAGAGGGGTTAGTTTAGGGCCTTACTCTAACCCTACACATGAGAAATATTATAGGAATTAGTGTGTGAGCAGTGTGTCTCTTTGGTCCTTACAGAGTATTTCAAGGATATTATAAATCGTAGACCAAACTGACACAAGGGCTGACATAAGTACACCTCCGTCTGATACTTCAGCACCACGGACAGCGCCATGGAATTACCAATTGAGAGGCAAAGTCACGCCCCTCCTGGTGTGACCCATGTGACCTTATTTCGGATTGTACAGACGTGAGTGGCGAGAGACAAACACATTTTTGATCCAGTGTGAATTGTGCCATGAATTACACGTATGAAGTGTGTCAAATTAAAACCTAATTTTGCAAGTCAGTAAAGTTTGTTGTAAAGGTGGTAAGATATCATTTAGTTTTGTGTGAAACCACTCAGTGAACTACATGAATATACATCGTCAATACCAACATGGCAGACACATTGGAACAGTACTACATGTTAGCTAAAATACAGGACCAGCTCTACAAGGTTTCAGTTATGGGTTTTGGTGAGTGTTCAACTAGACATCGTTACTTACATGACGGCTGACTGTGTACGCTTTATAATTACCTAAACTTCTTCTTATACTTGATTAGTTCTATAACAAACCACAACTTTACTGAGATGGAAAATTACCTTTTCAATTCACACATCACTAACTTGAATAAACCTCAGTCTGATAAAAGATCAGTGACTCGGGCACTAGACTAACATGCAGCGAAACAACCCCTCTGTCCTGCGCTCTCTGCTACCAGGGGATGAGGAGAGAGGATATCAGGCTTAAAGGGGGATGCACTGTGGTCATTTTGCTTATAATGGGGGTGGCAATCCTCCCCATATCGCCTACTGCCTCCATGTAAATTCTCCACGTAAATGCTCTGCATTCCAATCTTTACTTACAGTAAAAGTACATAGGTATTACCAGTAAAATGTAGTGAAAGTATCAAAAGTAAAAGTACACATTTTGCAGAAAGTGTTATATTGTCATACTGTTTATTATAATTATGAAATATTATTCCCCAAATTAAGACCCGCCAAGTCATTCAAAGATTTGCATAATGAAATTAATGTTTAAACTTTTGTCAACATGGACGTGATATACATGGTTATATCATTTAGATTCTCGACAATTCAGTCGTTCAGTTCATCTTACTAGCGGAAACTAAAGGAACTGATGAATAATTAATTTCAATTTGCCAGCACAGTAGGCAAAAGGGACCGGAAAAAGTGGTGACTCCCTACTTTTGAAGCAGTCATAAAGTCCGAATTTGTGTCCATTCTTTAATAATTTGCATTCCTCTAATCCGTAAGGGTCCGATGATCAAAAGAATCAAGAACGCTTTTTCATCAAATTAATCAAAGTTTTGAGTATTGTCCTGTGAAGTTCATCGCTCAGTGTCCCCACATTATTCTGTTTAGTTTTCACCTCATGACAGTCCCTGGAGCACAGCTCCCTGTCGGCTCTGGTCAGAGTGTCTGCAGTGAGAGGCGTCTTTTTCCTCTTGTTTTTCCAAACAGCTGAACTCAAAACACAATGCTGTGATTGATAATAACAGGTTTCATAGTCAACAGAGACGCGGTTGATCTGCAGCTACAGTAGCAAACAGTATAACCCTCGTCCATTGTAAAATGCCCAGCTGTCTTTCTGCAGTTATTTTGGTAATAAAAAAGTCGTGCAACACATTACTCTGCACGGACGATAAAAACGTGAAGAAACGTATTACTTACTCAAATGATGGTGACTAGTAATATGTAATACATTACATTTTAGAAGTCACTTGCCCAACACCGATCAACGACGCATTAATATGTAAGCAGCATTTTAATGTCACAGCTGGTTGAGGTGGAGCAAACTGGAACTATTTTAGTAGTAAGTATAGAGTAACATGAAATGGAACTACTCAACAAGACAATCCAAAAATGAATTAGTAGCTCACAATGTGTATGTCAGTACAGTACTAAAACGGATTACTGTTATATCCCAAATGTTTTTTTATAATATTTATCTTGCTGTCATAGTTTTAACCTTTAGCAAATGAAAATACCCCGAGAGTTAAGCCGTCCAAAGCCTAACCTTGAGGATTTTCTCACTGAACTCTGCTGCTAGTCCACCCTGCTGGCAGCTCTGTAGTGTAACTCACAGGAACGATGATAAATGCCCCCCGGTGTAATACATGATCGATCGGGGGCTCCTCTGCTCTCTGCCCCTGTTGTGACTACAAGGTGACCTTCTTGTTCGGGATGTTGAACATGCACCTGCCCCCCACTATTGAGTGGAGCTTGTTGCAGTGTACATCACATTACCATCTCTTTCTGACTCGATGACTGACTCAACACAAAGACACGCGCGACAGACTCGCGTTGAGACGCACACTCACAGGAGATTAGCCCGTCGTTTCTAAGGCAACCGCGTAAAAAGGCAGCTCCGGTTTGAAACTGTCTTTTTAAACTGTTGAGGGAGTGAACTAGGGGAAACAAAGCAAACACATCAATTAATAAACAACAAGAGGGGTTAAAATGTGGCTCTGAGCTGCGATAGTAAATGGGATGTGTTTTAATCATTGAAGACCTAACACTGTAACAGATCAGTAATGATACGCAGACGCTGGAAACCTGGAAAATAAAACCTACAGATCGATTTCTCAACGAGGTCCCATTTATAACATGCCTGCTGTTTGTTGTTAGTGTTGTTGTTGTACTGCCGCTCCGGCTGAATTAAAACTTGTAGCCTTAGTTACCATTAAACCCTGAATGTGCAATTCCTTGATGCATTCACTCTTTCATATTCTACAACAAAAGCCAAATTAACATGCTCTTCTGCAAGAGATAATGAATTAGACTGTGTGGCAACAAATATTTATCAGTGCATATTTCACTTGCGCTAATTATCTCGCCATTGTTTTCCCTCCAAAAATTACACTTGTGAGTACTCTGAGCCAGCTTTTAGCCCTGTGAATTCTCCCATAGCCCGCATCCCATCGCTCTGCTGAATGCTTTATTCTCTTGTTCCTTGTGTTTCATTCACCCATTTTCTGTCACCTGAACATAGACACATTTTATTGCAGTGTTTTTCAAACTGAAGGATGCTTTACATACTTTCTTACACTTCTTACATGCTTACTTTCTGAAATGGACCTACTTTACCGGCTGTTTCAGTAAATTTTGGTGTATTAGTGTTTCTTTAAAATGCTTTAAAGTAGGGGTTTTTTTAGCTTTAGTTGATTTTATTTGACTAAGAGTCTGTAGCCTTGCTAGCAGCGATGTTAGGCTGTACACAGGGGTCTGTTCACCAGTTCATCTCGTTCATCACAGAGCTGACGCGTTGAGACAAACAACCATTCGAGCATACAATTACACCAACGGGCAATTTGTCACCAATTAACCTGCATGTCTTTGGACTGTGTGAGGAAGCCGGAGCACTCGGGGGAAACCCGTGCAAACAAGGAGGAAATGCAAAGTCCACACAGAAAGGCCCTGCCTTGATCCTCACATTTACAATGCTAAAGTGCTCTAAGTAGGTAGCATTAGGTTAGCATGTGCGCATGCTTTCCTTATTCTAATTAGCACTAGACATGAAGTACCACCGGGCTGATGGGAAAAGTGTTATTGCTCTTGACGAGTGGACCCTGTCCTGAGCCCACAGAGCGCAGGGCAAGAAGAGGTGGACTCTGTGTATACGCCATTGATGCTTGGTGCTCGAACACAGTCAAAGTTGATTGACGGCTTAATGTTGAATTTTTCATGTTGAGATGCCGAACATGTTATCATCCCCATCTTGCTGCTGCTGTTGACATTCACTCTGACCCAAATTTGATAAATGCACTACTTGTTTATGTATATATGAATATAAATCACTTTATATATAGTTTTACGTTTGTGTAGCATTTCGTTATGCAACCCCTGTGTTGTATAATGAAGTAAATCACAATTTAGACCAGATGAAGGTAGGCAAAAAGGTATCATTGACATACAATCCAGCAGTCCATCCGATAGTTGCTGGGACCTCATTTATACATGCCAAATTTGGTGCCAAACCATCTCGTAGATGTTGAGATATTTGGCCTGGCAGGTGGCACTAGAAGAAAGGTGGAAGGATCAAAGAGTCTGTAGGATTCATACTCTACTGACCAAAAAATGTTTATACCCAAATAATTACCAATAAATGCAATAATGTTTGAGATATTTCAGTCTGGACCGAAGTGGTCAGCTCACTGACAGACATTGTCACCCCTGAGTAACTGAAATAAGCAAAGACCAACAAGTCAAGGTGACTGGACTGCGCACAACCAACAAACTCAACAGAATTAATACGGATCATCAATAAATCATCCCAAGTCAAACTTCAAGTAAAATGAACAATATGAGAAAAACCATGCCAAGGATTCTAACCTTGCACTTGCAAAGCCATAAAGTATGCATCTTCTTAAATAGTACATTGTAGAGAGTAAGGCTCCGTCCTTCAGAGGTTACCACCGCCCGAGCTGTTTGAATTTGGCCGTTGGCCAGAACGTGCTATCGGGTGAAGGCCCAACACAACCCCGACCAGCTCGTTATGTGTGTTAAATCAATGATCTCCCTGTGTTTCAGGATCGCATCTACTGGACAGACAGAGACAGGGCGGCGGTCTTCATGGCCAACAGGCTGAGCGGTCAGGACGTCCACACGCTGGCTGAAAACCTCAACGACCCCCACGACCTTGTGGTCTTCCACCAGCTCCGCCAGCCGCCAGGTGTGTGTACAGTACGAGTGAGGTAGACTGTGTGTGTGTGCGCGCGTCTCGTCGTCTCTGTTCACTTTGCTCCCCTCGCTGTGATTGTATTAGTCGCATCTCTGCAACCACGTATACTCCAGGCCCATGAATAAATGATACTGAGGCTTGTGACTGTGGTGGAGCGATCAAAGCATTGGGAGCAGCGGTACACACACACATCTGTCAAAGCCCTGCCTCCGACCCGATTTCCTCTAACAGGACAATCCAGTTGAGCTGAACTGAACAGGGTTCTTAATCATGAATGTGATGGCTGTGTATTTCCTTTCTTGCGTGTCAGTGTTCATATCTCTCTCTGCCTGTATGTCTCATCTAATTTCTCCCTTCCAGTGCGTAGTCCGTGCCCATTTCTATTTTAATCTTTCGCTGTATTTTATCTTCGCCTTTCCACTTCGATCACGATCCATTCCTGTTTTTCCTAGAGCGTATCCAAACAAGGGTGTAGGGTGAACGCAGTGGGGTTGCACCCAACACTGTAGCACAGGAACGGCTTAATATTTACACCAACTTTCTGCGTGTTGTCACATTTTATTCTGTGTATTCTTTGAGACTTTGTTTATTGAAAGTAACGGGCTTTGTTGAAAGGGAATGCAGTAGAGTTCGCAGCGGGGAACAATAAACTTCTCCTCTCTCTCTGACTCTCTGCAGTCTCCCCATGTTGAATAAGTGATAATCTTATTTATGTAGCCACAACTGTGTAATTCTCCGTGTCTCTCTCTTTCTCTCCGTCACTGTCTCCAGGCCCAGACAGCTGTAATCTGGGCAGTGTGGCCAATGGAGGCTGCGAGTACTTGTGTCTTAAGGCTCCGCAGATTACCGAGCACTCGCCCAAGTACACCTGCGCCTGCCCCGACGGACAGGACCTGGGGCCTGATATGAGGGGCTGCGTGCCAGGTGAGCGTGTTTATGAGCTGTAATTGAGACTATTTAGTAATCAATAGCGCCTAAAGGGATTTGTTGGGCAGAGCGCCACAGTGCTCACTGTGTAGATAATCAAATTCTGCTTCACTTAAGGAAGCTCTTATCTATTACGTAGCACTTTTTTCACACAGTTACAAAGTGCTTCACAGGGATAACAACAAAGCAAAACAAGGAAAGTGTGATGTTTTTGTGATCCCATTGAGCCATGTGCTAACTTTTGTTATTATCAGTGCGTGTTCTGTTCATGCTCCATACCTTGTGGTCTCGAGTCAAAGATAAAATGAAAATAGAATTAGCTGAAATAATAAGATAACAATGAAGAAAGGAACATGCAATTTGTATGATTTTTAGTATAAAACATTCAAAAATCAACCAATTTCATCAACAGAATGTGAAGAAACATCAATTTTGATGTTATGTACTGTGTTAAAGAGAGATCTACTGAAGTTAGCGTGCTAAACAGCTAGCTCTGTCCTCCTCCTGGCGGTCCAAACCTCCTGTGCTTGCCGTGTAAACAACAACAACACTCCCCTGGTGTAACAAGCTCACAGCCCGGACCGTTTGTTGTATTGCTGAATAAGCACACTAACACCTGCCACAGTTAGCTATTCTTGTGACGTGCTGCCCCCACTGTTTGGAGTATGAATTTGGCAGTTGGCCAGTTCTTACATTTTGCACCTTTAATCCGGCAAATCAGGCTTAAAATGTTGTATGACTTGGTCAATTCACATGTCTGCTGTATTATATTGTTACCAGCTCCATACACTTTAAGTAACGAGTAGTAATTAAAAAAAAGTCATGTAACTGTTACTTCATGTTTTCACAAGGCAGCAATGTACTGCCTGAAACTTGTTGCTGTTTCTGGTAACAAATGGCTTCATGGACATGCAACAAAGAATCAATATTTCATTAGTTGCAGATAATAATTAATAATAAATTGTTATATATATCCTCCTTCCAAGCACCGCAGTTATTGAACCTGTAGCTATAAAAGAGTGTTGCTAAGCAACACATACAGGGAGTGAATACAATAACACAGGCCGCTGTGTAATATAACGCAATCTAAGTCATAATCTCTGGAACAAACACTGTGTGGCTCATAATGCTGTAACGCATTGCATTATGATACATGATGTCCGTGCAGCTGTCCCCTCACAGCTGCTCTGAACAGACATGAGATCAGTCATCAGCTGCATTATTATGAACAAGGATGTCTCTGACTGAAGGAAGCATCAAAGGGAGTATTCATATTGAGTTCATGTTTTTGTGTCCACCCTCTTCAAGTGCTTGGTCAAGTGAGAGGTGAATGTTGATTTCTGCTCATTGATGTTCAGATATGTCCGTTACGGATCTTGAAGCACAGTCGTGTCAATCACAGCAGAAGACCAAAACTGTGTCATTTCACAAATGTCAATGAATACATGAATATAAAACAGTATGTAAACCATGTAAACAGACTATAAGAGGAGTAGGTGTACCTGCAAGCATTGAAAATATGTGTTCTTTGTTCATCTTCTTTCTCTGTGCACACAAGACATTTGTCTCTGTGCTATTATTTGTTCTCATCTCACTGCTTCTAAGAGTATTTTAATCAAAGGGTGATATTTGTGGGGGTGTTTGCTTATGTTTTCAGGCCGCTCTCAATCAAATTTGATCAAGCTACACCCACACAGAGTAGCTGAGTTTTGATTCTGCAATGCAACAATTCACATATATGAAAGGATGGACATAACTTTAACATTGAGGCTTCTTATTTGGTTTAGAGGATGTAAAGGAATAGTTCAGATTTTGAGGAAATGCGCCTTTTCAGTATCTTTCCAAAAATTCGAGGAGGAATCGACTCCACTTTAGAATTAGAGGTGATGGTAGATGGACCTTGTTACCTTTGCAAGACAGCTGTTTCTCCCTGTTAACAGTTATGCTAGGCAAAGCTAACTGTTTCCCAGCTTGAACTTCATTTTAAATGGGCAAAGTGTGAAGTTAGAACAGCATCAGTCTAATTGCCTTAACTCTCTGCAAGAAGGTGAGGGAGAATGTTTCTTCAAACATCAAACTAGTCTTCAAGGCTGTGTGCACATTTCCAGGAGCTTTAACACATCGAAAAGTTCAGTTTCTTGAGTAAAAGCTTCTTCTGTATCCTTCCTTTCTTTGCAGCAGCACCAAGAAACGACACAACAACGACAGCCTCGCCTCCCGCTGGATTCACACCCGGCACCGGAGCGGCCGTTCCCGAAGACTTCCCACCTCCCTCAGGGGGAGTATCGCAGGCGGACGCTACCCCCCACCTGACCACAGCTCCCTCCGGTGCCCCTGATCCCCTCACGCCCGTCTCCACCTTCAAGCCCGTGTCGTCAAAGGAGTCAAAGGCGCTGGGCTCCCACTCCACCGCCACCGCGATGGTCGTCTCCACCACGCCTGCGGGGGACAGCAGCGTCTCGCAACACTGTAAGTTGACAGAAATATTCATCAATGTTGCCCGTGTGTGAGAAACACTGTAAATAAGTCCCATTCAGCGCTACATAAATCCAGCACGATGTGATTAACACTTTCCATGCGACCCCTGTGCTCCGCTGTGTGATTCGGAAAGGGCAGAGTGGCCCATTCAGGACTTAACAAGATATAATTCTCTGATAAAGCGGCACTTTCACCCGAGCGTCCTCATTTCCTGCCAAGTACCACGTCCTATAGTCCCGCTCGCACTTATAATGTAGCTAACAACCTCACCCTCACTGTAATGATGACATTAAAGCGAGATCCCGACGAGCCCTAACAACCACGCTCCACTGACTTTGATGGGAGTGATGGATGGCTCCTCGTCGCCCTGAAAATGTCGCTTTTCCCTCAATGAATCGCGCTCTGTGTGGGCTGCAGGTTGTTGTGTGCATGCACTTGTGCGACTGCGCGTGAATAAGTGTGTAAGGTAAGTGTGTGTTATGCAAATGAGTGTGAGGTGGAGCCGGATGGAGCCTGGATGGATGAAGCGCAGGTCAGGGTGAGTGTCAAGGTCACACTCGGGCAAAAGCCGAGCGACTCATCGTTTTCCTCTCCCTCTCTCATTTTTATATTCCGGCCGCTCTTTTCACTATCTGTCTCTCTTTGTAAAACACTCACAGCCGTGCACGCATGATCACCCACTGCCTGCCTCTCTGTTTTATCTCCCTCCTCCTCCTCCCCCATCCTGCCTCCCCTGCTTTATCTTTCACTCTATTTCTCACGTTTTTTTTTATTTTTTCCATCCTGTACGCTGTCTCACTCCTAACCTCTCTCGCCACGCTGTCTTCTCTGACTCGTCTCTCTTGTTCCACCTCTCCCTCTTCAGCTGGAAGCGAGCATTTCCTCCTGGGCGAGAACCTGACAGTGGCTGTTTTGGGAGTGGTCATCCCCATCGGTAAGTCACCCGGAGCCTTTTCTTGTCTGTGTGTGTGTGTGTGTGTGTGTGTGTGCTTCCACACTCGAGGCCTCCGGGGCGGCGTAAAGCTGCTGTCTACCTGCTGCCCGTGGCCCGTCTGTTTGTAGTCCATTCACAGTGAGCCTGCTGTGGCAGGATGAGAGAAGCCTGGCCCACAGGTCTGTCTCGCTGACGTTCCTCAGGAGTCATTTTCTGTTGCGTCTGCCACACTGCATTATTCACCGATCACTGTGTTGTTGTGTTGGGCTCTGCTACAGCCAGACGTGTCAGTAGACCTTTTGTCAGTGTGTATTTAGCATACAATAGTGCAGCAAGAAGGAAATAAAGGTCGATGCACCAGAATTACCGAAAATATCTTCTCACTGTCCTGCACTGTTCACCTGTCAAGCACCTTATTTTCTGGCACGGCGCATACAGTATGCACTTCGCACCGCTTGCAGATTCACCACTCCAGTCTCCTTGATTTTCAGACAGCGCTACACAAAATCAGGGTTTTCATTTCAAGCTGGCAACTGTCTATTCAGTTGGCTGAAATGACCGCTGAGGCCAGCAGATTCTGGCAGATCAGTCGTAGCTCAGAAGCGAATTCATCTAATGATTGTTAAAAAAGAATTCTGCCTGTGGCTGACTTTGAGAATATCAAACTCAGTAGCTACATACATAACACAGTTCTAAAAGACTGGTGCGTATAAAGCGGCTCCTTCTTTGACACCACTTTTATAAAAAAAAAGTACACACTGTCCATGTGTAAATGTTACCGCAGACTTAGACTCTTCTGTGCATCTTTGTTGAGTATATTAATGTTTACGCATAAACAAGCAACACCAGAATGAATCAAAATGAATCAGCCAATTAGTTCGGATGGTCTGTTCTCAGACCCACCGGAGAGTTAAAGAGGCGCCGACGAAGCGTGAAAGCTTTATTGATGCTCTATTGGTGTAATTTAATAAAGCTTTATTAAATTGCTTATTCAAGGACACATTAGCTGAGGATGAGTTGCCAAAAAGAGATTGTGATGGAATGTGATGGTTTAGAGTTTTTGCTCCCCCAAGGATATCTTAAAACCAATTTGCCACGCAGCCAGGCCCCCTGATAGCGTTCCCCGCAGCTGATTCAGAGTCTGTGTTTTGAATCCGTCGCTCGCTGTGTGACCCCGACTCTGACCTGATGTTTAGCCAAGCCGCCCACACACACAACCTCTCCGCCGCTGCCCCCCTGCCCTCTCCGTCCCCCCGCATGCCTGCTCTGCTCCTCTCTGTGCCTCTCATTTCACGCCATGGACTCGTTCTGCCTCATTAACGCTCCCCCCTTTCCCCGTGTCCCTGCCGCTGTGTGTTAAACGCATGCAGTTCCTATCGTTGCCACAGTGGTGTTCGGGCTGGTCTGCGCCGGAGTCTACCTGGTGTGGCGCAACTGGCGGCGCAACTCCACCAAGAGCATGAACTTCGACAACCCCGTCTACCGCAAGACCACCGGCGAGGGCGAGGAGGACGAGATCCACATCGGGAGGACCGACGGCATGGGGCACCACGCGCACCACCACCCGTACCCGCAGGGCGTCAACATGGGGGTCGTGGGCGCGGGGGGCGGCACCTGCCCGCAGTTCATCGCCCTGCCGCTCGGGGGCAGCATGCCCGACCCGGGGACTCACTGGTACACCGAGCAGCCCATGCTCTCCACTGCAAAGTGACCCCCGAGAGCGGACTCCAGGGAAGACGGCCGCTCAGGCACACGCACACGCAGTGAGGTCAGGGGTGACTCGGACTGAAGCTTGCAGAAGGGACGAACAACATATCATCAAGTGTCACATGCAGCCATTCACAGCCAGTGTCCTATGCCAATTTCCATTTGAAAAACAGCCGATTTAATAAGAGTAACATGATTCTTTCAAAAAGTGTTTCATACCTTTCCTGTGCTGGAGCCGGATCTACTTTTTTCTCCAGTGAGTGTTGAGAGTTAACGACAGAGTTATCAGTGTGTTATGATGTGTTCCCTGCGTTGACCTAAGCTGAAAGTCAGACTGGTTCCTCTTTTGTGTTGATGACTGAGTGAGGTGTGTCTTACATTTTGTGACAGGGATAGTGAGAAGGTTCTGTTTCGTCCTTGATGTATTAATTTGGGCTGTGTGTTATTCCTGGTGGCCCGCGGCACTCTGGGAACACTGTTTAGCGAGGAGGAGCTCCGAAAACTGGGACGGCATCTGCGTTGATGGGACAATCTGTACAGATTCATGTCAGAATCAGTCATAAAAGTCATTACTGGAGCTATGTTTTGTCAGTCATGACGGCTTTTTCTTTGTAAGGCTTTTCCACTCTCTGATTAATTTTAAAGAACAGCTACCGCCCACATGATGTGCTTTCTCTCTAGTTCAGAGGAGAGCTTTTCAGGGTGAGTTGTCTCACATTTCAGCGAGCAGTTGAACACTGTTCGTTTAAGAGGTTATGTTCTCATTTGACCTCCGGCACCCCAGAGTTTTGAGAGGGTGCGGCGGGTTTCGCAGACTGTAAAGACGGAAATGGAGTCCGACCTTTGTTTTCTATGAGCTGAGGTTAGAGGGAGGTTGTGTCTTCTTTATCGTGACTTGTTTGATGTTAAATGGTTTGAGAAAAGCAATAGACTGCAGCTTTTAGTCAGGCTGCGGTGTTACGTGGTTGACAAAAACCCTCCAGTGTTAGGAATTTTATTTGATCACCCACTTCTGTGACAAACGCACACATAAATACACACGGGGTGCAGCGATAGCTAATTCATGCTGTTCTCCAGAGGCCGGAGACAACGAGCACTTGCCCTCCAAAAACACAAACAGCATGCATAATTGCTCACCAAGTGACAATGCAGCCAGTCACTGTTCCTGGCAAGTTACACACACACACACACATCCACAAAAAGCGAGCTGGATTCCACAGCCTCCTCCTGAGAGGGCCGATATCTGAGCAGACAGTTTTGGAAAGCTCCATGTAGGAGGGCCCAGCTGGTGGCAGAGTGATGAAAACGAGCCATCATGTGATGTAACCACAGAAAACCAAACTCAGACTGTGATGTATGAGGTTGAGACCAAATTGTCCAATCAGTGAACATGTTTCATGCTGTTTTAGTCCCATCATTAACACTGTAACTCCATTCATAAATCTTAGAAGTGTGTGTGTGTGTGTGTGTGTGTGTGTGTGTGTGTGTGTGTGTGCTTATTATGCATGTGAGTGCTAACGTTCATCCCACAGCCATATTTGAACCGTTTTGTATGCTCTTTGTTGCACAACCCTCTTAGAATGCCTTCTGTATTGTGTATTGCATGGAAGAAAACAGTGTGTGAAGGTGTGTGGATACACAGGTGTGTTAGTGCGTGTGTGTGTGTGTGCGTGGTGCGCGTGTGTGTGTGAGACAGTGTGTGACACTGGAGAAGCGCTGAGGGTGCTTTTTGACTCATTGATTTGTAAATATGTTTTCATAAGGTTTTTGATAATGTATTATACAATTATGTAAAAGAGAAGCTGTACATAAGATTTTAGATAAAGTGTTGACAGGTATATTAATTTATTTGTATAAAAGGAGAGCACTGCATTCCCTGATTGTACGAAATCTGAATTATCCACCAAAGTGGTTTGTGTTGTTTATTGCTGTGCATCATTTACTCTTTTGTGTGCAACCCTTTTTTTCTTTACGTAAGCAACATGGTATCCCCTCCACGAAGAACTCCCACATCTTTGCAACCCTTCCCAACCTTGGTGTTAACGAGACGATTGATTTTTGTTTATTTGTGCCTTTTTGTTTACTCTTTTTCATTCTCCTCTAGTATTTTTCATGGAAAGGACAGGGATCAGCCAGCTACTGTACGTGCAGAGATGAACTGTAAGACTTAAGACCAAACTGGTTCCACTTTTTGCTTTTCTGTAATGGATTACTTTTGAATATCTCTATATATTGGTATATAAAATCTGACTGAAAATTTCCCCCATGTGTGCTGTTTCATTATCATCTTAAAGATACACATTCACACAGACTGACTGATGAAAGGTGTTATATGTAAGAATGTTAGTTAAGACATTGAGATTCAGCAGAATGTTACAAATGTTTTGATGTTTTGTCCAGACACACTCTTTGTCAGCATTACCAGCTTGGTCCCCAATGCCTCGGGCCGAAAACAAACAAAAAACGTCCTTCTCCCAGTCTGAACCAGTCAGCTAAGGACCGCTAGCTGCACAGCTAACTGAGCTAACTAGCTAATGGCAGCTACATTTAGCAGATGTTGGGGGTTCCTCAGGTGATATGCTGCCCTCACCATTTGTTTGGAGGATTGCACCTTCAAAGAGAATACATTTGTGTCAGTGAAGATCTTGCATTCCATCTGTCATTTTTTCAGTTCTCTCAAAGTAGCAAAAACATGTCATTTCCGTTACAGTGACAAAAAGTGTAATGTGAAAGATGTTGCTCATAGTGCCGTTTCCTCAGCTCTGTGGAGTTTTAAAGGCTGGTTTAGATCATTGATTTGGTTTTCAGGCTTTTCTTGAAAAAGGTTTCCAGATGCTGCAGGCAGCTGTTTTCTCTGATGAACCAAATGTATGCACCTTACTTCAACATAGGGTACATCTCTTAACTTGCATCCATGTTTCCCTCGCTGGGGAAACATGGATGTTTCATCATTTCCTTGCAAAGGGAGAGGAAACGAGGTGATCCATTTAAAGGTGCAGTATTTAGGAATTGGCCATCTGTCGAATTCATACTCAAAACAAACGGGACGGCAAATCACAAGAGCAACTGTTAACTGTAGCTGCAGTTAGCTCGTTAGCTCAGTTAACCATGCTTCAAGTGGTCCAGACTGGGAGGACAGGGCACCAAAGGAGTGTTGTTGTTTAGAACACTAGCATAGGAATGTGCCTAGCTAGTTAGCATGCTAACTTCAGTAGTTACACATACATATGCCTCATAACGTAATTTCTTCACATTCTGTTGATCATTGTTGAATGTTTTTAACAAAAAAAGAATAATAAAAGAGTAATTAGATGCCCTTTTCTTTCAAGGCATCATGTAAAGGGACGTCCGCCATTGTCAAATGCACAAATGTTTTTATATGTCATGATGCTGTCAAGTCCTCCGGGAAGGCTGCTTTCGTATAGCCTCGCTCCATGGCTCCCCTGAGATCCCTGCTCGCCCCTCAGAGCAGAAGTGAGACGGCCTTCGAAATGGTCGACCAGAAAGACTTTGGTTCAAGCAAGAAGTGAGAAAATGGCAGACCATACAGATTACATTTAGACGTTCAACAGTCAGACCTCAGGATTTGGCCGGGTACAATAACAAATCTATGAGCGTCATAAGAAATGAATACTAATGCTAATGTTGCTACACATCTGCTCGATTTGTAAAGATTTTACAACAATATCTCTTGATAACAATTAGAATTAAAGCTGCAAGCAGCGATGAACGGGCCCTCGCAGGCCGCGCGTGTCGGCGAGTACTGCCGCCGCGGTGTGCAGAAATCGCGGCCTGCTGCGTGCTGTGTGCTGCCTGCTGTAAAGGCAGAAAAGCTGACAGGTAAGAGGGCTGAGTGAGAGACATGACAGGTAATGTCTGCTCTCCTCCAGAAATTTCGGCTCAAAATTAACATGGCGGCTTATGGGGGAGTTGCTGGAGTGCTTGTCGCTCTAGGACTTCCACAGCCAAAAGTTTGAGTCCTACATCTGAAATAAGACAATCAGCTGAAAGCCAACAAGATTACCTACATTTCTATGTATATATTGTCTATGTGAAGTAAAAGATGTGGGATCCACATCAGGCTGAAGAGAACTTTTCCTGTTTTTCCAGCTGCTCTCCACTCTAGCACTCTCCATGTCACACACTGTAGCTCCCGCAATACACACTCATTATAAATTCAGACTGCCACCAGAACGCCACCTAGTGGCGGATCAGTAAGACCTTCAACACGTATCCTCAGGAGGGCATTGGCAATAAGTGTACCAAGTTTTGTGTGAATCCAACCAACCGATGTGGAGATATAAATTACTTACATTAAAAGAGCGCCACCTAGTGGTCATGGCACAAAATTTTGCAGGCAGCCTTAGGGGCTCATGTGGAAGTAGTCACCTGAGTTTCATGTCATTCGGACACACCAATGTGGAGAAATGCAGCACTTCCTGTTTGGAACGAAATCTGCAGGAAGTTGTTATTTAATAACTTGAGTATTGTTTGTGTAATCAAAAGTCTTTTAATAACTTTTTGTCAGGAGGGTCCACAGATGCTGTGTGCAAAGTTTGGTGCAGATCGGTGAAATTTCCTGGGAGGAGATAGAAAAAGTAGGTTTGCGACATTTCGCGAATTTGCGAAAAAAAACGGGAGGCGGAAATGGGCGTGGCCTATACCACGAGATTCAGCACAATTCAGTGAACGCGTGGATGTAAGATTTTTGAATGTGCGACAAAGTATATGGGAGTTATAAGCCAAAACACACTTTCCTTGACTGTAGCGCCACCTAGTGGTGGAAATTCAGGACGACAATAGATTATAAAATTTTTCGCCAGGTATGACTTATATTCCAAGTGTGATGCGTTTTGGGGTATGTTCAGGCAGTGAAATATGCGATCATTTGGGCAGAAAAAAAATAATAATAATAATCATTACAGATCCAATAGGGACCTCGCAGGTCTGTGACCTGCTCGGGCCCTAATAATATCAGCTACTACAGTCAACTGGTCATACCAGACGTATACTACGCTGTAGCAGCAAGAACTCCTGAATTGAGGAAGGTTTGCACGTTAAGCAGATCAGAAGCCGCTCTTGGAGTATTTCGAGAGTCCATTCAGACTGAGCTGCTTTTCACATTCATCCACTTATAAAGTGATTCATCAGCCGACAGAGTAGTAGATAAATCCAGTCCATTATCGTTATTAAACCGGAGCAGTGCCTTCAGACTCTTCCTTGTTGCACATTAGGATATTATGTAATAAGTACCTTTTATTGGTTCACTGGTTCCTGCAGCAGACACATAGGTGTCACGGATGCTCTTTATGCCCTTTTATTCCTTTCTACGTGTGGCGTGAAGGCCTGTTTGGGTGGGGGATGGTGTTTTTACACCTATACATCTGTGCCTACACATGAATACAACCTCTGAAAAAGCTTTAATCCTCCGGTTCATTTATAAACATGAGTCATCCATTCATCGCAAATAATGTTATTTTGATAGAACAGCACTGATTTCCATACCCGTGTCACTTCTTTCGCGCCGTTTGTGCACCTATGCTGTATTTCACGTGACACATGAGTGATAGAAAAGAGCAGCACATTTCCTCTCCGTCTATCCGTCACTCTCTCTTTTTCTGAGGATATGTATTTTGCTCAGGGTCATTAAAGCAGCGGGACAGTCAGTCAGCCAGGCCGGGAGAAAATCCTCAGGGGAAATGAGGTGGCTCTGCTCTGTCAGACAGAAATCCGGCCTCCTCCCCATCTCCACGCTCAATCCTTTTTTGTCTTATCTCGCCGATGTAATCTCAAGACCTCGCTGGAAGACTAAAGCGCCGGCCCTCACCGTTTCCCAGGGGGGTTAGGGGAACAAAGGCCACTCAAACACATCTGCTTTCGCGTCTGACTGGGGCGACTGCAGCTGCCGCGCAGTCGGACCGCAGGTGAATCTCATTGTGTCCCCTCTCACGGCGGACTCGGGTACAATTCGGTGGGTGCCATGTTTATAATTGTCTGTCACACTTGAAAAGGGATTAGATCTAATCCCTCGGATATGCTCATTTCAGAATTTCCAGATTTATGTACACTGTTGCTTTCTCTCTGTGTGTTACTGTGTTTGATTCGGCTGGCAGCGGTGAGGGTGACGTGGAGGAGCCCTGCCACCTGCTGGTCAAGGTTGTCGCTACAGCAACAAAGCTGTCGACCGCGTTTTAAGTTTGGCCTGAAAGCTCAACTACTGTATTTAAGTCCACGTTTATGTCTTTTAAACGCCACAATGTCATCAGATTTCTACCATTTTATTACAAATCAGGCAGTTTATACATCATTCTAGTGATTACCAGCGAGTAAAATCAAAAGTTTGGTTTACTGGCACCAATATTTTTTATTTCTTTCATTTTTTTGGCATGCAGCATGGGACAAATATTTGGCACGTCTTGGTATATTGTACACGCATTGTATTTAAAAAGTGCTGAGCTGCTGCAGGACTGCATATAGCAATCTATAATTTTCCTCTAAAAACATAAAAAGCGACTTAAAGGAGCACTACGTAGTTGTGGGGAAGCGATTTTAATCAGAAGAGAACGACCTTCATTGATTCATTTCTTCAAAGCCTAAAATAAAATATTTAAACTTTATATTTGGCGGACCCTGCCACCTTTCTAGCTTCAAACAGTGTTCCGGGGACCTTATTTTCCTCTGAGAACAAATAAATATTTCTGAGTTTGCATTATCACCTCATTTGAAGTCCATTTGAGTTTGAATTTCTTCTCCAAAACTACACAGTGCCCCTTTAAGATAGTAATTGTAAGCACAGATAATGGTCAACATATACATTACACATGTCATAATAAATATATTTTTTTCATTGCATAGTTTGCAAAGCTAAGCTGCTAGCCAGATGTGCAAAGATCAGACCTAACTATGAACATCAACAGTAAAGGCAATAGAAAACATTTACTGAATCAACAGTCGTGACACAGCTAAGCTTTACTTCATCTGCTGATGATTTACAGCCGTGCTATAATGGCGTCACTCCATCAAAACACTCACGCTTATGCCCGTGCAGACGAATTCAGAAACAGTATCATGAAAGCAACAGCTCAACCCAAGCACACAGTGTCAACATTAAGTTCTCAAGTGGCTCACAGGAGAGAGCACATGTGGGAGGATCATATGTCTGCAGGTTCTTTTCCAGTTTTCCAGTCCAAAGCCCGAGCTTTGGCGTGAGCCTGCAGGAGGGCGGCTGTATCCGTGTGGGAACCTTGCATGGCGATAGAGAGTGCAGTTCGACCGCGCTGCGGAAAAAAAAAATAAGAAAGAAATAAGGAAATTAGGAGAGAAGAAGCAAAACTTAAATCCGTCTGAATCCTCATTAAAGTAGATACAGGCTTACTTAAAAACAGCTATTTTTAGCCACGCTAGCGGCGTAGCTCCAGGGACGGCACAGTCCAAACTTGAGAATTTGGTTCAAACATTTATTTTCCTCACAGGATGAATCGAAACAACTTTTGTGATCTCCTGACCTTTCATCAGGTCAAAATTTTGCATATCCAAAACTTTAACCTGTGGCTAAATAAGCTGGAAGACTAATGACATTCCCATCAACCTCAACTGTATTTTGTGTTTCATGCTAATTGACAAATATTAGCATACTAACAAGCTCAACTAAAATGATGAAGGTAGTAAACAATATAATTAATAAACATCAACATGTTAGCATGCTGATATTAGCATTTAGATTAAAGTGCTGCTATATTCAAGCACAAAGTCATTACAGTCCTACACTCTTGTGTGATCCCATGATTTTTCCCAAACCTTTCCCCTCCTCCTTTCCTTCATGAGGCTTTTCTTTTTTTTATTTGTGTTTTTTTTTTTTTTTTTGACGGTGCAATATGTAAGAATTTGCAACCTGTCGAATTCATAGGCTACTCAAAACAAGAAGGGGGCAGCATATCACTACAGTAACTGCTAATTGCTGCTAACTGTAGCTATTGTTAGCAAATAAGCTCAGTTGGCCGTGCAGCTAGTGCTCCGGACTGTGAGCTTGGAGCATCAGAGGTGTGTTGGTGCTTATGATGCTAACAAGGGAGCTTTGGACCTGGACTGGCAAGGGCTAGGTGGTTAGCATAGTAGCTTGAGTCGAAATCTCTTCAACATAATGCTGTGCATCGACGTCATAATGCTAACTTTGCTATTTCTTTACGCTCTTAATAATTTTAGTTCATTTTGAATGTTTTCGACTAAATTTATTACATATTGCATCTTTAAATATTATCAAGCGAATGTTCACGGAAACATTATTCCTGCTAAACACCAACATTGTCACTCTCATGCTGCCGTTAGCATTTAGCTCATAGCACCACTGTGCTTACAGTTTCACAGAGCCACGAGCACGGCTGTAGTCTTGTTTTCATGTGAATAGTTTCAAGGTACAGAATTAAGGCTCCCAGAGGACAAATTAACAAAGCTACAGTATGTGCAAGGCTGCATTTTCAGTCCTTTAGATAAATGGGTTGAGATTTAATTTTGCCAGACTTAATTAATTAGTCTAATTAATCTGAGTTTGTGTCAAGGTGAAACACGTAGAGTCGAGTTAGGACGCCTGCAGTTGATGGTCTTTTTTCCCCTCTTCAACTCTACTTTAAAGGCAGACTGTATATAAAGTAGGAGATGCATTTGCATCAGCTCCTCTGCTCTCTCCCCTGCCTCTACTCGCTCCAGACTGGCAGATAAGGTACTGTTAGCGGATTAGCTCATCTCAGCCCAGGGAGATTTGTTTTACTGTAGCCCTGATTAATCCCGGGGAAGCTCTATTCAGCGGAATCCAGACTGTCAGTCCGCCCACGTCCGCACAGTGTCAGTCAACACATTCCAGCTTTCATAAATCTAAGCTCCTTTTTTCTGTTCGGTCCTGTGAATAGAAAAGTAGATATGCCATTCTGTTAATAAATATAACAGGATATAACAGAAATGGAGCCTGAGTCATCGGTCTGTACTCTCAAATTTAATTTGATGGGGACGCTGCGTGTAGATTTTTTTTTTTTTTGTTTAATTACCTGTGATTCCTCTGGTTTAATGACCGTGAACAACTAATACCATGGACGAGACGACACGCTTGCCTGTATTACACATCAAACACTGGTGGTGGTTAAAATGAATACAAAACTTTGCTGCTGGATCACCTTGTCAGTCAGGGTGAGGTCACACTGGCTCCTCTCCAGCAGCAGCCTGGCGATGTGTGTGTGGCCCCTCTCAGACGCGAACATCAGGGCCGTGGTTCCCTGGCTGTCTTGGATGTTTGCGTCTGCTCCACAGCTCAGCAGCAGGCGAACCATCACGACTCGCCCGTGTCTCACTGCCAAGTGCAGGGCTGTTTGGCCCGTCTGCAGAAGACAGACAAGAGGAGGGACACACAAAAGGAAAATTTAGAGATTTGTCAAGAACACTATACTCATCTGTCCAATCTTGACACTTCCTTCTAGCATTTACCACATGTCATCTTTTGATGTGGAAGTGTCTTGCGAAAGAATGCTTAGACTAAAAAAAAAAAAAAAATGTTATGGTCAAAATTGATCCTGTTTTTCAGTTCCTTGTGTGTGTCAAACTTCAAAACATTGCATCCTACATTATATGCTGCCTCCTAAGAGCTCACATCTTTTGAACAACACCCCCAAGCCCTAATGGCCAAAAATACCCTTAATGACATAATCAAGGTTATCACCTCAGACCTCCTTCAGAGTCACATTAGAATGTATAAGTGTCTACAGGCTGAGAAGTACTCTATCACAAGTAAACTGATTTTCATGTGTAAATCCAGTGTAATGACCCTTTAATATTGTGTTTGAATGTTTGTCATCTTCCATTTACGACTCTGGAAACTGGAAAACAACCTGCACAGAATCCAGATCCACTCCTCACCTGAAAAACCCAACTGCGTGTATTACTCGTGTCACATTTAAACCGTGTTTGCAGCGGTTGTGTTACCTGGCTGGAGCGACGGTGAATGTTGCCCAGCTCCATTAGCTTGCGGACCACCTCCATGCCACCTGGACCATCGGGGGCTGTCAGACAGGCCAGCATCACTGCTGTGTAACCAGCCTTGTTCTGAATGTTCACATCACTCACACCTGCAAAGCAAATAAAAAGTGAAACTCGACGTTCTCAGTGTTTACAAGCCAACTACTCTGGTGTGCAACAGCACTGGCAGCGCAACACTTTTACCTGTGTCCAGTAGCAGGCTGACGATGCCGTAGTTGCAGTGGGACACGCTGTAGTGCAGCACCGTGTTGCCGTTGTCGTCAGCCATGTTGACCAGGAAGGCCAGCAGTGAAGGTGCGCTCTTCTTCACTTCTCTCAGGTACAAAGCTAGCCTGCTGGCCTCTGACGTCTCCTCTGCTGCCACACTGAACCAGTGCTGAAACAACACGACCAGGGCCTTCCTCTGGAAAAAAGGAGGGGGACATACAGGACACCAACTTAAACCAAAACAAGCCCGAGGAGGACGGAAGTAACGTTGGACCGCTAACAGTAACATCATCTCACTGCTGCATCCCTAAATCTACACACTTCTTCCAAGAGAAATTTTTTTTATCGAGGTCACACATGCCAACCCTTCCCCAAAGATCCTTTCCTTCTGTCCTTTTAACATTAAAGTGGACACAGAGCACCATAAGCATTCATTTCAAGTGGTGTTTCTGTCCACCTGTTGAATGTCAGTGCAGTATGCCTTCTCCTCAGAGCTCTATTTTTGGTCTCTACCAACAAGTCTCTTTAGCTGCTAGGTGCTCCGCTGTGCTCATCGTCAGCGAGTCGCTAACTTTCTTCTTCTGCCCTTCGGTGCGCATGGTTGGTTTGTTAGAGCTGTTTCACTGTAAACAGCTGGAAAATAGTTGATAGAGCAAATCAAAACAGTAAAGCTATAACTAGTAAGCTATAAAGACATGAGCGTACAGCTAGCTAGCTCAGCCAGCTACCTGCTCCAGCTAAACAGCTATAGCTTGATTAGCCTCAAACCGGTCTTTCCCTCCTTTAACTGTATGTTAAAGCCTATCAAGCATCCAGTAGATACAGAGCAACATTAGCAAGTGTTAATAAGTGTTTCTGTCCACCTTTTGAATGTAAGTGCAATATCCCCTCTACTTAGAGCTCTGTTTTTGGTCTTTATTGGTTCTTTAGCTGCTAAATGCTCCACTGCGTTCACCACCTAGTCGCTAACTTTCTCTGCCCGCTGAAACAGTCAAGTTGCTGGCCATAAAAACCGAAACAATGAGCTGAAAGACGCTAAAATGCTCCGAAGAGCTGAGGGAACTGCAGAGTTGAGTGATAATGATCTGTGGGATCTTCACATCACATAGACATTTTATCCTTTGTTGATATTAAAATGATTTAAATTGCAGCTTTAAGGTCAAATAAAGTTACGTTGAAAGATTTTTTTACATTCACTGTAAGATATAAAAATGTCACTACTGAAAGCGGCTTCAATATGAAATAAATCAGTTGTCGTTAGATTTGATTGAAGGTTTCTGTGGAAGAATCAACTGCTTACCATGTCCCCATTAGGGTTATCCATGTTGTCCATGTGGTCTTTAAGGAACTGACAAGCTGCCATAAAATCTGCACTCACTGCCTCCCTAGAAGAAGAAGAAGCATGTGTGCATAAGAAGAGAGAATAGGAGGGAACATTTCGCCTCATAGCATTGGAAACATATTCCCATGAGATAAAATAAAAACACAGAAGCTATTCCCTGAAGACTAAACATCACAAATACATTTTCCAAACAAACACTGATAAGGCGTTTGTTCCTGTCCTCTCACCTGCCCCCGGTGGTGGATTCTGAGCCAGCGCTGCCCTCCATCTGTTCTCCTGGGGGCTGTGGTTTCGTCTTGGCCGTTTTCTCTAGAGCCTGAGCTTCCACAGACGCTACGCCTCCATCTGTCCGCCCTGATCCCTCTCCTACCGATATCATCTGTCTGTCTGGGCTCGTTTGCCTCTCTCCCTCCATCCGTCTCCTCTCCGGGTCTGCATCCACCTGGGCAGCAGCCATCTCCCTCCGGGTGATGCTGCTCTCCTTCTGCTCACTCTGTCCGACCAGATTCCCACTACTTTTGCAACTTTAAAAAAACGTAAAGGAGAGCAGAGCAGAAAATTAAAACTATCCGCTTCCCGAATGCTGTCGGATGCTGGCAGCTGAATCTACGCGGAGCAATTTTGCATGCCAGAGGTCACAAAGTTCACATACTGTTTTTATAAGCCTCAAAAACTATACCCCCTCCATTATAATGTCAGCATTTACAGAATCTACATTGAGGCCAGCCAACCACTTTTCCCCTGCAATGTCTGAGTTGGCTCGTGTCGGAACAAGATTGGAAGAGACTTCTCATGCATTATTCATGATGTATGGTTTTTAACAGCTAAAGAGCTGGAGAGCAACAGAAAATGTCCAAACAAATTCAGTATGACACTTGTGTTTTTCATTTTCATAGAGTACAAGTCACACTGCGTTGACTCATATTACAATTAAATAGATGTCATTTATTATAGCGATACTGAGGCAGAAAAAATACCCTGAGTCTCAGGAAACGATCCTTGAAACTGTCACAGTAACCTCTTACGTCTTGTCTGTCTAATCTAATGCTGAAATAATGAATAAACCCATCGAAGGCTCTGGGAAATGACGAATAAGACGTGGGAGTCAACGCTTTTCTCCTCTGACAGCTTTAGAGGGAGTGGTGTTCATCTTTCAGACTTAAATTATGATGTTTTTCTCAGTCATAAACATACAGCAGTAGCTTAAATAACCATGAGTTAGTATGTCTGTCAAGCAGAACTATGGTTTAAGCAATAATCAAAACTCTTAAGGCTACTAAACTCAGAGAGAGTTATTTACTAACCCATCATCAACACCCCCAGAATGAAGGCTTTTTGACGTCCAGGCGCATCCGTCTGTCCTCGGAATGGATTGAGAGGCCACAGGGAAGATAAACAGAGGACATGATGAGATATCGAAGCTATGAACAACAACAACATTCAATTCTCCTGATGAAATACATAATTATCATGGCATGACACAGCCGCTGCTTCACAAACGCTGACACAAAAGGACAAATATTGAGTCAAAATGGTCTACATCATGAAAAGAAAGCCACGCAAATCAACAACAGCCGTAAGTTAATATGTATAATAGGTAAATTGGGTGTCAGATTTAGAATATCCTAATGAAGCTTCATCTTCAATAGACTTTCAAAGTGAAGCAAAAGAAACTCAAACCAGCAAAACCTCGTTTGCACACTTCTGTGCTGTGAGGCAAATGTGTGGAGTTTGAACACATTTAGCAGCTCTTTGAAGACGTATTTTAAGATCAACTAAACTCCAAACACAAACTTGCTCTTATTCCTGTTCTGATAAACCTGTTAAGTTGCTACAGCTCTTAGCAGACACGACAACTTATGCTCTATTTTGCAGAGGCTTTGCATGACACACAGCTCATTTCACAGCATTACAACATCCGAATGATATGGCGATTAAATCCAACAGCTCCCTTTAATTCAGTCTAGCCTAGTCCCATATACCTAGATGGCCATGTATCACTCAAAATATTACATCAACAATAACTGCTTTACTATAGTTTTAGCTTAAATTGTACTCATTCATAAACACTGGCCACCTGAGCGGCTGTGGCTCAGGGGTAGAGCCAGCTTCTGGTTATCAGAACGTCACTGGTTCGATTCCCCTGGTCTGTATGTCGAAGTGTCCTTGGATAAGATACTGAACCCCAGACGGCTCCTGATGTGCTGGTCTGCACCTTGCATGGCAGCCACCGCCATCAGTGTATGTATGTATGTATGTATGAATTGCTGTAAGTTGCTTTGGACAAAAGCGTCTGCTGAATGCCCTAAATGTTAATACACCTGACTTTTCCCATCAAGACCCACGCATTGTTCCCTGAGAAATTAAAGAAAACGTTGACAAATGCCTGAATTCGCAAAAGTTGATGGGGTCTACTGTGGGCCGAGACCCATCCACCATCCAAGTTTCAAGGAAATCCGTTTTGTGATTTTATTTTTGTGTGCTGGCAAACCAACAAACAACAAACAACCAAGCAAAAAGCAAATGGACATGGGTGAAAACATAACCCCCTGAGTCCAAGTCAGTTGAATGAACTACAAATGGTATGTTGGTGTTTTTGGGGAGAAGCATAGTGAATACACTCTCTTAGGGATTCGCATTATTTTTGCTTTGCATGCTGGGATTTCTGACACTTCAAAAAGTGGAAAATAAAATAGTTAAAGGCACCTAAAACTGACCCTGGTGGGAATAAACTATGGCCAGCTAATCATGGGCTCCAATGAAATACAACCAACCAGCTAACAAATTACCAACTGAGACTAAAGGTTTTATCAGTAAGATGTTATGTTAATCAATACAGAAGTTCACCTTCAAGGAACAAGGAAAAACATTATTACTAGGCCAAACTATGGTGGTTGTGCCAAAACAGATTGATTTCTTCTTTCCAATCCGAGTCCAAACCACAACATTGGATACAGTCTTCCCACATGTAATGTGAGAGCACTGCTTCTCGACATGAAGCCTAGAACATGAAGTCCGAATTTAGTCTGAAGTACATATTTGTAGTAGTCACTGTGAGCAACCATCAATACTATCTTGAAGATCAATCTTTTTTTTTTAACAAAGTCCTGCTAAATAGATGTTGTTTTAGTTTACAATACCTGCATGTTGAAGTCTATCTCCATCACTGTGTCCATGCTGTGTGTAGTAGGAGGTGAGGACGTCAACAAGTCCCATCATCTCCTGTTGCAGAGAGTTGACCTTTGGGTCTGGGTGCTTTAGATGTTTACCCTCTTCTCCTGATTGATGGCCTGAACACAGACACTCCCACTGCTGATCCAGGAGCCTCTTGATTTTCTTGATGTGATGGACGACTGCTGCTGTATCTTTACCGTCATCTGAAGACTCTTTTTGACTTCTTTGCCCATTTGTGGTAACAGTCCTTGGAGTGATCAATGCATTTGAACTTCTCAACGCCTTATCATATGGTTCAATGGATCTCACCACTGTCTCATCTCCTTCCTGGTCCACCACCACTCTCTCTGCACGAACCCACACACCAGGATTCCTGATAAGGTTCTCAATCTTCCCGTCTTTATTTCTGCTCTCCTCCTGCTGCTCCTTCAGCAACCCCAGGGCCCTCTGGAGCTCCTGACCAGTCTCATGGAGCTTCTGCTCCAGCACAGCTACCTTAGCCTGCAGGGACGTCACTGTCAGCAGCTCATCCAGATCTGTACTAGTCCTCCACTCATGTGTCAGATTAGAATCCTCTTGATGGTGATTTCTTGGAAACATGATATGACTTTCATGCCGAGGCCTTTTGATGTCCACTGTGCTGAAGTGGGATGAGGTGTAAGGGTCTGCAGATCCATTCATTGAGGGGGTGGGTGGGATATGTGGATTCAGGCCCAGACGGAGCCTTTCTCTTTCCTCCTGGAGGATGCAGATCTGCGCCCTCAGCTCTGGAATCACCCTCATCTCCAGCTCCAGCTCCCCAACACGTTCCAGGGCCTCTCTCAGGCGCCTCAACAGCTCCGAGCAGTCCTGGGGTCGAGGGCTCTCTGGGTAGCAGAAGACGTCTTCACAGGAGATGTTTTTTCCTCCAAGGTGATCCCTCGAACTTCGGAGGCTGCCAGGGTCGTCGGTGGACTCTGATCCCTGTCTCAGCAGGACTGTGAGAGGCAGACTGGAGGCACGGAGGAGATGAGGTCTGATGTGCTCACCTAGAGGTTGCTCATCAAACTCCTTGATTCTGGCCTCCATCTCATTTAGCGTTTTGAGCCCTGTGGGAGACAGGGGCGACCTGTGATCATTTGCCCAGGAAGTGTAGCCATAATGATGGGCATCTGAGAGTCGAGACCTCGGGCCAAGAGCTCCAGTAGATCCCCAGGCATTCTGGCGGTAACCGCACCCAGAAGGGTTGAGGTGCCTGGGAAGAGTGCTTGCCCGAGGACCCTTGCTTCGGCGCTGGATGGGGACTCTTTTGATTGTGTTGCCTTTCTCTATGTCATCGACGTATTTAAGGAAGTCCAGGTCAAGTTGAAAGCCATACGGGGTTTCCACTGAGTACGGGGGCTTCCCTTTAACTCCATTCTCTGTTGCTTTGTGAGGCAAGATATTCCCTGTAAATATAAAACAATAATTTAATATCCATTGCAAATAAATGCCTGATTTAGTAGAAGTCTCAGGGATTGTGTTACCGTTTTGTCTTTCCATCATTTTCTTGTCTTCAGTACTCCAAACGAAGTTGTTGTCACATTATCTGGATTGACCTTTGGTATCTGGAAAAACAAGCAAAATGAAATTCAATTGAAGATTAAATTGAGCCAGCAATATGAAAAAACACTTGAGGGCATGTTTACAAGTGGCAGAAGTGGTTATTGTGAGGTTATCTAATAAAATAATGAACACAGTCATGATTTCTGAGAGGGAAAACAGATGAATTTTAGCACTGCCATTCACTTGAGGTTTAGCTGCGGTATTTCTGGTGAGAGACTAGGCTAGGTCTTAATTTTACGCCCAGATGGAAGATCGCTCTGGGGAGCAATACTGCCTTTTTGTAATCCCACACGTAGTGCAAAGCAACAAAACACAAACATTCAATTACGTTCGAGTGCTTTCAATCTCTCCTCTTCCTTCTCATTCTCTTCTTTTCCCAAAGACTTCTGTTTTCGCTCACACTCTCACTCTCGCTTCTTCATTTCTTCCATGCATCAGGCTGCTATTATTCAACAGTGGCAGGCCTGATGTTCAGTTGATTACAGCCTTGCCATCCAGGAGGAGAGCTGAAAATAGCTTGAAACTCTTTAGCCCAGCAGCTCTGACCAGCAGAGAAAAATGTACTCCTACAGACACAAATACAGACAACTATTGTTGTGAGTCACTTCTTTCCTCCCATCCAGCTCTCTGTGCCTCCTCCCAGGTCCACAGTCTTCTTTCAGATCTTTGGTTTACCTTCACTGAACTGTCTCTGACTGGAACTTCCTCTCATGTGTCTCCCTTCTGTTTAAAGTATTTGTGGTGTCTATGATTTTTACAGTACTAATCTCCACCGCCCTTTGATTCTGCTAACTCTCACTTCTTCCAGTCCATATGACACACGTCTAGAGAAGAGAATAGTCTCTACTCTACTGTGTGGTCATGGCTTCCCTTACCTCCTTCTCATAGTATGAAACCTCTCTCCCTTCCACCCTTCACCCCTTCCCTCCCCCCATGTTCCTCCTCTCCTGACCACCAGCCTCTGTGGCAGCCTGCTGTCCTCTCGAGGCACCGCAGCCGCCGAGCCGCAGCCCCAAACAATGTCAGCTATGCAGTAAACAGACAAACACCACCAAATGGCCCTGCTGGGAATTTGGACCTCCATCATTCATACTCTCACTGCTGGCAGGCGATAAACAGCAACAAATCTGCTAATTTACAATTTATGAACGCGCACATTCTCACAACGTAAACACTGAGATAGGTACATGTGCGCTTAAGTTCAGAGACACATGCTGCAAATGTACGTGCATGTGTGCAGCTCCTGAATGCACACGCAGTGTATGCAATGTCTGGTAAAGAATGTCGTGGCATTTATCATACAGCATGTGCAAATATTACAAACAAAATATAAGTAATTAGAGTTTGTGGAAATTTAGCTTTAGCACGTCCTCATCAGGAAAACAGGCACATAGGTAGACTGTGACAGCAGCCTATTACGACCCATGTTTACTGTCCTTGTTAAGGATATAGTGGCAAAGGAAGGAGTCTGGTAAAGCAGTATAAAAAGAGAAAAGGCACTTTAATGAGGGTGTTGGGGATGGTTTACGGGTAAAACAAGCACGGGACTTTTACCCAGGATAAGCTAGCTGTTTGTGTCCAGTGGGTAACAAAAGTCAACGGCGAGTTATTCTAACTTTGTAACATAGTTAAGTTAACTGAAGTTATATAAGTAATATTTAAACCCAAACCACAATGTATTTCTAAACCTAACCAACTAGTTTGAGCGCCCTAAACAAACTGCGAGCGTATGCAAAGGTCTGGAACACTTTTGGGATGTCGACTTTGGGAATCAGTGGCCGTCGACTTGTTCAGTTGATTAGGTATGAGGATGTGTTAGTCGGTTTAAATGTTGTTTGATATGTGCTGATAAAAAAAAAATGATGTTTTTTTTTGTTTTTTACAGAACATGATGCAAAAAAAGGTGCTTTGGGTATTTGAAAATATAATAACCCTAACCCCAGTGACGCACTGATGACATTTTGAGAAGAAGATAAAAAGTTAGAAAGTTATTTCTGCTATTTCTGAGTTCTGGTTCTGACCTAAAAAAGATAATAAACTACTTTATCAACACCTTATATTTAGGAAGAAGCCAAACTTGTCCACAAAACGCTGTTACTCTATTAAGCTAAAGAGGTCAAAGTTCAAAGCTCAGATTCTGAGTGAACGCGAAGAACTTTGACCGATAATATGTAGTCTAAAATTGTGAAAACTACTATTTAAATTCGAAAGCGTTATGTAAAGTATGAATGTGAGTAACATTCGAGGCCAGATTTCATTACACAGCGGTTTTCTGCACTTAATGCTCGGACTAAAAAAAAGGATTGAGTCTGATACCACAGTTAATACTTTCAATATTGAGGTAATATGGGAAACCCCACCTGTTCAAATAAAATAAACAGAGAAACTTATTTTTCTTAATACAAAAAAAGGTTCATTATATCTCACTGTATGTTCTGTTGCCCTTACAGCAACCCAATGCATGTGTTGTACATTGAAACTGATACAGTATGTATGTTGTTATGCCAGCGGGGTTTTATGATGTAGAGAGGAATCTCTCAGCACTCCATCTGACAAGTCTAAGTTTAGCCTATACATGTGGGTGTAGAGCTGAAGTACATGTCGAGAGAGAGAAAACCCAGACATCTGTCTTCACTTCACTCCAATCTAATAGAAGAATAGCCTCCAGGTAGAGACACAAACTGGGAGGGCAACAAGATAAATCATTCTGTTGGGATGAAATATCTAGGGCGAGTGAGACATTAAGATTAAAAGAAGGCTACTAATGAGCAGAGGCTGTAGCCACCTCTGACCGTCAATCAGCTCAGCGCAGCGTCAGCAGAGCACCTGTTACTGCAGACATCTCAATCAGTCTCGCTGCTGGCTCCGTCATCAGGTGGAGAACGCAGGTCAACACTTACATGAAGTTATTCAAAATTTGTGCTGTGAAGTAAAGAACCTTGAGTGTCATCTCAAGACTAGGAAATCGAACTCATACGCAATGAGTGACTGATCAACATTTTGGGGAAATACATATATTCATTTCCTCAGTGAGCATTGGATGAGAGGATTGATACCACTCTCATGTCTGTTGGCTAACTATGACTCCACAAGCAGGAGGAAGCTACATGTAGATCAGCACAAAGACTGGTAGCAGGGGGCAGCTGGTCTGGTTCTGACTTCTGGACAATCCTCCACGTAAAATCAAAACCCACCTTTGTCTTTTGCACAGACTAAACAAATGAAATACAAAACGCTACTTCATGAACTTTATGCTAAGCTAAGCTAACCATCTCCTGGTCGTAACATCATGTTTATCATACTGATATGCAAGCGGTATCAATCTTCTCATATTACTCTCTGCAAGAGAGTAAATCAGTGGATTTCCAAAAGCGTCAAACGCTTCCTTTAACCTGCTGTTTGATTTGTGGAAATTTTAAAAATATCCCCACCATCATCTGAAAACTTTAAAAGCTGTGTATCTGTGCAGTAGCGTTCAGAAACAGAAATGTACATTTATAGACCACTTATTGCCTGCTTTCAGACAAACAATGTGAAATCCAAACTGCCTCGCCCACAAGCTCCTTACACATAAATATAGACGTACTTGTAACCCTCTCTCTGACCAGGTTACCACAGAGGAAACAATATAGCAGAGTTAGGGTTAGGGCAATTCCCAAGACTCATTGCCTAACTCCCTCCACATTTCCGTGGTGCAGGTTTTAATTGTGTTTGCTCGGAGCAGTGGGCCCACCTCACAGGAAACCCAAGAAATGAAACGTAAAATATTTGCCTTACCCCGAACAGGCCCCAGCCAAACAGTGCTGCTGCCTCTGCACACACTGAACTCGATCCAAAGTCAAGCAATGGAGTGCGTTTTCAAAATCAATGTCCTTTTGTATTCTGCTCCTGTTGTATTTCAGTTCAGGAAATGACACTGCCTTTTCGAATGCAGTTCTCTTCATCTTTATGTTCCCACAACAGCTGCGTGTGTCCCTTCTCACAGAGACCCTTTAGACTGCCTGCATCAGCACAAACCTCATAATCACAACATCTCAATCCACAGCGTTCCTTACCAAAGCCACAAATTAAATACGAACTCATGACACAGCGAGAGGGGGACGACCTCCCAACAAAGCTATGGTAAATGCTTGAACCTCAGGCGAGGACAAAGGGATCGTTTTAGATTAATGTTTGGTTTAGTCACTGATGGTACCAGCAGAAGTGTTGCTGTGTTCATTTGTTAGTCACATTGCTCCAGGGATGGCAATGCTGGTTGGTTGGTCCACCACTTGGGTCCAGACTGAAACACCTGGAATTGTCGGATTGGTTTGCCGTGAAACATTCACGGTCCCCAGAGGTTGCATCCTGATGATTTTTCTGATCCCTTGACTTTTCCTCTAGTGCCACCACGTGCTCAAAATGTTTTGTACAATACACTGTTGTAGGCAAAGCAGAAGGACACTGACAGGATTTGCCAGCCAATGAATCAGGCTTTCACCATCTGAAGGAACCTGCATGTGCGTCTGCATTTTTAGCGTAGCCAATAGGAACACCCTCTTTCTGAAATGACCTGGTCAAAGTCTCTCATCAAGGGCTTGATTTTCAAAAACACAGGCAAATGAGTGTGCAGGACTTTAGCATTTTCTCAGACCACTGAGCCCAATAATGGCAAAAAAACAAGAACAAAAAGTGCCGACCTCAGCTTTAACTTTTTATACAGCACCATCATTAAGTCAAGAAATGTAACATATCCAACATTTAGAAAACTAATGACATCACCATCACCATCACCATCAGACTCAGTCATACTTTGAGTTTGGTGCTAAATAGCTAACATTAGCATGCTAACACACTGAAATAGGATGGTAACTATCGTCTGCATGTTAGCCTTGCCATTGTAAGCCTAGTAGCAGCATGACTTTAGCGATTCATTCCGAGAGGTGCAGCCTCACAGAGCCGCTACAGCCTTTTTGCAACGAGTGGAATTCTATATAGTCTTTTTTTCCATGGGTTCATGTGGGGTGATCTTGCAAAGCTGTCAATTTGGATACTCCATCCCATTGTCCCAGCCAACCACCCACTTGTACTCTGTGTTTGGACAGAGGCACTTTTTGGCACCACCACAATGTGTGGATGCCTGCCTTCTAAATTTGAGACAATTAACGCAATCCTCAACTTGGGACCTCACAATAAGTCTTAAAAACACAGAGCTCTCCCCATGTGCCCTGCCAATCACTATGTTTCTCCCTCCGTCTCTTTCCTCCCCAGTACCTGTCCATCTCCCTGTACAGTTCCTACATGTTTCCCTGTCTATGTTCTATTCCCGGAAAAAGTAATTCCTCTCATCCTCTTCTTGGCTGTACAGACCGCAGCTTTTTTCCAGCGAATAACTCTCAACCTTGTCTTCTGTTCGGAGTTGATTTAGAAACCCAACAGTCTGGCTCCCTCTCACCTCCTGCTCCAGTCTGTCTCTCCTTTTTTCTGTCAAACTCGCATTTCTCACTCACTGTCTCCAAGAAGACTTCCGAGAAATCCCTCAAATCCTGTGATCTTTTTTTCAGTTTGTATGTTTTTGTTAGTTGCCCTGGCCGCAGTCCAACAGCAACAGGGTCAGATTTTTTTTTTTTATTGTGGCATCTGAGCCTCATTGTGTGGTATGTGGAGCCAAAGCTCATAGGATGAAACAGCTGCCAGGGGCTTCATGCGAGGAAGAAAGCTGCGGTATGTTAACATGGCAAGGTTAAAATAGAAAGCCCCCTGCCTTGTGTGTGTGCTCACGTGGACATGTGTGTTTGTGTTGCTTCAAGTGCATTTCTCTACAGAGCATAAATATAGGTGCAATGTAATGTAAATGTAATTTAACATCTAATCTTTAAAAAGGAAAAGTTACTCTCCTGGAAGTCTGATTAGTATTCAGCACAGGCTCAGAGGTCCACTCCACACAATTTGTTAAATCACTTTAGAGTCAAAAGCTTTTCTGACCCTGAATTTAGATCAGCCAGTCCCGGATCGAAGACTTTCAAGGTCAGCATTGAGCATCTCGGCTTTGATTAACTATCCAATCCAACAGTCCTCCGCTGACTGAGAGATACCTGATGAATATTAAACCGGAGCTTACCTTGTGACATGTGTTCAGCTCCAGTTTCTTCCACTTTGTCTTGGCTGATGTGAGGGCGTGTTTGTCAGACAGTCCACTACAGTCTGCTCTCAGCTCAGTTCAGCCTGCCTGTCTGTCTCCTGAGAAGGCGGGGACGTGCTGTCAGGGAGGCTGGCATGCCACGGCTGTTTGGTAAATGCCAATGTGCAGCCCCCCTGCCATAACAGAAGCTGGGTCTGCCTGTGTGTAACAGAGAGCAGGGAGCAGGGAGGGGCTTCTGATCATGCCTTCCTAGTGTACCTCAACAAGACTGACAAGTGGGAGTCTAGACATACAGAGCCCCGCCCACTTCTTCAGGCAGCAGCCAATAGGAGTTCAGAGGTGTAGCCTGCTGGGCAAGACAGCGGCTCTTCTGGGACCTTGGTGACAACATGTCAAAATATGGAGCATCTGGTATGAAGTAAGAGAAAGTACCAGAGTCACCTTACTGTGTACCGTCCATAATCCTCTCCGATAACATCAGTGACCACGCAGTGCCTCATCGACCTCCCTCTTTCAGAATGTGTAACCCTATCCAGTGTTATGTGGTCTCTGTCCTCTATAATCAAGTAAACGGGGGGAGAGTAGAGGGCTTGGTGCCACCAATGGGGGTTAATTCCCTCTGTGCATACCTCTCATTCTTCATGGATCCTCTTTCAGCCCCTGCCCAGCATCTTCATTTGGTGCATAACAGTACTGGCCATGCCAGGAAAGCCCGTCCCCTTCTCTTTATAAGGACAGCGGACAATAAGTAAATACTCTCTGGTCTGATTGCCTGTCATTGATCAAGTTATTGTTGTGAAGTTTTTTTTTAGCCATGCTGGCAGCTATTTCTGTTGGACTCTTGGGTTTGCCGCCATTTTTCTTTAGACTGCAATATCTCAAAAACTATTAGATGGATTCCTTGGGCATTCATGGTACCCAGAGGAAGATCCTCACTAACTTTAGTAACCCTTGAGTTTTGGTTTAGTGCCACCAGCAGGTCAAAGTTTTTTTTGTTTTTTTTTACTGTTACTGTCAACACCTACAGGATGCACTGGCATAAACATTTGTATAGAAATTCATGGTTATCAGAGGATGAATCATGAAATACAACTTACATTATTTATATATACTGTATGTATATAGTTTGATAACGGCTGACGGGCAGCGTGTTAAGGAGCTGCAGCTCGGAGAGATAACCCAGAGATTAAGATGGCACTCTCGGGCGCTGATAATGTTAAAACAAGGCAATGATTATGTGGTCTCTCAGTCTAGTTACAAGTCAGGACTAATTGGCTACCAGATTAAAAGCAAGATGGTCCAAGGTCCACTCCCCATAGCCTTACAAAATCCTGTGGGAATCACTGTATATAGTTACAAATATACCTATGTTACATAAGCAAACTGAAGTTACATAACATATGTGAGGTAGTAACCTAAATACGCACTTTAGTGAGTTAAAATAACTTTTTCACACTAATTGTTTTCAGACTCGTCATGGACACCTCCCCAACCTCCACCCTATGCAGACTTGTCTCTCTTTTTAACTTCACCTGACTTCCTCCTTTGTTGTCATAGTAATTGTTTTAGCCAAGAGAGGTCGCCTCTTAACGAGAATAGTAAATATGGATCACAGTTACTTTCACAGTCAACTTGTATGGTCATATTTCTGTCATATTTCTGGTGAGGACACCTCCTTAGATACAATGTAAACACCAGTGCAGACTCGCTGTTGGACAGTTTTAAAAATCCACTTCCTTTCCCCGCTAATTGGTTTGGGATGGCATCACATGTGCTGAACCCTTCCCATGGACGCTCAAAGTAAGCTTTGAGAAAGGCAGGTACATGACAGTTCTCTTATTATCTCGTATGTTTTTTATTTCCCTCTCATTTTGTTTTTTTACACCTTATGATTACAGTTTTTTTTCTGTCTCCTTCTTTTTTGGTTGTGTCCATGTTTGTGTTGTGGTGCAACTGGCTCAGTTTGTCTCCTTGGGCCAAGAGAAATGTTTTCCATCATGTATATCCCACAGCATGTGCCTTACAGCGAAAACTGTTTATCACAGTCTCCATTTGCCCGCACCGACTTTAGCCTAACTGGAAAGCAAAATAAACTAGGCAGTGGTAATGAAGTGTGTGAAATCATGAAGCGGGAAAGCCTCGCAAGGAACTGCAACCACCGCCTTGTGCCCCACCATGGATGGAAAAGGAATTAGCAAGAATTAGCAAGACATACTCCCTTTTCCATTACCGAAGCAGACAACTGACTCCGAGAGGGATTGTGGTTTGACTGGAGGAAGGGAGAGGGAGAAAAAAACAGTCTTTATTGGACCAAATGACTGCTGACGGACTGACCACACACTGCAGAAAACTTGGCCAAAAGGCAAAAATGTTCTGAAAGACAGTTTCTGAGAAAGATTTAGGGTTGTGTCACATCTGAGGAGAAATGTGGCGAATAAATTCACTTTGTAATGTACTTAAAATATTAGTAGAAATATGAGTCGCTATTTACTAACTTACACAAATAGAGATTTTGGCCCGCAGAGTGAAATGCATGAGGCACGAGGCTTGCTGGCTGCAGGGTTTTAATTTTCCACCCGTTTGAGTGTTATTACTTGAGGAAGCTGCCTACTGGTGGAAAGTATAGCTGGAGGCAAGTCAAACACTGCCAAGAGGCAGGTCCTCTTTTCAGCAAGAATCCTGTGATGTTTTCAGAGGAGTGTTCACTGAAGTTTCACGTCATTGAAAGAATAATCTTACCAATATCTCTAATCAGTCAATACCTGTTGCTCAATGCTTTTTTTCCCCAGAGGTTCCATTCACAGACAACTGAACTGACACAAAAACAGACGGAAAAGTTTAATGTAGTTCAGTCAACCTAAAGGTCACAGCTGACATCTTCCCCATTTCATGTCTGTTATGTAACTGTGGCTTGTGGTCAGGGGAGTTACAGGTTGTGCTGTAGCTGCATTGGCCAACTAAAACAGCGTAAGTAGTCATGTAACAATGACCTATGAATCAAGACCGTCCTTTTGACCAGGAGGCCACAGACCCTTGACAACTCGGCTTATTTAGAATGAAAGATGCAGAGGCTTTAAGTAAAGCAGCTGGAAATCATTAGAAACCTACCAAAGGTGTCAGCTTCAGACTGTAGATCAGCCAGTGTCACTGTTTACGTTAAGGCTATGAGGCAATGTAGGATGTGTGTAAGGCTGGTATGGCTCACCAGCAACATGTGAAACAATCAACTGACTGAAGTAATTCATTTTCCAATCTGCCAATTAAATTATTGCATGGGAGTTTTTTTTTTTAAAGTGAAGGTTTGCTTATTGACAAATCACCATCAATTCATGAAAATGATCTAGTTCCTACTTATTAACTCACTTTATCTCTGACTCTCTGTGCGTGTGTGTGTGTGTTGTAGATCAATAGTTCAGCTTTATTCATAAAATCGGCCTCTTCTCCTTTCTCTCTGTCTTTTTTCCCCTTTTTTTTTCATTTGGGTCCTCTTTGATAAAAACAAAACACTAACAGCTTAACCTGATCATGTCGCTGCATTTGTCCATTCAGGCTGAGAGAACCTGCAGAAGACAATAACACTTAACTCAGTCCTCTCAATCGTATTTAGTCCGATGGCTGGACAGAGAGGCGGGGAGAAAGATACCTCATCATCTGTTCAAAATATCACTGTCATTATATTGTCATAATGGAAGGAGGAAGAAAATTGCATGTTTCCGTAATGGAAGCAAATGGCTCACAGATCGGTCCAACGTGAACAATGTGCACGAAGCGAAACAGGGCAGTTTGAACACATGGTGCAGAAGACTTGCTTCGGCACCCTCCAGCAGACGTCTGCGAGGTAAGAAACATTGTACAGTCTGATGGCTGCTGGCGGAAAACGACACCTCAGGGGCATTCGTTCAGTCCTACAGAAGAGAGAGAACGTCACCCAGCTCATTTGCTGCCACACGTTATAGCACTAAATCTCATCACCAGATATTTCTTACAATGAGCTCACATTATAGAAGAAACGTTGAGACACAGTCATCTATCAGCCCGTAAAGAGGACATGTGGTTGAAGAAGCCCTCTGGTACTTGTGTCTTCTCAACACACGCAAGTGCTGTTCAAATGTAATTCAAACAAAGACATTTACTGATTGGAAAACAGGAAGAGAACACAAACCGAGAGACTTTTATGTAAAAGACATCTTAAAGATAGACTTTCAGGACACAAACACACAGAATGAGGACCACCCCATGGACAAACACTTTAAAGAGGTACATAATAGTAGTGATTCCTTCTTGAGAAGAGAGGGACTAGGATTAGTAGAGGCGTCCATCAGTGGTGTGGATCGTTTACACAGACTTCTCCAAAGGGAAACTCTTTGGATTTCTAAACCTGATGTAATGGTTTATCCTGGTTTAAATAAGAAGATTGATTATGGGCCTTTTCTTTAAAATGAAGTTTATTATTGTAGATAAATATAACTGATCTTTATTGGTTTCTTTTTTCTTTCTTGTGACCTCACCAGAGAAGGTCAAACATAATGGCCCTATATTTTGTACAGATGCATTTGAAATTGTAATGTCACGTAACGTATTGATTGAACATTTTTGGAAATGTGTTTATGTGATGGATGTAATAATAGACGAAGGTTGTTCGTTTGGTTATTTCTCATTTTAGTGCAGGATGCTTTTAACTCTTGGGGAGGTGTGTCATATACAACAAGACTCCTCTTGGGGTCCATTGATATCACCACCTGCGTTCACTCAGTCAAGACTGGGTGACACCTCTTGCCAAGTTTGTACAAATGTTTTCTTGATCTTTGTCCACTTTTGTGTACCCCGATGAAGACCTTCAAGGTCAAAACCGGTTGGTGTTTTATGGTTCTGTAAGTACCCCTGTGTTGGATAAAGGCTTTTTGAAGCAACATGATGTAGAAATTGGCATTTAGTGTGATCTGGCGCCCCCCACAGTTTCTGAGTGCAGCACCACTGTCTTAAAAACAAATCCCAGGTCTGTAGCAATTTGTCAGGTGCTAACTACAAAAAAGCTCACTACATCATAACACTGTTATGTGTTGAAAAGTTGTATGTTGAAGTAAACATGTCTGTAACGCTGTGATCCTTCCCTCTCACTGAAGTTACACAGTGCAGAAACAGGTGATGGGGGGCAGCAGCAGCTCAGGTGAGGCAGTCAGGATACAACGATAAATAATGGTGAGTTAGACAATCGTTGATCCGTTGGATGAGAATGGATACGCACATGATATGAACAAGCAGATTAACAAAGCAATAGCAGACACCGACCTGCTTTTCTTTATAAGCTATTCTAAGCCTCAGTGTTTACATGTCAGAAGTTCATACTCGCCTTCCTCCTCCACAGTGAACCGCCACGGCTCAGGTGGCGGAGCGTGAGAGAGAGAGCAAAGATTGATGCTTAGTAAGACAGACAAATACCTGAATTACTGAATGAGTGACAGTATGTGTATAAACATGTGTGGGATGCAGTTTGTAGCTAGTTTACACAATAGCAGGCATTAGTTTGTGTTTATATTATAACTAGGTCAGGAGATCATATTTACTTTGTTGTCCACAGTGAGCTGCTGCAGCTCATGTTGTGGAGTAAGAGACAGGACAGTGTATAATAGTTAGACAGATGACTTTGATTGACTCAATAAAGAACATGTGTGAGATGCACTATGTAGCCAGTTTAAAAGCTTGTACTTTTTTTTCAACTGGAGAATAAATTAAATGGTTGGTGAGACGCTCTTTGAATTACTGAATAAGTGATATTATATTTGCTCACTTTTGTTCTCCAGGTTCTCCCAGCTGTTTAAACTGCTCCTATCCAAAAGCCTTTAGGAGTTCTCTTCTGCTGTCTTTCTCTTCACACGACCAAGCTGAAGGTTCCTAACCTGCCACATGCTCGAGGTGTCGACAGCCCCGCCAGACGCCAGGGCTACCTGGGGTACGGCCGGCCCCGCCAAACGCAAAGGACGGCCCTCAGCACGACATAAATATCGATCCAGCCACCGTGCCAAAATTAGGCGGTAGGACAAAAAGACAGGACAAAAAGGACAGTACTTAGGATGTTGACAGCCCTGGCAGACACAAAGGCTACCTCGGGAATCACTGGTCCTGCCAGACACAGAGGTCGGTCATCAGCGGGGATAAGAGTCACTGCAGCCATCCTGTGGTTCTGATAGCTGTGGTGTGGAAATCATGAAGAGCAAATGTGGACTAACTAATGTGACTTCTAAGCAGAAGCCTCCTCCTCCTCGCTCTCTCTCGGCCAGAAGTTGAGGGAGATTGATTGTCCTCAGAAGAATCTTTCAGGCAGAGTGGTCCAATGTTCTCAACAGGACGAATGACAATAAATTCAGGGAACACATCCTCATCATTTTGTGTACCCGTGTACACGATCAGTCGCCTCTCGCCTGTCCACTGCATTTTGGAGCTTCAGGAGGGAGATTGAAGGACGTTAACATGTATCTAGCTGAGAGAATGAGAATCTTGTGGAAAAGGGAAGGGCTTTTACTACATGGATATGATACTGTATGCACTTGCATCCATTGTTAATTGTTTGACCTGGCTGGCAGTAGTCACTGCTGCAATGTTATTTCATAAATTAATTATTACCAAACTACTGTTACTTTGACAACTCGTCCATCAACATGGCTAGCATGACAGCAAATACAACCTACACCTTGACACTCATCATGGATCATCAAAATACCTTGTATTATATGTTCCTAATACCGTTACACAGCAATAATGCACTCTATTAACTTCTGTTGAACACTTCAGTGGAGTGATTATTAATATACTGTTCTCCCAAAAGATGGATGATGACCTCCAGACTTTCCTGCAGCAATGGCTGGTTGCGCACAGGTTTAAAAAAAAAAAAGAAAGAAAGAAAAAAGAAACCACACACATCCATGTCACCTCCTGGGCTCTGTACTATTCAGTATAGATTGATGATTTTTCATGGCACTGTGGGAGCTGTGTGTTTCTAAGAGGATGTCACTTCTCTTGAAACCTTGACATGCGGCCAAAACATTTGATGTGCACAGATTATGCAGGCACTTCAAACTGTGTGTACCTTCATTAGCCGAGCGCAATTAACAACAGGGCATTTTGACTAAATAACCACACAATAATCTTTGCTTTGTGGTACATGAAACTGACAAAAGCCAATATGTGGTTGACCGGCTGCAAATCATGTGGTGTGGAGGAGATGGTGACATCTTGGACGCACAGTCACTGCATGACAAACCACTCTCATCTCCTACCTTCACACGAAATGTGATGTTGAAAATAATAATTATTTAATAGAAGCTTTTTCAAAAAAGTGTGAAAAGTGACTCACATTACAAACAAATCAACAGAATAAAACTTTTGAATGATAAATCATATATACAGTAGGTACAAAGGTACGAATTACATTTAACATTGTGTATACTGTGGACCACTGTTAAAACAAATGCTGTCACAAAGTGCAGGAGAGATCCGAGAGATGCTGCCGATGTTTTGCCTTTGTAATACATTTATACATTCACACACTGCTGTCTTCAATGTCACATCTTCAAGGCCAAGGGTGTTTTTTGACATTTTTATTTACATAAAATAAATCAGGTGTTTTTAGGTGGCTAGTGTCTGTGAGCAGGGATGCAGGAAGTCGGTCACAGTCTGGGGTGCTGATGGGCCAGTCTGTGTGATAACATCACAGTAAATGGTGCATGACATCCATGGTTTTGTGTTACTTTGAATGGCCAGGATAACATGTATCGTCATTAAGAACAATTTACAACAATTTGAGAGCATTATGCGCTACAGCAGGCGGCAAACTGGAACACCAACATATTATAGGTCAAAGCAGCCACATCAGCTATAGTCAACAACAGCAAGGAGGTCAGGAGGGAGAGAAATTCCCCAGACTCCCTTATAAAAGAGCTCAAACTCAAAGAAACTTTGTGAACTTTGTTTCTGACAAAAGGCCTTCTTGTAAATTCATTTCAGGGGGTGCTTCAGCCCCCCTCAGCACCCCGAGTTCCCTCATCCACCTCTATGACCGAGCACCATTTGATGTTGATCCTAGATGTGGTAACCTTGAATCATGATTAAGCAGTTATGGGTGGTTTAAATGTGTGAGTGGTATGTATGTTTTGGCGCTGTGTTGTTGGAAAATGTCACCTCTCATGTTTGATATTTATTTATATCAGTGCAGCCAGAACTCTAAAGTGGTTAGAACCAGATGTATCCAGAGATTGTAACAACCGTGGGGTTTGGACTTCATGCGGGATGATTTGCATGCCAGGTCAAAGTGAGTGCATAAGACTGATACATGCTTTAATCATTTTAGGACAAAAAAGAATCTGGCGCTCCTTCCATGCTCTTGAAAATATAATTTGTATTTATTGGTCCGGGGTTATAACAGTGAAACAAAGTTAGGTTTGCAATTTTGCATTTAAAAGCTACATTCTCTACATACTATAACTGATAAACTTTCACTTTACAATCAAATTTAGCCAGTTTCCGCATCACACTGTGAACGCTTATTTGGATTTAATTTATATAAATCTGTTGCACTATTAATGAATCATTTTCCATTTGTAAGACCAATTTTTAACAAGATTAAAAGATCCTAAAGACAAGAAACATCCAACAAGACTCAACGATACAGGAGGCACAGCGCCACTATGGCTACCAAATAAAGAAATAAATCAGCATAGTAAGCATTTTAGTGCAATAACTGTTTTACTTTTAACATTCTGTAAGATTGGGTGTGACCATTTACATGGATGGGATGAGTGTCAGTGACGTCCCACACCCACGTCAGCAGAGGAGGGGGAGGAGCCGAGTTCGAGGCCAAATCTCCCAAGGCCAGATACTGCACACTGACATGTTTACGTCACAGAGCCACAGAAATGGATTGTTCATAATTATGTTTTCATCTCTTGAAACTAGGAATCGTGATGTGTTCATTACTTTTGAATGACTGTTTTCTATCTACGGACGGAGCGGGTCCCCTTCAACACAGCCCAGAACAGACAAACCAGATACTGGCTTTAGAGAGGGCATGCCGCAGGGTGTGTAGTTGGATGCAGTCGGCTACCTCACCGCTCGATGCCAGTAAATGATACTAACTTCAGTGACGTCCTCGCGATACAGTAATCTGCTTGCTCTCATTTTGGAGAATTCTGTGAATTAAGTGAGACATTACCTGCTCACCCCTATTTGCGCTATTTGTGGCACGTGGGACGGGCACACAGACTGTCTCTGGAGGTTGCCAAAGTGTTGCCTCATGATGAAATATTTGGGAGAAAAAAGCAGGCACTGACCATGCGCATGACCCTGACCTTCCTGCTGAGCAGAAAATGCTGGATGGGGATGAAAGCGGCATAGAAATTAAAGGGGGAAAAAAAAAACCCAATTCACTTGTAATCATGCTTGTGGGCCAATTCTTATGTGGGCATGCTAATCACTGATGGAGAACACAAGATGAGTCCATCAGCAGGCAGAGGCAGATTCTCCTACAGTAGCTCTTGTGTGTTTGTGTCAATGACCAAAGGAAGGGAAATGTCCAGTGACAAATGGTGTAAATGTTCCACCTCCAGCTCTGGTACAAGTAGAGCAAACAGTCACGACCTCACTCTTCTCCCGTCCGTTTACCACATATGCCTCCTTGCACTTGAGGGGGCGTTCGTGGTGAAGAGCAGAGGGCCCCCGGCTGAAGTCAGGGTTGTGGACTGTTCTTACTTGTGTACACACTGCAGGTAGTTAACGTTTAACAGGGGACGACAGGGGTCATCACCCTGTGTGGACCTGCAGTTATAACTCACACCATATAGTAATATATTATACTCCTACTTGCGAGGGACTGGTTATTCCATTGTTAAGTAACTTGTTTTCCTAGGCAGTGTTGCAGAAATACAGGTCAGCCTTTGTTGCAAGCCACTGGATGGAACGGTGTGTCTTATCCTGAGAACACAAGTTAATTATTTCATTATCTCCAGATAACAACGCTGGTTTTCTCATAATGCCTTAATTTATCAAGATAACAAGATCATTTATCACAAGAAAATGGCTTTTGTTTTCCCAAGATCACAGGATAATTGTGGAGAACTCAAAAACAAGTGTCTGGTTCATCGATCGAACCTAATTCCAGCTCTCAAGACTGATCTGAAGGTTATCTCTAATAGAAAGACACAATGCAATCGCCGCCCGTGTTAGACCTTGATTGATACCTCGATGCGTTCATCAATAAAGAGTACTCCTCGATCTGACGCTTTCAGCTTAAATTAGTTGCTACATTGTTAAGATGGTCAACATTATAAGTAATGAGGAAGGAAACATCCTTTTGTTTTCTTGTAACCACAGATTAAATTCTTATCTCAAGATAACAAAGCTTATGTAATTCAGAGCTGGCTACTCCTCTGAGGTCACTCCAAACAAAGAGCGGGCAGCATTTCACAAGAGGAACTGTTAACTGCTGCTAACTGTAGCTGCTGTTAGCTAGTTAGCTCAGTTAGCTGTGCAGCTAGAAATCCAGACTGGGAGTTCGGAGTGATATTGCAAGACAGGACGGGCCGGGGCTAGCTGGCTAGCAACTTTATAAGAAAAATCTCTGCCACACAACACACAGATGTCTTCGATGTAACGTCAAACCTGTTGCTTTTTCAAAATCTTTTTTTTTTTTCACCGCATTTTTGAGTGTTTCCTACCAAAATTCCTACATAGTGCCCCTTTAACTCTCGGCGTCCACGGGAAACAGTCAGTGTTGTTCGATTGCTTGATTTCACTTTGAGCAACAGCCGTGTGTTCCCTGGAAACATTACAGGCAGCTTTACTTGCGTAACGTCTACACTTACCCACTGCCAGGTTAAAAAACAAAGAAACTATACGTGTTGCATAACCTTAAACTCGTAACAACCTTCAATTCATATTCCTCAACCCGTCTGATAAGTAAACTGGGTCATCTTCCTGTTTAAAAATAGCCAGACACAGAACAACAACAGACCATCGGCCAGGGCCTCAGGACAGGTAACTGAGGGTCAGCTGAAAACACTGTGTCACCCTGTCCTGGCTCAGAGGGAAACATCTGTAGACAGAGTCGGCACAAATTAACATGCATCTGTTATTTTTTAACCGCTGCTTTTCATTGCTGCGGCAGATGAAGGACTCTTCTCCAGTTAAAGTCAACCTGTGGGTGCAGATTACATATTCAGTTGACATGGAGCAAAATTAAGAGCTGGGTTCAACATGTTGATTGCAAAAAAACTCCCATAATGTATGAAATATTTCATAACATTCAATAACATAACATGACAAGTACTTTGTCCAATCCTAAAAAAATCCTCGTTCCATTAATGAAGTCTGGTCGTTGACCAAACATGGCAGTTAAACAACTTTCAGCTGTCCACTCTGTCAGAGGAAACTGCATCAACGCAGATACTGATCATATGAACAGGTTAATCATTGACCCGGCTCTGGACAGTGTATAAAGCCCGGGGTCCTCACTCTGTGGGGCTTTGTCCAGTCACAGCAGAGGCAGACGGCTGCTCTTACATCACCGACGCACAGCTGGAGAAGCACCACGACAACAACATGAGAATTACACTGATTCCCTTAATGCTTCTCCTGGCTGCTGCCTGTGTCCCTGCCCTCTGTGGCAGAGAGGAGCAGCCGGTCCCCCAGCCCGAGGCCCCCGTCGAAACACGCTCCCGCTTTGCTGCTCTGGACGACGTGCGTCTGCTGGCGAACGGCCTCCTCCAGCTGGGCCAGAGCCTGCGGGAGTTTGTGCAGAAGACGAAGGGACAGATCAACGACATCTTCCAGAAGCTCAACATCTTCGACCGCTCCTTTTACCAGCTGTCCGTGATGGCCAGCGAAATCAAGGAGGAGGAGGAGGAGCTGAAGAAGACCACCGTGGTGCTGAAGGCCAACAACGAAGAGATCAAGGGCCTGTCCGTCGAGATCAGCTCCAAGGTGGAGAGCATGCTGCAGGAGAAGGGCCACCTGCAGAACAAGCTGGAAGGCCTGGAGGAGAAGCTGAGCAGCCTGTCACACGGCCTGATGACGAGCGAGAGAGTGGCAGAGATCAGTAGCCTCAGGGTGAGTCACCTGTTTGGAAAGGAAACCCGGACCAGGACCATGCAGCGCTAAACACTTAGCTGTACGCATGAATTCCTTCTGGGTGGGATGGCAAACTTTTTCTGCCTTTTCCTTTCCGTAAAGCTTTCAACAAGGTGCCAGGATGTGCTTTTTGAATTCATGACACTAGTATTTTTATCATTAACTTCGTTTTACATTTGCTCCCCAAGTATATGACTGCTGAAATACAGACTCAAAGTATTCAGTATAATATTGACAGTGAAGAAATACCATTCTTTAACATGACTCCAACTCTCTTCCCTGATCAGGAGGTGATCCAAACGCAGGAGCAGAGCATCTCGGAGCTACTGAAGGCCGTGAGGGAGCAGAGTGACCAGCTCAACCACCAGAGGGCCAAAATCAAGAATCTGGAGGAAAAGGTGAATGTTAGGGACTGTAGGAGGTTATCAGAGGAGGCGAGAGGGTCTGTTCAATATTTCTATCATCCAGAATCATGCTGTCCTACGATTCATTCATTGTAAAAAAAAAAAAAAAAAAAAAGAAGAAGAAGAAGAAAAGGAAATCAAGAAATCAAGGCCCACCCCAGTCATTGCCACACAGTCCCTTATTCAGTCAGAGTGGGTTTTTAGTTTGTTGCTGTGCAGAAATGAGCATTTTTATGGAAATTTCCTACAATTATTTTGCCTGCTTTTTGAGCTATGAGCTGTCATCATCGTGGCATCGCACTGAATGTGCTGGTAGAAACTTTAATGGAGTCATGGTGCTGCACTGTATAATTTAGACTTTAAGTCTTTGGAGGGTGCAGACATAATAAAGGACCTGTCCATATTTTTAATAATCTCAGCCAGTGCCTCTGTGATGTATTTTCCTTGGTCTTGTGAGCTCAAAATTCACATTGTTGCTGTAAAATGTCTTAAAAAGTTTGGAAAATATCTGCTTTTTGTACGATGTTTATTATGTGTGGAGCTGCTGTCTAATCCACAGTATTTCTCCAGAGTCAGTGTGAGGATTATGTCTGCGAGCCTAAGTATTTCTCTGATGATTCCCCACAGATTACCAACACACTGACCCAAGAGACCGTTGAGAAGATGCACGAAATCTTCGACAGTGAAGCGCCGACACTCACCCCTTACCTGACCTCGGGCGCTACCGGCACCTCCGAAATGATGAGTAAGCTCGATGACGAAACATGAAGAAATGTTGAGAGTAGTTTGTCATCTTTTTTTTTTATTATCATGCAGCAGAGAAGCCAGCACAATGTTGTGTCCACACAATTTATATCAATTTTCTGCCACATGTTTCCTGCTTATCCTGCTGATATGAACTACTGACCTTCAAGTACAGTTCTCTGCTCCAGATCACCACTTTGCCACTCGTCTTTATTCAGGGCAGTTTGAGGTTTGACACCAGGTTTGTGGTCCTTTTCACATAGATCTGCCATCAGACTGCAATGAGCTGTACAACAGAGGGGAACGAGCCAGCGGCGTCTACGCCATCAGACCCAACGGAGCAGAGCCCTTCATGGCCATTTGTGACATGAGCAAAGGTACCGTCTCACTAACACTCCAACGTTAGAGCACGGGACAAACGTTTATTTTCTAATTAAGGATGTCCTTCTAGTCAGTGTCACTGTAGTCTTTGTTATGCCCGGCTGCCTGTCATACTTAATATTGTAATCCTTAACGATAGCAAATGTTGGATTTGAATTGGTAGTAACTTAATGTGACAGCTGTGGGAGAAGGAACAGTAAACGGCTGATATCATTTACAAACATTGATGCTGGATTACATGTGTGTATTGTTTCCTGTGAGTCCCTCATGAGTATGAAGGCAATTTAATTCCAACATGGGAATGGCGGACTCTGCTACTTCCAGTAAAAAACTAATACAAAGACAAGCAATCAAGACTGTAAATACAACGAATAGCATCTGCTGAAAAAAGGTAACCACATATTACTGTAAAGACCATTTATGAAAAACTTCAAGGGGAATCCCGGTTGTTTTGAACCTGCGCCCTCTGCTTACATACTTTGGTGTCTAAATGATTAATACTTACTAAAAGCTTTGGAATCGATCTGGTCGATTGCCTCAGTTTGCAGTTTAATCCTTTGGGGCAACTGCGACGATCAAAGTAAGTCCATTAAAAGTGCTCGTTATTGCCACTTACAGGCTGAGGTTGTAATTGCAAGTGTCTGACAACATTACAGAAACAACTCCTACAGAATTAGTTTGTTAAAGTGTGAAATTAAGGTGAGTTGTTACAGTTGGTGCCTCTAGATTGTCAAAATCAGCTCATTATCAAGCCCCGACAGCCAAAGAATTCTTACTGGCAGTTCTTCTAAGTAAACTCCAAACTCCTCTCCGACTCTGACTCACGTTTCCACTGTCGTCTTAATGAAACCTCACCTCTCACAAGATTGAAAGAGTGTGCCTTCTTCTTAGGAGAGACTTGCTTCTGGTTACGTAAAGGATCTTTTCATTTCATTTCAAAAATTAATGAATTCTCCTTAGGAATTAATTCTGTAGGTTAATGTTGTCAGACACTTTGAATGATAACCTCAGCCTGTCAGTGTAAGTCAGTGAATGAACACTTGGAGTGGACATAACTTTGATGGTCCAAGTTGCCCCAAAGGATTATACTGCAGCTACTGCAGCCGTGTCGCAGCTGCTAGCTGAGGCGATCTACTGGACCAATTTCAAAACTTTTGGTAAATATGAATCTTTTACACACCGAAATGTTTTAATGGTATGACTTTAAATAACATTTTCAATTTTCCGTGTTTTTCCATTTAGATCATGGAGCAACAGTCATCCAGCGAAGGAAAGATGGTTCAGTAAATTTTGATCAAACCTGGGAGAAGTATGAAAATGGCTTTGGAGATTTTCAAGGTGAGAGAAACTATTCTTTTCTGGAGACTTTTTGCACCATTACCCTTCGGAGGTCACAAAATCCATTATTAACTGTCACATTCTAGTCACATTGTAAATTATTTGGCAAAAATCATGATTATAACATTTGCAGTTTTCTGACCTCTTCATATCTGTACTCGAGTTTGTGTGCGTCACAAATCCCGAAGGCGCTTGTTGAATGGTGTCAGCTCTCTCACCTCTCAGCGATGTCTCGCTCACAGGGGAGTTTTGGCTGGGTCTTGGGAAGATCCACTCTCTGGCCGCTCAGGGCAACTCCATCCTTCACATCCAGCTGGAAGACTGGAAACAGGGCAGGCACTTCTTCGAATACAAATTTCACCTTAATGGTCCGGAGAGCAACTACACCATTCACCTCACGCATCTGTCTGGAGATTTGCCGGACCCCATGGGCAACCACACAGGCATGATGTTCTCCACCAAGGACAGGGACAATGACAAACACCCGGACTCCAACTGTGCCCACAACTACACAGGTGAGGCAGATGTGCATGAGGTCGACATGTTTATCCCGTGTAATGCTGTGGATGGGGTTTAATGAATACTTGTCATCCAGCACCAGCTGCACAAACATGTAATTTATGTCATCTTGCAGGTGGATGGTGGTTCAACGCCTGTGGAGATGCCAACCTGAATGGGAGATATTTCTTCACGAGAGCAAAGGGGCGCTCAGAGCGTAGGAGGGGGATTCAGTGGAGGCTGGGCCAGAAGGTTTTTCACTACCTCAAGTTCACCCAGATCTCTGTCCACCCCGTCGCTTCCCTCAGTGCCACGTCCTCCTCGTCGTCCTCCTCTGAGACAGGTGTCTTTCAGTGATCCTTTATCGACATTCTCCAGTGAAAATAGTGCAATACACAGTGGCCTCTTCAGGAGAGACTTGGCACTGCTTCATGTTGGCAGCCATGGTTCAAGAAGGCTTGGGCAGAGAGGAGGATATTTCTTCTGATGTCTGAAGTGCTGCTGTGTCCTAAACAGAGAAAGCCAAAAGACTGTGTTGCTGCTCATATCAGGATAGTCTCTAATGTAATAGAACACTTTAAAATGTATTGTGAATCTGATTTAGACTGAATCACAGTGGGCACATTGCATAAACTAAGCCTTCACTCACTGCCCCTCAAAGGTCAAAGGGGATGGAGAAGAACTTTAAACATACAGGCATGTACACAACCCAATCGCCAGAGTAAATGTTAGCAATGTATATTTTGCAAACCATGGATATGTTGAAAGTGGACATTTCTTTACGTTGCAGTTTTACGTTTCTTTAGGTTAATAGTGCAAAATGTAAGAATTGGCCGTCCATTAAATTCAAACTCAAAACAAATTGGGGGCAAAGTAACTGCTAACTGTTGCAAACTGTAGCTGCCGCAAGCTATTTAGCTCAGTTAGCCGTACAGCTAGGGATGCTACTGGGAGCTTGAGGACCAAGGGGTGTTTACACGGCTAGCACAGGAGATTCAGTCCTGGACCGGTGGGGCTAGCTCGTAAGCACGCTAACGTCTTTAGGTATCTCTACAACACAAAACATCATAATGTCGAAACGGCCATTTGTTCACCTTCTGTTGATCATTTTTGTGAATTTTTAAATGTTTCCTACCAAGATTCTCACACATTGCCCCTCTAAATTCTCAGTCTTGTTGTTGTGACAATGCTATGTTTTTTTTAAAAAAAACACTTGGTTAAGGTTAGGAAAACATCATGTTTTAGCTTACTACACCTGTCTTGTCTCGGTCGCCACAAACATGACCGGAAATTGTCCTGAGGTCTTGCGGTCTTGTCACATAGCTTAACTGTGCCACCATTTCCTTCACCTCCACTGATAAAAGTATCAAAGTAGTAAACATATGATGTGAATGTAAGGTGTCAGGTATTGCAGAAATGTTTATATCGTATGTAGCCTACAAATGTGAACATATCAGTGGTTTGCAGAAACATTAACTGCCGACATTTCATTCTGGCGACTGGGCTGACATATGAGCAGTTTTTATATTGGGTCACATTGACTCTCACTATATAGCAGTGGTTCCCAACATGATGGGAAGGACTACACAAGTTACTTACTGTTTCTGGATAAATGGAGAGGGAAAAAATTGGTGCTAATAAATTACATGCTATCAGATAAGTTTGTAGACTTGTGTACAATACCCAATTCAGCCTTTTAGGGTGTATTGGAGGCATTTCCAATACTGGTGTCACTATCAGAACAACCCAAGTCAAAACCAATAAAGGTTAGGAACCACTGCTATAGATCACATTCATCTTTACTACATACTTCAGTTTTGATACATTTGCTGTTTTTTTTATTAATTTAAATAAATCAAAATATAATTGTGACTTCATATAATCCTAATATATTAATTTAGGTGTGGAGATCTGTGATAAAAACCCAGTAGATGAACCTCCATCATGTCCCTTTTCTTTATTTTGGGTTGTAGTTTGTTTTGGGTCAAGACGTTCAACATATGATGTGAATGTGTAATGTCATCCTTGAACTACATGCACCAACTTTTTTCATGCCAAAGTAAATGAACGACTGATACATGTTCATGCTATTACTACATACTGAAACGTTCTGAATGTTGCACTGAGAGGTTATGATGCCAGCTCTTTTGTACTGTGACGTTAGGAGCCATTAATAAACTCTAGAGGGCAGTGTCGTTTCACTCTGAATTTGATTGTGCCCCATGTATAATTATATTTGACAAATTATGTTTGTTTTGTAAGACGGATACTTTCCTTAAACCACTTCAATATTCACTAAGACTCTCTAATTGGTCCTCTCACTCTCTGTTCACACACTCAGCTTGAAGAAAGCTCCTAAAATAGCACTCAGCCCATCTCCGATGAGGGATGTCATCCTTCTTTTTGCATATCATCACTCGGAGCACAGCTGCAGCCGTTCACACATGGACAAATTGCTCCCATGACACTTCAGTACTTCCACTCCGACACACCCAAACACACACACTTCTTTGTGACTTGGCCCGCAGCCTTGACAGTGATCTCCCTGCACATGTGTGAAGGAGCGTCTTCAGTTACTCCCCATGCCTCTGCACACACATTAGTTTGAAAGGTTATTTTGGGCCTCAGAAGTACCACTGTAACCCTGTGCCTCCAGTCAAATAATAGGAGGAGTCAAGACTTCACCCTCCCGTTCTGCCCCTGCGTACCATTCCCCATGTCAACTGACAGGGGATTTCCCTCTAAACAACAGGTTCCAAGGCTCGCTGCGCTGTTAGATTACGTTTGATTCTCATTTCGAAACAATGGACAACAGTCCTCTGCAGGTGCTGACTGTCCCCACAGCCCCCTACCCCGACCAGAGACCCGGCACCAGCGGCCTGAGGAAAAAGGTGTATGTGTTCCAGTCCAGGAGGAACTACCTACACAACTTCATCCAGAGTATCTTCTCCTCTATTGACCTTCGTGACCGCCAGGGATCAACAGTGGTGGTGGGGGGAGATGGTCGCTTCTTCAACACAACAGCTATCGAGGTCATTGTGCAGATGGCAGCTGCCAACGGGGTCAGTGACACCGTGTATGTGTGTGTTTGTTTGTGTGTGCATGCTGGTAAGTATGTGTTTGTGTATGTGTGTGTGTGTGAGTGTGTGTGTGTGTGTGTCGGGGGGGGCGCTGATAGCATGTATGTCAGTGTCACCTGCCCCATCATAATTTATTGGCAGGTCTTTAAATGACATTACCATAAATAAATAAATAAAAAAATAAAACAATAAATTAAAATTAATGACAGAAAAGAGTTAATTGTTTATTGCTAATAAGCTGATATAAGCATGCTAACACTGTAGCATGCTGATGTTAGCATTTAGCTCAAAGCACACGTGTGCCTCAGTACATCCCCTCAGAGCTGCTGGCATAACTGTAAACTTACTATTATTGTTTCCAAAATAACCTTACGGGGTCTATTCTGGGCAGACATCCATCCTCCATCTAAGTTTCGTGGAAATCCGTGCTCGAGTGTTTATGTAATCCTGTTTACATACCAACCAACCAACCAACAGACACAGGTGAAAACATAACCTCCTTAAAACTGATAATTTGATGGACAATAAAACTCAAAGAGATATTCAGCTTTTGAAGCTGTTTTATAATATCCTTAACAATGGAATGTCCTATTTAATTTTAAGGTATAACCAGACAACTTAAAAATGTTTCTTGAAGAGTTTGAATGTTCTCCCCATGCTTGTGTGGGTTTCCTCCAGGTACTCTGGTTTCCCCCGCCATCGAAACATGTACCATAGGTTAATTCTCTAGTCAGTGCCCCTGACCAAGATCTGGAATTGTTCTCACAGCACACTGCTCCTTGAGATGGGTTAAATGCAGAGTACAGTTTCACCACATTGTACATTGTATGATATAAAGATTAAATGAAGATTCTTCCTTCTTCTTCCTTACAATCCAAAATAAACTACACCACCTTTTTACATTAAAAAGGTTTTTTATTTTTGAAATAATAGGTTTTTAATAATATTGTCTTTTTGCAATATACACCCAGTTTAATCTGTATGTCTTTCCATTATAACATCCATTTTCAATGGCAAGCTTCTGATGCTGCCTTCGTCGCACGGTTGATTATACACTTTAAACCCTGCTGCTGATGTGCCATCACTGTTGTTCATTAAATTGCGCTAGTCTCTCTCTCTCCCAGTTACTTTTAGGAAGAAGCATGACACACCAAACCATCCCCTCCCCTCCCCCACTCAGATAAATTAAGATACACACTCGTGCCAGCCAACTCACACAAACACACACCTGTGTGACATTTCCCTCAGGTGGGTCGTCTGATCATTGGACACCATGGGGTTATGTCCACGCCGGCCATCTCCTGCGTAATCAGGAAATACAAAGCCATCGGTGGCATCATCCTCACTGCCAGCCACAACCCCGGTGGACCTGATGGAGACTTTGGCATTAAGTTCAATACTGCAAATGGAGGTACAGTAACCGGAGAGCAGGAAGCACGCAGGGGCTTCGGCCAAGTAAGAAATAGTGTTACGAGAGAAGTCAGATAGACATTTAACAAGGCTGGACTCAAAGACTGAGGTAGAGCTAAAGACTTTGCCTTGACATAAAATCTGGGACAAAGTTCAAGCACATCAAACTGTTCTGCATGGTATTACCAATAAATATCCCAAACAGCCCTGAATATTATGTAATTATTCTTGTTATATAGAACTCAACTACATGCAAATATCACCTGTAATATCAGAGGCTTTTTACTGCGTCCAGGCCCAGCCAAGGAGGCTGTCACAAACAAGATCTTTCAGATCAGCAGGACCATAGAGGAGTTTGCCATCTGCCCCGGACTGCGCGTGGATCTGACAACCCTGGGCAGACAGACGTTTGATCTGGAGAACAAGTTCAAACCCTTCACAGGTGAGCTGCAGCCTGAGTCTGTCACCCATCACGTTCAATTAGGAGAAGACAGAGGCAATGAGAGAGAAACAAGGATATGTGGATGGATGGTAGGGCAGACACAGTGAATCATCGCAGCCAGCTCAGCTTTAACCTTAATGTTTATGATGGCATGTAAATTAATAGAATTAACAGGTACAATATTAAAAACATATTTCTGTTTCTCATGTTTGGTTGCGTCCAGTGGAAATTGTGGACTCTGTGGAATCGTACGCCAACTTGTTGCGGAACATCTTTGACTTTGCTGCTCTGAAGGAGTTTCTGTCTGGTGAAAACCACATCAAGATAAGACTAGACGGCATGCACGGAGGTGAGAGCGTGTTAACCAACAGCGTGTAATCTCGTCAGTGTATTCACTGTTACTCAACTTGCTTTATACTTTTTTAAGTATAGTTAGGTTCTATATGAAATTTAAAAAATTAGAGTTGTACTTACTTTATACCTCTCCTTGAGTATTAAGTATTATCAGCATAACTGTCCTGTTTCATATCAACTTTCAATTTCCTCTGTTCCTCCCCTCCTTCTATCTTTCTAATGAAGTTAAAGGTTATTAAAACATGGGCACATGGGCAGTGTTGGAAACAGTACTTAGATCCTTTACTTAAGTAACAATGTAAAAATACTTTGTTATAAGTAAAAGTACTGTTTTAAAATATAACTTCAGTAAAATTACAAAAATATTAGAAAAAGTATTAGTAATGGTATTTTTTATGTGTAAAAAAGCAGGTTCAGTCCTCCATATAAAAATGACTGTGAGTGTTATTATACATTACTTTATTGGATTGTAATTACTGATATTATCATGTGTAAGCAGTATTTCACTGTTGAAGATGGTCAAGATTGGGGCTAATTTTTACTTACGTAGTGTAGTTCATAACAAATGTTTTATAAAATGAGTAATATGACACTTATAAATGTGGTACAGTAAAAAAAAATATTTACCTTCAAATGTAGAGGAATACAGGTATAAAGTAGCATAAAATGGGATTATCAAGAAAGGTACAATTGCCCTGTGTGTGTACTGTGTCACCTGTTGCAGTCCAGACTCAGTATGACTACGTTAAGGGCTCTCAGGACAAACAACATGTTCTCGATGATCATGTTCCTTAAATGTTTGCAGAGGGTCAAATGTGACCTTAAGCTGTCCCTCAGTACACGGGAGTCTGTTTGAGCTCTTAGTCAACAAAACATCCAACTCTCTGACTGAGTGTTCCCGTTTGACAGAGAGCATTACAACTGTTTACTTTAAGGGTATTTACAATGAGTAGGTTGCTAAAGCTAATGAGAACGTTCCCAAACACTGAAACTGAAACTGGTGGTGAAACGCTCCCCACCATCCCTGAGTCACTGCTAACACACACCCACACCACCATAACACAACAACAACAACACAACATTAACCCCCTCACAGGAAGTCATGCAGGGCTATTGATAGTGTATGAATTTTCACAGGATTCCACATACCCCTTTCACTGTGACAAGCTGGGCTACATGATTCAGGCTTTGCAGTCTTTTAACACACTATTTAAAGAACAATTAGAAGAATATAGTTTGATATTTTGGGAATTATGAATATATGCTTGCCTGCCAAGAGTTAAGTTAGAGGGTTGATACCACTCTCATGTTTGTGTGGCAAACATGTAGCTATAGCTAGCAGCCAGCTAGCTTCAGTTAGCGTAAAAAGTGGAAACAGGGAAACAGCTAGCCTCACTCCCTCTAAAGGTAACAAAATCAACCTATCAGCATTCAATTATTAAGTAATAATAATTTAATGAGCTTTAGAGGTGGTGATAGTGCTAGTTATATTACCTTTGGACAGGACTAAGCTAGCTTTTCCCCATATCTTTGTGCTAAGCTAACACGGCTGTCAGCTGTTGCTTAATATTTAGCATACAAATATGGGAGTGGTATCAATCTAGTCCTCTAATTCTTGGCAAGAAAGTGAATAAATGTATTTCCCAAAATGTGTTGTGTTTAATGTTTTAGAAGGCCAATAATGTTACTTCGTAACACCATATTTGACTCGAGCAGTTGATCACTGACTTTATGCCTCTCTACTCTCAACACTCTCTGTCACCTCCATCCTCTCCCCAGTGGTAGGGCCGTATGTGAAGAGAATAGTCTGCGAGGAGCTCGGCTGTCCTGCCAATTCTGCCATCAACTGTGTCCCAATGGAGGACTTCGGGGGTCAGCACCCAGATCCTAACCTCACTTACGCTGCAGATCTGGTTGACAGCATGAGAGACGGACAGTATGACTTTGGTGCAGCGTTTGATGGCGATGGGGTGAGTGTGCTGTGATACGTCTCTTCCTTTAAGTTCACTAAAACAAAATCAAACCAATGTAATCATTTTTCTAAGTGAACAAAGCTAAAGCAAGGCTTTGACGTGACTGTCTGTCGGCCTTCCAGGACCGTAACATGATCCTTGGTAAGCACGGCTTCTTCGTCAGCCCACCTGACTCTGTGGCTGTCATAGCTGACAACATCTTCTGCATCCCATACTTCCAGCACACAGGGGTGAGAGGCTTCGCCCGCAGCATGCCCACAAGTGCAGCTTTAGACAGGTAAAAATACACATCACAATGATCCAGTGGTTTCTTTCCTAGCTGAAGCCATGTCAAACTTACAGAACTTTATGCGCAACTAGATCTTTGAATAAGATTTAAAAATGCAGAAGCGCATTAATTATAACAGCAATTATTTTATTTCGGTGGTTCTATTTCAAGCGTTAACCCTGTTTTCTAGGAATACTCTTTTGTTTTATTTCCCCCAGAGTGGCAAAGGCAACAAAAATAGAGTTATATGAAACTCCCACTGGGTGGAAGTTCTTTGGGAACCTAATGGACGCAGGCAGGCTGTCTCTGTGTGGAGAGGAAAGCTTTGGTACAGGTGCTGTATCTCTTCAGCAAATTATTACATCAAAATATGACCCATTTTAGTTGAAATAGCGAGGATGTAATAATAATTGTATGTTATTGTATTTGTTGTGTCTTTTTCCGTGCATGGCAAACTTCAATCACTACATTCCCTCTTTAAGGTGGAGACCACGTTCGGGAGAAGGATGGGCTTTGGGCCGTGCTGGCATGGCTGTCCATCCTGGCCACCAGGCGGAAGAGTGTGGAGGACATTCTTAAGGACCATTGGCTGAAATATGGAAGAAACTACTTCACCAGGTGAGATTTGAACACATGTGTTGTTTTACACCATCATCCATCAAAAACCACCATCAGCACAACAACATGTAAGACACAAAGAAATGGTGTCTGAATTATTGTTTCTAAGTACAAATAGTGTACATTGTTGAGCTGATATAGATGGAACTGATACACTGTAGGTGGGCTGCGGATACAGATGCAAGTTAAGAATATACACACAGGACATGACTGACATCTAGTGGAACATATGTGACAATACATATTCTTTCAGGCTGTGCACTGTCCAGTAAATAATGAACATAAAATGATGATGTCATAGACTCTGGCAACTATCATCTAGTGTATCTGTAAATTCGTTACTTGTTTTTGCTGCCATCAGTACCCACTGTAAACACTGATGGAATGTAACTAAGTGCATCAACTCAAATACTGTACTTTAGTACGATTTTGAGGTACTTCTTTACATGAGTGTTTCCATTTTCTGCTACCTTATGCTTCTACTCCACTACATCCTGGAGGCAAATATTGTACGATTTACTCCACTACATTTATTTAAACACTTAAGTTACGAGTTACTTTGCACACGCATGCTGCAACAGATTAATTTATTTGATTGGCAATCAGATATGTTGATCAGTCAACCCATATAGTACACAGGATTGCATGCATGTAACATATATGTATAATATACTTTTAAATTTAAAACATGTAACATCAGATACTTTAAGACTTCTAATCAAGTACTATTCATGAGTGACTTTTGTCAAAGTTTTATTCTAACATGATATTCTTTCTTCTACTAAAGTTTGACCCCAACAATGTCTGTAACCAGATATATTATCATCTTAAGGCTTGAAATATCTGTAATTTATATTAAATTAAAAAAAAAAGAAAAACAAATATTTTTCTCAGCTGACCCACAGTGGTTACAAATAATCTTAGAAACACTACATCCACCAATGAAATGTACATTTCTCTATGATGAATGAAAAGTCTTCAAAAAATCATTACATGTATCGTAATAAATGATTGTCTTTACTACCTTCACCATAAAGCTCTTATTCTGTCATTGATAGCTGTTGTTTTTTGCTCAGATATGACTATGAGAATGTAGACATAGATGCAGCCTGTGAGATGATGGAGGATTTGGAGATTATGATCAGCGACAAGTCCTTCGTGAAGCAGAGATTCGCTGTGGAGGACAAAATTTACCAAGTGGAGAAAGCAGACAACTTTGAGTACACTGACCCAGTAGACAGCACCATCACCAGGAACCAGGTACATGACACACACTGAGCTGTATTCCTGTAAGGGTTTTATGTATCCACTGGTCACGATGTGCTCGTGCAGATCCTAAAAGCTTCACATAGTCTGTACTGGGCTTTTTTCACTGCAGGGTCTACGGATAATCTTCTCTGATGGCTCTCGAATCATCTACAGACTCAGCGGGACAGGTAGTGACGGGGCGACAGTTAGGATCTACATAGACAGCTATGAGAAGGAGCAAATCTTTGAAGACACACAGGTACAATATCTAAATCTGATCATTTCAGGACTGAGACTTCAAAGTGTCACAAGTCCACAATAGTAAAAAACAAAAAATTGCTTGTGATGTTTCACAAAACATGTTAAATGATAAAATATATTCAAGAAAAACCGAAAATCATGCTGTAATAAAATGTTTCTAAGTTTCAAACAGTATACATCTGCTTATTATAGTTTAATATTAATAAGCATATACATCAGTGGCATATGGCAGCCAGGTGCTTGAGTCTCTAACCACATCATCCTTGTTTGGGACAGGTGATGCTGGCACCCCTGGCAACCATCGCTCTGAAGATTTCCCAGCTCCATAACAGGACAGGTCGAAGCGGTCCGTCAGTCATCACATGATTCCTCCCATACGTTACTCCATCACTGCTAACGTGATGCCCTTTTTGTTTTTCTTTCCAGATTTTTGTATAAACTGAGCTTTAATTCCAAGTATAGCTGAACAACATGCATTAGTTTGCGTTTTAGGCTAGATTTTCCTCTCTGTACCTGATTTATTAAACTGCTTTTTATTTTTGGTTCATGTGTGGCCTGTGTGTCTGTCTCATACACTAGCGGGAAATTGTCTATTACACTTTTGTAATGTTTAATTGTTCCACTTGTAATTGAAACCAATGAGTCACTTATGAAAAAGCAGCAGGGTTTCAAATTCATCAGCACTCCAAGCGATCAAAACAACCAATCATGACATAATGTCTTCCTATTAAACGCAGCGTGTGGCTCTTAAAGATTGGTTTCATTTCCTCTGTGAAACTCTTGTGTAACACTGTGTATTCTCACATTGTTGCATGTGGCTGTGCACACCCAGGAAGTCAGATTATGGTTTTGTGACTGCAGAGAGATTTATTTTGAAGGAAAGTAAGTAGTATACAGGTTCTCACATGAAAACATTTCCTCACACACCCAGGGCTCGTTCTGTGGAGAGGTGGGTGTTTCCTGCCATGAAGCCTGAAATTAATATTTGCATCACTCGCACTCCTTCATTCAGGGAAATTAAAACTCACCAGCGAATAACAACCTTGAAGTTTGTGATGCTGTAAGGCGAGTAACAACATGCCAGCTCTCAAATATATCTTTCCATATCAGGAATAACTGTTCTGAAAATGAAAAAGGTGATGAGGCAGATATTTTACTTTTACAACATCGTTATTATGGTAGGAGACATTTTTAGCTGTTATACAGTAACATTTAACCTATCAGCTCTGGTGGCTACATGTTTTCCATCCGGACAGCAGCAGCAGCAGTCCGCTGACATCTGGTCCAGCTCTGTGATCACTCATGCCCTTTGAAGTACTCTACCTTTCTGCTGCTGTTTTCCTCTCTGAACCTTAAGCCCAACAAGTCAAATCAAGTTCTTTGTTGTCATATGCACACCGATTAAAGTGGAGCTGCGATCGGAAATGAAATTGTTAGCTCAACAGTGCTTGAAGATAGGTATAAAAATATGTACAAAGAGAAATCACATTAGTGGAACAAAATGTAAGAGGAAGGCAGCTCCGGGTCATCTGGGGTCATCCTACTCTAGTGGAAGTTGCACCACTGTCTAAGGAAACAATCACTGGCGTAGCACAGTCATCTTATTTCTTAACTGAGGAAATAACATTAACAATATCATGAATGTGTACAGGCACTGTTGGGGATTGTAGGCGTCGGGTTTTAAAAATGAGTCCACTGGTCTAGCATTGTACTCCTGTGACAGTGTTTTCTTCATCCTTTTCAAACTCTTGTGCCTATGTAACCCACAATGCAACTCCAGTGACATCAAAGGAGGAAATGAATCAGATTACAAGCAGCTTCCTCTGGAGCCACAAACTGTTTATTTGTTTGTTTTTACACATAGTTAACTCATGCAGTAACTCCCCAAGACCTGTAAACACACATGAATGTGTAAAATTGGTGTAGTCGCCCTTTAAATTCCATTACGCCACAGATCGATGTCAGGCTTAATCAAGCTCCAAGGAAGAATGCTGCATGACCTCGTGATCCTCGTCAGGAGGGATGGCAGCAACCATGGAGAAAACTGTGTTTGATTTATGTTGCTCACAAGCAGATAATGATGATGATGATCATTATGATAATGATGATGATGATGATGATGATGATGAGAGCTGGCAGCACCTGGCTTTGCCTATGTGTGTCTGCACCTTCACCACACGCACACTGATGTTTAAATCTCTTGCAGGCTTTTGTGTTACTGTCCCTTTAAGACGGTCACATGACCGAGAGGGAGCGCTCGATGGAGGAAGCAGGAAGTCCGTCTGCCAAGAAGAAGAAGAAGAAGAGCCTGAGCACATAAACAATACACAAAGAAAAGAAACAAACGTCAAACAGAAAGTTTCTCTTTTCTATCGCCATGGCCGGCATCAAAGGTATGTAAAGTATCCTTGTTGTGAATCAGTTGACAGTTTTGCTCGTTAAGTTAGACACAGACCTTCCTCTTTAGCGTCTGCGCTTTACAAACTTTATTAGCCTAGTTCTCAACATGTTTGATAAGCTTTGCTGAATCATATCGAAAGCTATCAACACATACAACACTGTCCAAAGATGAAAAGACGTGTCGCAAGCTGTCGAGATCCGTTGTTAAGTTATTCACCTGTTTTAAGTTCTAGGTTAACGTTAGTGATATTTTCACAGTAAATCTTAAATCTTAAATGTTGAGCTAGCATACAAGCAATTCGTGTACCATGGGTTAAAAGCCTCGCTTATGTCTCCTTTGTCTCTTAGTGATACTTTGACTAAAACTTCTCTGCCTGTTATGTAAAATAAAGTAATGTTTCTCTTCCTTCAGCACTGGTTGGTTTGTCCTTCAGTGGTGCTATTGGACTCACATTTCTTCTGCTGGGTTGTGCACTGGAACAATACGGGTAAGTTCTCAGTCATAATAACCAAGTGTTTATGTCACTGTATGACATGGACTTGACTTGACATGTATTGTTAAGTCTTAAAGGGATAGGTAAGATATTTTTTCCAGCTGATTGGTGGTTAATCAGAGAGATATGAACAACAATACTTAACAAAAACAACACAATACTGAAAAACACCCTTAAAGGGCAGCTGCATTCATTTAAACTGCACTTTCAAGAGACAGATTGTAAAGGAATGGTCAAACTCAATGAAGCAGCGGCTTAGAAATGTAGTTTCTAGTATGGGTAAAGCTTCACAAATGCTAAATCCTACAATTTCCATCACACAACTCAATAGTGTCTTTCATCAGAGCCCCCCTTCCCTCTAAATACCCAAGTCTTCATCCCACGCTCTCAGTTTGACATGCAGTCTTTCTGTTTAGACCAGGGCTGCAACAATTTAATGTCATTCCAATCTGTGTATTTGCAGTTTTTCTTTGTCATTATTAAGTTAAGATAAAATAAGATGGGCTTTATTAATCCCTCAGCAGGGAAATACACTGGTTAAAACAGCTAACAGCTTTAGAGTCATGAGGAGAGGGAAAGACGGTGACTGAAAGATGGATGAAAATGTAAAACGGCGCAAAGCAAGACAGAAATAGAATAATATGACAATAAAGTTAAAATGTAATGATATTAATGACTAACGCACATATGATACACTATTTGCCTTTCACTTACAGATGTGACCAATTGATCAAGGAGGATAACTGCACATGATAATTGCACCAATAGTTGTAATGCACACATGCTGTATACCAATGTGCTTTTTAAAGAAAAATTAAATAAATATTTGAAAAAATTAATAATATCTAGGATGTATAGTATACTTTAGATGAGTAGTGCAAGAGTAGTTGTGAAATGGGCTATGGTGACAGAGGGACAACAGCAGTATTACATTTTTACACTTATGATGGTAAACAAAGAGACTCTGGGTTGGGACTGTTGGTTGAAGCAATTTGCAGACATTACTTTGTGCTCTGGGAACTTGATGATTGACATTTTATAGACTAGTGGTTTTCAAACCTTTCGTGCCAAAAGCATACCAAAGGGCAAGCCAAAATCTCAAGACACACCTTTTTTTATGTCTTTGCACAATAGCCTCTATAAAACATGTTATCTAATCACTCTGTACAGGTTTGCCAAATGCCAAATACAAACAACTATATCTCTCATAAGATATTTATTAACTTAAGTAAAACTACAAAAAAGCAGCAACAAAATTCAAAATGAGTTGAACTGCTCCTCACAATAAAGGGATCTATTTTCCCCTTGTTATCCTCCTTTACAGGACCTTTGATGTGTCACACTCTGACAACCCCTACCACCCTACAATTGCGTGAACGGCTAAATACTGGCGTTCCCTAGACGGTTATAAGGTTATAGAAATTGCCTCATCATTCATTAGTTGTTGTAAAGCTGTGAACTGCAATGATAATGTATAATTGTAACAAAATACCACTGCACATCTGAATTTAACTCACAGCACAGCAATTGGGAACCGGTTCTCTAGATAAAACGTTTAAACAAATAATCATGGAAATAATTGGCGCATTTACCGATAATACAGATAATCAGTGTGAGCCCTAGTTTAAAACCTCAAGCCCAAGCTGAGATAAGACAGAGTAACACTTCTCAGTACAGATAAACTGAGAATAGTTTGCAACAAACATGAACTGCCCCTTTTAAATGTTGCATTCTTTTGTATATGGCTACATATTTGTGAGTGTTTTTTTCTGGCATAATCTTTTTTTTTTCGTTGAATTTGCACCTCTTCGTTTTTATCTGACAAGCTGCAAACTCATGCCAGAATGTGTCATAAAATGTGCACCGCCCATAACTGTTGCACACCTCTTTTTGCAGAGTATACTGGCCGCTGTTTGTCCTGATTTTCTACGTACTAAGCCCCATCCCGACCTTCATATCCAGACGCCTCGGTGACGACACTGACTCCTCCAGCAATGCTTGTAGGGAGCTGGCCTACTTCTTAACAACTGGCATCGTGGTGTCAGCTTTTGGGCTTCCCATTGTGCTAGCCCGCACTTCCACGGTAAGTTCTCTCATCACATGTCGAAATATTTTGTTGATTTCCATTTGGTAAAGACAGTCACCATCCTTGGCTTTTATGTTCTCTGTGTAGATATGTCTATGCTGTCTTCACCACATCGACTGTTGGTATATTTTATGACTGTTGAAACCAAAAGAAGAGTTTGGATTTCTTTCGTTGATTGATTAAGTGAGAGTATTTTTCTCCTACAGATCGCGTGGGGTGCCTGCGGTCTGGTGATGACAGGAAACGCTGTCATCTTCCTCACCATCTTTGGCTTTTTTGTTGTGTTTGGAGGTGGGGACGACTTCAGCTGGGAGCAGTGGTAGAGTGCCTGTAGACAGTGGATAAGACGGAATGACGGACGGACGGATGGATGGATGGTTGGGTGGATAGACTGCAGACTGAGGGACACATGTCAGTGTCCCGCACTCAATATGGGATGATGCTCACGTACAGTATAGGCAGTAACATGTCTAATTAACTGGGTATGTTTTCAGGCTGATTGTTATATTAGGGGGGGGGGGATTAGGGTTGGAGACAACTCTATGTGCACTATTAATGTGCCTTATGTCTGCCATCAGTGAGACACTGATGCCTATACCCCTCTTATGCTGTTACCCCATCACTATCCACCTTATCCTGAGTATTTTAGCTTGTCTCAACCCCCAAATCACCCTGCTCACTGCAGCTTCCTGCTATTTCATTATGCTTCAGTTAATCAATATCATAAAGGGATCCTAAAGAGTAACTTCATTGTAACTTACACTGCAATGCTCACTGCATTATCTGTCCTTCTTGTTCAGGGGGGGAAGTGGCTAAACTAAACTGTGGCCTGTTTATTATGAGCACTGTTTGCTGTTCGTAATGTGTAAAAGCATGGCAAGTTATCTTAACCCATGCTTTCTGGCAACTAGTTGTAGAGCTCCTAATCAGGTAAAGATATATTTGTATGATGTGTTTGTTTTCATTTTGTGACAAGACTTTAAAGCCTTACTTTTTGTTGTGGTGCAATTGTTTACATTCTCACCAAAGATAATTTCTGTGTGCAAAAATGGAGCATATTCACCACTGAACTGTGGGTTTCAATCAGTGCTATGTAGCAACCTGATCCTCAAAAAGAAAAACAAGCTTGGGCACTTAAGGAAGTGCTGTTATCATACATCTAAGCAACTATGTTCAAAACGGCCACATCTGTTTTATATTCCTGCTATTGACAAGAGCATGAAGTTAATTTGTGGATTATATCTTTTTTACATGTTGAATGGGCAGTACATGTATTTCTTTTAGGCCAAGTGTCCTGAAGGAGAGGGCTTTACCTGTAAACTCATTCACAAGTGCCTGTCACACACAGTGTATATTTTGATTCATAGAGAAACCACTGTGATCCGGTGTCGAGTCAGTTTTATGTGTTCCATCATCAGGGGATAAAATCTGTAATTGTAAATCAATGTTACATCCTCATGTTCTACTTCGTTATGGTCAGCAGCCGACTATTAATGAGGTTCTGTACTTTGAATGCTTAGCTCCGCTCCATAGAGACTATCACAGAAAATCCTAGTCGGCGTCCTGTGCAATTTCTGATATCTTCACAACTGACATGTTAAATAAGAAAAGTTTATTCTTTCTATTGTGACTCCCATACCCACACTAATGAGTGCCTGAGAGCTCTCAGAGGATATTTTGTAAACTCCTGACTGCATTTTGTTTTCTAACTTTAATTAAAACTCTCTGTATATACAAATGTACAGACTCTGTCTTATTGCTGCTGATGCGCTAAGAATAATGAATTTTACAGTGTAGGACTGAATGATATGTAAAATTTAGTCTGGATTTAGTCCGTTTTCAGTAAAAAAAAAGGAAACACTGTATAATAACCATCATTAAAGCTACAAAGTGTAAGAATTTTTTTAAAAAACAGTGTTTCCCACACATTGACTAATTCGTGGGGGTGCGCCACACAATCAAGACCGACCGCCACATATTGCGTTTTTTATTTTTATTTTTTAACGCTACTGAAAAGCGCAGTGTATCCGTTCAGCTGCATTTCTTTTCCCTGCTCTCCCGCCGTCTCTCTGTCAATCACGCATCTCACACACACAGCCCCTCCCCTCCGTGCACACCGCGTGTGTCTCCATGAAAAAGACATCATCCGTTGAAATAACAACGTGGAAGCTTGATATTTGGTGCAGACGGCTTGCGAAAGTCACAAGTTCTCGAAAGTTTCATATCTCTTTTCTCGTAATACCACATTGTTCCTCAAATGGTGATAGTCCAATAGCACTGCTGAGGTTTCTTGTAGTTTCAGCTGGGAGATGTTTCTGAGAGGCGAGTTTGCTACACTCCACAAGCTTTCTCTGCTTGTTTTAGTCTAATCAATACACAAAATGTCATGAAAGGAAATAATCTTATACCTGTTTTCCTTATTAACGGAAATATACAACTGTACACCTTCTGAATTCAAGTTTCTTTCCATATTAAGTGTAACGATGAACTTAGTTGCCTTGTTAACTCAAAATACACGTCCTTTAAATCGACAGATGAGGCCTTTTCTTACATATTGCACCTTTAATAAAGAGAATGTAGTTCATAGTTAATGAAACTTAACTTAATTTTTTTTTTTACTGTCAACAAACAATGAAATACTTTACAAACCAAACCAACCCAAACCTATACATTTGCCATTTTATTTATTCATGATATTATATAGTGTTGCTGAAAAAAGAATAAAATGATTAGATATATATGTGTTTTTTGCTGGGGTCTCTACCAAATAAGCATGTTCAGTGGCTGGTGACGTAAATGGAGAAATTGATTTGGCTTGTGTAAAGCTTGTGTCTGGGCAATGGATGATATGTTAAAACAGACACTTATACACTATTTATATAGCACACCAGGAATACTGACTCTGTAACGGCCTCCTACTAAAACACAGAAGGAGGGCTGATATGTGGTTGAGTGTGTTTTGGGGTTAGGTACATTTCTGTTTGGCCAGACTATGCAAGCGAACCCCAGGCCTGACTGACAGAAACTCAGGTGTGACCGGCTGTTAAATAGTTGAGATACGTTGCAATATTAATCAAGCAGCATGTTAAACAGCTCCTTGTTTTGCCTAGCAGACTGTCATTTTCACTGAAAACCACCTTTCTGTCTCCCTGTCTGTTTTGGCTGTGTGCAAGACTAGTTTTTATCCTTTCAATCATAAACACAATAATATTGAAAACAGAGCGACAACATTGTCAGGCGTGATCAAGCTGCATAACATTTGAATGATAAGAATCCAACATTATCTATTCAGGGTTAAATAGGATGATAGAAATAACCAATGCAGCTGCGTACATCTTCAGTGGTTTCGATTTCATTCTCTGTTCACTCGAGTCACGAATGCACCGAAGCTGCCTTGCCAATTTGTGTTATGAGCCGAGTATATTTCCTCCTGCAAACAAAGAGGACCCACACGCTGCAAATCAATTATTATTTCCATGAAAAACATCTGTGCTTCCTGCCTCCAGTGATTGCATTTCATGAGGAGTAGACACAGCATGTACAGTATATGGACTAATATCCACCAGAGAGGACAGCAGCTGTGTCAGCTCTGCTGTGTGGAAAGCAAGATTTCCACACAGCACAACAAGATTTGCAAAGATGAGTATGTGCAATACATACTGTATAATACAATGCTTGGGGTGTAATATGTAAGATTCAGCCACCTGTCAATTCCTACTCAAAACAAAGAGGGGCAGCATATTGCCAGAGTAACCGCTAATTGCTGCTAACAGTAGCTGCCATTAGCTAGTTATCACTGTTAGCCATGGAGCCATAAGTCCAGGTGGTGAGTTTGGAGTACAGGGGGAGAGCTGGTGTTTACACAGCCGGGACAGGCCAGAGCTAGCTGGTTAGCATGCTAACATCACTAAATATCTCTTCAACACAATACATACAGTATATGTCATAACACCACAAATACTATTTTTTCACCATCTGTTGATCATTATAGTTCATTTTTGAATGTCTTCAAACTAAAATTCTTAACTATTGCATTTTTAGCATTTCTTTTAATACAGTTTTAAATCTCATGCTGTGACAATGCTGCGTTTATGCTCTTGTTAGGTTTAGGCACAAAAACCACTTGGTTGGCATTAAGAAAAGAGCATATTCTGGCTTAAAATACCTGCTTTGGTTGCAACAAACACCGGAAATTGTTGTGTAATGTGATTGAGATATGACACATTTTGTCGAAAGGTCAATATGGTACGAAGCATATGGCACAAAGGTGAATGTATCAGTGGTTTGCAGAAACGCTAACCTGCCAACATTTATTCTGGGCTGTGCATGTATGTAGAAGAATGCCACAGGAAGAAGGGGGGGGTACCTTTGCTGACTGGGGTTTCCAAGCAAGATGTGCAAGATGAGATCCATCAGAAACAGAGAGAGTCCTTAAGGTGGCTGATCAAGATGAGCCATCTGTTAACTGCATATTTCATGAAGAAAGATTGGTGCTAGATCAACCCCAGCTAAGTTACCTAGGTATGACTGTTGTTAAAGGAAATATCCACTACTCCCACATCAGTGACATTGTGAGCATGTGATTCAGAATTTTTGCTATGTCCTTAAACCCACAAAACAACACCGAAATGGACTATCAGTAACTGTTGAGTTGGAAAAACTGGTACGAACTGCTTTTTACTCTGAATGTAAGTGTCTGTGTTAGTGAAAGATACTGAGCAGAAAAAGAGATGAAGGTAAAGATGGAGATGAAGAAAGTGAAAGGCTCAGGGACACCCATTCATCTCTGTTCCAGGACAGCTGTTGCCTGGCAACAGCCAAGGCATCAAAATTATTCTAAAAGACTGCTGAGTCTGGCCTTGAATACTACACAGTGTGGAGCAACATAACACAGCACATCACAACATATTATGTTGCTGTTGTTGTGTGATAGTGTAAGATATAAAGTACATTGCAATTGTGTTAGCTTCCACTGACAAACATAACATTTGGTAAAGTGAAACCTCACTGCAACACAAAACAAATGAATGCAACAAGATGTGAAAGAACTGAATAATGCAGCAGTGCAACACTACACATCACCATGGGTGAAAGACATATTCAGATCCTTCATTAAAGTGGAAGTTTTACAGTAGTGTAAATTCCACAAAAAGTCCTATATAGGTGTTAGCGGCAAAATGGTCATTTGAACGCTAGTCTAAATGAAACCATGTGAGAAGATGGAGGGGAAAATCACTATTTGGTGGCGCTGTTCTGAAAAACATTTGAAATTTGCGCCAGATTACACAAACATTTCAGAGGCCAAAAAAGTTGAAGGCCACTTGTTTAATCTTTAACAATGTGTTGTATTTTTAAAATCTGTCGAGAATGCTTGTCATTCCAAGATTAAAGTCGACCTTTTGAGGTTACATCAAACATCATGTGATGATATGACAACCAACAAAATCCTTTGTGTAGATGAATTGGTGAAACTGTACTTCACAATCGGCTTTAGACATTTTTTCTCTTATAGCTCATAAACGCAGTGTAGTTGTCAGTTATAGGACTTTGAAGAGATTGTGCCCAAAACTGCGTCTGTTCAGAAGGAAAACCACACAAGCTTGTGCTCGAAGGATGTAGTAATGGCAGAGACTGCAGGCTCGGGCCGCTCCTATAGCTGTCAGTCACTGCCCTAGCTGGATTTGATGGACCAGAAGAGTTGACTTTACTGTTGATATTTCAACTGGAATTCACAAAATTGTATTTCAACTTTTTTCGCAACATTTTGACTTTTCTGTTGATAATTGTAGTCATTTTTTTTTTTTACGTTTTTTATGAAAATTCTTACATATTGCCTTTTTAAAAGGAGCCTATGATTTCCCTGGATTATAAAGTAGCATACAACTGATATACTACAGTACTAAAGTACAAGTTCCTCAGAATTGCACTTAAAGGATAAGTTCAGCCAAAAATGAAAATTTACTAATATTCTGCTCACCCCCAATGCCGATGGAAAGTCGAGTGAAAAGATATTATTTACACACTTTTTCAAGCTGAAATCTTCACTGTAGCTGCTAAGCTAACAGTGTTTGTGTGCACCCAGGCTAAAGTGGGTGTGTGATTTTGGCTGCGCCTCGAGGGTGTAAATATTGTCCTTTTAATCAATTTGGGATCTCTGGGCTTCCAGAGACTTTAATTACAAGCTGTATATTGAGCCATTCTACGTTTCTCCTGTTGTTTTTTCACATATTAAAAGGAGTCACAATCTACTTCAGTTGTGTAAGAGATTGTTGCAAAGCTGTTTTGTGGCAACGCTCCAGAAATCACTTCACCCGACTCTCCATCCACATGGGAGTTGGGATAATGACTGAACTTACGAAGTTACTTCCACCAGCGCACATCACAATGCAATGCAAGCTGATACAATATAATGAAATGCAATAAGGCAAGTCAAACTCAAATATTCATTATTTACAACCTTGATGAGGTAGTAATACAAACACAGAATTATTTATTTTGTCCATTACTGAATAAACAGTTATTATATTTGGTCCCCAGAACATTGTTTCAAGCTAAAAAGGAGGCAGGGTCTGCCACATTAAGACAGTTTGTATTTAGTTTGTTTAAGTTTGTTTGATCTTTCTCTTCTGATTAAAATGTCCTCCCCCAACTGCATAGTGCACCTAGCGCAACAATTATCAAAACTAGCTAATTAACAACAACTAGTCTAGCACAACATGATGCAAGTTCACCACATGGCATTAACCATAATATTAACTTACCAATGTTATAATGATATTCTTTGTTATAATTGTTTTTTTGTTTTTTTTAGATAGCATTTTATCACAACTTGCTACTAGAATGACCTACCATTACAGTAACTATTTCTCCTTTTAATGAGCTACAGGAGCTGCCTACATTACAGCAGCTACTAACCTAAACTTTGCCTCACTAAATCATAAGCAGGCAATGTGGAGAACTTTAATTAAAGTAGTATGCCTAACTTCTATTTAAAGAGGCAATCAACTAAAACACATCAGGGAGTCGATAAAACTCTGAGAGCCGGGGGGGCAGGGGGGGCTCATTAAACTAGTGAGAGACAGACGCACCCGTGCCCTCTCTCCCGGCTGGCTGGAGTCCAAATGGATGCGGAGCAAGCTGTAGCGGGAAGACAAGGGAGGGCGTGCGCGCTGGCAGCCATTGGTAAGCGGAAGGATTTGCGTCGTCGGTGCCAAAGCCAATCGATGCGCTCGCGGGGTCGGGAAGGGGAACGAGCGCGAATGGAACAAATGGAAGCTGATAAAAAGGGGGCTCGTGCCGAAGCGCGGCAGAGAACCCGGACACCGCACCTCGTGCAGCAACCGCATCGGAGCGTGGGGGACAGCGACATACCACCGGTAAGACCTCAGACTGGGTTTCACCGTCCAGTGTGAGAAACGACTGAAATATTCATCAATACGTAGCGAACGTTTATATCACGTTTTAATCGTTCTACGTGTTTTACCGACGTCGTCCTGTCTACGCTGTGTAATAACGCAGTTTAACGACAGCCTCTCACCCGCGCGACGTTTGAAACTTTTGCCGTTTCAAAGTTAAGCATGTTAACGGACAAAGGTTTTGTTGGCTCAGGGGTTTGCCAAAAAAACAAAAACAAACATGTTTCACGCCGCCCAGGTGTCAGGTATCCGTCATTTGAGGCTATTTTTTGGGAAACAAAACAGCAACAGCAGTGCACCGAGAGGTCTTTTGATTCAGTCACATTACGTAGGCTTCTTGTCTGAACGTAGGCTGTGCTCTCCATCCCTATCAGGACTTTGCATTGTGAGGGCATCTCTCATCTCTTGTTCAGCTTTTGTCACCATGTGTCTAGTCTGAAACTCAATGCTAAACGAGTGGCGTGCAGCTCTGGTCTGCATACAGCGTACACAAATGTGTGGGGCACTCTGCATGAAGTATGATCATGAGGTCAAACGAGGTAAAAGCCAACCACATTAGTGTTCTCGCTCACTATGGAGGAGGAGGTGTTAAAATAGAGGAATGAATTATGTTTGAGGTTTGGGACAGTGAAGATGTGAATGGCGAAGAAGGAAATATTGGCTTAAAATGTGTGATGGAAAGTCTGCTCATTAACACAATGATGGAGGTACTGCTGATAAGGTCTGTAAACCTGAAAGTGTTTTAAGGGCTGTTAGACGATCAATCACTGTCCATTAAGCATTGGCAAATGAGGTCAACTAAGACTTTTGGAAGATAAATGACGCTTGTTAGGCTTTTTATTTCACCCTGGAGGACAAATTAACATCTTTCTGTTGTGCCTGTCTGACTGTGGATGATAATAACAGTTTTGCATTTATTATTTCCATTTTAGTGATTGTTTGTGCTGAAACTTTAAAAGGGTTTGTCAGCTACACATACACAATAGGTCATTTGGATTCTACCACAGTTCATACTGTAAGTGAAATGGGGTAATGTATGGAAAAACACATTCTTTGCTGCACAAGGGCCCATGCAATATTATGTTTTTACATAGGTAAAATAAACATAAAATGATGTGCGTGAAATATCCACGACTGTAACGGTGCGGTCAATTTCTTCGGCATTTATGTCCAATTGCAGCATTTCTAATAAGTGCCATTGTATTGTGATCACAGTTCAAACAATTGAAGGGAAGAAGGTATTGAGTTGAATTGGAGAAGATAACCTGACAAATTCTTGACAGTTTCCTTACAAATGCTTTATTGCACATAAACACACTCTTTGTTCTTTTTGAGTTAATCTTGTTAAAGAAAATAAATAAATACCTATAAGCATGTAAGTTTGGTGCAGCACAACCATGATGCTTCTTCACAGAGGTTTGCAAAGAGACATGCCGGTGTGCGTGTGTGTGCATGTTTGTGTGCGTGTGTGTGTGCGTGTGTTGGGCACACCACCCGAATTCATTTCTGCCTGGTCATGTGGACGGTGTTACCACCACCAGCACATCTCCTCTACTCCTTAAATATTAACTCAGTATAAACCAACTCTTATGGAATATATTGTCTGCTGATCTCTGCTATAGGGTCTTCTACTACCAGCTCATCCCTATAGCTGTGCTCCTGCTGACATGAATTGTCTTGAACATCTGCAGGAAAGTGCACGGATCAGAAAAATCTTTCCCATCTTGAGACTGGAGTTTGTGGGTGCTACTTAGGTCTGAGCAATATGGCCTTGAAAGAATATTGCAACGTTTTAAGGTTATGCCGAAATACACAATATGTATCTCATTGTTTTGAAATATCCTGAACAGCACTTGATACATGCTATGAATGGGTGTCAAAATCAAATATCTCTATTTTTGCAGAGGTCTCCATTGGTACTTTGAGAAGAGAGATTTTTGATAAAAAATAATGTGGATGTAATGTTGATAAAAAAAGACTAAGTGAGAAAAAGCAAGTATTAGAACAAGTAGAACAATCTGATGAGTTCAGAAAATTATGTAACTTTTTGTAAATGCAGCCTTTAAAACTCTAAAAGGACTTAACCCATATCACAATATGATTATATCCAAAATCTGACACACTATATCATCTCATATCACAGTGATGATCTATTATCAATATATAGCCCAGCCTCAATGCTACCAGTAGTTTATGTCTTCCTAGGGCTGGGCGATATGGAAAAAAATCTTATCACAAAGATTTTTTTCATGTCAGTATATATAAATCAAATCACTATTTCAGTCAAGCTTAAAGGTTCCTTTTTAATCCTTAGTGAGATGTGAAGATATCATATGGTTAATTTTGGTTTAAATGTTTATTTTCTGTAAGAAGTTGAACATGACAAATGTACGGTAGAACATTACACTGTATTTCAAATAAATAAAATGGCTATGTATAATAAACTAAAATCTTACTTCTGATTTTGCAGTAAAGTAGGCTATTGCATTTGTGATATCACTGTCTCTTCATTTTTTTGTCGAATGGCATGGCGCTGGAGAAAGAAGACGCTATGGTCTGTTGTTGTTGCAGGTATCACACAGGTTGTTTTAGGGGGACCACCAGCATTTACTTAAAGTCTAGCATTGTGTGCGCTCTAGAGGGTGGCACTGCTTCAAATGGTAAAAGATTAGTGGTATAACCTGACTTTGTGTGGACATGTTTTCAGTGCACGCTACTCTGCTTCTTGTCAGTCTTTAAATAGCCAGAATAATTCTACACTACTGAATTCGTCTGACCCATCTTTTCAACAATGTCCTTGTCTTTTGAGCCTGAGGCTCTTGTCCGTTTGTTCGTCTTCTTCATTAACAGTGTCGCTTGAGTTTACATTTTCTGTTGTTATTTTTTCTTTTATCTTGCTCCCACTCCTGACGTACTGATCTGCATGACGCAGTAGCCCAAACATTTACACGTATGGTGCTGCTGGCTGCTTCTTCTACACTCTGTGCTGTGTGCATCAAACTAATCTGACGTGGCTGTAACTATTCCAGCCACATGATTGGTTCAGCACGGCGCTATTCTCATTTTCATTGGCTGTTCGTGTTGTTTGTCAAAACATGGATGAAACGAGTTCTATCAGCATTATAGACCATGTCTTATATTTCTATTAGGGGTGTCATGCTTCTCCAAATCCTCGATTCGATTTGAAGGTGACAGTTCAATTCGATTCTCGATCTTTTTTGTTTGTTTGTTTAGCACAGATGGCTTTGCCATTTTAAGACTAGTCTGGTCTAGGATCATTGGTTCCATGCCATGATAACTCAATACACTTAAATTTTTTAATTCTTATCTCAAAAAATGATCTACATGGTGTTATAAATAATATGACCTCCATTATTCATTTACAGTGTACCACACTAAGGCCTTATTGTCAATTTTGAATAATTTATTAACAGTATAAATGTAACAATAACTTGTTTCACCAGTCTGTTGGAATCTAACTGTAAACAGAAGAGGAGAAGTCATTAAGGGTACCTGCCATCTAGTTCTCTCTTTTTTGTAACGCACTCCTCACAGCAGATGTTATTCAGTTTCACAACAAAACATCCAATATGTGGTGATGTGTGGTGTGGTGAGACGCAAAGTCTTGTGAAAATTTCATGTAGTCCCTCCAAAGTTGATATTAGAGTCGGCCCCTGATCCATAGGGTATTTACCCTCCTTTATAAATAGTTTTTCCAGAGCTGTACAATGTCTTTCATCATACATAAACTCTTCGACTATGTCACAGTAGTGTCATTTTACTGGCATGACATACTATCGTGTTGCACTTTGAAATATCAGAAATGCACTTCCCTTTAAGCCCAGTTCATGGCATATCTGTAATGCGCCCAGTCATGTGGTGTGAACTCTGGCCACTGTCCTTTTATTCTCAGTCCGGGCTGAAACAACAGGCCACATACATCCAGCTCCTTGTTAAAAAGACTGGCTGCCAGACTGATGACTCACTCGGTGGCTGCTTGGTGGTTTTACTTGTGGTGTGGCTACTCTGCTGCCTATTCTGTTGAACATTGATGTTAGAATGAATAGGCTACATGCTGTGTCTGTGCTAGGCATTAATCTTAGCAGACTGGGTGTTTGTGATTGTAAAAACAGAAAGCATTGTGTGCATGTGTGTGAATGCGTGTGTGTGTTTATTTTTTGGATGGCAATCTGAGCTGGGATTGTAATAACAGTCGTGTTTAGAGGAACACGGCAGTTGTGCTAGTTTCCTGATGTCAAGAGCAGGAAGGCAGCAGCTTTTACACTTCACTTTCACACTTTTCCTACTGTGACCTATCAGAAGCATTTTTACAATTCATCATGTATAAATATCTATATGTCATGATATATACATCTATACATATGTGTGTATGTTGCCTCCAAAAGATTGTGATATAGTCAGGGGTCCTTGCTGATTAATCACAAAGTTTAAGCTGGCCAAAATGTTGTCTGGTTTTTGCTGTGATATGTGATCTGTGAAACTGTAATCCATCCACTGTTTGTCTTTCAGGCTGACAGTCTGCTGACGTGAATTCCCGCCCATCCACTTGCCACTGGCTCAAGGAGAAGAGCTTCAGCTGTAAGTACAGCTTTTTATGTCTGGGTGGGAATATTGTGGTCAGAATCAGTTTTCTACTGCAAGCCTTATCGCTGACTAAGCAGTGTATAAGATTTCTTCATTGGTTTTCAAGCAGAAGAGATTAGCTTTCTCTGTATTCTAGTGCTACATGCTGACAGATTTACAGTAAATCTACAGCAAAGTAAATTAGACGGCATAAAGGATTATCCTTTCTTGAATTTGCACCACTTGACCGCTTTCACATGCATGCATTTGTCTGAATGATTGTTAAACTGAAACAATTAATCAGTTATTTGATTGACCACAATTTAAATTGCAACTATTTTATCATAAAAAGGGGTGCTATGATTCAATTGACTTGATCATGATTTGATTAATTTTCATTTCTTCTTTGAAACTATAGTCGTATTTTATAACAGGGATGTAAACATCTTGACTTTTATATATATATATATATATATATATATATATATATATATATATATATATATATATATATATATATATATATATATATATATACATATATATATATATATATATATCACCTCATATATATCAATCAATTGAGGGTATCTGAAAATAAACCCAACATCTCTGACACTGTTAATCAATTTATCGTCTTGATGCACACAAGATAAGTATCTGGAAGCACAGCTGCAGGCTACAAGTAGCTTACTGGTAGCCTGCAGCTGCGCTTCCAGACTCTTAGCTGTGTTATCTTTGAAGTGTTTTTTTTCTCTTCAGACCCACACAAGCAAAAGAAAAATTATAATATTAAAATAATACAATTATTTAAATCAGTTTTTTGATTTAACTGTGATTGTTCCAGCTTCTCAAATGTAGAGATTTGCTGATTTTCTATATCTCAAATGAAAGAAAACTGTATATCTTTGGGTTTTTGAATGTTGGCTGGACAAATCAAACAATTTGAATATGTCACTTTGTGTTGTGGAAACTGTGACTGGCCTTTTTTTCCACTGCTTTATAGACCCAACATTTAATTGAATAATACAAGAAATAACTGAGATGATTAATAATTGTTCATGTTTTACCTCTTAACCATTAGTTATACAGGGTGGCAAAATTAAAGTAGTTGACTGTCTTATTCATGGGTGTCCTGTGTACACAGCACAGTAACAAGACAAAAATTCATACATAAGCTATAAATACATTTGTAATACATATACAATATAAACAAACCACACCACGAAGTCAAAGAAAAAACATACACTCGCACTCCCCCAAGCCAGCAAAGTTGCAGCCCTAATATAGATGTTGATATAGATACAAGTGGTGATAAGGAAGTGGTAAAGTGGTAGGTGTATGATGTGTGGGTCTGTTGTGCTGCAGAGCAGGATATACTGTAGCCACCCTGTGTATAAAGGAGCAGGTGGATTAGATCTTTTTGTTCACTTCTGCCTCCAGCACAGGTCAAAGCTGCACACTGATTCATTTCTGTCATCTGAAGAATTCACAGCCATGTTGACATGGAGGTTGCCAACTGGTGACACTCACCAAAGGCCCTCTCTGTGCCTCAGATCCTGCTGACTCTGCCAAGCCTTCTGTTACCTCCTGACTCTCCAAGTCATTTGTTATGATTCACCCTAAAAGCTATAATCCATGTGACTGGCAATGGAAAGTTATGTCTAATGAATGGATAACTGATGAAATGCTGACACACACAGTGCCTCAATCAAAATACCTGAATGGATGTTAGATAGGATGACTTGATAACGATGGGGTAATTGGTGCATGTGTGTGTGTGGGTGTTTGATTTGACAGCTCTTAATTACTGTGCTTCGAACACTGACTCATCTGCAGTCAACCAATTATTTCTCATCTTTTTCTCTTAGAATGCTTTGATAGGTCTCTGTCTTACCACAGTTGCACAGCACTAAAAGCTCCTGATGAATTAAGCATTAAGGATAGTATGTGTGATGAATGCTGAATACAAGAAAAGGAACACATTGTCCTAAGCACTAGTAGAGTTGTACACCATTATTACATGACAGAGATGTAGTTAATGTAAGGCAGGTATACTAGCACAAAATAGGATCTCATCAATTGTTATATTTTTTTCCTACTTTTCAAACCAAATAAGGCAGAAATCAGTCTCCTCTTTCGTGTTTCTGCAGCATCTGATTGAATGAGTGACTTTCTCATGACTTGAAGAGGAATATATGCAATCCCAACATGACCAACACATGGTGTGACAGAAGAACAATCCTAAAATGGTCTTGTGACATGTGGCCCAGTGGCAGCAGGCTCACAGAGTCTGGCCTGTTCAGCCACTCTCTGTTTAAGCCTGTACAGTAGGGCAGTGGGTTCCCTGCATGTGGCCTCCACAGTGACGTCGTCTTTCAGCCGCCACACATTGGCATGTTGTTCCTCTCCCACCTCAACAAACTCCTCTCAGCCCTCACTCGTCTCAAAAGTTCATTTCTGCTGGAATCTGCTTCACTGCACTGAATGCAAATGCAAACAGCAAAGTTTCCACTGTGACTTGGTTTGGATTTTTCAGTGACAAGTAATCCATGTTGACAAGTGTTGATTGGCTTTTTTTAAAATTCATACTGGTGAGTGTTAAAAATAATGTGTTGAATGATGTTTGATAGGTGTCTACTTGCGTTACATGATAGAAGAAATTGTAATGACATTTACATCTTTAAACTTTAATGAACATTGACAACTTTGCTTTGCAACAACACTTTATTTTGACCTCCATGAGTAACACCATATACACACATGGTTAATAATGCACTAGAATATAGGTGTAAGCCAAAAGAAGATGAGTTTTAAGTCTTTATTTTTGTACAGTCTTTGTCAATAATTACAACTTTTCAAGACAAATTATATTAACACTGTGATTACTACAGTATATAAGTATAGTATAAAGTGTAATTTATTGTCTGTTTATACATCCCCCTCCACCTATGGGTACGCACAGGATGAGTTAAAGTGAAAAATACATTATTAAACACTTACACCTGCTTACAACTTCATAAGTGTTAATACTGAAAATGGAAAAAGCAGGGTTAAGCTTATCTATGTTGTAGACACAGTAATTTCAGCCCAACCTAATAATACATGCTTTGTAGACCTATCACCTTCTCTCCTGACAGGTGATACTGTAAGAAGAGAAGTAACTTCAAGGAAAATATTGCAAGCTTCTATGCAGGATAAGGTATTGATTTTGTGCTCTGCAACTAAAACCCCGTCTTCAACAAAATGTCAATTTTCTCGATTAATGGATTAATTATTTGGTGTATCAAAGGTCAGATAAAGGTTAAAATATTTATTACAGTTCCCTATGCAGAGCCAAGGTGACATCTACCAAGTGCCTCTCCTGACCACCAACAGTTAAAACCACCAACACCCCCCAAATATTCACTTTATTATAATTTAAGACAATGAAAAGTATTTGTGCTTGAAACCTTACTTAAAAAAAATAGTGGACTCCCTATATTACATAGTCGTAGTCTAACTTTTTCTGTTCCTCTCTATGGAAGAAGAATTGATAGCTGTAGACTAAGTAATTTAAATAAACTATAATATAGATATAATTCTGTGGTTATTATTACTGTCTGACTTAGTCAGTGAGTGTAAGGGCACTGGCATGAAGTGCAACAACTGCTTTGTGTGCTGGACATGCCCACACAAACAGTGTGGGAAGGAGGGATAAGATTAGAAAAGCCCTTAAACTTACTGCAGCCTTCCAGCAAGTATTTACAGTTCATAACCTTATACAGTGTATTCATACAAAATTAACCACTTAACAAGACTGGCCAAATATCGATGTTGTCATATTATGTGCTGTGTGAATTACATTATGATGGATGTGTCTAAGAGGGTAGTCGCATTGAGAGGATTTAGAGACATTTAATACAAAATGTCTGTTCATTATAAACTGAGCAGAGTGTTTGTGTTGTATCAGCTTAGCATATAAGTAATGTCCATGTAGATATTACAGTAATAAGAATTACACAGAGAAAATGACAAGTTGTTTTTTATCCTGGGTTACATAGTTTTCATTCAAATGTAGCTCAGTTGGTAATCCATTGCTGCAATTGTTGGTATATATTTTCAGCCAAAAAATAGTCCAGGAGGGATGCAGTGTTTTGCTGGTGTGATTTGCATCATGAGCAATAACATATTATGTATGTTTGTATCCTCTTGGCCATTCATCTAACATTTGTTTCTGTTGCCTGCAGCTGCCACGTCTAAAAATGACTTTGTTTTCATAGATTATATTGCTAACAAATGAAATAAAAGGCTGAACACCACAAAGTCGCGTACAGTAAGTACTATACTATGATATTAACAATAATATAATACTAACAATACAAGTACTGTTTTTCATCTCACTAGCACTGTTATAATTAATATGCCTTGTGGCAGTGTGATTAAAAGAAGACCTTGAGTTTAAAGACTTCAGACAATGCATTCTGTGAGCCAAACAAGCCAAGGCCAAGATCAATAATCTTTTTCATGTCAGCTTTCACTTTTATGTAGTTTAGACATAAAAAATAAAATACAACAAAATGTTGAAATGCTTCTTAATGCCTTCAGTAAAATGTATCCATTGTAGATGGAGTGTGATGAAATACTGAGGTCTTGTCTTTCAACTGAATATAGTGTTGTGGCGACTTTGGTCGATTCCTCAGTGAGGTGCATTTCAGTTCAAAGCAGTTCTTTCAGTGAGAACCACAGCTATTATTTTCAAGGGCAGAAGGAGAAATGATTCTTAGATATACAGTATTTCTGAGGTGATAAAACAAGATTGCATAATCTCAGTTAGAAAATGACCTCCATGAAAATTTAACTTTGGAGAAGGGTCATAGTGTTTCAAAGTATATCTGTGGACACTGAACATCAGTTAGGAATTGTTTAAATTGTAATAGACAAGTAATGTCACCAGTGGAAAAACAATGTGTTCAAATTGAAGTTCCTGAGGTGTGAATAAAGTAGGTGTGGTGTTGTCTAGATTAAATAAATGTGGGCTGGCCCATCAGACAAGCAGGACCTGCTGCTGTGCAGTCAACAGCTGTTGTGTCTTGTGACCAGTGCTGTTCACTTCTCCTTTTCGCACTCACAAGTTGATGAGTGTTTGAAGGCTTACATTGAAACACAGATTAATTTTCCACTGAATGGATCAAGGCTGGGTAAGTGGAGCTGATTTGACTTTTGTTCTTAATGGTTCCTTCATTTACAGTACATGTGACTTCTTCTGCCTGTTAAGAAGTGCCCACTGTAAAGTTAATCCTGAAACCCATAATTGTGATGGCACACAGTTGGCTTTGAAAGGTCTCATTGTTGGACTACTGAGTAATTTAACGTAATATTAACGCAGTTCCACACATGGTTTCTTGAGCCTCCTTTGTTATGGTGCTACAAAAGCTACCTTTGTGTGGGTGTCCAGCCGTTTAAAATGTATGACGGCTACTGACTCACCCTCCACAGATCTCCATTGTGCTTCGAAGCTGTGAGACATAGGTTGACTGGTCAAATGGGAACATTCTTGGTCTTGCTGACTGCTTATGTAAAATGTCACAAAAGTGCAAACATTGGTTGTGATAATAGTGTTCTGAGTTGCCCATTCACATTACATGCTCACAGAGCATTGAAATTGTGTTGGGTGTCAAAGCAGATACCCTAAATATACATTTATCCATCCATTGTCTATACTGATGTATTCTTGGTGGTGAGTGGCTAATGTATCTTACATTCACAGGAGGCAAGGAACAGATCTGAACAGGTCACTAGTCTGTCGCATGAGCCCAGTCACACTTAAATTCACACCTTCGGTTCATTTCAGAGCTTTTAGTTCACTTAATGAACATGTCTTGGGACTGTGGAAGGAAACCATAGCACCAGAGAGAAACTGCAACAGACACAAAATTACTAAACACACTGAACAATTTGATTAATTATCTGATTCTGTTTTGCATTATTAATTCATTATTTGGTCTATAAAATGTCAGAAAAAAGTATAGACTAATAAAGCTCTAATAATTGCCCAGAGCTCAAGGTGGTGTCTTCAAATAGATTGTTTCGGGACCAATTCATGTTTCGGAATGATGCTTGATAATTGAATCAACTGATAAACCAATTGTTCCTAATTAATCTTTTTTCAAGCTACTCAAAAATTAATTATTAAATTAGTGCCAGCCCATACCTGTCACTGCTTTTCTTCCTTCTCAAACTTAACAGTAAAATTCAAACAACAGTAACATATATACAAGTTTAAAGAACAGGAGGAAGCATTACACCAGGGAAGTCAGTTAACATGATAAAATAGAAGATAAGGAAATGGAACAGTATATAATCCGTTAGCACAATTTACCAGTTTTATAGCAGGCCAAAAAAACACACCTCACATTCTTTTTTTTTCATCCCGATTCTATTTTCAAAACAACACGGGAGCTGCATGAGGAGGAAGCTTGTTGCTAATGATGTGGTCAAACAAAATGATTGACACCAAAGTGGTACCAAATGACATCGCACCAACTAGGTGTACTCACAAGCTTGTACAAAACAGTGGTATAAGGAAGCGTACAATAATTAGGAGAGGTTGTATCGCAATCAATACATTTACAGAGGGGATGTAGAGCCAGATAACATCTCTTTCTTGCTGTTTCTCTGCAGAGCGTGTGCAAATGTCAGTAAACGGGAGAGGTAGAGCGAGGGCCGTTTGTCCACTAGTTAATCAATCAGAAGATGCCATTGTTTTCTTGGATGGATAAATAACAATTAAACTAAAAACTGCTGAAATCTGTGGCCAAATATATTTGGGGGGCACGTAATGTACTTGCGGGGCCCACTCAAGTAAAAACTATGTGTGGGAAACACTGGGTAAATATCAATTAGAAATAGGGTAAAGTTTGGTTTTCTATTGGTACCACCATACGCTGCCGTATCGTGTGTCTTCGAGAAAATGATGCAGATGACTAATCTGCGGTGGAGCCTTTTCTCTCCAGAGACAACATGCTGTACTGTAGAACTACAGTAATAGCCTTAATAGCAAAGTCCATCAATGGCCTTTTCCTTGTCCTTGAGTTGAACTCAGAAAAAAACGTCATGTTTTCTGTTATGGTGATGATGCACACCCACAACAATGATCCCTGGAGTTCTCTTCAAGAATCCAAGCCAAATCCTTACAATCACTATGTCGAGTGCTTCCTCACGACCATGCATTCTGCTGCCCACTTCACATTGACAACCAATTATTTGTAGAGGTACAGGCAACCACCATGGGGATGACCTAATGCTGAGGTACAGAGACAAGAGGTCACTTGAAGCTTGTTTCTCTCCAAAGTAGAGACAGGGCACATTTTCAATCCAGTGTCGTTTTGTCCAATGATCTTCTTTGTTTTGAGTAAGTGTTCTCTTGAGTTTTAGGTTTAAATGCTCTTCAGAGTTTCAGGCTAATACGTTCCCTGGATGTACTGACAGAGCCTTGACCTTTTCACTGAAGTGCTGATGGCAAGGAAAAAGTCTTCATTGAAAATGAGCTTGAAGCAATTATTGTAATTTCATTTTCTTTAATAGACTCACTGAAAGGATCTTTTTTTCTCTCTCTGGAAAAAAATTGTATAATAGAGAGGGTTTATGTGGACAGGCATGGGATATAGAATATCATGTCTCGATTATCCATCCTGGCCAAAATAATTGTGATCACCAATAATATCCCCATAATTATCAACATATTCTTAAAACTCTTAAAATTGCAATACTGGAATCACTTTATCTTATACTATGTTAAGAAACAAATTATAATGCCATTAGATCTTAATTAGGGAACATCCTTCTCAATAACAAAAAACAAAATTCTTGGTGAATAGAGGTAGTCACAGAGATGGGAGTGCAGATTAGAGGTATTGGTTAGTGTGGCAGACATCTTCCTTCATGCAGGTTGGCACCTCATCTCCTTGTTGTTTGTTAGTTGGGAATCCATAATATTTCATCATATCCGATTTAACTCATACAGTGGTCAGCCCGAGCTTTCAGCTATGGTGACTGGCTTAGGATTTTGTAAAGGAAATATGCAGGACCCACCTTGTAGCAATTCAGAATAAGTCAGGAAATTAACATAAATCTTTACGTTATTGAGCTATACAGCATTTTTAACACACTAATGTGAGGATATAAATGACTATTCCGATTCACCATTATCTAGATAATGGATAATCACCATGATCAACTTACCCTGAGTGCTTCTTATCACATTATGTGAAATAACCTTGTATTTGTTCCATCTGTACTTGATTTGAGCTTCAAATGGGATCACAGATGTGTCTTTCAAAGTGCTTGACCAATGCAAGTCAATAATCTCTTATAAAAGTATTCCAAACATTTAATATGAAATTATTCAAAACACTGACAGAAGATTTTATGTGCAGTGCAATATAAGTAGTATCAGTATTACACATTGTATTTCCAGACTGAATACTATACATTGAGAGACTGACAGAATAGTGGTGTACTGATTTGTTGGTTAATGGATTAATCAATTGACAGAAAACAATGTGACTAGAATGCCAAACATTTTCTGGTTCCAGTTAACTTGAACACAAAGATTTTATAATGTCTCTTTTATATGTCATAATGAATTTAATATTAAATGTTGGCTGGGCTAAACAAGCAATTTCAAGATGTCACCTTGGGCTCTGAGAAAGTGTAATGGCCATTTTTCTTTTACTGTTGTCTGACACTTTATAGACAAAACAATTAATTGATTGAGTCAGTAGGTTAATGCTTAATGATTTTCTTTGGATGCAGCCCCATAAAATAGCAAGCGTGCACTCATGATTAAACTCTTAGCTGGCTGTGTAACCCACTAGTAATGCAAAAATATGCAAGTGCACAAATGATATGAATGGGTTAATACAGAAGCATGTTTCAATCAATGTTATTCACTTATTTCACTATGGACCTGTAACTGTGGCTTTAAAATTCAATTTAATGGTGAGTGTATGTCCTTGGTGTTGGTGATTGGGAGATAGAAAACTAATTCATAGAAAACTTTGTGAGCAGAAGTCCCAGATGTGTTTCCATCCAACAGTAAACCACAGAAATTTTGGAGCACTGTTTAAATGTGTTGTGTTTCCTGGAACTGTGATGTTTCCCTCGCAGTAGTCAAGTCCTTGGAGATTTCCACAAACTTAGAAAAATAACTTTTGAAGCACAGAAACAAACCATTAAATATTGTGTGCCAGTTGAATTTGTAATAAGTGGCCTGACAACTCCCCTGACTGCTCGTTACAAAATATAACTCAGCTACATAGTTGGGGTTTATTGATCCTTTTGGGGTTTGGTATACATAGTGCAAGGGCTACTTAAGGACACGCTGACCTTTCTGGACCCTTCCTCTGATGACTTGTGCTTCCAGTCTTAAAGTTTTAGAATTGTAGATTCACCCCCATCATTGCTGGCCATACATGACATGATTTGACATAGTAGCCTTCTTCATTGCTTGTTTGGTAAAGTAGTTCTCAGCTTTCGTGTCCATTCATCCAATGATAATTTGTATGAGCCTGACCTGTACAAAAGGACACCAGACATTTTTTATTTTTTTAGTATTTGAGTGTCCTGTAAAGATATTAATATGATAATGATACGCTCTTCAGGACGATGACATTTTCTGATGGCAAGAAAAATATTTTTTGTCCTACTTGAGTTGATCATAGTTTATGCACTTATTTAACAGTAGGAGGGGCTTTGGTTTTGAGAAGCTTAATGGTTTTAGTTTGATTAAAATAATCTGCGCAAGCTATAATTATGTTGTCTTGACCAGTTTGCTTGAATAATGTAAAAAGTAACTTACCTTTTCCAGCCACATTAGCAGCATGGGTTTAGGGATAGCACTGCTGGTCAGTCTGTTCACCACTTTGGTCAAGACTACTAACTATGATGGACACTTTGGGTGACATTTTGGGTAAAGTGAGTAAAAGTCTCAACAATAAGATACCATGAAATTTTCCACAGATATTCAAGGTTTATAGAAGATACATTCTAATGATCCACCGACTTTAAACACAGTGCCATTGTCAGATTAGAATTTTAACATGCTCAATACCCCAATTGGTGATGACATAACTGCATAACTAATGACATTCCCATCAGCATCAGCTGTATTTTGTATTTATCCAGATCCACACCAAAAGTTAGTGGTGTCTGTTCTTGGCCCATTCTCCATCCAACTTTTCGGGAAATCTGTGCAGTAGTTTTTGTGTAATCCTGCTGATCAACCAACAAACATCATCAATATCATTATTTTGTTTATATTTTATCAGCTGGTGCGGCTTACTTTTTCATTCTTTTTCAAAAGTTAGGGGCACCAGTGCAACCAGTATGAAAAATTGGAGCCTGGATATAATTACCGTACCTGCTGAAAATTAGAATAATTTACAATACTGTAGTAGTAGAACACTAAACTGACTTTGAGAACGACTTTGACTGATATTCACTAAAATAGTATGATGATTAGTAGTATGTTTTTAATTAAAGGAGCAGAAAAATGTTGCCAGATTAGGACATTTCACGGTCTTGTAAAAAATATTACTTAGAATATTTTATTTGCTGATTCTGCATTAATTTTTTCTTTCTACAGTACTTTTTCAATGATCAACCTGAAACCTCTGTATCAGGAAGTCAGAAGAATTTCAATATAGTTGTCAAAGCTTTCAGGTCCTCTATTTAAGCCCACGGGACGCCATAGGACGGACTTTTGACTCACTTCCTCTGTAGTCACACAAACTTACTTGGCACTTACTTGATGTTGACTGCAGGTCTGGATTGGAATGATGGATTGATGGTGGTGATGAATGTAGATAAATGGTGATGAATATGATTCATGTGTGCGGAGCATTACGCTAAACAAAAATATAAATCAAATTATTTCGATGCATGCACCCAAACAAAACAATCAAAGATGTTTCTAGAACAAAAATAATGACCTTTGTTTTAATGCAACAACAACTTAGGTTTTCTATTAATTTCAATATAATGTCATACGGTTATGCAGCTAGCATTCAGCGTGTAAGTGGTTGAAAAACAATTACTCCTTGGCGTCCTCATCACACAGACCTGTGTGTCTTTTGTCTTAAATGACACACAGTGATTGCGTCCTACTTAACATAAATGCGTTACCTTGTAGTTCTTTATTGAAACAACAAAAATGGCTCCTACAATAGTTCTTGTGAACTTTTAATGGAAACATCAATGCACCCTCATACATATTTGAAAAAAAAAACCCTCCAGCTGTGATTTGAACCAGCTGTTGAAGAGTTTTCTTGCAGATGCTGATATGTGATCTGCTGTCATGTTACAGCTCATGTAATTTTTTCCACATCAACTGAGGAAAGCAGGGAGCCACACATAGATGTTTATCTGGAAAGCTACTGACAAAATTGGGTTGTTTGTTTGGCTGAGAAATTCTCTTCTCCTGCATCTTGACTTGGCAGGAGCTGGAAAGCATCAACAACAGCCTCCCTCAATAACAGTCCTACTTTGACTTTAACACAAGGACACTGTCTGCCAAATGAGGGGTAATATGGGAGCAACACAGGAGGGGGGGATCAATAGTGACATGGAAAATATCGATGTATTTTTGTCGCATAGGTTAGTCACTCATGTCTGCCTGTTGGTGCTTTTCCACCCACTGTGGTCATTCTATAATTGATGAGTGTACAGTCAGTGCATTCAGAAAAGGCTGACTCGCTGGCGCAGACACTGTGCACAACTCTTTTTTCATGGAGTCATTCTCAAATAGTGTATTTTATGCAATATTACACACCATGGTCAAAGGAGCACTGTTTTTGTTTGTGCAGTTTTCATTGCTCATTGTTCATTCTAACATCACTGTTACCCACAAAGCTTAACAACCTAATTTTTATACCAGCTGAACTATGTCTCTAGCAAAGAGTTTTAAGAACTGAAGGCTGGCATCTTGTAAGAGCTATTTACGTGCTTTTGAATTTGGATCTTTTAATATACTAGATTCAAATCAAAATGTTTCCAGTTTATTTCGAGTCAAAGTTAAAAGTTTTTGTGTGGATGCCATTGAAAATGTGACGCTTTCTCTGGTAAATGAAAAAAGACTCTACAATAGATCTACAGTAAGGCTCTGTTACTTACTCACATTGGCACTTAATGTGAGTAATGCACTTAAATGCTAACATCAGCATGCAAACACACTCAAAATTTCAATGCTAGCATGCTGATTTTGAACATATATAAGATTACCACATTCACCATCTTAGTTTTTTGCCCTAGCATGCTGATTTGCTATATAGTACTCAGCCAGTACAACTGAGGCTGATGGGAATGTCATAAATTTTATATGTATTTGGTCATAAACCAAAGATTTCGAACTTTGAGGGTCCCTCAAATGTGTATGATATGATTTGTAACAGAGGCAGCCTATTTTACAGTTTAAGATTAAATGTAATTGTCTAAAATAACACCACTGCTTTATTGGGAAATGAGTTATTACACAGTATTAAACCTCAAAAATAAAATTTATACTAATACCAATATATCTGTGATAGGCGGACATCAGCCGATAACAGCCTACCAATGTAATGGTCGGGCTCTAGTCAGGGGTGATCCCCCAGTAGTCAGTTGTTTTTGTATTTCAGTAAGAGATGAGGTAGTCGACCAACAGACACACATCTCTTTCAGCCATGCTGCTAGCATGGCTATGAACATAGAAAATGTTTCTTGCAGTAAAGTCTTCAAGTGTTGTTTTGTCATTGACACTGGAATCTTCAACAAAATGTGTTTGGAACTAGGGATGTTAATGATTAATGATTATTCAATTAATCACTGTAAAGAAGTCAATCAATTAAAAAAAGTAGTGACCGTCAATCAAAGATTGGGACCATGCATCAAAAGTATCTCTTTACAGGTTACTAGAGGAGGGTATTTATAAAGGTCCAAGCCTTACAGTTCTGTTGTATACATTTTTCAGCCAATGTCTCTTTCAGAGTGCTTTTGCTGCCTTCAGAGTGTGTTTTACTACAGTATGAATATCTACCTGTACAAACTTGTAACTGCTGAGCTAGGTAATCCATCACAGTCCATGTAATGTCTGCGTTTTTGTCAAAGTTATGTAATGCAAACGCAGTGTGGGCTTGTGTCAAATTACTGCACACTGAACTGCAACACCAAGTCAGAACAATAACACAAGTCTGACAAGAATTGCAGACATGATGTTCACCTTGAGGGAGGCAGCATAACTTTTTGAACTTACCATTGCCCCCACCTTCCTCTCTGCTTCCCATGTGCAGGCGTGCTGGTGAGGCTGCCCAGAGCAGGAGAAGCAGGAAAGAACTGCGTTGTCGGAGAAAGCATCACAGAGAGAGAGAGAGAGGGAGAGAGAGAATCTGGCGGAGCATCCCTCAGGATGAAGAAAAGCAGTAGTGCACAGGGAGTTACACCAGGCGATGTAAGTATTGATTTTTCCGCTCTCCATCTGTGCAACCATGAATCCTTCCATGCATTCATTACACAGCCACTCATGATTTCTTTTTATCTGAAATTCCGCATCCCACCTCTAAAGTTTACAGCCTGGTTCTGCAGTTTGCACAGTAACTGTAAATTTTATAACGTTTGCCTCCCGAACAACAATACACTGAGCTCTAGTGGGAATACATTGAGGCAGCAAGGTGCAGAATGTCTGTGCGGTGGTCGGTGACTCATGAACAGATGACTGTACTGTACACAACAGACCGCTATCCGGCAGGACACGCTGCAGAGAGCGTGATGGTGTGTGTGTGTGTGTGTGTGTGTGTGTGTGTGTGTGTGTGTTTTGGAACAGCGACGTGGGGTGGAGGACAGTGTGTTGTATGTATGTATGTGTGTGTGTGTGTGTGAGTGAGTGAGAGTTAGGATGATGATAGTGACAAAGAGTTGATGACTGATGCAGAGTTTAGGAGAAGGAGGTAGAGAGCGGGAAGGAGAGGAGAGGTGTTAAGAGACAGTTCACAGCAGGAGACATTAAGGGCATTGACTGAATGGAAACATGGATGAGAGGAGGAAGGACAGATCTGACAGGGAGGCCCATCTGTTTCTCCTCTTGGCCACCGGTGTTTATGACTGGGCAGGCAGGCCGTATCATTTACTTTGACATTGTCCAACAGGGGCTCAGGGGCCAAACATGGATGATGAAAGTTTTCCTGCTGTGACTGGCCTCCATCCTCCTCTAATCCCCCCAGCCTTCATTACTGAATAGTTAGTGAAAATTTATGGTAATGCAGTTGTTTAATCGTGTTAATTTTTCATTTTTATAGATGAAATACACTGTTTAATATAGTGTAATGGCCAGTAATGTCAGGGAGATTAATGATGATTTTTACTTTCGGTGCCAGCAGTGATTTTTTCGATGGCAAACACATTTTTCAAAAGGTCACCATCTCACTTTTGAAATGAAACCTTCAATTAGTTGCGCCTAAAATACTTAATACACTTGACTATCATGAATGTTTGTGCAGATTTCTTTACTGTGTCTGCAGAAGATGCATGTGAGGCAATATAAAAGGGAAAACAGCACCTGTTTATATGTCAGCATGTTATTTAATTCAATTTATTGACAACATTCTAATATATTTTTGAAAAAAAATTACATCAGCAACAACAATTACACTTTGTAAAACTGTTGGTAAACAATTTGTTTGCAAATGATTATGTTCGGTTTTTATTTAGTCAGGGTTGTTGTTACACAATTCATCGACCGTTATGAGGACAAAATGATTCAATGTCTGACATATAGATAAACAGTATATAAGTACTGTACTTGAGTACAATTTTAGGTACCTGTACTTGAGTGTTTTGATTGTATGCTGCTTTACTGTAGTTACTTTGCAGATTTAGATTATTAGTACAAAAATATATTCTGATGTTTTATTGTGGATTTAGCTTCCCAGCATTATATGAAGGAGGTGAAATTAGCCTTACCTTTACCAGCTGCAACATTTATGATGCAAACACATTGTAACACATTGTAATCCAGTGATTGTAAATACTGTTAAGAAATGGGCCAATGATGATAATACTAATATTTACGTAATGCAAGACTTTTACTTAACATAGAGTTGTGAACACAGTGGTATTGTTACTTTTATGTTAGTAAAAGATCTGAGTACTTCGTCTCCTCTACAAATTGGCTTTTTTTAAGAAAGCAGACAAGGAGCCAAAACAAAGTCAACTAACAAAGAAATCCTATCATACAAGACAGCGGTTGTGTGACACGGTCCAAGTTCAAGTAGTATTTTAATTATCTTTATTCATTATGCATTTTCTCATCGTTATATTTTCAAGCTTAAGTCTGTTTTTCTTAAATGGACAAAAAGGTTCAATGTAGTTCTATAAAAACATCTTCTAAACCTCTCAACATGCTTGAGTGTCAATCTCCCAACTCCCCTATAGCTGCTTAATTATTAAGGCAATCTCTTGATTTTTTTTTTCTTTGGCTCCTAGATTCAATAATTCAGGCACTACATCAAGCCATGCTGTTAGAGCTTCACTCCTAAAGCTGTCTCATTTATACCACCTTCAGGAAAGGCTTTTTGGAAGTAACCCAGAGAGTTGTTTGGGCTCTGCAGCCAAGAGAGACCTTTCATCTTCATCGAGAAAACACCCACTCCACCTCTGTTTGACAGTGGTGCTGCACTTCCTCCATTTCAGACTCATTGTTGTACCTTTCATCTCAGTTCCTGTCCTTATATGACCATGTTCCGGCACATATGAAATCCATGTTTCTAAAATGACCATTGTTTAGAATTCCTTATCCTACTGCTGGTTTATATATAGGCGTACACTCCAAGTAAATCAGCAGTATCTGTTTGTCCCAATGCCATTTGGGCCACAGATCAATGAAGAACTAGAATTACATGTCCAGATGTCAGAGATACAATCAATATACGATTGATGAATAATTTGGCAGGGAAATAGCATCGGTACTGTGACATATTGACAAGCGATTATTTAGATCCCTGCTTATAACGTTTGATCTGGGAGTGTTCCTCTCACACAATCACTCTTGTCAAACAGAGTCGGCGGGCCAGATTTATGTTTTGCCAGATTCAATTTTCAGCTCCTTTTTCACTGGGAAAGGAAGATTGTGTCTTTATTTAAAGAGACAGACACAATAAATCAGACAAATTGCATTTCCTAGAAGGAGCAGAGGAGTCAGCAGAGCTGCGTTTACTGACAATCAGAAAGCGAGGTAGACTCCTGTCTTTGTGGTTTCTAATTTTCTCCTCTGTTTACTCCTCTTAGTTACAGAGATGTTTCCTTTCCTGGCCTCATCCCTCCAGTTTACGGTTTACAATTTACTGTCCCGTTCATGTTTCCTCTTTGCTTCCCTGCTATTACTGTTTGTCACTTTGACTGGAGGGAGTAGGTTGGATGACCCCCTTTTTTTAATGTTTTCTCATCTCTTCGGTCTCTACCTCATCATGTGACACCACTCTGTCTCACTTCACTCACCCACTCATTAATGTGAATATTATCGTTTTTCATCCTGACCTTTCCTCCCTCCTTTCATCAGTACTCGTCTGCTGTCATTTTAACATTTCAGGGGATCTCTCTGTCCATGACGAAGAGCCAATTTGGACTGAAAACATTGTGCTTCTCTTCGTGCACTCAAAAGGAAATTTTGATGTGAGCACATGACAGAGTTGCAGCCCCCTTGGGAGATATAACTTACAGTTACAATTTTTTTGGAGCATTACCTCAACAAGACAGATGTGCATATGTTTTCATAATGGTCTTTTTGACTTATTACTAAGCTTAAATAAATGCTACAAGTCGTCATACTTTTTGTTTTTAGCAGCTGCTTTCTGTTTTTATTTGCAAAATTTAAGCATATTTTTAATTGAATCCTGAACGACAGATTAAGCTTCTCAAATAAAATTGACTGTTTTTTAAGTCTTCTATGATAGTAAATTGAATTTAAAGTATTTTATTTTTTTATATATATATATAACCATTGCGCCCTGTGTTTAAAATAATTATTAGCCAGATCTACACCAATGAATATGCCGGAACCAATATATTGGCTGATATCAACAACAAAATTCAGACAGACATGCCGTACTATATGCTTGAGATAATTCTGAAACATTGTCATAATTACATAGTCCACTTAAGAGCACTGATAAATTGAGGTTTAACCTATAGAATGTCCCACTTGGTCCCACTTGATATTTTGATATCATTGGACATCATTGGATTTTTACACTCCCAGGTATTGATATTTTCTCTCAGCTTCATTGAGCTTAATATTGTCAATAAGGAGAGAATTCGTAGTTGATCATGTGCAGACTTGGTCTTGTCAGATTATAGTTAGTCAGCCCTAACAACAGTGCAGTGAGGTCAGACTGCAGCTTCACTCCTTCTACTTCTCACTCTCACTCGCTGTCAACCTGTCCGTCACATTCATCTTCTCTGTCTTGACTCCTGTACCACATAGACAAAACAGACAAATGTTTTCTTGTTTGCTGAAGTCAGGTTCTAGGAATTCCTCGATCCCCTATTTCCCCTGGCGACAACATTGCGCCTCTCCATCTCCTCTGTTCATTTAAACCCTGTCGGAGTGTTTCATTTACACTTGCTTGCAGTGAACATAAAGTGGAGGGTGATGTATGCAGAATGAGCTCTGGCAGTCCGCCTGGGTTTCCTCACCACTCTAGCTTGTTTACAACCCGTCATTCATCAGTGAAACCAGTGCTCCTTACTGGGACATTCACATTCAAGCAGACGCATTAAACACACAATTTATATTCAGCATAGCTGCATAAAAATGTCAATTGGCAGCTCAGGTGTCAACAGCCTGAAATAGGCTTTGATCAAATGGTTAATTTTCCTCTGTGTATTGAAGGGCATAACAACATTAATGTAGCCAATATACTCTATGTCACTTTGTTAATCAGGGATATGTGCAGGGCCGGCAGGTTGTTTGGTTAGAGTTTAAACATTTTGACTTTTCTGAGTCGCTGTAGAAGAATCATGTTTATGTGTTCTCAATCAGTCTCTTAAATCTTCTTTTTTAGCAAAAGCCTTTATGTTATACGTTGCTAAATTTTTCCTTTTATTAATTTTTCTTTTCATTGTTTTAACTTTTGGCTCTTGCTATTGAGTATATCTTTTTTTACAAATCTAAAAGTCTTTATTTCTATTGAATGTTGTTGTTTTTGTGCTTTTTATTTTTAAAGAAAACACTAGCCTGATACCTATTTAACCAGGGCTGAGAGATACACCCTTAAAATAATTGCATATTTTTAGGCTATATCACGGTACACTATATACATCTTGATATTTTGAAATTGCTTCAAAGCACTTCTGAGGACTAGCCAATAATATCAAATATCACAGTATAATGGACCAAACCGTATCATGATATTGCTACTGTGACAAAATATTAACACAATTAGATTTTTGATAAATTATCATCAGTAATGTGGATATGATTAATATGTGGTTAAAGGCAAGTACAACAGTCTGTTGAATTACATCACTTTACTGTAATGCAGCCTTTAAAAAACAGGAAAAGAACACTTAGGCCATATGTCACCCATGTTTCTCCATGTTTATTCACCACAAAGCTTATGTGTATCAAAGATTTTGAGCCAATTTCATGGAAATCCAACCCGACGTTTCATTGTCGTTTTTGTCTTAACGCCCTCAGGAGAATAAGGAGCCTCCTGTGGGACAATTTCCTGCAGGCAGCACCCTTGGGGTAGAGTTGTGCAAGGTCCACAGACGGTTTTCTGGCAACCTGCAGCTGCCTCCATTGTCATGGCGACAGGCGGAAAAGGAGAGGGACAGGGGCAGGTCGCTGACGCCTGAAGAAGATCCAGTGACCCGGAGTAGACCTACGAGTCTGCCCATCGTCTCTCTGCCTCGAATCGACATCACACAAGCTGATCCCGACAGGTAAGGCTCAGTCATCACAGTGACACAACACTTATGGTGCAGGTGTCATGTAGAAGTGATGCCTACATATCTGAGGAAGATCGTTTTTGAGACCTGTATTTAGATTTTATTTGGTTTTAGTTGAAGGTTTGTATTTTTGTAAAAGCAGAATTTTCAGAAAACTTTGTGTGTCAGGAACAGTGGGAGTCTGGTGTTGTGTCCCGTCTCACCATCAGATCTGCAAATTAGCAGCAAAGTTGGCAGTGACATTTATGTTTTATACTTTGGTGTGTGTTTTCAACACCTTGTTTTCTTCTAAGTTTCAGTTGTTTCTTGCACATACACTTTTCTGGGGCATCAGATGGTACAAAATAATTTGGCAGTAATTTAGTTCAACACACTGTTATTGTTGTGTCTGCCTCTGATGCAGAGCACAGTAGGCTGTTGTTCCACGGTAGCATTATGGAGGCAATATGGATAAAAGGGACCACTTTACATCATTGAAAGTTAATTTGCCCGATATATTATTTTTCTTTGATCCGCTGTGACTCAGCCCACTAAACTACAGATGATTAGGGGCTCTCTGTCCATTGACTCTCTCATCAGCTGCTTTCATCTGTATGACACTCTGCTCTGCGCGACTGCTTTTTAAAGGCATGGGTTGCATTTATCTGGATTAAAAGTCAGGAACTGGAAAACTACTGCTCTGTTTATTGGTTGTCGCTGTGGACCTACCACAACTTTTAGTGGTATTTTCCAGTTGTTATTGATTAGCCAATCAGCTTGTTGATGATGTTGTGTTGGATTTTGATTTGCATCATAAATATTGCAGGGGAGGTGTCCAAAATATATCTACCAATCAAATTAATCTTAAAGTTAGAGTCAAATTCTTCTGAGTATATGAGTGAATGTTTGTCAGAGCAGTATCTTCTCTCCAGTGTGTCTTTTTGAGACCTGACTACATTACAAAAACTCCTTTATCTTTACTAAAGAAAAGGCTCTGATAGTTAGTTTGATTTCAGCTGTTTCCATAGCTGGAGGCCATAGCTTTTAAAAGTGTCACACTTCTTGCATTGGATTTTGTTGTAACACACTAATGGAAGCCAGTGGAGAGTGCGGGGAGCTCAGGTCGGACCCATGCAGTGCTGTTGCTTTTGATCCCGGTCAGAAACTTTCACCGAGATGCTTTCGCAAGCAGACGGTGAACAAACATCTCCGTCGTTACAGGCGCTTCACTGTAGCAAATACCTGGTAAGAATTCAGTTGCTGTGTTTGTGCGAGAGGGAGAGACTTGATTCACTCTCAATTTGTTAAATCTATTTATTTATATACTCTGTTCTTAGAGGGCTACATTATTATTTGGGCTTTATTTAGAAAGTCACACAGACCCTTAATAATAGTTTATTTCAAGCTGTCAAAAATGTCCAGAGTCCAGGAAACACACTGGTGATCATAGATGTTTGCGTACCCACATTTTTCAAGTCACGTTTTTTCATAGAGCCAAAATGTTTTTTTCTCAGAGGGCTTTACAGTCTGTACAATAAAGGACATGCTCTATCTTTAGACCTTTGTGTCGGATAATGATCTCAAAAATGAAAGAGAATGGAAAAATAATTGTGACAAACCTCAGGAAAAGCAACAGAGAAGAAACGGCTGTAGCGACTGAGTGTACAGAAGTAAAGGCCGAATTATAATGGTATAGAAATAAAGAAGAGTTTCTTGAATAAATCTCATCCAGATCCTGTGTTGCTTCTCAGGCATGTGCTGTTACAACACTGCTATTATTTATGTGTTGAAATGTGTGAGAGATGATGACATTATTTCATCATAAAATGTTTGAAACACTGAAAAGTACTGAGCAGAGCAGTGGAGTGCTTTTCCTCAGAATGTGCTTCAAGAAAAATGTCTTCCAAGACACTTGCACTAATACATGCCGTTATCAGTGCTCGTAATTATTTCAATGAGTAGCAGTTTTTTACTTTCTTTTCTGGATCCAGTGTGTGAAAATATGTATTTATATAGCAGGGGTCTAGGTTAAGCTAGCCAGCCTGTATTTCTTTTTCCCCCTGTTTCCACTCGGATGATAACAGGAGGGTCTGGTGCTTCTCAAATCTCACCCGGTCACACAGGATGGTTTACAGCCTGTTCAGATACCTTTAATGCTAAATGAGCTCTTCTGATGTGGATGTACAAACACTGATAAATTGTGAAATAAACACTGAGTTTTTCTAATAATACGCTGGCTCTGCCAATAGTAGACCATAAATACTATTTGAGTTTATTTGAGGTCATTTATAAGGATAGCAGTCTGACAATAAAGACATTTGTCACTGAAATCTCAAACGCTTTAAAATCAAGCAGTTTTACTCTTAAACATAATTTTTCACTTTGTGTGTTTTTTGTTTTTTTTCCATGTGTGACCTTTATATCTCTCCAAAACATCTTAGGAACCTTGTCCCACACACTTCTACCCTACTAACAGTCCCTCCTCTCAGCATCTCACCCCTGCTCTCCTGCCTTAAAAAACGCTTTTTGCAACAATGGGGACCTTCAGTCTCAGTGAACTCTCAAGTTTTTCTTCTCTATTTTATGTTTTAATGGAGTAAAATAAACATTTGTGAATTAGCTGAATCATTTTCTTGCAAAGTAAAAAGGTCTTAAATTGTCTGTTATTGTGGTGAGTCTTTTGAAATATATATGAACTGAGAGAAAGGTTTTTTTTCTCTCTATTAAATATCTACATTATAACATATGCACATTAGTGAGCGGTTCTATGTTGGCAAATATATGAACATCTGGATATTCTACTTGAATACCTCCCTTTTTTCACCTTAAACTCAAGTGCATATGTTTTTATAGGACATTATAGGTGGCCCAGTGAAGGGCGGGGATGGGATGATGAACGCCCTTACTAATCTGCAGTGGTTTAATACAGAGGGAAAAACGACAGGCAGCCAGATAGACAGAGTGCCTGCGAGTGCTCCAGCCCAGAGCTGCCTGTTAGCGTCTGCCAAGTCCTACGTTAGTCCAGCAACACGTGGCCTGCACAGAAAGAGGGTCTGTCAGTGTGTGAATCTGTATGTGTGTATGAGTGAGCAGCCTCAGTTTCGGTGGTTTTTGTTGCCCGATGAGGAGGGTGGAGGTGGAATTGAGAGAAGAATGCCACGGAAGTCCCCCAGGTGCAGAGTCGGCCACTTTGACTTCAGCGAGGAAGTGGTCAGTAGAGGACACCTCTCGGCTCCCAGGTGACTCTTTAAAGTTGTCTTTGAAATATTTCTTACTTTTTCTACTTTGTTTGTTTCTAAATTGTTAGACTGCCTCTTTTCTTTTCTCTCTACATGTGTTTAGATGTTTTTCAAATTATGGCATAATTGGTCAGTTGGCAGCCTGAGATTCAAACTTGTTTCCTAAAAAGCGAAAAAAGTGAATTTTACTAAGATTCATGGACACACAGTATGTTGATTCGTTAACATACTCTATTTCTACGCCCATGCCAGATTAAGAGATTAGATTGCTGTAGGTAAAGCATGCTTTTAATGTTGTGAGGATGGAATTTGGATGACGCAATGCACTGCATGGATGACGTTTATCGTTGTGTCATGTGTGTAATCAGTCTGCATTTCTCACATTAATCCCAACCCCTCTGGCTGAGGTGTGGGACTCAGTGGGATATGCGCCCGGTTAATCCCACATGTTGCAGAAATTACAGAGGCGGGGGATAAATGTAGGCCAAATAGTGACATGACCTTTGGGACAGTCAGTCCAATACAAGATAGATTTTTTGAGAGATGCTGGCTGAGTGCTGAGCATGTTTGTGAAAGCTATAAGATGTTTGATTGTGGACACCCTTCTACTGCAGTTGGACTGAAAAATGAAATACTGTGTTTTATTTATAAGTTTTCCAGATTCAACCTGTGTGTCCATATTATCCAAGCTAAACTCAGGACTTAGTGAGAGTTATTCTTTTTCATTCATCATTTGTGGTATCTGTTATTCCTGCTGGGCGTTTGACACTTTGACCTTTCACCTCTAAACTCCGATCCATCTGACCTGATCATCTGGTTACACAATAACTCTCCTCCTGCACCCGCTCCATGCTGACAGACATGGATTATATCCATCTGTGCATGTGTGGTGGTTTCACTGTGGCATCAGCAAACATGCTGGGTAGATGGACTGTAGATGTTTGCTCTATGTTTACATAAAACAGTTTGTATTAAGAAATCAGATTCTTTCTGGTTTGCTTTTGCACTGCGCAATTCTTGAGAAATTCAATGTTCGGAATTCTTAGACCACATTTTTTGTTTTGTGTTTTGGAATTGCATATCCTTGTTTGTTGTTTGTAAATGGATTATTCCTATAAAAGGCTATTAGATTATATGTTGCGTTAGACTGGTCATGTTTTCAGTTTTAAAACCATTAAATGTGGTTGAGTGTATCTGTCATTATATAAAAAAAGAAAATAATGAACACTAGAATATGCCTGGCATAAACACTACAAAGAGTTGATCCTGTCTTTGCTGCTAAGTGAATGAGTGGAGCTGTCATGGACAGAGACAGACCAGAGCAGCAGTTTACAATAAAACAACCCCTCCTCTCCTGTCACTGACCAGCAAAGCATACTTATTTAATGAGCACAATAGTCTGGTTTCTGGTCCATGGATGGATGGATGAGTAATCATTTTTGGGTTTATGCAACCACCTCTTTCCTGGATGGGATACGTGAACATGTTGCGCAAGTCTATGCTTAATGGCAGCTTATTGAAAGTACTTGATAAATGAATGATTGTTTTGATTTATTTAAAGGTAAACTTTGGCAAATTTCAACCAGCTTTGTATCAGTACAGTGTAGGCAGTGCATGTAAATGAATAATGTTAAACTTTCTGCACCCAGAACTCCCAGCTCATTTGCCTTCAAAAGTAAACAACCGCATTTTTTCTTTTTCAGCTCTGGGACTGCTGTTGGAACTGCAGATTGTACAAAGAATTTAGAAGTCAAACAAGAGAGGGGCGACAGACAACTCAGATCAAACTGTAAAATGTGTTAATGAATGATGAATGATGAATCAAGAATCTGTTACTGCATTGCCTGTTTCTTGCATATAGAAACATATTTTAGTGTACTTTCCAGCTGCAATACGACTTTGTGACCAGACAACCATTGCTTGAAGCATGACAAGCCAATACCAAGTACCGCCTAACTCGCAGTACATCACCAAACAGTGGGAGCATTTAGGTGCTGCGCAGTGCATTCTTGTGGTTTTAGGTTTTCTACCTTTTGAGCAAAAGGAGAGCAGCACATCCTCACATTTAAAATATGAAACCAGAAAATATGACATTTTTACTTTATGACAATTAACAGACTATCAAAATAGATGGAAACTAATTTTATTTCGATCGACTAATCAGCTAATTGACACTCTCCTCCCAACAGCATTTATAATTTGAAGGAAGTATAATAAACAATGAATGCCAGTAGCATACAGCAGCTACTGCAGGCTCACACATGTGCAGTGAATAGAATAAATTGTGCAGTTACAAACACACCACAGTAAACATTTCATATTAAGTGTTTTTGTCTTTGTCATGAAGCCCTAATTTAAGAAAAGTTTCCAGGGCACAGACAGCCCAGTTTTATGAAATTACCATCTTCTCAGCAGTTAAATAACACTTCTTCAACTGTTTACTGTTGTGCGTTTCTCTTAGCTTCGAAGTGGAGAATGGCCCGTCGTTGTGCTGCAGTCCTTCAGACACACAAGCATCCCCAGGTTCAGGTCTGGTCCTACATCCCAACCTGGCGAGCCATGGCCAGCGCCGGGAGTCCTTCCTGTACCGCTCAGACAGCGACTACGACCTATCACCCAAGTCCTTGTCTCGAAACTCTTCAATTGTTGGAGAACTGTGAGTTGAAATGATGATTAAAGAGACTAGTGTTGTATAAAGTTTATCAGTGTGTGTTTGTGCTTAACAGTTTCCTCATCCCATTTCAGGCATGGAGAGGACTTGATTGTGACTCCATTTGCGCAAGTAAGAGCTGATTAAAAGTCAATAAATCAAAGTCACCTTAATGAAGTTTTGCTAAGTAGGTTTTTATTTTTTCTTCTAACAAACTCAATTTTCCTCAAGGGGCTTTAAAATCTGAAGCACCTCATAATTAACTTACCTGCCCCCTGGTGGCCTTTAGTAGGCACAGCAAGTCATTTTAGACTATCTTCCTAAACTTCAACTGTAGCTAAATTTGTCCTGTTGAATTCTGCTCTCTGATTGGCACAATAAGTTCCAAGTAAAAATAATGTCATGTGATGATTGTGTCTCTTTTTGAAACTTGAAAGATAGCAGTACGTTTTGTGCTTGTGTTTCCTAATGAATGCAGCAACTATAGTGTCCTACCTTGTTAGAACATATTTAAGAGAAAACCCAGCTTTTATTTCCTTGCTGAAATTCATCGAATCTCCATCAGCAATTACTAAAGGTTAAAAATGTATCCTGATTTGGGTGGTAGTGGGAGCAATGATTACGATTCAGTATTGAGATGCTAATTAACAATTGTAAATGATGCAGGCGCAACAATCAGTCAGTCAGTCTGCAGAATCAGCTGCAAACCTTGTAGCTATAACATTATCACAATAGTAAGTAGAATCTCAGTGAAATTGTAATGTTATCACTGTGTGTATTCCCTCAAACCTTCTGTCAGTGTCAATTTTGAATCCTCAACTATTATTACATACTTTTTTTTTTTTTTCATGTAAATATTCCTTTCCTTTCAACCCCATAAGTGGTTCCTGTGGCTTCTTCTCATTGCTTTTTCTTACTTTGTTCTTAAGGTTCTGGCAAGCCTTCGAACTGTCAGGAATAACTTCACCACCTTGACAAATGTACAATGTGCATCCTATAAGTAAGTCAGCTCATCATTTTATTCGAATACCTACAAGTGTTTTGTGAGAATGGTGACATGTGCAACAATGATTTCTATAGCAGATGTTTTTTGTAATTCATGTGCTGCTAGAAGTCCTTGACATAATCTTTGTTGGAAAGCTCCAGGAGAGATTTTAGCTCTCAGCAATATGTTGAGATGCCACAGTTCAAGATGCCGACATGCCTCACTTGGGGGTGCTAGTGCACCAAAAAAGCTCTCAATGTGATTTTCTCATGAAGGAACCACTGACTTTAAACCAAGTGTAGAGAGCTTGAGCTTTTAATGCTGAAGCTGGTTCGCAGCAGCAGCAGCACTGAAGACTTAGACTGGACACAGTGACATTTTATTTTATTTTATTGCTGGAAGAGGAGGTTACCTCATTTCATTTGAAGAGTGCATGAAAGCTCCCTCTGATCACTGAACTGGGTCATTTGCTGCAGTTTCATCAGGGTTTTCATAGGTGGACAAAGAGTCAATACAACCTCAGAGAGAGAGGTCACAGTGAGCCAAGACTGAATCAGAAATGACAACGTCCAATGGTAGAAAATCTGACCTGTTACCAGTTCAGAGAACTGTAGAAGCACCTGTTTTATGTTTGTGCTGTGGCAATATTGACTGCTGCTGAAACCGCATCATACTGTGGAAAAAATAATGCAACCATTTGTGACACAGTTACAGACTTGTTTCTCTCTGGTTGCAGAAAGTCTCCAGCTGCCAATCAGCCTTCTGTCACCAAAGTCTGCCTGTCAGGTGAGTCCTGTCCAAAGCCTTCCTGTATATGAAATGGGCAGTTTAATCACACCCCCATCAGGATCAATGGTTCTGGGAACTGTGGGAAACTGGCACGTGCATGCAATGGAATTCACTGCTCTTTGTCTGTTTGTGGAGGACCATGCTCTGCTTGAGATTTTAATGATACAAAAGAATGTGAGATAGTGATCCCAAAATAAATGCACCGCACATTTTGTGTTAATCCCATGCACGTGCAGTTTCATGCATTAAAGCTAGACGTGGAAATTCACTTGCATGTGACAAACAAAAATCTGCACAGTGTGGATGCAACTAACAATTATTTTCATTAATCATAATCTACTGATTATTTAATCAGTTAACTTAGTAAGAATTAATTTAGTCGATAAAATGTCATAAGATTGTGAAAAATGTTCATCGTCGTTTCCCAGAGCCCAAAGTGACGTCTTCAAATTGCTTCTCTCGTCCATCCAACAGTGAAAAACCAAAGACTTTTTATTTACTATCATGACTTGCAAAGGAAAGTGGCAAATTCTCGCATTTGAAATATGAAACCAGAAAATATATGACATTTTTGCTTGTATGACAATTAACGGATTATTAAACTAGATGGAAACTAATTTTACTTTTTCGACTGACTAATCAGGAAAGCTCTCCTGCACAGTTGCCAACCACATTTATAGTTTGAGGGAAGTGTTATAAACAATGAATGACAGTAGCATACAGCAGCGTTACTGCAGACTCATACATGCGCAATGAATAGAGTAAATTGTGCAGATACAAACACACCACAGTAATGTTCTGCATGTCCATGTCAACATGGTAATAGATGTTTACATGACCAGCACAACGTGCGTTATCTTGGAGCATTTTTGCAGGCGCAAAAAGAAACTGTAATCTTCTGAGTTATGGATACAGGAAGCTCCGACTTGATAACAACTGAAAAATTCCCATGAACTGACGCTTTAACTGGACAGAGGGACAGAAAGAGGGTGAGAAACACAGCAAGATATTTCATGGTTCAGATTCAGATCAGGTAGATGAAAAGGAGGGAGAGGACGGGTGAGAGAAGGGGAGGAGGGAGGTTGGGATATTAGTTCCTGCTGCACTGGTTCTTCAAGCCCGATTGACGTCAGCACAGCCTGCACACGGGTGCTCTCCACTTCCTATCAGCACAGATGGGCTGCTAGGAGCGTCCCGCAGCAGGAAAAAATACAAGACAACTGTGAGGCTCTTATTGTCCTTCCTCCTCCACACTTCTCACAAACCTTGACCTTCTCAGAGTAAACTCTGACGAGTGAAACCATCGCGTTACTGGCAAGATAGAATGAGAAAAACAAATGGGATGTACTCTGTGGATTTGTTTGAAACCTCTGAGACAAGTACACTTATGTTTCTAATGAAGCATCTTTTTTACTCTAGTCCCACCATAGAATATATCCGTCTCCAGCTTTTCATAAGTGTGCAAAGGGCATACAGCCCACCTGCATCTAAATAATAGTAATTGTTCAAATTGTTAAGGAGGACATTACAACAATTAACAATATAACTAGGACATATGCCCTCATATCCTCTTTGCTGCTTTCTGTCTCGTTTTCCTCAACTCTTTGCCCGGAAAAGGAGAACAGATTTTTCCTGTTTTGTGTCTGTGTTATTTAGTGAGGCAATATGCACAGTGTTGAAAAAGATACAGTACCTGCGTCAATATCACATAGAAAAGGAGCTCTATGACACTTTAAGTTGGACACAGTGAAATAGAGCAAAACACTCCAGAGAGAGTAGTGTGAATATCTGCAGAAAGATAGTGAGGTTAGACACAGAGATAAAGTGGGTTCAAGAACACGTGAGAGATATGCCAAATTGTTAGAGGGAATGAAACGGGAGAGAACAAAAACACAGCAAAGGTCAGAGAGAGACGTCAGAGTTTTGAGTCTTTTAATCAGATGTGATATGGGAGAAGCAGAAAAAAGGTCAGATTGGATGAAATAAACAAAAAGAGCAGGAACGTGACCACACTCACTGGGTGAAAGTGCATAAGAAGCAGAAAACTGGGGAGGGTGGGCATATTAAAGATCTGCTCAGCTCCAAATGCGTCACTCTGGGCTGTTTACCATCTTACTCCAGTAACGTGAGGGGATTGTAGTTTTCCTCATGTGAGTTTGCAGTTTACGCTTCACAAACCATCTTGGCCAGATCACATGCAGTCCCATGAACCCTGGAGTCAACAAAGGGCTCACTCTTCCCTGACTGATTCACATTATAGGCTTTCCTCTATATTACGCCTGAAAATTTGTACTGTGGGGGAGAATGCTCGATGATGACGTCTTTGACCGTCAAGGATTGATGATTAGTCAGTGACGGTCATTACTTGTTGAATATTGTCTCAGATGGCTGGGACTCAAGGGGCCATGGTTAGTTATTTGACGAAGAAGGGGATGTGAAATCTCTTCATGTTCTTGAAGTCAGTATTGAGAAATGATGGTTTACACAACGCCTTCACAAATTAATGTTTAAGGCAGCGCTGCCCAAAGTGGAACCTGTTGGCCCGAACAGGCTGCCTTACTTCAACTCAGACCCACCATGTGAGAAAAATCAGCATGTGGTTTCTTTTAGCAAGTAGGCTTTGAACCTAAACTGGAAAAAAAATGAAACTAAAAAAATAGGTTAAACAAAGAAGAAATATAAGGTGTTCCTTGCTTGTTATTACTTTGTCTAAAATCTTAAGTCCCTTTAGCTCACTGAAGTATTATTTTCGAGGTGATTGTGTTTATCTAACAGTACACTATGTAGTTTTAGGGAAAAAATTCTAATCGAAAGAGAAAGATCTTCACTGATTGATTTTTTTATGCCTAAACAAACTTAATAAACAAACTCTTTGTTTTCATGACTGAATAAACAAACTGACCTTAAAGGACAACACAGTTTCATACTCTTTTACTTTTACTAACCCTGCCACCTTTTAGCTTCAAACAGTGTTCTGGGACCTTATTTTCCTCCGAGAACAGCTTGTTTATTCAGTTATGGGAAAGTAATTATGTCTAAGTTTGTATTATTTCTTCATTAATATTGTAAATATAAAAAATCTGGGTTTGAATTTCTTCCCCGAAACTGCCCCGTAATATAATGAAATATTAGTACTAGAAAGTAGACAAATATATTTTGAGATATTGTGGTGCACATGTACATTTTTACATTTACAGTACATTCTTCTATTCTCTGACATGTCTCTATTAAATTAAAACCAGCAGATATATGCTAATTAGAACACAAACTAATGGGTTTATTTGTAAATTGAACTATCAAAGAAATATGTCAACATTTTGGAAATACACTTATTAGCTGTCTCCTCAAAAATCAATACCATTCTGAAATTTGTCGGTTATGTATATGGTTACAGCAAGCAGCCGGGTAGCTAGGCTGCTTAACTCTGGCTCCGTTCACATGTAAGAAAATACATCTACCAGCATCTCTGAAGTTCACAGCTCACAAACTT